>JAUCMP010000025.1:2207500-3407500 GCA_030770545.1 Macropodus opercularis
CTTTGAACTGTTACCATCTGGTCGACGCTACAGAGCCCTGAGCACTAAAACAACCAGACACAGGACCAGTTTCTTCCCTCAGGCAAACCATCTATGAACAGCTGATAACAACGCGAACACATTACACTTTATATTTATACACACATACACTTTACTTATTTATCTATACTTAGTATACACTTAAATTTTGCACATAACCCCCATGTACATACAACTGCATTTTTGTAATATACCTGCCTACAATTTCCATTTGTATATTGTCACATTTTTTATTCTTTTATTATGTGCTTTTTGTTCTGTCTCTGTCATTCTGTTGTACTGCGGAGCTTCTGTCACGAAGACAAATTCCTCGTATGTGGAAACATAATAAAGCTCATTCTGAATCTGATTCTGATTCTGGTTATGTGACAGTAAATGTGCAGTAGCTCGACGTCGCTGACCGACGCAGATCCCAGGAAGAAGGCTGGGCAGGGTTGGACGTGCAACCAGATGTCTCAGTGAAGCTGTGACTACTTGTTTGCTTTGAAGGTCACTGAAATTACTAATGAGATTTAGTAAGAACACATTTTTGAAGGTGAGCAATTTCTACCAAATTTATGCAATAATGTATTTTTCCCCGTTTTAATGTGGATGGATCAGTCCTGGATTCAGAATATTTGATGCACTGACAATGAGACCGGACATTAATTAATAATACTGAATGAAATGTTGACAGTATTAACACAGAGTATTGAGAATATTTTTGTTCATCAATTGTTGAACAAACATTTTTTGTTTATACTTTGTAAATGGATGAGAACAATAGAACGTCTGTTACTCTCACTGCTATAGAAGCTGATTAAGCTGATATTAGTAAATGTACTGGTTTGTAAGTCCCTTGTGTTGCTGCTACTATATAATAATAATAATTATTATTATTATTATTATTATTATTATTATTATTATTATGTCCCGTGGTGGGAGAGGTGGGGGCTGTTTTCTCTATACATCTTCATAGTTTATATTTATTTGTTATTCAGTTTCTTTATTTCCATTTTATCTTTGTTATCACTGTTTTGTGTGAATATGTTTAACATTAAATTTTCACTAACTGTTGCCATTGGAGTTTGTTGCTGCGAGCTAACGTGAGTTTTACTGTTGTCTGTGGAGCTGTAGAGGGTCTGGTTCTGTCTGCACCTCAGTCCACTCCAGACACAGACTCCGTGTCTGCATATGATAACACAAAGCAGAAGTTCACTGGTTACAGAGACACGCACTTCAGGTCCAAGCCACACGTTTCTAAACGCAGTAGTCCACCGGGTTTTTATTTCTGATGAGGGACTTTGTTTACTGGTGGATCAGTACGTTGCAGAAATTGACACCATGCAACCTGAATATCTGCTGAACAGGGAACGGTCTGTCTGACGGCTGACGTGACATGGAACACGAAAAATCTAAATCATGAATCCTTTTGCACTTTACACATTGTTTTATACAACAAACAGCCACTGCCTAATTAATTGTATTTCAAGGAATGATTTGCCATTAAAATACACAAATGTTTCCACAAGCAGCCAGGTCGAAAACCGCATTTGAGGAATTGCTACATTCTTACCTTTAGTATCAGTCAGTCCATTTAAATTTCCATTTGTTTCAGTTACATCTGTAATAAAGTTAAATCATATCAGGTCATCACTATTATTACATGGACCAATGTTAACTTCCTGTCAAATTCTATCCATCATTTAATGTCACAACTGGATCAGGGATGGTTTTGTGTTTGTGTATTTAGAGGCTCCTCTGTGAGAATCTGATCTTCTGCTGATCAACACAGTTTCAGATGAAATGTTACTGTTTAAATACTTACTAAGAGTCACATTAGTGCAACAGACGCCTCCATCGTATCTAATGCAGCAGCAGAACTGTCCTGCGTCTCCAAACAGTTTGAGTGAGACGTTGTTGTTGTTTAGTTCTTCAGTTGAGACAGATGTTCGACCTTCATAACCAACTTGAGGGAAACTATTTTCATCTCGAACTATGTAAATGTCATGTTGGTCTTTCATCCACTTCAGGATCAGATCTGTCACATCGATGTTGACCTTTGACGCACATGGTAGAATGACATCACTGCCGATCGCTGCTGTTACTGGAGGAGCTTCCTCAAAATGCTGTGGAGTAACTGGACACATGTCTGTGAGACAGAACACAACACTAATGAAGGAAGCTGTGATGCTGGGAGACGTCGTCATGATGCTCAGCTGTCCAGTCCTGGACCAGGCTGCTGGATGAGGCCAAAGCTCCACAATAAGCAGACGTTTGAAAGGACTCCAGGCTCTGAGCAGCTGATGGAGACTCACTGAGTCTTACCTGTCACTGTCACAGCGACGGGAACGAGCAGCATCAGCATCAGGAAAGTTTTCCTCCCTGGACGATCGGTGACGTGAAGCATTGTAACAGTTGAGTCAAACCTCAGTTCGGTCCTGAACAGCAGCGATGAACAGCTGAGACTCAAGAAGAGCCAGAAAGTGAAGGTGAGAAGTCTTTTAGTTGGTTTGTGCTGCTCAATAATCACGTGGCTGTTGTTAACGCGCTGTTTTTCCAGCTGACGTACGTCTGCGTCAACATGTCAGAAGGACGTGGAGCAGATCAAATGTCGGGTCTCGCTGCTGCTCAGACTCACTTTGGTGTAAACGTTGTAACTGACTCTGAACAAATGTGGGAACGTTTTGTGAGCCAGATGTTTCTACTGTTGTTTATTCAGACTCACAACTAAACAAAGAGGTTTTAGTTGACTCCTCTTTTCAGTCTCTGCTTTGCCTGTGACCAGGTCTTTAACAGTGAACCAGTCCAACACTTCACAGCATTAACTCCAACCTATAACTGAAGCTCTGTCAGAACAACTCACCGTGAATAACAACCGGTTCATCTGATGCTGCAGCTGCTGCTGGTGAGAAAGTTTGGAGTCGACCAGACGAACCAGATCCTATGATGCAATTCAAGCACATGTAGCAAATGAAAGTCAAAAGGCTCAGAGCTGCTTGTTTCTTTATTCCTCTGTGTTCAGACCAAACATTCACTACAAACAATCCAACTGCTGTTCAACACATAGATGTGTTTGAGTCACTTTCATCAGGCCAACGAGTCAAATGTAAAAACAGCAGCTGACTCTGAAGTGAAACGTTACATAATAAGACAACGTATTTGAATTTATTATGAAACTACATTAATAGTTTCACAACTAATAAACCATTGTGTGAGTTAGGTTGTGAATAAACCCAGTGGCTCCACATTAATAGATTCAAAATAGAGACTTTTGTTTGCTCCCTGTTCAAACTGGATCCATTTACCATCAGTGTTGAAGTTAAACCACTTTTAAACAGTAATTATAACAACTGTCCACAAGAGTTTCCTCCATGAACATGAGCACAGCAACTTTAAATAAAGTACCAGTAAATATACTGCAGAGGAAAAAGACCCTGCATGTTCGTAGTGGAATATATATTAAGCCTGTGTACATTTAGTTCAGGCTAAAGGGTTCAGAACAGAGTAGAACAGGTCCTGTCTGGGCTTTGCAGGCTTGCTGGCCTTGGGTCTGAGGACAATCTGGTCATTAGACAAAACAATTCTTGGTACGAAATCTTCACATTCTGACGCTTGTTCAGGGTTTGAACCCACCCCCTCTAGAATGAGAGGGGAGATGTGAGCTGTGCTGGGAGACGCAGCTGGCGTAATATGAATTTATATAGGAATTAGAAATGTTCTGGTCTTTAATATGTGAAATGTAATATTTACATGTGATTTGAATGTGTGGTCTAGATAGTAGAAGCGTAAGACACGTGTCGTCCGGTTGCCATGACTCAACTTTCTGATCCCTGATCGTTTAGTGTCACGTCTTTTCTTAAATAAAAGTTGTCTTGTCAAAGGTGTGTAACTGTGGATAACAGTAGACCAGAAGCCTTGATGTGGTAAATAAACTGGATGGTAACATTTTATTGTCACCATCTTGTTGCTGGTGATTTTGCAGCTTCGTGTTGATGAGGCATGTTTGTCATTTAGTTGAGTAAGATTTTTATTTTAAAAAAGTCTTTCCCTGTGCTTGGTTCACTCTGCCTCGAGTTATTTCAGCCAATGCTGATAATGAGGTTAGTGATCTGCTTTTCCCAAAAAACACTTTGATCAGTGATTTGGATCCTTATTAAGCTCTTAACAAATTGAAACACCAGTTAGTTCAAACGCTGCTACGGAGCAAGTGATGGGACATTACGACGCCTCGCTCTCATTTGTCACGTGATTGTGATGTTTATCATTATATTTCTGCCCAAATGATAACATGCCAGGAAATTAAACCATTTGTTCTATTATGTTATTACCACGTCTATACTCACTACCAAACGTCGCCTCTTCTGACAGCTGGGAACAAACCAGAAGTGATTTCCTGCATCTGTAGGTGCAGGATTTTAATGAACACAAGACTGATACTACACAGGTTAACATTACAAACTAGAAAAGCATTTCCATAAGTAAATGCACTGTGAATGCTTTATGCTGAATGTATTCCCAATAACTGCTAACTGTAGCTCGAGAGTTTAAAACGTTCTTAAAAGTAGTTCAAGAAAAATAGAAGTGGATAGAATAGGGTTGTACAGGTCCAGAACAAGTCAAATGTCTTACATTTCAAAATAAAGCATAATTAAAAAAATATTAAGTAAGTATTAATAATTCAATAATTTAATAAAACACAGGTTAGTTGATCTACACAGTAGTATAGATAAGTATAGATAACCCCTAAGATATGTTGATTGAATTTTGCAAGACTTTCCTGACATTGTTGAAGCTTAAAAAGCTTTGTTACAACAAGCAGAACATCCAAATTCAATATTGGTAAAAAACATCAGTCTGAAGACAGTTGCCTCAACTGGGGTTTGAACTGGGATCTCCCGCCTCGCAGTGCAGCAGATTAACTGCTCAGCCACTTAAGCAGCTGATATTGGCTGCACCCGAAGGTCTATTAGACCCTCAGCTTGGTAACAAACATTAGTCTAAAAACAGTTATCTCAACCAGAGATTGAACCTGTAGCCTCTGGCTCCAGAGCTCACCACATTATCCACTAGGGAACTGGGCTGCTTGTAGTATCAGCTTGCGAAGGTCTATAAGAGGCTGACAGCAGCAACAGCTGCGGCTATGAAACGATAGAAACGAAGCCCGCTAAACGGGTTCGTAGCGGCGAAACCGTAACAGTAACCACAACAACCATCAAATGAAAGCCGAGACTTTAATCTACAACCTGTGTGAGTTTCATGTCGAAAGACTGACAATGGTTGAATTTACAGCGAGTTCAAAATGATCAGATCTGCTCGCGAATAAGGCAAATTAATGACGCAAAAGCGGCCGCTGCCGCCGCTACGAGACAAATACGGCAAAATTTGTCGGTCTTTCGGTTTTGCCATGTGCCCAGTTAGCAAGTAGACAAGTGTGTCTACATTAGAGTGAAAGAATCTTTTAAAAAGAGCGAAAATTGCAGCCGTGGCGACAATAACCAAGTGAAGGTTTAGAGAGATTTTAAACACCTATAATGCAATTCTCAGGAACAACCAGAAGATGGCGCTTTGTTACAACAAGCAGAACATAGATGCCTTGAGTGGGATTTGAACCCGGGTCTCTGGCTGGGGAGTCCAGTTGCCGTATACAAGCTTCCCATTCATTTTCAATAGGGCAAAAATTGTGAAAATAGCTTAATATTTCAAAAAGTATAAAATATATCAAAACGTTGTATAGAAGCAGTCGATTCCTAGAATAGCTGCACATTTTGTTATTTGAATGGTTCCTTTAGCTCAAATAGTGCCAGTAGAGTTAGATGTGAAAAAACGGATGGAATAATAATAATAACTAGAAAAAGCATTTCCATAAGAAAATGCACTGTGAATGCTTTATGCTGAATGTATTCCCAATAACTGCTGACTGTAGCTCGAGATTTTAAAAAGTTCTTAAAAGTAGTTCAAGAAAAATAGAAGTGGATAGAATAGGCTTGTACAGGTCCAGAACAAGTTAAAAGTCTTAAATTTCAAAATAAAGCATAATGAAAAAATATTAAGTAAGTATTAATAATTCAACAATTTAATAAAAGTATAGATAACCCCTAAAGATATGTTGATTGAATTTTGCAAGACTTTCCTGACATTGCTGAAGCTTTACAAGCTTTGTTACAACAAGCAGAACATCCAGATTCAATGTGCTCGTAACAAACATCAGTCTGAAGACAGTTGCATCGGCTGGGGTTCGAACCGAGGTCTCCCGCTTTGCAGTGCAGCAGATCAACCGCTCGGCCAACTGAATAGCTGAATCGGCCGCGCCCGAAGGTGTATTAGACCCTCAGCTTGGTAACAAACATCAGTCTAAAAACAGTTGTCTTGACCGGGGATTGAACTCGTGGCCTCTGACTCTGGAGCTCACCGCACTATCCACTAGGCCACTGGACTGCTTGAAATACCAGTTCGCGAAGGTCTATAAGAAGCTGACAGCAGCAGCAGCTGTGGCTATGAAACGATAGAAACGAAGCCCGCTAAACGGGTTCGTAGCGGCGAAACCGTAACAGTAATCACAACAACCACCACATCAAATGAAAGCAGAGACTTTAATCTACAACCTGTGTGAGTTTCATGTCGAAAGGCTGACAATTGTTGAATTTATAGCGAGTTCAAAACGTTCAGATGTGTCTTTTCTGTCTCGCGAGCCAGGCGAATTAATGGCGGCCGCTACGAGACAAATACGGCGAAATGTGTCGGTCTTTCGAGTTTGTCATGTGCCCAGTTAGCAAGTAGACAAGTGTGTCTACATCTGAGTGAAAGAATCTTTTAAAAAGAGCGAAAATTGCGGCCGTAGCGACATTTTACAAGTGACAGTTTCAAGCTTGTGGCAAAAAAGACGATGAAAACGAAGCCCGCTAAACGGGTTCGTAGCGGCGAAACCGTAACAGTAATCACAAAGACCACCACATCAAATGAAAGCCAATACTTTAATCTATAACCTGTGTGAGTTTCGTGTCGAAAGACTGACAATTGTTGAATTTATATCGAGTTCAAAACGATCAGATCTGCTCGCGAATCAGGCAAATTAATGACGCAAAAGCGGCCGCTGCCGCTGCTACGAGACAAATACGGCGAAATGTGTCGGTCGTTCGGTTTTGCCATGTGCCCAGTTAGCAAGTAGACAAGTGTGTCTACATCTGAGTGAAAGAATCTTTTAAAAAGAGCGAAAATTGCGGCCGTGGCGACAATTTACAAGTGAACGTTTATACACCTATAATGCAATTCTTAGGAACAACCAGAGGACGGCGCTGTAAGTACAAGAAGCTTTCAAAGCATTGTTACAACAAGCAAAACATAGATGCCTTGAGCGGGATTTGAACAGGGGTCTCCTGCGGGTGAGTCCAGTTGCCCTAAACAGATTCCTATTCATTTTCAATGGGGCAAAAATTGTGAAAATAGCTTAATATTTCAAAAAGTATAAAATATATCGAAAAGTTGTATAGAAGCAGTCGATTCCTAGAATAGCTGCACATTTTGATATTTGAATGGTTCCTATAGCTCAAATAGTGCAAGTAGAGTTAGATGCCAAAAAACGGATGGAATAATAAATATAACTAGAAAAGCATTTCCATAAGAAAATGCACTGTGAATGCTTTATGCTGAATGTATTCCCAATAACTGCTGACTGTAGCTCGAGATTTTAAAAAGTTCTTAAAAGTAGTTCAAGAAAAATAGAAGTGGATAGAATAGGCTTGTACAGGTCCAGAACAAGTTAAAAGTCTTAAATTTCAAAATAAAGCATAATGAAAAAATATTAAGTAAGTATTAATAATTCAACAATTTAATAAAAGTATAGATAACCCCTAAAGATATGTTGATTGAATTTTGCAAGATTTTCCTGACATTGCTGAAGCTTTACAAGCTTTGTTACAACAAGCAGAACATCCAGATTCAATGTGCTCGTAACAAACATCAGTCTGAAGACAGTTGCATCGGCTGGGGTTCGAACCGAGGTCTCCCGCTTTGCAGTGCAGCAGATCAACCGCTCGGCCAACTGAATAGCGGAATCGGCCGCGCCCGAAGGTGTATTAGACCCTCAGCTTGGTAACAAACATCAGTCTAAAAACAGTTGTCTTGACCGGGGATTGAACCTGTGGCCTCTGACTCTGGAGCTCACCGCACTATCCACTAGGCCACTGGACTGCTTGAAATACCAGTTCGCGAAGGTCTATAAGAAGCTGACAGCAGCAGCAGCTGTGGCTATGAAACGATAGAAACGAAGCCCGCTAAACGGGTTCGTAGCGGCGAAACCGTAACAGTAATCACAAAGACCACCACATCAAATGAAAGCCAATACTTTAATCTATAACCTGTGTGAGTTTCGTGTCGAAAGACTGACAATTGTTGAATTTATATCGAGTTCAAAACGATCAGATCTGCTCGCGAATCAGGCAAATTAATGACGCAAAAGCGGCCGCTGCCGCTGCTACGAGACAAATACGGCGAAATGTGTCGGTCGTTCGGTTTTGCCATGTGCCCAGTTAGCAAGTAGACAAGTGTGTCTACATCTGAGTGAAAGAATCTTTTAAAAAGAGCGAAAATTGCGGCCGTGGCGACAATTTACAAGTGAACGTTTATACACCTATAATGCAATTCTTAGGAACAACCAGAGGACGGCGCTGTAAGTACAAGAAGCTTTCAAAGCATTGTTACAACAAGCAAAACGTAGATGCCTTGAGCGGGATTTGAACAGGGGTCTCCTGCGGGTGAGTCCAGTTGCCCTAAACAGATTCCTATTCATTTTCAATGGGGCAAAAAATGTGAAAATAGCTTAATATTTCAAAAAGTATAAAATATATCGAAAAGTTGTATAGAAGCAGTCGATTCCTAGAATAGCTGCACATTTTGATATTTGAATGGTTCCTATAGCTCAAATAGTGCAAGTAGAGTTAGATGCCAAAAAACGGATGGAATAATAAATATAATAACTAGAAAAAGCATTTCCAGAAGAAAATGCACTGTGAATGCTGTAATGCTGAATGTAATCCCCAAGAATTGCTGAAACATTTAAAACATAGCTGAAAGTAGCTGAAGAGTAATAGAAATTGTTTTAACAAAGCTGAATGTTGGCAGAAGCTAAAGGAGTTGAAATTCAATTTGAAGAAAGTTGAAATAGATTGCTGAAATTGCTAAAAAGGTGTCTAAAGAAAGAGTTGCTCAATTTAAAAGTTAAATATTACAGTTAAAATATTTAATTTGAAAGAGCTGACATTAGCTGAAGCATTGAAAATATACAGTACCTTCATTTAAGCAAACATTTGAATATCAAAGTTAAGCTGCTTTGTTTTAAAGAGCTCAAGCATTTCAAATATAGCTGAAGTAGTTGAGGAGGAATAGAAGATTATTTTAACAGAGCCGATTGTCTGTAGAAGCTGAAGCAGTTGAAATTCAATTTGAAGAAAGTTTAAATTGCTGAAATTGCTAAAAAGGTGTCTAAAGAGTTGCTCAATTTAAAAGTTAAATATGAAAGTTAAAATATTGAATTTGAAAGAGTTGAAAGTAGCTTAAGCATTTAGAATATACAGAAGCTCAATGTAAGCAACCATTTGAATATTACAGAAAAAGTTTGGTTTTAAAGAGCTGAAGCCTTTTACATGTAGCTGAAGAGTAATAGAAATTATTTTAACAGAGCTGAATGTTTGCAGAAGCTGAAGCAGTTGAAATTCAATTTGAAGAAAGTTGAAATAGATAGTTGAAACTGTTAAAAATGTGTCTAATAGTTAAAATATTTAATTTAAAAGAGCTGAAAGTAGCTGAAGCATTTAAAATATACAGTAGCTCAATGTAAGCAAACTTTTGAATATTACAGTTAGGCTGTTTTTGTTTAAAGAGCTGAAGCTAAATTAAGTTATTTAAAAAAAAAAGCTGGATGTTTGCAGAGGAAGCTTAAGCAGACTGAAAACTGAAGTGAAAGTTGCACTTCATTTTAATAAAAATGCTTAATGAACCAAAACATTACCGTTCAAAGACTGTCAGTGGCGTTGTATTAGCAAATGCAGACTTATTTTGAAAATCTGTATTTCCCGTCAAAACATAATGAAATACATGACAGACACTAAATAAAGCCTTTCACACACTCAGTTTGCTTAAAGAACACAAATTCAGTTTAATTTAACCAAAAAAGCAAATTTCTGTGCTTTTATTTTGAAGGGTTTGGGCGGGAACAAATAATTGTCTAAACTGTCAAATAGTTTTATTATGTAGTCATAATTGATCAGTCAGAAGCAGAAACCTTGCTATTAAAGCCAATGAATTGGAATGGTGCTTTTATTTTGAAAAGACTTAGGGGGAGGCTGCGTGTGAGTTACTAAATAGTCAAACACTCTAACTGACTGACCATTAATAAAATGAAGTTCAAGTAATAACCTCCACTGCCAGTATTCAGTTCCGCTATTTGAATAATTGGATTTATTTTGAAAGGACATGCAAATTGTGGTAGATGGTCACTAACAATAAAACCAACCATTTTAGATAATATCCAGAATTATCTAACAATAATCTGAATTCTCTGCGTTAAATTTATGTATTAAAAATGTAATGTCGTACTTTTATTTTGAAAGGAGTTGGCGGAAGTAGGCGTTGAGTAATGACCCAGTTCAAACATTGACACTAACCATCACAACGATCAAGTAATAGGCAGAATTCTCAGTATTCAGTTGGTCTATTTGAGGTTTTAATCACTGTATGCTTTTATTTTGAAAATATCTGGAGGAAGTGTGTGTGGTTAATTACTAAACAATCAAACAGTCTCATTAACTGATCATTAATTTGCATGGAGCTGCTGCAGACACTGAGGAGTCTGAGCTGTCAGTCAAACTGTCCCTGGCGCCTGCGAGGTTGTCATGGAGACCAGTGGCCAAAGGCGGGAAAATCTCCAGCTCATTGCAGTGAATGGTGAGGTGCACCCCTGCTAAATGGGCTTGTGGGAGAAAAACTATAAATGCTACCACAAAAATAACTTGATTTTATGAGAGCTGAGACTTTAATGAGCGACTGGTGTAAGTTTTATGTTTGAGGACTGAAAATTGTGGCCACGGCAGCGATTTCAAAACGTGTCTTCTTCTGTGCGACGGAGCGAAAACAGGACAGATTTCACTATTACAGTCTATGGGGAGACGTCAGCGCTTGACGGACTTTAAAGGTTGATAGAGAGAAATGCGTAGATCTGTCGGCTTAACAAGACACATCATTCGAAAGAAGACAGTCATGGCTACGTTTTAGTGACAAAATTAAGTTAAAAGACTAAAGATTGCGGCTGTATTGACAATTTTAAAAGAGAAAAGTTGATTTAAAAATTGAGCCTCTCACCCTCTGGCTGTGACATCACTCACTGTACCTCACCCAATACACACTAATGGAAAAGCTGAAATTTTTCCAAAAACCATGCTGTGCTTAAACTGTCATAAATCAGAAACTATAGAAGATATTAAAACCCTGAATGGATCATTAATAGCTGAATATTTGAAGAGTATTTTAAAGTTTAAATGGCGTCTGTAGCTTAAAGTATGCTGAAGCAGTTAGAGCTGAAAGAAGACAGAGCTGAAAAGGATTTGAAAAGCTTTCTCCATTCATTTCAATGGGCAAAAATATTTGAAAAAAGCTTAATAATTCAAAAAATATGAAAGATATGAAAAAGAAAAATGGAAGCAGTCGTCTCCTTAAAGAGCTGAATATTTTGATATTTGAATTATTTTTGTAGCTTAAAGCATGTGGAAGGAGTTAAGTGCCAAAAAACGTACGGAAGAAATATAATAACTAGAAAAAGCATTTCCATAAGAAAATGCACTGTGAATGCTGACATGCCGAATGAATTCCATTGAATTGGTTAAACTGCTGAAGCAGTTAAAACATAGCTGAAGTAGCTGCATTTGTTTGAATGTCTGTAGAAGTAGAAAGAGTTGAACAAATTTGAATTCTAAAGTATTACTAAAATAGCTAGAGCAGTTAAGCTGAATGGAGCACAATTTGTTTGAACTTGTGATGTTTGCAATGAGTGGGATTTGAACCCTAGTCTCCTGGAGCAAAGGGCAGATGCTTAACCATTACACTACTCAGTAGCATACAAGATGCAAAGCTGGAGGAACATAGGAGATGAAAAAAGGCAGTTAAAGAAAGTTGAAATAGATTGATAAAAGTGCTAAAAGTGTAGTTCAAAAGCATTAAGAATCATACTTTTAAATAATGCCATGATGTTTGCAGAAGTTGAAGCAGTTGAAGAAAGTTGAAATAGAATGAATTCCACAGTATTGCTGAAACTGCTGAAACAGTTAAAACATAGCTGAACGGAGCACAATTTGTTTGAATGTTTGTAGAAGCTGAAACAAATATATTGATAAAAGTGCAGTTTAAAAGCATTAAAAATGTGACTTGTAAAATTTGCCATGAGCAGGAATTGAACTCAAGATTCCTACAGCAGAGGACAATCACTTAACCATTACACTATTGAGCAGCACACAGGACAAAAAGCTAGAGGACCATAAAAGAAGTAAAAAGTAGAAATAGAAAGAGTTGAACAAGTTTGAAATACATTGCTAAAATTGCTCCAGCTTTAGATTAAAATTGTCACAGATGTTACTTTTATAGCATGCCCACAGTTGGATTTGAACTCAAAATTCCTAGAGCAGAGTGCAGTTGCTTAACCACTACACTAGTGACAAGTTAATAAGAAACAGCTGAAGCAGGTTTCATATAGATTGCAAGCAGTTTTAAAAGTACCATCAGGTGCAATCTCCTGATTGGTGGGCCAACAATTAGCACATTACATAACATGCTAATCATCAAAGCCCAAACAGCTTGTTTTGGATGTCATTAGCTTGCCATGCAGTGTGAAGGTCATTTCCTGTCACAGCAGTTTCAGTTAGGGTGTTGACAACTATTTCTATAAAACGTGAATGTTAAGCACATCAAACGTTTACATCTCACACAAAGTACAGCCAACATTGTAATTCAATTGTTAATTTGCAGCAGCAGTCACTATTTATAAGCTGAAGCTGTTTTTCTGGGAAGGAGGTGTGAATATTCAAATGTGACCACCCCCACTTTTGAAACTGCTATAATGCAATTGTTAGGAACAACCAGAAGATGGGGCTGTGTGTAAAATATCTTAGAGTGTTTGACTTGTAAAGTCAGTGTCAGACACTAAGTAGACTGTGGAAACTGTTTAGTGCCACATTGGCTTCAAGAAACGTCGAAGAGTTATTGGTGTTGAAATCAACTGCTGAAACTGTTGACAGAGTGTTGCAGAAACCAGTAAAAGGGTCTGTACAATATATTGTGTACATGAGAGGCTTAAACAGGAAAAGCTGGATTTTAAAAGAATAAAGTTGAAATATATTGATAAAAGTGCAGTTTAAAAGCATTAAAAATGCAGAAATACTTTGCTGCTACACTAATGACAAGTTAATATGAAACAGCTGAAGCAGTTAAAACATAGAAGAACAGGAATTGTTTGTTTGCAAAAGTTGAAGCAGTTGAAGAAAGTTGAAATAGATTGATAGAAGTGCAGTTTAAAAGCATTAAAAATGCACAAATACTTTGCTACTACATTAGTGACAAGTTAATATGAAACAGCTGAAGCAATTAACACAAACAGCAGGAATTGTTTGCAAAACTTTTATAACATGCCCACAGCAGAAGTTAGAGTACTGCTTCAAAACTAAAGTTATGTGTTTGAAAACAAGAGGAGAAATAGTATCAAACAGACTGCAGGCAGGTTTAATAATACCATCAGGTGCAATCTACTGATTGGTGGGCCAACAACTAGCACATAGCACAGCATGCTAATCATCAAAGCCCAAACAGCTTGGTTTGGATGTCATTAGCTTGCCATGCAGTGTGAAGGTCATTTCTTGTCACAGCAGTTTCAGTTAGGGTGTTGACAACTATTTCTATAAAACGTGAATGTTAAGCACATCAAACGTTTACATCTCACACAAAGTACAGCCAACATTGTAATTCAGTTGTTAATTTGCAGCAGCAGTCAGTATTTATAAGCTGAAGCTGTTTTTCTGGGAAAGTGGTGTGAATATTCAAATGTGACCACCCCCACTTTTAAAACTCCTATAGTGCAATTGTTAGAAATCATACTTTTAAATAATGCCATGTGAAGTTGAAGCAGTTGAAGAAAGTTAAAATAGATTGATAAAAGTGGTAAAAGTTTGGCAGCTCCAAGACTGGTTTAATAGATGAGTTGCTTACAAAGGATTAGATGCCCTCAGTGGGGTTTGAACCGCAGTCTCCTGCGGGAGAGTCCAATTGGTCTATACCAGTTTCCATTCATTTTCAATGGGGAAAAAAAGTTGAAAATAGCTTAATATTTCAAAAAGTATAAATTGTATCAATAAGCAAAATGGAAGCACTCGATTCCCGAAAAAGCTGAACATTTTAATATTAGAACGGTTCCTATAGCTCAAACGGTGCGGCCGGAGTTAGATGCCGAAAAGTGTACGGAAGAACTATAATAATAAAGATTTGAAAAACAATACTCTGTCAGCATTCACAGTGATTATAACTAGAAAAAGCATTTCCATAAGAAAATGCACTGTGAATGCTGACATGCTGAATGAATTCCATTGAATTGGTTAAACTGCTAAAGCAGTTAAAACATAGCTGAAGTAGCTGAATTTGTTTGAATGTCTGTAGAAGTAGAAAGAGTTGAACAAATTTGAATTCTAAAGTATTGCTCAAAATGCTAGAGCAGTTAAGCTGAATGGAGCACAATTTGTTTGAACTTGTGATGTTTGCAATGAGTGGGATTTGAACCCAAGTTTCCTGTAGCAGAGGGCAGTTGCTTAACCATTACACTACTCAGTAGCATGCAAGATGCAAAGCTGGAGGAACATAGGAGATGAAAAAAGGCAGTTGAAGAAAGTTGAAATAGATTGATAAAAGTGGTAAAAGTTTAGTTCAAAAGCATTATTATTAAACTGCTGAGGCAGTTAAAACATAGCTGAAGTAGCTGAACAGGAGTTGAAGATGCTGCAAAACAAAGTTGAAGTAGTCCTACACTCTATATTGGATTTGAAGCACAGCCCCTGACAGTGAAGGCCTGCAGCCTAACCACACAGCTTAAAGTAGTAAAGGCTAAGTATTGGGAGTTTGTAGGTTGCTGAAACAGTTGGGAGCAGACTTTGATGTAATTTGTACAACACAGGTCCAAGGTGGATTTGAACCCACAATCCCCAGGGCAAAGCGCAGCACCTTAACCAGTGAGCTACTGCGCCACACAGCAATGATGGAGGTGCAGGACGTTGACATTTCAGAAATAGTCAGGAGCTGCATAACTGCTGCAGCTGCAATGTGGCAGAGGAGGGGAACTGCATAAAGCTGTAAATACAAAAAGCTCAATATTTCAAAAAGTATAAAAGATATCAAAACGCCAAATGGAAGCTCACTTCCCCTTGAAAAGCTGCACATTTTGATATTTGAACGGTTTCTGTAGGTCAAAGCGTGCGGGAGAAGATAGGTGCCGACGGATAGCTCAGGAGAATATCAACGTTAACACTAGAAAAAAGCATTTCCAGAAGAAAATGCACTGTGAATGCTGACATGCTGAATGAATTCCATTGAATTGGTTAAACTGCTGAAGCAGTTAAAACATAGCTGAAGTAGCTGAATTTGTTTGAATGTCTGTAGAAGTAGAAAGAGTTGAACAAATTTGAATTCTTAAGTATTACTAAAATAGCTAGAGCAGTTAAGCTGAATGGAGCACAATTTGTTTGAACTTGTGATGTTTGCAATGAGTGGGATTTGAACCCAAGTTTCCTGCAGCAGAGGGCAGTTGCTTAACCATTACACTAATCAGTAGCATACAAGATGCAAAGCTGGAGGAACATAGGAGATGAAAAAAGGCAGTAGTGACAAGTTAATATAAAACAGCTGAAGCAATTAAAACAAACAACAGGAATTGTTTGGATGTTTGCAGAAGTTAAAGCAGTTGAAGAAAGTTGAAATAGATTGATAAAAGTGCTAAAAGTTTAGTTGAAAAGCATTAAAAATCATACTTTTAAATAATGCCATGATGTTTGCAGAAGTTGAAGCAGTTGAAGAAAGTTGAAATAGAATGAATTCCATAGTATTGCTGAAACTTTCTGAATATTTGTAGAACAGAGAGCAGTTGCTTAACCACTACACTAGTGACAAGTTAATATGAAACAGCTGAAGTAGTTAAAACATAGCTGAAGTAGCTGAACAGGAGTTGAAGAAGCTGCAAGAACACAGTTGAAGTAGTTCTACACTCTATATTGGATTTGAAGCACAACCCCTGACAGTGAAGGCCTGCAGCCTAACCACACAGCTAAAAGTAGTACAAGATAAGTATTGGGAGTATGTAGGTTGCTGAAACAGTTGAGAGCATGTTTTAATGTAATTTGTACAACACATGGCCAAGGTGGATTTGAACCCACGATTCCCAGAGCAAAGCACAGCTCCCTAACCACTGAGCTACTGCACCACACAGTGATAATGAAGGTGCAGGACATTGACATTTGAGTTAAAGTCAAGAGCAGTGTGACTAGTGCAGCTGCAATGTGGCAGAGGAGAGGAACTGCATACAGCTGTAGCAGGTCTCATATAGATTGCATCAGTTTTGAAAATACCATCAGATGCAATCTACTGATTGGTGGGCCAATAATTAGCACATATCACAATATGCTAATCATCAAAGCCTAAACAGCTTGCTTTGGATGTCATTAGCTTGACATGCAGTGTGAAGGTCATTTCTTGTCACAGCAGTTTCAGTTAGGGTGTTGACAACTATTTCTATAAAACGTGACTTTAAGCGCATCAAATGTTTACATCTAACACAAAATGCAGCCAACATTGTAATTCAATTGTTAATTTGCAGCGGCAGTCACTATTTATAAGCTGGAGCTGCTTCTCTGATGAAGGAGGTGTGAATATGCAAATGTGACCACCTACATGTTAAAACAACTATAATGCAATTCTCAGGAACAACCAGAAGACGGGGCTTTGAGTAAAAGAACTTAAAGTGTGTGCCTTGTAAAGACACTAAGTAGACTGTGGAAAGAGTTTTGTGCCTCATTGTCTTCCAGAAAAGTTGATGAGTTACTGGTATTGAAATGGACTGCTGAAACTGTTGACAGAGCGTGTACAGTGTTGCTGAAAGCAACATAAGGGAGTCTGTAAATTGTATTGTGTAATTGTATTGAAAGACCAAACTTTCAGTTTGAAAAAAATTCAAGTAGTTTAAAAGTTTCAAGTAGCTAAAGTTTGTACTGCACATCATCCACAGTGGGATTTGACTCCAGGCTCCTATAGTAGAAACCAGTTGCTTTACTATTACACCACTGACAGGTTGGCATTAAGCTAAGCTGGGGGATTTTAAGATGTGTGTATAATAGTAGTTCAAAAGGTATAAAAGATATCAAAAACCTGTCTCCTTAAACAGCTGAATGTTTTGATATATGAACGGTTTCTGTAGCTCAAACCGTTAGCTTAGGTTAGATGCCGAAAGAAAAAGAAGAAAGTTGAAATAGATAGAATAGTTTAATTTCTTCAAAAAGAACTCTATAAGCAGAGTACAGCAGCATAACCATTAGATTACTTCAAATGTAACAGGAACATAGCTGGAGAAAAAGAGCTGAATGCAACAATGCAGTTCCAGGAAACAACCAGAAGATGGGGCTTTGATTCCAAAAGCTTAGTGTATAACCTGTAAAGTCAGGGTCTGAAACAAAGTAATGTTCAAGTAAGTTGAAACACCTTTCTGCCACATTGGTTTTAAGGAAAGTTTCAGTTATTGGTGTTTTTAGCTGTTAATGAATACCATTTACATTATTTAAGAAACAGGAGAAGCAGTTTACTGAAATCACCAAATAAGAAACAGTTGATCATATCCATAAGTTTGCCAGTCACAGCACAAGTGTTCTTGGTTTTCATCTACCACAGCTGATCCCAGTTGTCTAACTACTGCCACCTGTTTAGCAATTGCATAAGTTGAACGGTTTCTGTTGCGCAACGCATGTGGGACTGATTGCAAGCACTCCAAGTTTGTGGTGCTCGCTGGTGTGAGATGGCCAAGTAGAGGAAAATTCCTGCAGAAAGTTTGCAACCTCTGTCCAAAGATTAAATTGTTGGTCTTCAAGACTTGAGCAACATGTTAAGGAGCCTTAGAGCCAGTTAGAAAAGACAAAACTGCAATCAACACAATTAGCTCAGTTAATGTCGTCCTCCAAGCTGATTTGGGTAAATTTCACAACGTTGCAGCAGAGCTGGAAACAGGCCGTTTTAGCTGAACTCGTCTGCAGTGCAAGATTTTAAGACTACAGGCTGACAATAGCGTTCAGGGCTCTCACAATGTGGTATAATATTTGAATGCAACACTGGAGATAGTGTTTTTCCTTAAATGGGAAAATATCAAGTGAAAAAAACACAAACAAACCATAGTACATATCAATCAAGTGTTTATTTCGGTGATCAAGGTGCCACGCACTTTGTATTTTATGGCAACCGACCCATGACTCAGTTGGGCCTCAAAAGGCTCCCACTTGGCAGCATCAATTCTGAGCACCTCATCCGTGATTAAGAGGAGGTCTAAAAAGCCCGGGGCCGAGGCCTCCACCACCCCCACTACCTCGCCGACCAATTGTGGAGCGGCGTTGGGCATCTCCTGTCAAGCAAAAAACAAAACAAAAAAAAATTAGTTTGTCATTATTAGATGGCATTACTCAGTGGCCACAGGACCATTGAAATTGTCAGAAGTGTGTTCTGTTGCTTCAATTAGAGACCTACCTCAACCGTCGTGAAATTAGTGGACTGCAGCTGGAGTCCATAGCTGCCATCTCTACACTTCATATGAGAGAGACGAACCCAGGACCCCAGCTGCAGGTCTACTAACGCTGCCTCACGCCAGAGGGATGTGGCTACTCGCGCTGTGTCCTGGAAACGATATAAGAGTTGCTGTAGTGGCATAAGCTCAAGTCAAGTAAGCACAGGGTACCAATGATCATTTCATAACTTTTATCTCTACAAGATACATGTAAAAAGTAGCAAAGACATTTGAGGTGGTTACAGTTCTGCAGCAGCAGTACCGGTCACCAGTGCGAACGGTCCGTCCCCTCCCTGTTCCCGTTAACGAAGGGAGGCCGGGTTCACATACATTATTAATGCTTCTCTGAGAGGCTGTGCAGCCTCTACCGACACCAACACGCTGCATTTATGACGAGTCAGATTCAGGTTTGTTCAGCTGGACTGAAGCCACTTCCTCATTTTTGGATTTATACTTCCTTGTCTGATGACCCGCCTGGTCAGCTCACGTCAAGCCGCCATGTTCCTGTCCTGTCCTGTCTGGTGTAAAGTATCAACCTCCATTAAACCTACCAGTCTCTTCAGCATGGGGTCAACAAAAGGTCACACAAAGTTGAGCCACACTACAGAGGAGACATTATCTGGAGGGGACACGTGCAAGACAAGCGTTGCCTCCTCTGACACGTTCATCAGGTTTTGCGGATATTCAGCTGGGTTCTTGGTCTGGCCCAATTTGCTCATGAGGCCAACGGATCTGAGTTTCTGGAGAACACTGATCTCTCTCTGGTTGGCAGCCGGTTCAGGAGCAGAGAAGCATGTTTCTCAATGAGGTCTTGTCTTCTTGGACCATGTAAACTTTGATTATGTCTTCACTTTAGAGTGATCTTTCATGGCCACCACATGAACTTTCAGCGGTGGTGGCCGGGCGTAGGGGGTATCTGGCTTTGTGTTAAGCACGCGGTTCAAATCCATTCTAAAATGATAAAATAAAGATGAAGGTGATAACAAATTGCATATTCCTTCATATAACCTTCAAGGGAACATTTGCCCAAAAAAAATGTGAGGTGGGTCAAATAAGTAGGACTTACCTTCAGCTCTGCTTGAGTGAGATTGAGAATGAGCTTTGGTGATTTGGCTTATATACCCCACTGGGTAGTGATTGGCTGGACAGCCAACCAATGAAAAGTGTTGTGTTGGCATGGAAAAGTCTTTACTATTACCATACTTTTTAGCCAAAGTGACTATTTGTAACCAATTTGCCGCAATAGTAACCCTCAGTTTACTACACATTTTATAGTTCAGAAACCTTCTAAACACTTGTTTTATATTGTCTGCACTTCAAACTATAGAGTCAGGTTGGACGATTCCCGTCCGCCAGGGCCACTGTCCTGCTGGTTTTCCAACTCTCCCTGCCCTGACTACTACTGATCACCTCGATCAGGTGCGTTCAGTCAACCAGCAGCTAGAAAAGCAAACTGACACACCAGATCAAGGTGATCAGTAGGGTGGGTTGGAAAACAAGTAGGACAGCGGCCTCCCGATGAAAGTCTCACCTCAAGGGTGGGGAAAGCATAGCATTTCACAGTGTGACCAAGTAGATGGCAGTAAGGCACAATCCAACAAAAAAGAAAAGACAAAGAATAGTCAAAGGCCTTACTGTGCAGTAAAAGTAACATATGAATGAACCTATCTGTGTCTAATCCAGTTGGTGGTCATGGAAATATTTGACATTGGATGATTTGCCCCACATAACTTACAGTAGTTAGTATAAAGTGTATGTCATTAAGACCGAAATTACACTTGAGATTATATTTATGCATCAATGAATGTGCTTGCGTCGGCTCAAACGATACTTTATGACGTCGGGGGAATTTCCGAGTGCCAGTGAACGCCACACGTCTGTTCATCAGCGTCCTGTGGAAATCACCGTCATTAATTTGTTGCCCTCTGCGCAGGTGAGTAGTCAGCGTTTGTTCATTAAGGTTGCATGCTTTTTTTGCGTTGGAGAACCATAAATATGAGCTGTGAAACACCCGATGAAATTCAAAGACATTTGTTATTTACCTTAGTGGCGTGATTGTCGGCCAGTCAAAGCTAGTTAGCAACGTGAGAGCTAATGTAAGTAGGAACCTGGCAATTATGCTAATTACAGCAAGAAGACACGTTAGCGCAGGACTTGTAGAGATGTGTATGTTTATTCTCAGTCTCAGCCCCTTTAGCTTTGGCTAGGAAGTGAAAAAGTGTGCAAAGCGTTAAATGGGTCTGTGTTTGCGCAACACACGAGTGAGACCGTAACAAGTGCAGTTGAAGAGCAGTTTCCTTACGGTCGGAACGATCTGTTGTAATTATATATGACTACGAAAGAAAAAATGAAGACACACAACAAAGCTGTCATCTCACAAAGAACTGTGTACTTTTACTATACAATGGATGATTTATTAGGACTTATAAATAATGGCTTTTCACACTCAAAGATACAGTATAAGTTGTCAAGATTGATGTGGAGTAAAATGACTTTGGTGCATAAGGTCAGGCCCAGGCTGACATCTCTAAAAGAATTGTACTCTGACCTCACCAAAACAGTAAAAATCAGTACTTAAATATGTGGCTTTGTGAGGCGAGACTACAGTTCCTCCAGAACGAGGACATATTGGTCTGGGCCTGACATCAAGCATGTAGTTATTGATTCAACATCAATGTTGACGGCTACTGCTGTGTTTTCACTGTGAAATGCCGTATTTACCTGATCTGTTGTAATTATGGAATAGTATAAAATGAATATTGCCTACACCCTGTTGTTGACAAAGAACCCTGTACTGTAAAGGTAAGTTGTCAACATTTCAGGCGAAAGTATTGCTTGTGCTCAAAGGTTCTGTGAATGATAATCCTTTTTAGCTAGAACAAAAAAAATAGACTGTGCTTTATAGAGTTTCACCTGCTGTAGATGGTTAGTGTTTGTAAAATAGCTAACTCATTGTTTTCTCTTCTAGACAAAGCATTATTGATTGCTGTGTGCTCATCACTTGGTAAGTACTGACTTACACTGTGACTGTGCTGTTTGTTAATTGATGTCAACTAAAAGAGTTTACAGTCATTACATTTTCTAGCAGCTCTTACAATAAATGATCCATCTTGAAAAGTGTACACAAACCTAACTGTCCATTGGTTTCTTGTATTCTCTGTCCCTGCACCACTCTGTTAGTGACTTAACACACAAACACAGTTTGGTCCTTGGATTCCAAGATAGAAAGTGTCATCGGTTATTCGCCTTGATATGTAGAGGATTTTTACGAAGCTGTGAAATAAATCTATATACAATTCTCTGTCCCTTTCTCACATATGCCATTGAAGCTTAATCCTGTGGATTTCAGGCCAAGTCAGACTGTGAGTACAAACTCAGTGTTCCGACCAAAACGCTGTTTTGTTACTTATTGATAATGTATGATAATGTCTCCATCCATGGTTTTCATGGTGGATAAGTTATCATGGTGGATAACTTTTACGTCCTGTCTGAAATTGCAGTCTGTCCAGTCCTGCTGCGTTGACCTGACGGTAAGTTTCAACGCGTGGAAAGCTAATGAACGTAAAGCTGTTTCAAGGAACAGTTGTAGAGCGAGTGTCATGTGTTTGACCAAGACACTAAAACCCTACGGTAGTGGCTCATCAGTGCGAGTGTCCCTCACAGGTATGAGTAAAGTATTTGGAATGGAAGCACTGCGGTGACAGTAAAACACACAGTGACTATAATAGGAAATGCACTGGGCTCTGAAGTGAAGCTTTCTTAAATATGCACAGTATATCAAATTGGTCAACACGTAAACTCAACAAAACTTGACATTGCACATAATTTGTCCTATTTATTTTAAATAATGTTCTTTGTGTCTTGCAGGTCTGTGATCATCCACCTCTCTCTTGTCTCTATCATAATAACAAGCATACTCTATCTGTCCTATCCCATCTACCCGCTCTATCTGAATATTGGCAATTCTATCTTTTGTATCCCTCTACTCTATCCACGCTCTATCTAAGCCCACAGCAGGGCCCCTTTGTTGTAAAAGCATTCCCAACAGGTGGCTTATTTTCCACCTCCACCTGTTGGCCCCACTTGTACTGGAATCAAATATACTGGCAATCATATATTCAAGAATCCAATTTACCTACCTACCAGTTTTACTGAACTCAGGTTACAGCTACCTGGTCTATCTATCATAACAAGCTCTGAGAGCTTCTCTGCTCTTACGCTCTATCTGTCCTGTCTCTCTCTCACATCATATCATTTAAAGTGATCCAAAATTTAAATCAATCAGTGATCTACAACATCTACAACAATCTTTTCAGTGATTGAAGCTTTTCAATATACCATCTTGAAGATTTAAAAATACATGCACATATATCCAGATTTAATTTGATTGGAAAAACTTGCTAATTTGTAACTATCAGTAAAACATTTCTCCCAAATTGCTCAGCTAAATTGCACACACAATTGGACAAATACTGAGCTGTTCCTGAGTCTTGCTGTTGCGTGTTCCCCGCTTCTTCAGGTTTGTACCCAGGTCAGTATAAAAGCAAATATCTTGTATACAGAGTCACTGTTGCAAATAGTCACTGTACAAGTGTTGTATTTAAGCCCAACAAAGAAGAAGCGACTATTTCTTCTCTGCTAGACGCCAGAGTATCATTGTCAAGTGGTGGACACTTTAAAAAGAAGCTCTCGTCTGCTCACCTCAACAACTGTGACTGAACATAAACGTTGGTAACATTTAACGTAAGACTATATTAGTATAAAGGTTATTCCGCTAAGTGCACAGGTCAAAGAAAGTGAAAACATCTCATTCATAGTTCATAATTGAACTTTGTCCTAGCGTTACGCATTACAGACGTTTGACAAACGTAGTTTGTGTGCATATCTCAGCTGTACCGTAAATAAGTCAATTGTACTGTTTGACATTTGGCCATTTGGGACACAATGCCAAGGAAGAGTAAGAAGTCCCAGAGTGTAAAACTGCAGTGGCAGAAGCGGAAGGAGTCTGACTGTGCAGCAACAAGTGAACCAGCAGAAGTTCCAGTTCCTCCGACAACTACTAAGGTCACTGTAGCTGCAGATTGTTCAAGTCAAAGTCTACACGATGAACCATCTATGCCAAGAGCTTCTCGTGCTGCTGCTGTGAACAGAGGACGTCAGAGTGATCCTGTGCGTGTAGTCGAATCTTCTGAGGCTGACAAGGTAAACACGAAAGGTCAGTGCGTTTCACGTGCGTTGAAGACTGGACCTCAGAGTGAGGTTGCATGTGTAGCCGGACCAGCTGGTACACAAGTGAGCGTAAATTTGGCAGATCAGCCTTATGAAACCTGTGTACGTGCGTCCCGCAGCCAGGCTTCTATGAGGTACGGCAGATCCAGAAACAGCCAGTGCACCTGTAACTCACTGACCTTTCTCGCATTTCTTCACGAGGATGAAAACTTCACCAGAGCAGATCTTGACCTTGTTTTGGATAAAGGTGATGTGATGTATAAAGAGGCTAGAAAAAGGTTTCCTGCTAATATCCATCTGGCTACCGATGAGCTCCCCGATGAAGCTGCTGCACGTAGATGTGTGTATCGTATCGACATGACGAGACCTTCCCGCTACGGCACATTTGGAGAACCTTTACCTGGAGCGGTGGACACTTTCCTTGACCTGGAGGCAGGTTTGAGTTGTTTGTTATCAGATGTACGGTATGCATTGTTGATGATGACAGGGTTATGCATTGCAGTGTTCAGAACCACAGCTAACAAGTATGGGTTTTTTGATCCTCACTCAAGGACAGCTAAGGGTTTGCCTCTATCCCTGGGATCAAACAGTACCGGTACAGCTGTGATGCTTATCTTTCCACATCTCAGTGATATGATTGACAGGCTCACCAGATGTTACCAGATGTTGGACACACAACCCTCCTGTGCTTATGAACTGAAGCCTATAGAGTTCGACAACTTCGGCGACGCTGTCCAACCCAGAGAGGGGAGATCTACACCTCAAACAACTGTGACGCCTGAACCGTTGGACGATGCCAGAAGTAAGTCAAAGTCAACGATCGCTATTGCAGAGCCATCTGAATCTTCCTGTAAACTGTCAAAACTATGTAAAAGTAGTAGGAGAAAGTTTAGGAGGAGACAGATGGCGAAAGCAAAAGCCCCGCAAAGGAAAGAGAATCAAAAAAGAAAAGAAAGGGAAAAGTATACTTCACACGAAAATTACAGCGCAAAGAAAAAAGCTTATGCCAGCAGTAAATATCAAAACAATCCAGAATTTCGACAAAAGAAAGTGATTAATAAACACACCCAGTACAGACAAAATGTTGAGTTTAGAACGAAACAGCAACGCTACGTAACTGAACGTTACAGACGCGATGCTGGTTTTATGGCTAGACAAAAGTCATACATAACCGAGCGTTACAGACGCGATGCTGGTTTTATGGCTAGACAAAAGTCATACATAACCGAGCGTTACAGACGCGATGCTGGTTTTATGGCTAGACAAAAGTCATACATAACCGAGCGTTACAGACGCGATGCTGGTTTTATGGCTAGACAAAAGTCATACATAACCGAGCGTTACAGACGCGATGCTGGTTTTATGGCTAGACAAAAGTCATACATAACCGAGCGTTACAGACGCGATGCTGGTTTTATGGCTAGACAAAAGTCATACATAACCGAGCGTTACAGACGCGATGCTGGTTTTATGGCTAGACAAAAGTCATACATAACCGAGCGTTACAGACGCGATGCTGGTTTTATGGCTAGACAAAAGTCATACATAACCGAGCGTTACAGACGCGATGCTGGTTTTATGGCTAGACAAAAGTCATACATAACCGAGCGCTACAGACGCAATGCCCAATTTAAACAAAGGCAGAGATTGTACATGACTCAGCATTATGCGCATGACGACGCATTCCGGAATCGACACAAGGCCGTCATGAAGCAACTGATGAGAAAGAGGTATGAAAACAATCTTGCATTCAGGATTATGCACAACATGAGATGTGCAATGAAAATAAAAAGGAAATACAGACAGCATTGTACTCGTACAGAGCAACAGTTTGACAACAGTTTGATCCAAGAGGCAACAGCTGTTTTCAGATCCCAGATAAAAGCTGGTCCTACTTACGTCTGCACTGTCTGTCACAAGGCGTCGTTTCCAAACCAAGTACAAGCCTGTAACAGACCTTCTTATGCTAAACATGAAGATGTGGCGTCAACATGCCTGACTGGAAAGTATGTTCACGTCTGTGACAATGTCTGCACCAATGAACAACAGTGTAAGGTGCCCGAAGAGAGAAAGAAAGAGTGGATTTGTCACACGTGTCATAATTACCTGACAAAGGGAGCCATGCCCCACCTTGCTGTAGCCAACAACCTGGAGCTCGCTGACATTCCAGCTGAACTGTGTGATCTGAACATACTGGAGAGACATCTCATAGCAAAGTGCATCCCATTTGCTAAGATTGTTCCTCTTCCCAAAGGCAGACAGAGAGCAATACATGGAAATGTTGTGTGCGTCCCATCTGAGGTACAGGAGACGGTTGATGCTTTACCCAGAGTGAGAAGTGAGTCTCAGGTCCTGAGAGTGAAACTGAAGAGACGCTTATGTTACAAAGGTCATCAGATGTTCCAGACTGTAACCTGGTCTAAACTTGTGCGGGCGTTGCATAAACTCAAACACATTCATCCACAGTATGAGGACATCGTTATTAGAGACGAACAAGAGCTCTGTGATCCAACACTTCCAGACGAGGAGGATGATGATGATGATTGTGAAACAATGGATGTTGATGAATATGGGGAAGATGATCTCATGCAAATAGACAGGTGTGAAGTTGGTGCACTTCAAGAAAATCTGGAAGATGATCCGCAAAGCACTAACTTGCTGCCACACGATGACAATCAACCTCAGGTAAGTAGAGATGATGACGAACAGGAAGGTGACCTGCCTAACGGAGGGCTGGCTTTAGAATCGTGTCTGCAGCCACCTGACGTTGCTGAGGAGATTCTGTGTTTCAGTGAAGGCATCTACTCTGTTGCTCCAGCAGAAAGAAACAGTCCAGTGAGCTTCTTTAAAACACCTCACCTGGAGGCCATGGCTTTCCCTGTTCAGTTCCCTACCGGCCAAAACACTCTGGATGCAAAGAGACCAATTAAACTAACGCCTAGCAAATATTTTAAATCCAGGCTTTTCTGTATTGACGAACGCTTTGCCAGAGATACAAATTATCTGTTCTTTGCACAGTTTGTAGCTGAAATACATTTGGCCACTTCAAGTATGACGATACAGTTACGCAAAGCAAAACCTGTGACCAGAGACGGACGCAAAATAACATCTAGGATGTTACAGGATAAACGAGAGGTTGAGAAACTGGTAAGAAACAAAGACGCTATCCGATTCATGCAGCCGCTCAGAGGAACACCAGCGTACTGGGAGAAAACCACTAAAGATCTTTTTGCCATGATCAGACAGTTGGGAACTCCTACTTTCTTTTGCACATTCTCAGCAGCAGAAATGCGTTGGCCTGAAGTGATTGAGGCAATAAAACGTCAGCAGGGTGAAGAAGTCAATTTTGATGAGCTGAGCTGGACGGAAAAAACGGACATACTGAGAAGCAATCCTGTCACAGCGATGCGCATGTTTGACAAACGCGTTGAAGCGCTGTTCAGAGATTTAATCTTGTCAAATGCTGTCCTAGGCAGAGTCGTGGACCATTTCATTAGACTTGAGTTCCAGAATCGTGGCTCTCCTCACATACACTGTCTTCTGTGGGTAGAAGGTGCACCTGTGTTGGAAGTAGATGACGATCAGACTGTGTGTAATTTTGTGTCCAAGTACATCACGGCTCAGCTTCCCGACCAACGCACGCAACCTGAACTGTACAAGAAAGTCACAGAAGTGCAAGTACATAGCAGAAACCACTCCAAGTCGTGTTTCAAATACTTTGGAGCAGACTGTCGTTTTGGGTTTCCCAAGCCACCAGCCACCAGGACAATGATAGTAAGACCAAGGGAAAGCTCAGATGAGTCACCGTCACTGGAGGACGCAAAGAACAAACTGAGACCGTTGAACCGACTGCTGAACGAACCTGAAGTTGCCTCCATGAGTTTACAGCAGCTCTTGACACAGTGTGGTTTAACACTGACAGAGTATGAGCGATGCCTCCATTTGGTGATGAAAGCCAGCTCTGTGATATTGAAGCGTGATCCAAGGGACTGCTGGGTAAATGCATATAATCCACATCTGCTGGAAGCTTGGGATGGAAACCTCGATCTGTCGTACATTTTGAACGCCGGAAGTGTTGTGATCTACCTGTGTTCATATATGTGTAAGAATGAGAGCGGACTGTCCGAGTACCTGAAAACAGTCATTCAGAACTCCGACACGGACGGCCTTAATGAACGCGATGAGATGAGGGAAGTCATGCAGGCCTACTCAAAGAAGAGAGAGATCAGTGCTCAGGAATGTGTGGCTCGAGCCTGTGGCATCCACATGAAAAAGTGTTCGCGTGGTTTCGTCTTCGTACCGACCGACGACAACGCAGTGAAAATGAGTCGTCCCATAGTACAGCTCGAGGACACGACACCAGAAAGCGAGAACGTGTGGATGACCTCTCTGACTGACAAGTACAAGTGCAGACCAGAAATACCAGAGTATGAGGTGATGTGCTTGGCTGACTTTGCAGCCACCTGCAGGTTTGTCTATGGTCAGAACAAAAGCAAAGACGCTTTGCCTCTGCTGAACGAGATGGGCTTTGTTCAAATGAGGAAGAACGATAAGCCCGCCGTCATCAGATTCTACCGTCCGTCAGAGACGAAATATCCCGAGAAATTCTATGGAGCTTTACTAAAACTGTACCTTCCACATCGATCAGACCTGGAGCTGAAAAGACCTCATTTACCCACATATGAGTCCTTCCACAACAGTGGCTACGTACGGCTGCCGTATTCTGACCATCCCGAGACGGTCAAAGCCATCGTCAAACGAAACAAAGACAAATATGAGAAGAACAGTAAAGAGATTGAGGAAGCTGTTGAAGAGTATGAACAGAACAGAGGTGCGATTGATGAATGGTGTAACCTGGCACCTGAGTCTGAACTTGTGCGGCTGGAATGTCACAGTGAGTTGGAAGCTAGAGAACCACACGACGAACGAGAACAGGAGAACGTACCAGATTACAGTCGTCAGGCTAACGCTGCAACAGAAGTCAGAGCCATGAGAGAACCTCCTGCTATTGATCCCATTGTGCTACGGCGAATGTATCAGAACCTGAACCAGAAGCAGGCCTGTGTGTTTTATAAAGTCAGAGACTGGTGCATTAACCGTGTGTGTGGATTGAATCCAGAGCAGTTCTTCTTCTTTGTCAACGGTGGCGCTGGAACAGGTAAGTCTCACCTCATCAAATGCATCCACTCAGAGGCTACTAAGCTACTGAGCAGACTGCAGAGACACTGTGATGAGGCCGACGTGTCCAGTCCCACTGTCCTGTTGACTTCCTTTACTGGAACTGCAGCCTTCAATATATCTGGCTCAACACTGCACTCACTGCTCAAACTGCCCAGAAACCTAAAGCCTCCATTTCAAGGACTGGGTAACCAACTGGATGAAGTCAGAGCAGACCTGCTAAATGCCCAGATCCTGATCATTGATGAAGTGTCCATGGTGTCTAAACCTCTTTTTGCCTACGTAGATGCCAGACTCAAGCAGATCAAAGGCAGTTACAGACCGTTTGGAGGAATGTCTGTTTTAGCTGTTGGCGACTTCTATCAGCTGCCACCAGTGAGACAGTCTAAGCCTCTGTGTGTCCACGACCCCTCGCAGATCGACCTGTGGCAGGAACACTTTGAAATGATCACTCTCACTGAGATCATGCGTCAGAAGGACGACGTGGCTTTTGCAGAGATGCTGAACAGAATCCGTGTGAAGGAAAAGTCAGAGCGGCTGTCCGATGCCGACAGAGCTTTGTTTTCACGGGCTGTCACTGAACCAGGTCTTTGTCCCACTGATGTCCTGCACATTTTTGCAACAAACAAACAGGTAGACAATCACAACACAACAACACTGTGTCTGCTCCATACTCACACCGTTACCATCGATGCAGAGGACTACAAAAAGGAGCCGCAAACAGGTAAAATGACTCTACAGACCACACCACTGAAAGGAGGCAAGAACGAGTTACCGGACACGCTGCAAGTTGCTGAGGGAGCTCGTGTTATGCTCACCAGAAACCTGGATGTTTCTCAGGGATTAGTGAACGGTTCATTCGCCACTCTGGTCGAGGTTGTGAGCTCTGAACAAAACAGACGCGTCACAAAGCTTGGACTGAGGATGAATGAACCGGTCACTGGTAGGAATTCATCGTCTGACGACCTTGTGTACATAGACAGAGCTGAGGAGAACCTGAAGCAGAAAGGAGCCGTACGGAGACAGTTCCCCATCAAGCTGGCTTTCGCATGCACCATTCACAAGGTTCAGGGTATGACCACTAAATCGGCTGTAGTGTCAATGAAGCACATCTTTGAGGCTGGTATGGCTTATGTTGCTCTGAGCAGGGTGACCTCTCTCAGTGGACTACATCTACTGGACATGGACGAGAGTAAAATCTACGCCAACCCGGAAATCACTGCTGCCCTGGAAACCATGAGACAAGTCAGCTTGGACGACATGATGCCTCTTGTTCAGATAAGTCCCACACTGAGCAGACGTCACACTCTGACCATTGTCCACCATAACACAGAAGGTCTAGCATCTCACGTCACTGACATTAAAACCCACCACGAGCTGTGTCTGGCAGATGTCTTGTGTTTCACAGAAACTCACTTGCAAGGTTCCTTTGTTGCAGACAGTCTCCGTCTAGACGGCTACAACATGTTCAAGCGGAACAGGCACCTGTCCTACACAAGGTTTCCACGCATGGCAAACAGAGGTGGAGGTGGAGTTGCTGTTTATGTGAAAGATCACATTCGAGCGCGTGAGAAGCAATACATACATAATGTGACTGACCTAGAGTTTGTGGCTGTGAAGGTTGAGGATCCGCTGCCCGCGCTGATCGCAGCGGTCTACAGACCTCCTGACTACAGCTTAGCATCTTTCTTATCTAACCTAGGAAGTCTGCTGGATGCTCTTGACATCATGGACTGTCATCCAATCGTTGTCTGTGGTGATTTTAATGAGAATGTTTTGTCTTCTGCTAACAAGCCAATTCTGCAGATGTTCAATTCGAGGGGATACGAACAGATCATCACTGCTGGTACCACAGAGAAGAACACGCTGCTGGACCTCATCTTCATCTCAAGACCAAGTCAGTATCTCCATCACGGTGTAATGAAAACCTACTACAGTTATCATGACCCTGTGTTCTGTGTGCTGTCCTCTTGAAAATGTCAGGTGAGTTTTGCAGGTATGTATGTGTGACACTGTGATGGAAGAAAGACTAATGGAAAATTATGTTGATGATAAAATCATGTATATAAACAATGCACATGTGTTGAGAAATTTGCAGGTTAGATTAATTCACTGATCATGATTTTTAGGTTCCTGCGTTCATGTAAAGTCTTAAGTGTAATAATGAAGGTGTGCAACATTTTCAGTAAGAATGAGATTTGGTTCACTATTTATTCACCGTGTTTTGGCCTGTGCATTTATCTGGGTGGGTTTGGGTCTGGGTTGGTAAATGCACAGGCCAAAAGTGTGTTGGTAGCTGTAGTACTATACAGTACATAGTTGCCAACACGCATTTTTACATCAACATTACAATTAAAAAGTAGGTACTTTCTGATATCGACCAACTGATACCCGACATTTTTAATTGACATTGTTTACTATTTTTATATTCATAATTTTCTTCCTCATTATGTGTCTTCCACATAACTGATACACTATGTTGTCCAACGTTTTGGAGCACCCCTCCAAATCACCTCAATTATAAATTCAGTACACAAAGTACCGTTCAGGGGTATGTTTGGAGTGGAGGAATTTGATTGTGTGTGTGTGTGTGTGATTGGCGTGCTCAGAGTCCTAATTTCCACCTCGTGGAAAATCTTTGGGATGAGTTAGACTGGAGACTGAGCCAGTAAACACAGTACTGAGCTTTGTGGGAAACCTGTTTAGAAAATTTAGAATTTTCTAAAAGTTAATTGTTTATTGTATTCTTTATTTACCTATCCTATTATTTGATTTCTATAAATGATAAAATGAAATAGAAGAGGGCAAATAATAAGTTCAAGCATATTTTCAAACTAGTAATCATTGTAGTGGGGTGTCCGTTGGTAGGTATCAGAAAGTCTTTCCACATATGTGTTTAGCCTTGGGCTAATCACAACCTGACAGTAGGCTGCAGATTAGCATAGCAGTTATGAGCTGTACGTATTTCAAATGAATTTATACCTTTTGATCATAAATTAAGTCAGTATTGGAAAATGTGAATAAATGAAATTGATTTATTTTTGTACCGTAGTACATTTTGGTAAATTGCCCATAGCAGCGTGATCGGTTTCCTTTTGATAATTTGATGTGAATGTAGTCTTATACAAAGACATCTTTTGGTGTATTTCCAAGTTCCTGTTGTGTTTTAGACATTTCATTTGATTTGTGAAGTCTTCTTTAGAACTGTGAACAATGTTTTAAATGCATACGTGTTTCTTGAGTAAGAAGTTCAGGTTTCAGCAAACCACCAAACATGGTTTGGAGGAAGGATGTGGAAACACGTGTCAGTTACAGTCCTTTGATTCTCCTTATAGTATAAAGCTGTTGGGAAAATACCAATAATTTAGAGCTTTACCTTTTGGACAGTGGTAGGTGTTAAGAATACCAACTACGGAAGTTTGATTTGTTTACTTTTTATTTTGTGATGTTTTTGTGCTATTTTCTGATGATTTTTCTAGTGTGAGCTATTTAAAAGTACATCTTTGATCAACTACTGACAACTGAAGAGTAATATTGAAGTTTCTGTAGTTATGTAACCTTTAGCCTTTTGACCGTTTTTGTGTACTTAAGCTCAATATTAATTTGTTAAAAGTAATGCAAGTTGTATTTGTCAGATAAAAAGTGTGCTCAGTTCTGTGGTACATATTTGACTACGGACCAAAGCAGTTATTGATGCAACTTTCTTGCTGATACTTAACAGCTGACAGCCCACATTCCTATCGTGATTCAAAGACTGTACCTGAGCAGATGCTGTGATTTATTTTATATTTGTTTCCTTGGAGAGGCAACATGGTTCTTTGTCCTCTGTGATGACATTGGCATGCTTTGCCTCAGCACCTCGACAAGGACCTTACAATAACCAAGACATAATGCTGCAACAGGCAACACTGCACCACCGCCTTTCCAGACAATCAACAAACTGAGACCACCTGCTGATGCTGATTGTTCAACGCAGACAATTCCTCCAAAACTGAGCCTCACCTTCCTTTGGTCCTGTGAAACAAGCGATACCCTGACCACACTACGAGAGCTGACCTAACACATCGTCTTCCAGTCAGTACTTAACTTTCTACACAAAGTGCTGATGACTATGACTGTGTTGTAGCACTAGTGTTGTGCATATGTCATGAAATGTACTTATTTTTTTTCCCCCTCAGATTTTCTTCCACCGTTTGCTCTTCACGTTGTCAGAATGGCATCTTTCGTCTCTCGGATCAGCAGGATTTAAGGTACAGCCTGTAGAGGTAATACAATGTATTTGATGCTCTTTACTTGGCTAAAATGCAAAACAACCTTTACATCTCCAATGTATTCATTTTTTCTTCTTCTCAGGATCAGCTCTATCATCTTACTGTATCAATAACTCACTGGAGAGTGACTAGTGTCGATCCTTTGACCAGAGATCAGCCTCGTTGCTGCAAGAAAACTGACCACTGCACATCAGTCATCCCTCGGTTATTTGAAACTATTGGGACTCTGTGCACCATCAGCCTACAGGGAAACGTGTTGTAAAGGTGTCGGCTGTACGTCTGTCTGCAAACTAGTCCAGTTAAGCTCAGAACAGTAGCAAACTGTAGGAACTGCTTTTTAGCATTTCCAACTGCAGGGATGTCAGAAGTGAAGTTTTACGTTCCCTTTTTATTTCAGACTTCAGAACTACATCAGATACGCAGCTAATTGGAACCAAGCACTTCAACATCACCTGGTTGGACAGAATGAGCTTCAGCAAGAATGCAATGGATACACTGAACTATAGGCAATAGTTTTCTCTCTTGTCTATCCCCTCACCCCAACCGGTCAAGGCAGATGGCCGCCTACACTGAGCCTGGGTCTGCTGGAGGTTTCTTCCTCGTTACAGAGGGAGTTTTTCCTCTCCACTGTTGCTATTTAAATGTACAATTTATCGTTTGGCTACAATTAAAAGCTTGCTCTATGTGGGAATTGTTGGGTTTAGTTGTGTAAGGTCTTAAAACCTTACTTACTAAAAGTGCCGTGAGATAACTGATGTTGTGAATTGGCGCTATATAAATAAAGTTGAACTGAAAAATTTAAAACATTGCTGAAATTACTAAAAGATGGTCTTTTGTAAATGCTCAGAGTGGGAATTGAATCCCAGCCTCCCATGTAAGAGGTCAACATCATAGCCATTGAGCTACTGTGCAACTGCAGGAAAAAGTGACTTGCAAGTACCTGGTACAGTAAGTACACAGAGACAAGGTATCGGTCGTGGCAAAATCTTTCCTCTATGGAGATTGCTGAAACATAACAAGAAAACTAGAAGAAGACTTCAGTGTGATGAACCGTTTCAATGTTTTATATGTGCTGGCACAGAGGGAGACCATTATACAGCATCTCAGTGTCTTCTCCTGAGTGTTAGAACAAAAGCCTCTTATATATACAAGCAGAGTTTATCCCTGATTCACACGGTCACCTCGCTGCCACATTTCAAACTTAAAGCGGTTTGTTTAGAACAAGGTGGAGGCACACTCCCTTAAGAACTACTCTGATATGGAGTGTCATTGTCATCTTATGATTTCAAAACCCAAACAGAATGATTTGGTTATGCAAGCTTGGCACGCAGTATGAAGGAAACACGAGTGGTTGTTGACAACTATTTCTATAAAACGTGAATGTTAAGCACATCAAATGTTTACATCTAAAACAAAGTACAGTCAAAATTGTAATTCAACATTTAATTTGCAGCAGCAGTCACTATTTATAAGCTGGAGCTGGTTCTCTGGGACACATTTGGCTTCCGAAAAAGTTGATGAGTTGCCGGTGTTGAAATGGACTGCTGAAACTGTTGACAGTGTTTATACTGTTGCTGAAAGCCGTAAAGGGGTCTGTACATTGTACTTTGTACATGAAAGACTGAAGCTGAAAAAGCTGGATTTCAAAAGAAGAATGTTGAAATGGATTAATAAAAGTGCAGTTTAAAAGCATTAAAAAAATCTTACTTCTGTGGGACTCTTTGGTTTAAATCCCACTCATGGCAAAATTCAGAAGATGACAGTTGCTTCAGACACTAAGTAGACTGTGGAAACTGTTTAGTGCCACATTGGCTTCCAGAAAAGTTGATGAGTTACTGGTGTTGAAATCAACTGCTGAAACTGTTGACAGAGTGTTTGTGTACATGAGAGACTTAAGCAGGAAAAGCTGGATTTCAAAAGAAGAAAGTTCAAATATATTGATAAATCTTACTTACTTCTAAATTTTGCCAAGCTGGATTTTAAAAGAAGAAAGCTGAAATAGATTGCTAAAAGTGCCATAGCTGTGGAAATATATTTTATCAAATATATTGATAAAAGCGCTAAAAGTGCAGTTTAAAAGCATTACTAGTAAATATTGACATCAGTGGGATTTGAACTCAAGATTCCCACAGGAGAGAACAATTGCTTAACCATTACACTATTGAGTAGCACACATGAACTCAAGATTCCTGGAGCAGAAAGCAGTTGGTTAACCACTACACTAGTGACAAGGTAATATGAAACAGCTGAAGCAGTTAAACATAGAAGAACAGGAATTGTTTGTTTGCAGAAGTTGAAGCAGTTGAAGAAAGTTGAAATAGATTGATAAAAGTGCTAAAAGTTTAGTTTACAAGCATTTAAAATCATACTTTTAAATAATGCCATGATGTTTGCAGAAGTTGAAGGAGTTGAAGAAAGTTGAAATAGAATGAATTCCATAGTATTGCTGAAATAGCTGAATTTGTTTGAATGTCTGTAGAAGTAGAAAGAGTTGAACAACTTGAACTTTGAATTCTAAAGTATTGCTAAAAATTTTAGAGCAGTTAAGGTGAATGGAGCACAATTTGTTTGAATTTGTGAAGTTTGTCATGAGTGGGATTTGAACCCTGGTCTCCTGGAGCAAAGGGCTGTTGCTTAACCATTACACTACTAGGTTGAACACAAGACTCAAAGCTGGAGGAACATAGGAGATGAAAAAACTTGCTTGAAAAGGCAGCTGAAGAAAGTTGAAATATACTGAAGTTGTAAAGGTTTAGTTCAAACGCATTATTATTACAAGAGTAGTTTAATTGTAGAGTTAAAATGTCAAACATCTTACTTGTACATCATGCCCAGAGCAGGATTTGAACTCGGGGTTCCCACAGTAAGGAGCATTTGTTTAAGCAGTACAGTACTGATAGGAACATGTGTAGAGCAGTTCGAGGACTGGTTTAATAGATGAGTTGCTTGCAAAGGCTAAAATGCCCTCAGTGGGATTTGAACCGCAGTCTTCTGTGAGAGAGTCTAATTGCTCTATACCAGCTTTCCATTCATTTTCAATGGGGAAAAATTTTTGAAATTAGCTTAATATTTCAAAAAGTATAAATAGTATCAATGAGCAAAATGGAAGCACTCGAGTCCCGGAAGAGCTGAATATTTTGATAGTTGAACGGTTCCTATAGCTCAAACGGTGCGGCCGGAGTTAGATGCCGTTAAGTGTACGGAAGAACTATAATAATAATAATAATAATAATAATAATAATAAAGATTTGAAAAACAATACTGTGAATGCCTTCAGCATTCACAGTGACTAGAAAAAGCATTTCCATAAGAAAATGCACTGTGAATGCTGACATGCTGAATGAATTCCATTGGATTGCTAAAACTGCTGAAGCAATTAAAACATAGCTGAAGGAGCTGAATTTGCTTGAATGTCTGTAGAAGTAGAAAGAGTTGAACAACTTGAACTTTGAATTCTAAAGTATTGCTAAAAATGCTAGAGCAGTTAAGGTGAATGGAGCACAATTTGTTTGAATTTGTGAAGTTTGTCATGAGTGGGATTTGAACCCTGGTCTCCTGGAGCAAAGGGCTGTTGCTTAACCATTACACTACTAAGCTGAACACAAGACTCAAAGCTGGAGGAACATAGGAGATGAAAAAACTTGCTTGAAAAGGCAGCTGAAGAAAGTTGAAATATACTGAAGTTGTAAAGGTTTAGTTCAAACGCATTATTATTACAAGAGTAGTTTAATTGTAGTGTTAAAATGTCAAACATCTTACTTGTACATCATGCCCTGAGCGGGATTTGAACTCGGGGTTCCCACAGTAAGGAGCATTTGTTTAAGCAGTACAGTACTGATAGGAACATGTGTAGAGCAGTTCGAGGACTGGTTTAATAGATGAGTTGCTTGCAAAGGCTAAAATGCCCTCAGTGGGATTTGAACCGCAGTCTTCTGTGAGAGAGTCTAATTGCTCTATACCAGCTTTCCATTCATTTTCAATGGGGAAAAATTTTTGAAATTAGCTTAATATTTCAAAAAGTATAAATAGTATCAATGAGCAAAATGGAAGCACTCGAGTCCCGGAAGAGCTGAATATTTTGATAGTTGAACGGTTCCTATAGCTCAAACGGTGCGGCCGGAGTTAGATGCCGTTAAGTGTACGGAAGAACTATAATAATAACTAGAAAAAGCATTTCCATAAGAAAATGCACTGTGAATGCTGACATGCCGAATGAATTCCATTGAATTGGTTAAACTGCTGAAGCAGTTAAAACATAGCTGAATGGAGCACAATTTGTTTGAATGTTTGTAGAAGTAGAAAGAGTTGAACAAATTTGAATTCTAAAGTATTACTAAAAAAGCTAGAGCAGTTAAGCTGAATGGAGCACAATTTGTTTGAACTTGTGATGTTTGCAATGAGTGGGATTTGAACCCAAGTTTCCTGCAGCAGAGGGCAGTTGCTTAACCATTACACTACCCAGTAGCATCCAAGATGCAAAGCTGGAGGAACATAGGAGATGAAAAAAGGCAGTAGTGACAAGTTAATATGAAACAGCTGAAGCAATTAAAACAAACAACAGGAATTGTTTGGATGTTTGCAGAAGTTGAAGCAGCTGAAGAAAGTTGAAATAGATTGATAAAAGTGCTAAAAGTTTAGTTCAAAATCATTAAAAATCATACTTTTAAATAATGCCATGATGTTTGCAGAAGTTGAAGCAGTTGAAGAAAGTTGAAATAGAATGAATTCCATAGTATTGCTGAAACTTCCTGAAGATTCCTAGAACAGAGAGCAGTTGCTTAACCACTACACTAGTGACAAGTTAATATGAAACAGCTGAAGCAATTAAAACAAACACCAGGAATTGTTTGGATGTTTGCAGAACTTTTTTAACATGCCCACAGCAGAAGTTAGAAATTGTATCAAACAGACTCCAGGCAGGTTTGAAAATACCATCAGGTGCAATCTACTGATTGGTGGGCCAACAATTAGCACATTGCACAACATGCTAATCATCAAAGCCTAAACAGCTTGTTTTGGATGTATTTAGCTTGCCATGCAGTGTGAAGGTCATTTCCTGTCACAGCAGTTTCAGTTAGGGTGTTGACAACTATTTCTATAAAACGTGAATGTTAAGCACATCAAACGTTTACATCTAACACAAAGTACAGCCAACATTGCAATTCAATTGTTAATTTGCAGCAGCAGTCAGTATTTATAAGCTGAAGCAGTTTTTTCTGGGAAGGAGGTGTGAATATTCAAATGTGACCACCCCCACTTTTAAAACTCCTATAATGCTTCCAGAAACGTTGAAGAGTTATTGGTGTTGAAATCAACTGCTGAAACTGTTGACAGAGTGTTACAGAAACCAGTAAAAGGGTCTGTACAATATATTGTGTACATGAGAGGCTTAAACAGGAAAAGCTGGATTTTAAAAGAATAAAGTTGAAATATATTGATAAAAGTGCAGTTTAAAAGCATTAAAAATGCACAAATACTTTGCTACTACATTAGTGACAAGTTAATATGAAACAGCTGAAGCAATTAACAGGAATTGTTTGGATGTTTTGCAGAACTTTTTTAACATGCCCACAACAGAAGTTAAAATGCTGTTTCAAAACTGAAGTCATGTATTTGAAACAAAGAGGAGAAATTGTATCAAACAGACTGCAGGCAGGTTTGAAAATACCATCAGGTGCAATCTTCTGATTGGTGGGCCAACAATTAGCACATTGAACAACATGCTAATCATCAAAGCCCAAACAGCTTGTTTTGGATGTCATTAGCTTGCCATGCAGTGTGAAGGTCATTTCTTGTCACAGCAGTTTCAGTTAGGGTGTTGACAACTATTTCTATAAAACGTGAATGTTAAGCACATCAAACGTTTACATCTCACACAAAGTACAGCCAACATTGTAATTCAGTTGTTAATTTGCAGCAGCAGTCACTATTTATAAGCTGAAGCTGTTTCTCTGGGAAAGTGGTGTGAATATTCAAATGTGACCACCCCCACTTTTAAAACTCCTATAGTTCAATTGTTAGAAATCATACTTTTAAATAATGCCATATGAAGTTGAAGCAGTTGAAGAAAGTTAAAATAGATTGATAAAAGTGGTAAAAGTTTGGCAGCTCCAGGACTGGTTTAATAGATGAGTTGCTTGCAAAGGCTTAGATGCCCTCAGTGGGGTTTGAACCGCAGTCTCCTGCGGGAGAGTCCAATTGGCCTATACCTATTTCCATTCATTTTCAATGGGGAAAAAAAGTTGAAAATAGCTTAATATTTCAAAAAGTATAAAAGGTATCAATAAGCAAAATGGAAGCACTCGATTCCCGAAAAAGCTGAATATTTTGATAGTTGAACGGTTCCTATAGCTCAAACGGTGCGGCCGGAGTTAGGTGCCGTAAAGTGTACGGAAGAACTATAATAATAATAATAATAAAGATTAGAAAAACAATACTGTGAATGCCTTCAGCATTCACAGTGACTAGAAAAAAGCATTTCCAGAAGAAAATGCACTGTGAATGCTGACATGCTGAATGAATTCCATTGAATTGGTTAAACTGCTGAAGCAGTTAAAACATAGCTGAAGTAGCTGAATTTGTTTGAATGTCTGTAGAAGTAGAAAGAGTTGAACAAATTTGAATTCTTAAGTATTACTAAAATAGCTAGAGCAGTTAAGCTGAATGGAGCACAATTTGTTTGAACTTGTGATGTTTGCAATGAGTGGGATTTGAACCCAAGTTTCCTGCAGCAGAGGGCAGTTGCTTAACCATTACACTAATCAGTAGCATACAAGATGCAAAGCTGGAGGAACATAGGAGATGAAAAAAGGCAGTAGTGACAAGTTAATATAAAACAGCTGAAGCAATTAAAACAAACAACAGGAATTGTTTGGATGTTTGCAGAAGTTAAAGCAGTTGAAGAAAGTTGAAATAGATTGATAAAAGTGCTAAAAGTTTAGTTGAAAAGCATTAAAAATCATACTTTTAAATAATGCCATGATGTTTGCAGAAGTTGAAGCAGTTGAAGAAAGTTGAAATAGAATGAATTCCATAGTATTGCTGAAACTTTCTGAATATTTGTAGAACAGAGAGCAGTTGCTTAACCACTACACTAGTGACAAGTTAATATGAAACAGCTGAAGTAGTTAAAACATAGCTGAAGTAGCTGAACAGGAGTTGAAGAAGCTGCAAGAACACAGTTGAAGTAGTTCTACACTCTATATTGGATTTGAAGCACAACCCCTGACAGTGAAGGCCTGCAGCCTAACCACACAGCTAAAAGTAGTACAAGATAAGTATTGGGAGTATGTAGGTTGCTGAAACAGTTGAGAGCATGTTTTAATGTAATTTGTACAACACATGGCCAAGGTGGATTTGAACCCACGATTCCCAGAGCAAAGCACAGCTCCCTAACCACTGAGCTACTGCACCACACAGTGATAATGAAGGTGCAGGACATTGACATTTGAGTTAAAGTCAAGAGCAGTGTGACTAGTGCAGCTGCAATGTGGCAGAGGAGAGGAACTGCATACAGCTGTAGCAGGTCTCATATAGATTGCATCAGTTTTGAAAATACCATCAGATGCAATCTACTGATTGGTGGGCCAATAATTAGCACATATCACAATATGCTAATCATCAAAGCCTAAACAGCTTGCTTTGGATGTCATTAGCTTGACATGCAGTGTGAAGGTCATTTCTTGTCACAGCAGTTTCAGTTAGGGTGTTGACAACTATTTCTATAAAACGTGACTTTAAGCGCATCAAATGTTTACATCTAACACAAAATGCAGCCAACATTGTAATTCAATTGTTAATTTGCAGCGGCAGTCACTATTTATAAGCTGGAGCTGCTTCTCTGATGAAGGAGGTGTGAATATGCAAATGTGACCACCTACATGTTAAAACAACTATAATGCAATTCTCAGGAACAACCAGAAGACGGGGCTTTGAGTAAAAGAACTTAAAGTGTGTGCCTTGTAAAGACACTAAGTAGACTGTGGAAAGAGTTTTGTGCCTCATTGTCTTCCAGAAAAGTTGATGAGTTACTGGTATTGAAATGGACTGCTGAAACTGTTGACAGAGCGTGTACAGTGTTGCTGAAAGCAACATAAGGGAGTCTGTAAATTGTATTGTGTAATTGTATTGAAAGACCAAACTTTCAGTTTGAAAAAAATTCAAGTAGTTTAAAAGTTTCAAGTAGCTAAAGTTTGTACTGCACATCATCCACAGTGGGATTTGACTCCAGGCTCCTATAGTAGAAACCAGTTGCTTTACTATTACACCACTGACAGGTTGGCATTAAGCTAAGCTGGGGGATTTTAAGATGTGTGTATAATAGTAGTTCAAAAGGTATAAAAGATATCAAAAACCTGTCTCCTTAAACAGCTGAATGTTTTGATATATGAACGGTTTCTGTAGCTCAAACCGTTAGCTTAGGTTAGATGCCGAAAGAAAAAGAAGAAAGTTGAAATAGATAGAATAGTTTAATTTCTTCAAAAAGAACTCTATAAGCAGAGTACAGCAGCATAACCATTAGATTACTTCAAATGTAACAGGAACATAGCTGGAGAAAAAGAGCTGAATGCAACAATGCAGTTCCAGGAAACAACCAGAAGATGGGGCTTTGATTCCAAAAGCTTAGTGTATAACCTGTAAAGTCAGGGTCTGAAACAAAGTAATGTTCAAGTAAGTTGAAACACCTTTCTGCCACATTGGTTTTAAGGAAAGTTTCAGTTATTGGTGTTTTTAGCTGTTAATGAATACCATTTACATTATTTAAGAAACAGGAGAAGCAGTTTACTGAAATCACCAAATAAGAAACAGTTGATCATATCCATAAGTTTGCCAGTCACAGCACAAGTGTTCTTGGTTTTCATCTACCACAGCTGATCCCAGTTGTCTAACTACTGCCACCTGTTTAGCAATTGCATAAGTTGAACGGTTTCTGTTGCGCAACGCATGTGGGACTGATTGCAAGCACTCCAAGTTTGTGGTGCTCGCTGGTGTGAGATGGCCAAGTAGAGGAAAATTCCTGCAGAAAGTTTGCAACCTCTGTCCAAAGATTAAATTGTTGGTCTTCAAGACTTGAGCAACATGTTAAGGAGCCTTAGAGCCAGTTAGAAAAGACAAAACTGCAATCAACACAATTAGCTCAGTTAATGTCGTCCTCCAAGCTGATTTGGGTAAATTTCACAACGTTGCAGCAGAGCTGGAAACAGGCCGTTTTAGCTGAACTCGTCTGCAGTGCAAGATTTTAAGACTACAGGCTGACAATAGCGTTCAGGGCTCTCACAATGTGGTATAATATTTGAATGCAACACTGGAGATAGTGTTTTTCCTTAAATGGGAAAATATCAAGTGAAAAAAACACAAACAAACCATAGTACATATCAATCAAGTGTTTATTTCGGTGATCAAGGTGCCACGCACTTTGTATTTTATGGCAACCGACCCATGACTCAGTTGGGCCTCAAAAGGCTCCCACTTGGCAGCATCAATTCTGAGCACCTCATCCGTGATTAAGAGGAGGTCTAAAAAGCCCGGGGCCGAGGCCTCCACCACCCCCACTACCTCGCCGACCAATTGTGGAGCGGCGTTGGGCATCTCCTGTCAAGCAAAAAACAAAACAAAAAAAAATTAGTTTGTCATTATTAGATGGCATTACTCAGTGGCCACAGGACCATTGAAATTGTCAGAAGTGTGTTCTGTTGCTTCAATTAGAGACCTACCTCAACCGTCGTGAAATTAGTGGACTGCAGCTGGAGTCCATAGCTGCCATCTCTACACTTCATATGAGAGAGACGAACCCAGGACCCCAGCTGCAGGTCTACTAACGCTGCCTCACGCCAGAGGGATGTGGCTACTCGCGCTGTGTCCTGGAAACGATATAAGAGTTGCTGTAGTGGCATAAGCTCAAGTCAAGTAAGCACAGGGTACCAATGATCATTTCATAACTTTTATCTCTACAAGATACATGTAAAAAGTAGCAAAGACATTTGAGTCATCACTAATGAAAGTTGCTTAAAACTGAAGGAAACAATGAAACAAATTAGACCTTCTGCAGTGTGATGCGTCGTAGGGGAACAGTTTCTGTCCCCGACTGGATCTTCTTTATCGTCGATACCTGAAGAGGAGCAAGGAAGATTAATGGAGTTAGAGTCCCCCCCCCCCCCCACACACACACACACACGCACAAATTCACAATAGTTATGTACTTGGTATTACTATAATCACTCATTTTGTGTGAATAGACTTACTTCAGAAATTTCCCCCTCCACCGAAATGAAGCCTCGCTGGCCTGCGCAGTCGCTGAGGGGGACAACTGGCGAGGCTGGCTGCAGCAGGGCTTCTCCCTGCTTAATAAGCTCATCTGGAATCACCAGGGGAGCAGTTCTAAAAAACTGCGTCCCCTGGTTTATCCATATCTTATATGGGACAGAGTCCCCCCTCAATGTATAGCCCCTAATTATATAGCTGCAACCTACATGGCATTTGTGGGCGCAGCTTTCAAAAATGGTAACTTTCGTTACCATTTTTCCATCGGATAGGGCCACAAGTTTGTTTGTTGCCGTCAAGGCAGGTTTAACTAGCGCTTGCCCAAAGTCCCAGGCAAGCACTTTAGAGTGATCTTTCATGGCCACCACATGAACTTTCAGCGGTGGTGGCCGGGCGTAGGGGGTATCTGGCTTTGTGTTAAGCACGCGGTTCAAATCCATTCTAAAATGATAAAATAAAGATGAAGGTGATAACAAATTGCATATTCCTTCATATAACCTTCAAGGGAACATTTGCCCAAAAAAAATGTGAGGTGGGTCAAATAAGTAGGACTTACCTTCAGCTCTGCTTGAGTGAGATTGAGAATGAGCTTTGGTGATTTGGCTTATATACCCCACTGGGTAGTGATTGGCTGGACAGCCAACCAATGAAAAGTGTTGTGTTGGCATGGAAAAGTCTTTACTATTACCATACTTTTTAGCCAAAGTGACTATTTGTAACCAATTTGCCGCAATAGTAACCCTCAGTTTACTACACATTTTATAGTTCAGAAACCTTCTAAACACTTGTTTTATATTGTCTGCACTTCAAACTATAGAGTCAGGTTGGACGATTCCCGTCCGCCAGGGCCACTGTCCTGCTGGTTTTCCAACTCTCCCTGCCCTGACTACTACTGATCACCTCGATCAGGTGCGTTCAGTCAACCAGCAGCTAGAAAAGCAAACTGACACACCAGATCAAGGTGATCAGTAGGGTGGGTTGGAAAACAAGTAGGACAGCGGCCTCCCGATGAAAGTCTCACCTCAAGGGTGGGGAAAGCATAGCATTTCACAGTGTGACCAAGTAGATGGCAGTAAGGCACAATCCAACAAAAAAGAAAAGACAAAGAATAGTCAAAGGCCTTACTGTGCAGTAAAAGTAACATATGAATGAACCTATCTGTGTCTAATCCAGTTGGTGGTCATGGAAATATTTGACATTGGATGATTTGCCCCACATAACTTACAGTAGTTAGTATAAAGTGTATGTCATTAAGACCGAAATTACACTTGAGATTATATTTATGCATCAATGAATGTGCTTGCGTCGGCTCAAACGATACTTTATGACGTCGGGGGAATTTCCGAGTGCCAGTGAACGCCACACGTCTGTTCATCAGCGTCCTGTGGAAATCACCGTCATTAATTTGTTGCCCTCTGCGCAGGTGAGTAGTCAGCGTTTGTTCATTAAGGTTGCATGCTTTTTTTGCGTTGGAGAACCATAAATATGAGCTGTGAAACACCCGATGAAATTCAAAGACATTTGTTATTTACCTTAGTGGCGTGATTGTCGGCCAGTCAAAGCTAGTTAGCAACGTGAGAGCTAATGTAAGTAGGAACCTGGCAATTATGCTAATTACAGCAAGAAGACACGTTAGCGCAGGACTTGTAGAGATGTGTATGTTTATTCTCAGTCTCAGCCCCTTTAGCTTTGGCTAGGAAGTGAAAAAGTGTGCAAAGCGTTAAATGGGTCTGTGTTTGCGCAACACACGAGTGAGACCGTAACAAGTGCAGTTGAAGAGCAGTTTCCTTACGGTCGGAACGATCTGTTGTAATTATATATGACTACGAAAGAAAAAATGAAGACACACAACAAAGCTGTCATCTCACAAAGAACTGTGTACTTTTACTATACAATGGATGATTTATTAGGACTTATAAATAATGGCTTTTCACACTCAAAGATACAGTATAAGTTGTCAAGATTGATGTGGAGTAAAATGACTTTGGTGCATAAGGTCAGGCCCAGGCTGACATCTCTAAAAGAATTGTACTCTGACCTCACCAAAACAGTAAAAATCAGTACTTAAATATGTGGCTTTGTGAGGCGAGACTACAGTTCCTCCAGAACGAGGACATATTGGTCTGGGCCTGACATCAAGCATGTAGTTATTGATTCAACATCAATGTTGACGGCTACTGCTGTGTTTTCACTGTGAAATGCCGTATTTACCTGATCTGTTGTAATTATGGAATAGTATAAAATGAATATTGCCTACACCCTGTTGTTGACAAAGAACCCTGTACTGTAAAGGTAAGTTGTCAACATTTCAGGCGAAAGTATTGCTTGTGCTCAAAGGTTCTGTGAATGATAATCCTTTTTAGCTAGAACAAAAAAAATAGACTGTGCTTTATAGAGTTTCACCTGCTGTAGATGGTTAGTGTTTGTAAAATAGCTAACTCATTGTTTTCTCTTCTAGACAAAGCATTATTGATTGCTGTGTGCTCATCACTTGGTAAGTACTGACTTACACTGTGACTGTGCTGTTTGTTAATTGATGTCAACTAAAAGAGTTTACAGTCATTACATTTTCTAGCAGCTCTTACAATAAATGATCCATCTTGAAAAGTGTACACAAACCTAACTGTCCATTGGTTTCTTGTATTCTCTGTCCCTGCACCACTCTGTTAGTGACTTAACACACAAACACAGTTTGGTCCTTGGATTCCAAGATAGAAAGTGTCATCGGTTATTCGCCTTGATATGTAGAGGATTTTTACGAAGCTGTGAAATAAATCTATATACAATTCTCTGTCCCTTTCTCACATATGCCATTGAAGCTTAATCCTGTGGATTTCAGGCCAAGTCAGACTGTGAGTACAAACTCAGTGTTCCGACCAAAACGCTGTTTTGTTACTTATTGATAATGTATGATAATGTCTCCATCCATGGTTTTCATGGTGGATAAGTTATCATGGTGGATAACTTTTACGTCCTGTCTGAAATTGCAGTCTGTCCAGTCCTGCTGCGTTGACCTGACGGTAAGTTTCAACGCGTGGAAAGCTAATGAACGTAAAGCTGTTTCAAGGAACAGTTGTAGAGCGAGTGTCATGTGTTTGACCAAGACACTAAAACCCTACGGTAGTGGCTCATCAGTGCGAGTGTCCCTCACAGGTATGAGTAAAGTATTTGGAATGGAAGCACTGCGGTGACAGTAAAACACACAGTGACTATAATAGGAAATGCACTGGGCTCTGAAGTGAAGCTTTCTTAAATATGCACAGTATATCAAATTGGTCAACACGTAAACTCAACAAAACTTGACATTGCACATAATTTGTCCTATTTATTTTAAATAATGTTCTTTGTGTCTTGCAGGTCTGTGATCATCCACCTCTCTCTTGTCTCTATCATAATAACAAGCATACTCTATCTGTCCTATCCCATCTACCCGCTCTATCTGAATATTGGCAATTCTATCTTTTGTATCCCTCTACTCTATCCACGCTCTATCTAAGCCCACAGCAGGGCCCCTTTGTTGTAAAAGCATTCCCAACAGGTGGCTTATTTTCCACCTCCACCTGTTGGCCCCACTTGTACTGGAATCAAATATACTGGCAATCATATATTCAAGAATCCAATTTACCTACCTACCAGTTTTACTGAACTCAGGTTACAGCTACCTGGTCTATCTATCATAACAAGCTCTGAGAGCTTCTCTGCTCTTACGCTCTATCTGTCCTGTCTCTCTCTCACATCATATCATTTAAAGTGATCCAAAATTTAAATCAATCAGTGATCTACAACATCTACAACAATCTTTTCAGTGATTGAAGCTTTTCAATATACCATCTTGAAGATTTAAAAATACATGCACATATATCCAGATTTAATTTGATTGGAAAAACTTGCTAATTTGTAACTATCAGTAAAACATTTCTCCCAAATTGCTCAGCTAAATTGCACACACAATTGGACAAATACTGAGCTGTTCCTGAGTCTTGCTGTTGCGTGTTCCCCGCTTCTTCAGGTTTGTACCCAGGTCAGTATAAAAGCAAATATCTTGTATACAGAGTCACTGTTGCAAATAGTCACTGTACAAGTGTTGTATTTAAGCCCAACAAAGAAGAAGCGACTATTTCTTCTCTGCTAGACGCCAGAGTATCATTGTCAAGTGGTGGACACTTTAAAAAGAAGCTCTCGTCTGCTCACCTCAACAACTGTGACTGAACATAAACGTTGGTAACATTTAACGTAAGACTATATTAGTATAAAGGTTATTCCGCTAAGTGCACAGGTCAAAGAAAGTGAAAACATCTCATTCATAGTTCATAATTGAACTTTGTCCTAGCGTTACGCATTACAGACGTTTGACAAACGTAGTTTGTGTGCATATCTCAGCTGTACCGTAAATAAGTCAATTGTACTGTTTGACATTTGGCCATTTGGGACACAATGCCAAGGAAGAGTAAGAAGTCCCAGAGTGTAAAACTGCAGTGGCAGAAGCGGAAGGAGTCTGACTGTGCAGCAACAAGTGAACCAGCAGAAGTTCCAGTTCCTCCGACAACTACTAAGGTCACTGTAGCTGCAGATTGTTCAAGTCAAAGTCTACACGATGAACCATCTATGCCAAGAGCTTCTCGTGCTGCTGCTGTGAACAGAGGACGTCAGAGTGATCCTGTGCGTGTAGTCGAATCTTCTGAGGCTGACAAGGTAAACACGAAAGGTCAGTGCGTTTCACGTGCGTTGAAGACTGGACCTCAGAGTGAGGTTGCATGTGTAGCCGGACCAGCTGGTACACAAGTGAGCGTAAATTTGGCAGATCAGCCTTATGAAACCTGTGTACGTGCGTCCCGCAGCCAGGCTTCTATGAGGTACGGCAGATCCAGAAACAGCCAGTGCACCTGTAACTCACTGACCTTTCTCGCATTTCTTCACGAGGATGAAAACTTCACCAGAGCAGATCTTGACCTTGTTTTGGATAAAGGTGATGTGATGTATAAAGAGGCTAGAAAAAGGTTTCCTGCTAATATCCATCTGGCTACCGATGAGCTCCCCGATGAAGCTGCTGCACGTAGATGTGTGTATCGTATCGACATGACGAGACCTTCCCGCTACGGCACATTTGGAGAACCTTTACCTGGAGCGGTGGACACTTTCCTTGACCTGGAGGCAGGTTTGAGTTGTTTGTTATCAGATGTACGGTATGCATTGTTGATGATGACAGGGTTATGCATTGCAGTGTTCAGAACCACAGCTAACAAGTATGGGTTTTTTGATCCTCACTCAAGGACAGCTAAGGGTTTGCCTCTATCCCTGGGATCAAACAGTACCGGTACAGCTGTGATGCTTATCTTTCCACATCTCAGTGATATGATTGACAGGCTCACCAGATGTTACCAGATGTTGGACACACAACCCTCCTGTGCTTATGAACTGAAGCCTATAGAGTTCGACAACTTCGGCGACGCTGTCCAACCCAGAGAGGGGAGATCTACACCTCAAACAACTGTGACGCCTGAACCGTTGGACGATGCCAGAAGTAAGTCAAAGTCAACGATCGCTATTGCAGAGCCATCTGAATCTTCCTGTAAACTGTCAAAACTATGTAAAAGTAGTAGGAGAAAGTTTAGGAGGAGACAGATGGCGAAAGCAAAAGCCCCGCAAAGGAAAGAGAATCAAAAAAGAAAAGAAAGGGAAAAGTATACTTCACACGAAAATTACAGCGCAAAGAAAAAAGCTTATGCCAGCAGTAAATATCAAAACAATCCAGAATTTCGACAAAAGAAAGTGATTAATAAACACACCCAGTACAGACAAAATGTTGAGTTTAGAACGAAACAGCAACGCTACGTAACTGAACGTTACAGACGCGATGCTGGTTTTATGGCTAGACAAAAGTCATACATAACCGAGCGTTACAGACGCGATGCTGGTTTTATGGCTAGACAAAAGTCATACATAACCGAGCGTTACAGACGCGATGCTGGTTTTATGGCTAGACAAAAGTCATACATAACCGAGCGTTACAGACGCGATGCTGGTTTTATGGCTAGACAAAAGTCATACATAACCGAGCGTTACAGACGCGATGCTGGTTTTATGGCTAGACAAAAGTCATACATAACCGAGCGTTACAGACGCGATGCTGGTTTTATGGCTAGACAAAAGTCATACATAACCGAGCGTTACAGACGCGATGCTGGTTTTATGGCTAGACAAAAGTCATACATAACCGAGCGTTACAGACGCGATGCTGGTTTTATGGCTAGACAAAAGTCATACATAACCGAGCGTTACAGACGCGATGCTGGTTTTATGGCTAGACAAAAGTCATACATAACCGAGCGCTACAGACGCAATGCCCAATTTAAACAAAGGCAGAGATTGTACATGACTCAGCATTATGCGCATGACGACGCATTCCGGAATCGACACAAGGCCGTCATGAAGCAACTGATGAGAAAGAGGTATGAAAACAATCTTGCATTCAGGATTATGCACAACATGAGATGTGCAATGAAAATAAAAAGGAAATACAGACAGCATTGTACTCGTACAGAGCAACAGTTTGACAACAGTTTGATCCAAGAGGCAACAGCTGTTTTCAGATCCCAGATAAAAGCTGGTCCTACTTACGTCTGCACTGTCTGTCACAAGGCGTCGTTTCCAAACCAAGTACAAGCCTGTAACAGACCTTCTTATGCTAAACATGAAGATGTGGCGTCAACATGCCTGACTGGAAAGTATGTTCACGTCTGTGACAATGTCTGCACCAATGAACAACAGTGTAAGGTGCCCGAAGAGAGAAAGAAAGAGTGGATTTGTCACACGTGTCATAATTACCTGACAAAGGGAGCCATGCCCCACCTTGCTGTAGCCAACAACCTGGAGCTCGCTGACATTCCAGCTGAACTGTGTGATCTGAACATACTGGAGAGACATCTCATAGCAAAGTGCATCCCATTTGCTAAGATTGTTCCTCTTCCCAAAGGCAGACAGAGAGCAATACATGGAAATGTTGTGTGCGTCCCATCTGAGGTACAGGAGACGGTTGATGCTTTACCCAGAGTGAGAAGTGAGTCTCAGGTCCTGAGAGTGAAACTGAAGAGACGCTTATGTTACAAAGGTCATCAGATGTTCCAGACTGTAACCTGGTCTAAACTTGTGCGGGCGTTGCATAAACTCAAACACATTCATCCACAGTATGAGGACATCGTTATTAGAGACGAACAAGAGCTCTGTGATCCAACACTTCCAGACGAGGAGGATGATGATGATGATTGTGAAACAATGGATGTTGATGAATATGGGGAAGATGATCTCATGCAAATAGACAGGTGTGAAGTTGGTGCACTTCAAGAAAATCTGGAAGATGATCCGCAAAGCACTAACTTGCTGCCACACGATGACAATCAACCTCAGGTAAGTAGAGATGATGACGAACAGGAAGGTGACCTGCCTAACGGAGGGCTGGCTTTAGAATCGTGTCTGCAGCCACCTGACGTTGCTGAGGAGATTCTGTGTTTCAGTGAAGGCATCTACTCTGTTGCTCCAGCAGAAAGAAACAGTCCAGTGAGCTTCTTTAAAACACCTCACCTGGAGGCCATGGCTTTCCCTGTTCAGTTCCCTACCGGCCAAAACACTCTGGATGCAAAGAGACCAATTAAACTAACGCCTAGCAAATATTTTAAATCCAGGCTTTTCTGTATTGACGAACGCTTTGCCAGAGATACAAATTATCTGTTCTTTGCACAGTTTGTAGCTGAAATACATTTGGCCACTTCAAGTATGACGATACAGTTACGCAAAGCAAAACCTGTGACCAGAGACGGACGCAAAATAACATCTAGGATGTTACAGGATAAACGAGAGGTTGAGAAACTGGTAAGAAACAAAGACGCTATCCGATTCATGCAGCCGCTCAGAGGAACACCAGCGTACTGGGAGAAAACCACTAAAGATCTTTTTGCCATGATCAGACAGTTGGGAACTCCTACTTTCTTTTGCACATTCTCAGCAGCAGAAATGCGTTGGCCTGAAGTGATTGAGGCAATAAAACGTCAGCAGGGTGAAGAAGTCAATTTTGATGAGCTGAGCTGGACGGAAAAAACGGACATACTGAGAAGCAATCCTGTCACAGCGATGCGCATGTTTGACAAACGCGTTGAAGCGCTGTTCAGAGATTTAATCTTGTCAAATGCTGTCCTAGGCAGAGTCGTGGACCATTTCATTAGACTTGAGTTCCAGAATCGTGGCTCTCCTCACATACACTGTCTTCTGTGGGTAGAAGGTGCACCTGTGTTGGAAGTAGATGACGATCAGACTGTGTGTAATTTTGTGTCCAAGTACATCACGGCTCAGCTTCCCGACCAACGCACGCAACCTGAACTGTACAAGAAAGTCACAGAAGTGCAAGTACATAGCAGAAACCACTCCAAGTCGTGTTTCAAATACTTTGGAGCAGACTGTCGTTTTGGGTTTCCCAAGCCACCAGCCACCAGGACAATGATAGTAAGACCAAGGGAAAGCTCAGATGAGTCACCGTCACTGGAGGACGCAAAGAACAAACTGAGACCGTTGAACCGACTGCTGAACGAACCTGAAGTTGCCTCCATGAGTTTACAGCAGCTCTTGACACAGTGTGGTTTAACACTGACAGAGTATGAGCGATGCCTCCATTTGGTGATGAAAGCCAGCTCTGTGATATTGAAGCGTGATCCAAGGGACTGCTGGGTAAATGCATATAATCCACATCTGCTGGAAGCTTGGGATGGAAACCTCGATCTGTCGTACATTTTGAACGCCGGAAGTGTTGTGATCTACCTGTGTTCATATATGTGTAAGAATGAGAGCGGACTGTCCGAGTACCTGAAAACAGTCATTCAGAACTCCGACACGGACGGCCTTAATGAACGCGATGAGATGAGGGAAGTCATGCAGGCCTACTCAAAGAAGAGAGAGATCAGTGCTCAGGAATGTGTGGCTCGAGCCTGTGGCATCCACATGAAAAAGTGTTCGCGTGGTTTCGTCTTCGTACCGACCGACGACAACGCAGTGAAAATGAGTCGTCCCATAGTACAGCTCGAGGACACGACACCAGAAAGCGAGAACGTGTGGATGACCTCTCTGACTGACAAGTACAAGTGCAGACCAGAAATACCAGAGTATGAGGTGATGTGCTTGGCTGACTTTGCAGCCACCTGCAGGTTTGTCTATGGTCAGAACAAAAGCAAAGACGCTTTGCCTCTGCTGAACGAGATGGGCTTTGTTCAAATGAGGAAGAACGATAAGCCCGCCGTCATCAGATTCTACCGTCCGTCAGAGACGAAATATCCCGAGAAATTCTATGGAGCTTTACTAAAACTGTACCTTCCACATCGATCAGACCTGGAGCTGAAAAGACCTCATTTACCCACATATGAGTCCTTCCACAACAGTGGCTACGTACGGCTGCCGTATTCTGACCATCCCGAGACGGTCAAAGCCATCGTCAAACGAAACAAAGACAAATATGAGAAGAACAGTAAAGAGATTGAGGAAGCTGTTGAAGAGTATGAACAGAACAGAGGTGCGATTGATGAATGGTGTAACCTGGCACCTGAGTCTGAACTTGTGCGGCTGGAATGTCACAGTGAGTTGGAAGCTAGAGAACCACACGACGAACGAGAACAGGAGAACGTACCAGATTACAGTCGTCAGGCTAACGCTGCAACAGAAGTCAGAGCCATGAGAGAACCTCCTGCTATTGATCCCATTGTGCTACGGCGAATGTATCAGAACCTGAACCAGAAGCAGGCCTGTGTGTTTTATAAAGTCAGAGACTGGTGCATTAACCGTGTGTGTGGATTGAATCCAGAGCAGTTCTTCTTCTTTGTCAACGGTGGCGCTGGAACAGGTAAGTCTCACCTCATCAAATGCATCCACTCAGAGGCTACTAAGCTACTGAGCAGACTGCAGAGACACTGTGATGAGGCCGACGTGTCCAGTCCCACTGTCCTGTTGACTTCCTTTACTGGAACTGCAGCCTTCAATATATCTGGCTCAACACTGCACTCACTGCTCAAACTGCCCAGAAACCTAAAGCCTCCATTTCAAGGACTGGGTAACCAACTGGATGAAGTCAGAGCAGACCTGCTAAATGCCCAGATCCTGATCATTGATGAAGTGTCCATGGTGTCTAAACCTCTTTTTGCCTACGTAGATGCCAGACTCAAGCAGATCAAAGGCAGTTACAGACCGTTTGGAGGAATGTCTGTTTTAGCTGTTGGCGACTTCTATCAGCTGCCACCAGTGAGACAGTCTAAGCCTCTGTGTGTCCACGACCCCTCGCAGATCGACCTGTGGCAGGAACACTTTGAAATGATCACTCTCACTGAGATCATGCGTCAGAAGGACGACGTGGCTTTTGCAGAGATGCTGAACAGAATCCGTGTGAAGGAAAAGTCAGAGCGGCTGTCCGATGCCGACAGAGCTTTGTTTTCACGGGCTGTCACTGAACCAGGTCTTTGTCCCACTGATGTCCTGCACATTTTTGCAACAAACAAACAGGTAGACAATCACAACACAACAACACTGTGTCTGCTCCATACTCACACCGTTACCATCGATGCAGAGGACTACAAAAAGGAGCCGCAAACAGGTAAAATGACTCTACAGACCACACCACTGAAAGGAGGCAAGAACGAGTTACCGGACACGCTGCAAGTTGCTGAGGGAGCTCGTGTTATGCTCACCAGAAACCTGGATGTTTCTCAGGGATTAGTGAACGGTTCATTCGCCACTCTGGTCGAGGTTGTGAGCTCTGAACAAAACAGACGCGTCACAAAGCTTGGACTGAGGATGAATGAACCGGTCACTGGTAGGAATTCATCGTCTGACGACCTTGTGTACATAGACAGAGCTGAGGAGAACCTGAAGCAGAAAGGAGCCGTACGGAGACAGTTCCCCATCAAGCTGGCTTTCGCATGCACCATTCACAAGGTTCAGGGTATGACCACTAAATCGGCTGTAGTGTCAATGAAGCACATCTTTGAGGCTGGTATGGCTTATGTTGCTCTGAGCAGGGTGACCTCTCTCAGTGGACTACATCTACTGGACATGGACGAGAGTAAAATCTACGCCAACCCGGAAATCACTGCTGCCCTGGAAACCATGAGACAAGTCAGCTTGGACGACATGATGCCTCTTGTTCAGATAAGTCCCACACTGAGCAGACGTCACACTCTGACCATTGTCCACCATAACACAGAAGGTCTAGCATCTCACGTCACTGACATTAAAACCCACCACGAGCTGTGTCTGGCAGATGTCTTGTGTTTCACAGAAACTCACTTGCAAGGTTCCTTTGTTGCAGACAGTCTCCGTCTAGACGGCTACAACATGTTCAAGCGGAACAGGCACCTGTCCTACACAAGGTTTCCACGCATGGCAAACAGAGGTGGAGGTGGAGTTGCTGTTTATGTGAAAGATCACATTCGAGCGCGTGAGAAGCAATACATACATAATGTGACTGACCTAGAGTTTGTGGCTGTGAAGGTTGAGGATCCGCTGCCCGCGCTGATCGCAGCGGTCTACAGACCTCCTGACTACAGCTTAGCATCTTTCTTATCTAACCTAGGAAGTCTGCTGGATGCTCTTGACATCATGGACTGTCATCCAATCGTTGTCTGTGGTGATTTTAATGAGAATGTTTTGTCTTCTGCTAACAAGCCAATTCTGCAGATGTTCAATTCGAGGGGATACGAACAGATCATCACTGCTGGTACCACAGAGAAGAACACGCTGCTGGACCTCATCTTCATCTCAAGACCAAGTCAGTATCTCCATCACGGTGTAATGAAAACCTACTACAGTTATCATGACCCTGTGTTCTGTGTGCTGTCCTCTTGAAAATGTCAGGTGAGTTTTGCAGGTATGTATGTGTGACACTGTGATGGAAGAAAGACTAATGGAAAATTATGTTGATGATAAAATCATGTATATAAACAATGCACATGTGTTGAGAAATTTGCAGGTTAGATTAATTCACTGATCATGATTTTTAGGTTCCTGCGTTCATGTAAAGTCTTAAGTGTAATAATGAAGGTGTGCAACATTTTCAGTAAGAATGAGATTTGGTTCACTATTTATTCACCGTGTTTTGGCCTGTGCATTTATCTGGGTGGGTTTGGGTCTGGGTTGGTAAATGCACAGGCCAAAAGTGTGTTGGTAGCTGTAGTACTATACAGTACATAGTTGCCAACACGCATTTTTACATCAACATTACAATTAAAAAGTAGGTACTTTCTGATATCGACCAACTGATACCCGACATTTTTAATTGACATTGTTTACTATTTTTATATTCATAATTTTCTTCCTCATTATGTGTCTTCCACATAACTGATACACTATGTTGTCCAACGTTTTGGAGCACCCCTCCAAATCACCTCAATTATAAATTCAGTACACAAAGTACCGTTCAGGGGTATGTTTGGAGTGGAGGAATTTGATTGTGTGTGTGTGTGTGTGATTGGCGTGCTCAGAGTCCTAATTTCCACCTCGTGGAAAATCTTTGGGATGAGTTAGACTGGAGACTGAGCCAGTAAACACAGTACTGAGCTTTGTGGGAAACCTGTTTAGAAAATTTAGAATTTTCTAAAAGTTAATTGTTTATTGTATTCTTTATTTACCTATCCTATTATTTGATTTCTATAAATGATAAAATGAAATAGAAGAGGGCAAATAATAAGTTCAAGCATATTTTCAAACTAGTAATCATTGTAGTGGGGTGTCCGTTGGTAGGTATCAGAAAGTCTTTCCACATATGTGTTTAGCCTTGGGCTAATCACAACCTGACAGTAGGCTGCAGATTAGCATAGCAGTTATGAGCTGTACGTATTTCAAATGAATTTATACCTTTTGATCATAAATTAAGTCAGTATTGGAAAATGTGAATAAATGAAATTGATTTATTTTTGTACCGTAGTACATTTTGGTAAATTGCCCATAGCAGCGTGATCGGTTTCCTTTTGATAATTTGATGTGAATGTAGTCTTATACAAAGACATCTTTTGGTGTATTTCCAAGTTCCTGTTGTGTTTTAGACATTTCATTTGATTTGTGAAGTCTTCTTTAGAACTGTGAACAATGTTTTAAATGCATACGTGTTTCTTGAGTAAGAAGTTCAGGTTTCAGCAAACCACCAAACATGGTTTGGAGGAAGGATGTGGAAACACGTGTCAGTTACAGTCCTTTGATTCTCCTTATAGTATAAAGCTGTTGGGAAAATACCAATAATTTAGAGCTTTACCTTTTGGACAGTGGTAGGTGTTAAGAATACCAACTACGGAAGTTTGATTTGTTTACTTTTTATTTTGTGATGTTTTTGTGCTATTTTCTGATGATTTTTCTAGTGTGAGCTATTTAAAAGTACATCTTTGATCAACTACTGACAACTGAAGAGTAATATTGAAGTTTCTGTAGTTATGTAACCTTTAGCCTTTTGACCGTTTTTGTGTACTTAAGCTCAATATTAATTTGTTAAAAGTAATGCAAGTTGTATTTGTCAGATAAAAAGTGTGCTCAGTTCTGTGGTACATATTTGACTACGGACCAAAGCAGTTATTGATGCAACTTTCTTGCTGATACTTAACAGCTGACAGCCCACATTCCTATCGTGATTCAAAGACTGTACCTGAGCAGATGCTGTGATTTATTTTATATTTGTTTCCTTGGAGAGGCAACATGGTTCTTTGTCCTCTGTGATGACATTGGCATGCTTTGCCTCAGCACCTCGACAAGGACCTTACAATAACCAAGACATAATGCTGCAACAGGCAACACTGCACCACCGCCTTTCCAGACAATCAACAAACTGAGACCACCTGCTGATGCTGATTGTTCAACGCAGACAATTCCTCCAAAACTGAGCCTCACCTTCCTTTGGTCCTGTGAAACAAGCGATACCCTGACCACACTACGAGAGCTGACCTAACACATCGTCTTCCAGTCAGTACTTAACTTTCTACACAAAGTGCTGATGACTATGACTGTGTTGTAGCACTAGTGTTGTGCATATGTCATGAAATGTACTTATTTTTTTTCCCCCTCAGATTTTCTTCCACCGTTTGCTCTTCACGTTGTCAGAATGGCATCTTTCGTCTCTCGGATCAGCAGGATTTAAGGTACAGCCTGTAGAGGTAATACAATGTATTTGATGCTCTTTACTTGGCTAAAATGCAAAACAACCTTTACATCTCCAATGTATTCATTTTTTCTTCTTCTCAGGATCAGCTCTATCATCTTACTGTATCAATAACTCACTGGAGAGTGACTAGTGTCGATCCTTTGACCAGAGATCAGCCTCGTTGCTGCAAGAAAACTGACCACTGCACATCAGTCATCCCTCGGTTATTTGAAACTATTGGGACTCTGTGCACCATCAGCCTACAGGGAAACGTGTTGTAAAGGTGTCGGCTGTACGTCTGTCTGCAAACTAGTCCAGTTAAGCTCAGAACAGTAGCAAACTGTAGGAACTGCTTTTTAGCATTTCCAACTGCAGGGATGTCAGAAGTGAAGTTTTACGTTCCCTTTTTATTTCAGACTTCAGAACTACATCAGATACGCAGCTAATTGGAACCAAGCACTTCAACATCACCTGGTTGGACAGAATGAGCTTCAGCAAGAATGCAATGGATACACTGAACTATAGGCAATAGTTTTCTCTCTTGTCTATCCCCTCACCCCAACCGGTCAAGGCAGATGGCCGCCTACACTGAGCCTGGGTCTGCTGGAGGTTTCTTCCTCGTTACAGAGGGAGTTTTTCCTCTCCACTGTTGCTATTTAAATGTACAATTTATCGTTTGGCTACAATTAAAAGCTTGCTCTATGTGGGAATTGTTGGGTTTAGTTGTGTAAGGTCTTAAAACCTTACTTACTAAAAGTGCCGTGAGATAACTGATGTTGTGAATTGGCGCTATATAAATAAAGTTGAACTGAAAAATTTAAAACATTGCTGAAATTACTAAAAGATGGTCTTTTGTAAATGCTCAGAGTGGGAATTGAATCCCAGCCTCCCATGTAAGAGGTCAACATCATAGCCATTGAGCTACTGTGCAACTGCAGGAAAAAGTGACTTGCAAGTACCTGGTACAGTAAGTACACAGAGACAAGGTATCGGTCGTGGCAAAATCTTTCCTCTATGGAGATTGCTGAAACATAACAAGAAAACTAGAAGAAGACTTCAGTGTGATGAACCGTTTCAATGTTTTATATGTGCTGGCACAGAGGGAGACCATTATACAGCATCTCAGTGTCTTCTCCTGAGTGTTAGAACAAAAGCCTCTTATATATACAAGCAGAGTTTATCCCTGATTCACACGGTCACCTCGCTGCCACATTTCAAACTTAAAGCGGTTTGTTTAGAACAAGGTGGAGGCACACTCCCTTAAGAACTACTCTGATATGGAGTGTCATTGTCATCTTATGATTTCAAAACCCAAACAGAATGATTTGGTTATGCAAGCTTGGCACGCAGTATGAAGGAAACACGAGTGGTTGTTGACAACTATTTCTATAAAACGTGAATGTTAAGCACATCAAATGTTTACATCTAAAACAAAGTACAGTCAAAATTGTAATTCAACATTTAATTTGCAGCAGCAGTCACTATTTATAAGCTGGAGCTGGTTCTCTGGGACACATTTGGCTTCCGAAAAAGTTGATGAGTTGCCGGTGTTGAAATGGACTGCTGAAACTGTTGACAGTGTTTATACTGTTGCTGAAAGCCGTAAAGGGGTCTGTACATTGTACTTTGTACATGAAAGACTGAAGCTGAAAAAGCTGGATTTCAAAAGAAGAATGTTGAAATGGATTAATAAAAGTGCAGTTTAAAAGCATTAAAAAAATCTTACTTCTGTGGGACTCTTTGGTTTAAATCCCACTCATGGCAAAATTCAGAAGATGACAGTTGCTTCAGACACTAAGTAGACTGTGGAAACTGTTTAGTGCCACATTGGCTTCCAGAAAAGTTGATGAGTTACTGGTGTTGAAATCAACTGCTGAAACTGTTGACAGAGTGTTTGTGTACATGAGAGACTTAAGCAGGAAAAGCTGGATTTCAAAAGAAGAAAGTTCAAATATATTGATAAATCTTACTTACTTCTAAATTTTGCCAAGCTGGATTTTAAAAGAAGAAAGCTGAAATAGATTGCTAAAAGTGCCATAGCTGTGGAAATATATTTTATCAAATATATTGATAAAAGCGCTAAAAGTGCAGTTTAAAAGCATTACTAGTAAATATTGACATCAGTGGGATTTGAACTCAAGATTCCCACAGGAGAGAACAATTGCTTAACCATTACACTATTGAGTAGCACACATGAACTCAAGATTCCTGGAGCAGAAAGCAGTTGGTTAACCACTACACTAGTGACAAGGTAATATGAAACAGCTGAAGCAGTTAAACATAGAAGAACAGGAATTGTTTGTTTGCAGAAGTTGAAGCAGTTGAAGAAAGTTGAAATAGATTGATAAAAGTGCTAAAAGTTTAGTTTACAAGCATTTAAAATCATACTTTTAAATAATGCCATGATGTTTGCAGAAGTTGAAGGAGTTGAAGAAAGTTGAAATAGAATGAATTCCATAGTATTGCTGAAATAGCTGAATTTGTTTGAATGTCTGTAGAAGTAGAAAGAGTTGAACAACTTGAACTTTGAATTCTAAAGTATTGCTAAAAATTTTAGAGCAGTTAAGGTGAATGGAGCACAATTTGTTTGAATTTGTGAAGTTTGTCATGAGTGGGATTTGAACCCTGGTCTCCTGGAGCAAAGGGCTGTTGCTTAACCATTACACTACTAGGTTGAACACAAGACTCAAAGCTGGAGGAACATAGGAGATGAAAAAACTTGCTTGAAAAGGCAGCTGAAGAAAGTTGAAATATACTGAAGTTGTAAAGGTTTAGTTCAAACGCATTATTATTACAAGAGTAGTTTAATTGTAGAGTTAAAATGTCAAACATCTTACTTGTACATCATGCCCAGAGCAGGATTTGAACTCGGGGTTCCCACAGTAAGGAGCATTTGTTTAAGCAGTACAGTACTGATAGGAACATGTGTAGAGCAGTTCGAGGACTGGTTTAATAGATGAGTTGCTTGCAAAGGCTAAAATGCCCTCAGTGGGATTTGAACCGCAGTCTTCTGTGAGAGAGTCTAATTGCTCTATACCAGCTTTCCATTCATTTTCAATGGGGAAAAATTTTTGAAATTAGCTTAATATTTCAAAAAGTATAAATAGTATCAATGAGCAAAATGGAAGCACTCGAGTCCCGGAAGAGCTGAATATTTTGATAGTTGAACGGTTCCTATAGCTCAAACGGTGCGGCCGGAGTTAGATGCCGTTAAGTGTACGGAAGAACTATAATAATAATAATAATAATAATAATAATAATAAAGATTTGAAAAACAATACTGTGAATGCCTTCAGCATTCACAGTGATTAGAAAAACAATACTGTGAATGCCTTCAGCATTCACAGTGATAATAAAGATTAGAAAAACAATACTGTGAATGCCTTCAGCATTCACAGTGACTAGAAAAAGCATTTCCATAAGAAAATGCACTGTGAATGCTGACATGCTGAATGAATTCTATTGAATTGGTTAAACTGCTGAAGCAGTTAAAACATAGCTGAATGGAGCACAATTTGTTTGAATGTTTGTAGAAGCTGAAACAAATATATTGATAAAAGTGCAGTTTAAAAGCATTAAAAATGTGACTTGTAAATTCTGCCATGAGCAGGAATTGAACTCAAGATTCCTACAGCAGAGGACAATCACTTAACCACTACACTATTGAGCAGCACACAGGACAAATAGCTAGAGGACCATAGAAGAAGTAAAAAGTAGAAGTAGAAAGAGTTGAACAAGTTTGAAATAAATTGCTTCAGCTGTAGATTAAAATTGTCACAGATGTTACTTTTATAGCATGCCCACAGTTGGATTTGAAGTCAAGATTACTAGAGCAGAGAGCAGTTGCTTAACCACTACACTAGTGACAAGTTAATATGAAACAGCTGAAGCAGGTTTCATACAGATTGCAAGCAGTTTTGAAAGTACCATCAGGTGCAATCTACTGATTGGTGGGCCAACAATTAGCACAGAACAGAATGTGCTAACCATCAAAGCCCAAACAGCTTGTTTTGGATGTCATTAGCTTGCCATGCAGTGTGAAGGTCATTTCCTGTCACAGCAGTTTCACTTAGGGTGTTAACAACTATTTATATAAAACGTGAATGTTAAGCACATCAAACGTTTACATCTAACACAAAGTACAGTCAACATTGTAATTCAATTGTTAATTTGCAGCAGTAGTCACTATTTATAAGCTGAAGCTGTTTTTCTGGGAAGGAGGTGTGAACATTCAAATGTGACCACCCCCACTTTTGAAACTGCTATAATGCAATTGTTAGGAACAACCAGAAGATGGGGCTGTGTGTAAAATATCTTAGAGTGTTTGACTTGTAAAGTCAGTGTCAGACACTAAGTAGACTGTGGAAACTGTTTAGTGCCACATTGGCTTCAAGAAACGTCGAAGAGTTATTGGTGTTGAAATCAACTGCTGAAACTGTTGACAGAGTGTTGCAGAATCCAGTAAAAGGTTCTGTACAATATATTGTGTACATGAGAGGCTTAAACAGGAAAAGCTGGATTTTAAAAGAATAAAGTTGAAATATACTGATAAAAGTGCAATTTAAAAGCCTTAAAAATGCACAAATACGTTGCTACTACATTAGTGACAAGTTAATATGAAACAGCTGAAGCAATTAAAACAATTAACAGGAATTGTTTGGATGTTTGCAGAACTTTTATAACATGCCCACAGCAGAAGTTAGAGTACTGCTTCAAAACTAAAGTTATGTGTTTGAAAACAAGAGGAGAAATAGTATCAAACAGACTGCAGGCAGGTTTGACAATACCATCAGATGCAATCTACTGATTGGTGGGCCAACAATTAGCACATTACACAACATGCTAATCATCAAAGCCCAAACAGCTTGTTTTGGCTGTCATTAGCTTGCCATGCAGTGTGAAGGTCATTTCTTGTCACAGCAGTTTCAGTTAGGGTGTTGACAACTATTTCTATAAAACGTGAATGTTAAGCGCATCAAACGTTTAAATCTCACACAAAGTACAGCCAACATTGTAATTCAATTGTTAATTTGCAGCAGCAGTCACTATTTATAAGCTGAAGCTGTTTTTCTGGGAAAGTGGTGTGAATATTCAAATGTGACCACCCCCACTTTTAAAAGTCCTATAAAGCAATTGTTAGAAATCATACTTTTAAATAATGCCATGTGAAGTTGAAGCAGTTGAAGAAAGTTAAAATAGATTGATAAAAGTGGTAAAAAGTTTGGCAGCTCCAGGACTGGTTTAATAGATGAGTTGCTTGCAAAGGCTTAGATGCCCTCAGTGGGGTTTGAACCGCAGTCTTCTGTGGGAGAGTCCAATTGGTCTATAGCAGTTTCCATTCATTTTCAATGGGGAAAATTTGTTGAAAATAGCTTAATATTTCAAAAAGTATAAAAGGTATCAATAAGCAAAATGGAAGCACTCGAGTCCCGAAAAAGCTGAATATTTTGATAGTTGAACGGTTCCTATAGCTCAAACGGTGCGGCCGGAGTTAGATGCCGTTAAGTGTACGGAATAATAATAATAATAATAATAATAATAAAGATTAGAAAAACAATACTGTGAATGCCTTCAGCATTCACAGTGACTAGAAAAAGCATTTCCATAAGAAAATGCACTGTGAATGCTGACATGCCGAATGAATTCCATTGAATTGGTTAAACTGCTGAAGCAGTTAAAACATAGCTGAAGTAGCTGAATTTGTTTGAATGTCTGTAGAAGTAGAAAGAGTTGAACAACTTGAACTTTGAATTGTAAAATATTGCTAAAAAGCTAGAGCAGTTAAGCTGAATGGAGCACAATTTGTTTGAACTTCTGAAGGTTGCAATGAGTGGGATTTGAACCCAAGTCTCCTGCAGCAGAGGGCAGTTGCTTAATCCATTACACTACTCAGTAGCATAAAAGATGCAAAGCTGGAGGAACATAGGAGATGAAAAAAGGCAGTTGAAGAAAGTTGAAATAGATTGATAAAAGTGCTAAAAGTTTAGTTCAAAAGCATTACAAATCATACTTTTAAACAATGCCATGATGTTTGCAGAAGTTGAAGCAGTTGAAGAAAGTTGAAATAGAATGAATTCCATAGTATTGCTGAAACTGCTGAAGCAGTTAAAACATAGCTGAACGGAGCACAATTTGTTTGAATGTTTGTAGAAGCTGAAACAAATATATTGATAAAAGTGCAGTTAAAAAGCATTAAAAATGTGACTTGTAAATTTTGCCATGAGCAGGTATTGAACTCAAGATTCCCACAGCAGAGGACAATCACTTAACCATTACACTATTGAGTAGCACACAGGACAAAAAGCTAGAGGACCATAAAAGAAGTAAAAAGTAGAAGTAGAAAGAGTTGAACAAGTTTGAAATACATTGCTAAAATTGCTTCATCTGTAGATTAAAATTGTCACAGATATTATTTTTATAGCATGCCCACAGTTGGATTTGAAGTCAAGATTATTAGAGCAGAGAGCAGTTGCTTAACCACTACACTAGTGACAAGTTAATATGAAACAGCTGAAACAGGTCTCACACAGATTGCAAGCAGTTTTGAAAGTACCATCAGGTGCAATCTACTGATTGGTGGGCCAACAACTAGCACATAACAGAATGTGCTAATCATCAAAGCCCAAACAGCTTGTTTTGGATGTCATTAGCTTGCCATGCAGTGTGAAGGTAATTTCTTGTCACAGCAGTTTCAGTTAGGGTGTTGACAACTATTTCTATAAAACGTGAATGTTAAGCGCATCAAACGTTCACATCTAACACAAAGTACAGCCAACATTGAAATTCAATTGTTAATTTGCAGCAGCAGTCACTATTTATAAGCTGAAGCTGTTTTTCTGGGAAGGAGGTGTGAATATTCAAATGTGACCACCCCCACTTTTAAAACTCCCATAATGCTTCCAGAAACGTTGAAGAGTTATTGGTGTTGAAATCAACTGCTGAAACTGTTGACAGAGTGTTGCAGAAACCAGTAAAAGGGTCTGTACAATATATTGTGTACATGAGAGGCTTAAACAGGAAAAGCTGGATTTTAAAAGAATAAAGTTAAAATATATTGATAAAAGTGCAGTTTAAAAGCCTTAAAAATGCAGAAATACTTTGCTACTACACTAGTGACAAGTTAATATGAAACAGTTGAAGCAATTAACAGGAATTGTTTGGATGTTTGCAGAACTTTTTTAACATGCCCACAGCAGAAGTTAAAATGCTGTTTCAAAACTGAAGTTATGTATTTGAAACAAAGAGGAGAAAAGGTATCAAACAGACTGCAGGCAGATTTGAAAATACCATCAGGTGCAATCTCCTGATTGGTGGGCCAACAATTAGCACATGGCACAACATGCTATTCATCAAAGCCCAAACAGCTTGGTTTGGATGTCATTAGCTTGACATGCAGTGTGAAGGTCATTTCTTGTCACAGCAGTTTCAGTTAGGGTGTTGACAACTATTTCTATAAAACGTGAATGTTAAGCACATCAAACGTTTACATCTCACACAAAGTACAGCCAACATTGTAATTCAGTTGTTAATTTGCAGCAGCAGTCAGTATTTATAAGCTGAAGCTGTTTTTGTGGGAAAGTGGTGTGAATATTCAAATGTGACCACCCCCACTTTTAAAACTCCTATAGTGCAATTGTTAGAAATCATACTTTTAAATAATGCCATATGAAGTTGAAGCAGTTGAAGAAAGTTAAAATAGATTGATAAAAGTGGTAAAAGTTTGGCAGCTACAGGACTGGTTTAATAGAAGAGTTGCTTGCAAAGGCTTAGATGCCCTCAGTGGGGATTGAACCGCAGTCTCCTGCGGGAGAGTCCAATTGGTCTATAGCAGTTTCCATTCATTTTCAATGGGGAAAAAAAGTTGAAAATAGCTTAATATTTCAAAAAGTATAAATTGTATCAATAAGCAAAATGGAAGCACTCGATTCCCGAAAAAGCTGAACATTTTAATATTAGAACGGTTCCTATAGCTCAAACGGTGCGGCCGGAGTTAGATGCCGAAAAACGTACGGAATAACTATAATAACTAGAAAAAGCATTTCCATAAGAAAATGCACTGTGAATGCTGACATGCCGAATGAATTCCATTGAATTGGTTAAACTGCTGAAGCAGTAAAAACATAGCTGAAGTAGCTGAATTTGTTTGAATGTCTGTAGAAGTAGAAAGAGTTGAACAAATTTGAATTCTAAAGTATTACTAAAATAGCTAGAGCAGTTAAGCTGAATGGAGCACAATTTGTTTGAACTTGTGATGTTTGCAATGAGTGGGATTTGAACCCAAGTTTCCTGCAGCAGAGGGCAGTTGCTTAACCATTACACTACTCAGTAGCATAAAAGATACAAAGCTGTAGGAACATAGGAGATGAAAAAAGGCAGTTGAAGAAAGTTGAAATAGATTGATAAAAGTGCTAAAAGTGTAGTTCAAAAGCATTAAAAATCATACTTTTAAATAATGCCATGATGTTTGCAGAAGTTGAAGCAGTTAAAGAAAGTTGAAATAGAATGAATTCCATAGTATTGCTGAAACTGCTGAAGCAGTTAAAACATAGCTGAACGGAGCACAATTTGTTTGAATGTTTGTAGAAGCTGAAACAAATATACTGATAAAAGTGCAGTTTAAAAGCATTAAAAATGTGACTTGTAAATTTTGCCATGAGCAGGAATTGAACTCAAGATTCCCACAGCAGAGGACAACCACTTAACCACTACACTATTGAGCAGCACACAGGGCAAATAGCTAGAGGACCATAGGAGAAGTAAAAAGTAGAAGTAGAAAGAATTGAACAAATTTGAAATACATTGCTAAAATTGCTTCAGCTGTAGATTAAAATTGTCACAGATCTTACTTTTATAGCAAGCCCACAGTTGGATTTGAACTCAAGATTCCTAAAGCAGAGAGCAGTTGCTTAACCACTACACTAGTGACAAGTTAATATGAAACAGCTGAAGCAGGTTTCATACAGATTGCAAACAGTTTTGAAAGTACTATCAGGTGCAATCTACTGATTGGGGAGCCAACAATTAGTACATAACACAGTGTGCTAATCATCAAAGCCCTAACAGCTTGTTTTGGATGTCATTAGCTTGCCATGCAGTGTGAAGGTCATTTCTTGTCACAGCAGTTTCACTTAGGGTGTTGACAACTATTTCTATAAAACGTGAATGTTAAGCGCATCAAACGTTCACATCTAACACAAAGTACAGCCAACATTGTAATTCAGTTGTTAATTTGCAGCAGCAGTCACTATTTATAAGCTGAAGCTGTTTTTCTGGGAAGGAGGTGTGAACATTCAAATGTGACCACCCCCACTTTTGAAACTGCTATAATGCAATTGTTAGGAACAACCAGAAGATGGGGCTGTGTGTAAAATATCTTAGAGTGTTTGACTTGTAAAGTCAGTGTCAGACACTAAGTAGACTGTGGAAACTGTTTAGTGCCACATTGGCTTCAAGAAACGTCGAAGAGTTATTGGTGTTGAAATCAACTGCTGAAACTGTTGACAGAGTGTTGCAGAAACCAGTAAAAGGGTCTGTACAATATATTGTGTACATGAGAGGCTTAAACAGGAAAAGCTGGATTTTAAAAGAATAAAGTTGAAATATATTGATAAAAGTGCAGTTTAAAAGCATTAAAAATGCAGAAATACTTTGCTGCTACACTAATGACAAGTTAATATGAAACAGCTGAAGCAGTTAAAACATAGAAGAACAGGAATTGTTTGTTTGCAGAAGTTGAAGCAGTTGAAGAAAGTTGAAATAGATTGATAGAAGTGCAGTTTAAATGCATTAAAAATGCACAAATACTTTGCTACTACATTAGTGACAAGTTAATATGAAACAGCTGAAGCAATTAAAACAAACAGCAGGAATTGTTTGGATGTTTGCAGAACTTTTATAACATGCCCACAGCAGAAGTTAGAGTACTGCTTCAAAACTAAAGTTATGTGTTTGAAAACAAGAGGAGAAATAGTATCAAACAGACTGCAGGCAGGTTTGACAATACCATCAGATGCAATCTACTGATTGGTGGGCCAACAATTAGCACATTACACAACATGCTAATCATCAAAGTCCAAACAGCTTGTTTTGGTTGTCATTAACTTGCCATGCAGTGTGAAGGTCATTTCTTGTCACAGCAGTTTCAGTTAGGGTGTTGACAACTATTTCTATAAAACGTGAATGTTAAGCACATCAAACGTTTACATCTCACACAAAGTACAGCCAACATTGTAATTCAATTGTTAATTTGCAGCAGCAGTCACTATTTATAAGCTGAAGCTGTTTCTGTGGGAAAGTGGTGTGAATATTCAAATGTGACCACCCCCACTTTTAAAAGTCCTATAAAGCAATTGTTAGAAATCATACTTTTAAATAATGCCATGTGAAGTTGAAGCAGTTGAAGAAAGTTAAAATAGATTGATAAAAGTGGTAAAAAGTTTGGCAGCTCCAGGACTGGCTTAATAGATGAGTTGCTTGCAAAGGCTTAGATGCCCTCAGTGGGGTTTGAACCGCAGTCTCCTGCGGGAGAGTCCAATTGGCCTATACCAGTTTCCATTCATTTTCAATGGGGAAAATTTGTTGAAAATAGCTTAATATTTCAAAAAGTATAAAAGGTATCAATAAGCAAAATGGAAGCACTCGAGTCCCGAAAAAGCTGAATATTTTGATAGTTGAACGGTTCCTATAGCTCAAACGGTGCGGCCGGAGTTAGGTGTCGTTAAGTGTACGGAATAATAATAATAATAATAATAATAATAACTAGAAAAAGCATTTCCATAAGAAAATGCACTGTGAATGCTGACATGCTGAATGAATTCCATTGAATTGGTTAAACTGCTGAAGCAGTTAAAACATAGCTGAAGTAGCTTCATTTGTTTGAATGTCTGTAGAAGTAAAAAGAGTTGAACAAATTTGAATTCTAAAGTATTACTAAAATAGCTAGAGCAGTTAAGCTGAATGGAGCACAATTTGTTTGAACTTCTGAAGGTTGCAATGAGTGGGATTTGAACCCAAGTCTCCTGCAGCAGAGGGCAGTTGCTTAATCCATTACACTACTCAGTAGGATAAAAGATGCAAAGCTGGAGGAACATAGGAGATGAAAAAAGGCAGTTGAAGAAAGTTGAAATAGATTGATAAAAGTGCTAAAAGTTTAGTTCAAAAGTATTAAAAATCATACTTTTAAACAATGCCATGATGTTTGCAGAAGTTGAAGCAGTTGAAGAAAGTTGAAATAGAATGAATTCCATAGTATTGCTGAAACTGCTGAAGCAGTTAAAACATAGCTGAACGGAGCACAATTTGTTTGAATGTTTGTAGAAGCTGAAACAAATATATTGATAAAAGTGCAGTTAAAAAGCATTAAAAATGTGACTTGTAAAATTTGCCATGAGCAGGTATTGAACTCAAGATTCCCACAGCAGAGGACAATCACTTAACCATTACACTATTGAGTAGCACACAGGACAAAAAGCTAGAGGACCATAAAAGAAGTAAAAAGTAGAAGTAGAAAGAGTTGAACAAGTTTGAAATACATTGCTAAAATTGCTTCATCTGTAGATTAAAATTGTCACAGATATTACTTTTATAGCATGCCCACACTTGGATTTGAAGTCAAGATTACTAGAGCAGAGAGCAGTTGCTTAACCACTACACTAGTGACAAGTTAATATGAAACAGCTGAAACAGGTCTCATACAGATTGCAAGCAGTTTTGAAAGTACCATCAGGTGCAATCTACTGATTGGTGAGCCAACAATTAGCACATTACACAACATGCTAATCATCAAAGCCCAAACAGCTTGCTTTAGATGTATTAGGCTTGCCATGCAGTGTGAAGGTCATTTCCTGTCACAGCAGTTTCACTTAGGGTGTTGACAACTATTTCTATAAAACGTGAATGTTAAGCGCATCAAACGTTTACATCTAACACAAAGTACAGCCAACATTGAAATTCAATTGTTAATTTGCAGCAGCAGTCACTATTTATAAGCTGAAGCTGTTTTTCTGGGAAGGAGGTGTGAATATTCAAATGTGACCACCCCCACTTTTAAAAGTCCTATAATGCTTCCAGAAACATTGAAGAGTTATTGGTGTTGAAATCAACTGCTGAAACTGTTGACAGAGTGTTACAGAAACCAGTAAAAGGGTCTGTACAATATATTGTGTACATGAGAGGCTTAAACAGGAAAAGCTGGATTTTAAAAGAATAAAGTTGAAATATATTGATAAAAGTGCAGTTTAAAAGCCTTCAAAATGCAGAAATACTTTGCTACTACACTAGTGACAAGTTAATATGAAACAGCTGAAGCAATTAACAGGAATTGTTTGGATGTTTGCAGAACTTTTATAACATGCCCAAAGCAGAAGTTAGAATGCTGTTTCAAAACTGAAGTTATGTATTTGAAACAAAGAGAAGAAAAGGCATTAAAACAGACTGCAGGCAGGTTTGAAAATACCATCAGGTGCAATCTCCTGATTGGTGGGCCAACAAGTAGCACATAACACAATGTGCTAATCATCAAAGCCCAAACAGCTTGTTTTGGATGTCATTAGCTTGCCATGCAGTGTGAAGGTCATTTCTTGTCACAGCAGTTTCAGTTAGGGTGTTGACAACTATTTCTATAAAATGTGAATGTTAAGCACATCAAACGTTTACATCTCACACAAAGTACAGCCAACATTGCAATTCAATTGTTAATTTGCAGCAGCAGTCACTATTTATAAGCTGAAGCTGTTTCTGTGGGAAAGTGGTGTGAATATTCAAATGTGACCACCCCCACTTTTAAAACTCCTATAGTGCAATTGTTAGAAATCATACTTTTAAATAATGCCATGTGAAGTTGAAGCAGTTGAAGACAGTTAAAATAGATTGATAAAAGTGGTAAAAAGTTTGGCAGCTCCAGGACTGGTTTAATAGATGAGTTGCTTGCAAAGGCTTAGATGCCCTCAGTGGGGTTTGAACCGCAGTCTTCTGCGGGAGAGTCCAATTGCTCTATACCAGTTTCCATTCATTTTCAATGGGGAAAATTTGTTGAAAATAGCTTAATATTTCAAAAAGTATAAATTGTATCACTAAGCAAAATGGAAGCACTCGATTCCCGGAAAAGCTGAACATTTTAATATTTGAACGGTTCCTATAGCTCAAACGGTGCGGCCGGAGTTAGATGCCGAAAAACGTACGGAATAATTATAATAATAATAAAGATTAGAAAAACAATACTGTGAATGCTTTCAGCATTCACAGTGACTAGAAAAAGCATTTCCATAAGAAAATGCACTGTGAATGCTGACATGCTGAATGAATTCCATTGAATTGGTTAAACTGCTAAAGCAGTTAAAACATAGCTGAAGTAGCTGAATTTGTTTGAATGTCTGTAGAAGTAGAAAGAGTTGAACAAATTGAAGTTTGAATTCTAAAGTATTGCTAAAAGTGTTAGAGCAGTTAAGCTGAATGAAGCACAATTTGTTTGAACTTCTGAAGTTTGCAATGAGTGGGATTTGAACCCAAGTCTCCTGGAGCAAAGGGCAGTTGCTTAACCATTACACTACTCAGTAGCATAAAAGATGCAAAGCTAGAGGAACATTGGAGATGAAAAAAGGCAGTTGAAGAAAGTTGAAATAGATTGATAAAAGTGCTAAAAGTTTAGTTCAAAAGCATTAAAAATCATACTTTTAAATAATGCCATGATGTTTGCAGAAGTTGAAGCAGTTGAAGAAAGTTGAAATGGATTAATAAAAGTGGTAAAAGTTAAGTTTAAAAGCATTAAAAATCATACTTTAAAATAATGCCATGATGTTTGCAGAAGTTGAAGCAGTTGAAGAAAGTTGAAATAGAATGAATTCCATTGAATTGGTTAAACTGCTGAAGCAGTAAAAACATAGCTGAAGTAGCTGAATTTGTTTGAATGTCTGTAGAAGTAGAAAGAGTTGAACAAATTTGAATTCTAAAGTATTACTAAAATAGCTAGAGCAGTTAAGCTGAATGGAGCACAATTTGTTTGAACTTGTGATGTTTGCAATGAGTGGGATTCAAACCCTAGTCTCCTGGAGCAAAGGGCAGTTGCTTAACCATTACACTACTCAGTAGCATGCAAGATGCAAAGCTGGAGGAACATAGGAGATGAAAAAAGGCAGTTGAAGAAAGTTGAAATAGATTGATAAAAGTGCTAAAAGTGTAGTTCAAAAGCATTAAAAATCATACTTTTAAATAATGCCATGATGTTTGCAGAAGTTGAAGCAGTTGAAGAAAGTTGAAATAGATTGATAAAAGTGCTAAAAGTTTAGTTGAAAAGCATTAAAAATCATACTTTTAAATAATGCCATGATGTTTGCAGAAGTTGAAGCAGTTGAAGAAAGTTGAAATAGAATGAATTCCATAGTATTGCTGAAACTGCTGAAGCAGTTAAAACATAGCTAAATGGAGCACAATTTGTTTGAATGTTTGTAGAAGCTGAAACAAATATATTGATAAAAGTGCTGTTTAAAAGCATTAAAAATGTGACTTGTAAATTTTGCCATGAGCAGGAACTGAACTCAAGATTCCCACAGCAGAGGACAATCACTTAACCATTACACTATTGAGCAGCACACAGGACAAATAGCTAGAGGACCATAGGAGAAGTAAAAAGTAGAAGTAGAAAGAGTTGAACAAGTTTGAAAGACATTGCTAAAATTGCTCCAGCTTTAGATTAAAATTGTCACAGATCTTCCTTTTATAGCATGCCCACGGTTGGATTTGAACTCAAGATTCCTATAGCAGAGAGCAGTTGCTTAACCACTACACTAGTGACAAGTTACTATGAAACAGCTGAAGCAGGTCTCATACAGATTGCAAGCAGTTTTAAAAGTACCATCAGGTGCAATCTACTGATTGGTGGGCCAACAAGTAGCACATAACACAATGTGCTAATCATCAAAGCCCAAACAGCTTGTTTTGGATGTCATTAGCTTGCCATGCAGTGTGAAGGTCATTTCTTGTCACAGCAGTTTCACTTAGGGTGTTGACAACTATTTCTATAAAACGTGAATGTTAAGCACATCAAACGTTTATATCTAACACAAAGTACAGCCAACATTGCAATTCAATTGTTAATTTGCAGCAGCAGTCAGTATTTATAAGCTGAAGCAGTTTTTCTGGGAAGGAGGTGTGAATATTCAAATGTGACCACCCCCATTTTTAAAACTGCTATAATGCAATTGTTAGGAACAACCAGAAGATGGGGCTGTGTGTAAAATATCTTAGAGTGTTTGACTTGTAAAGTCAGTGTCAGACACTAAGTAGACTGTGGAAACTGTTTAGTGCCACATTGGCTTCAAGAAACGTCGAAGAGTTATTGGTGTTGAAATCAACTGCTGACAGAGTGTTGCAGAAACCAGTAAAAGGTTCTGTACAATATATTGTGTACATGAGAGGCTTAAACAGGAAAAGCTGGATTTTAAGAGAATAAAGTTGAAATATATTGATAGAAGTGCAGTTTAAAAGCATTAAAAATGCAGAAATACTTTGCTACTACACTAATGACAAGTTAATATGAAACAGCTGAAGCAGTTAAAACATAGAAGAACAGGAATTGTTTGTTTGCAGAAGTTGAAGCAGTTGAAGAAAGTTGAAATAGATTGATAGAAGTGCAGTTTAAAAGCATTAAAAATGCACAAATACTTTGCTACTACATTAGTGACAAGTTAATATGAAACAGCTGAAGCAATTAAAACAAACAACAGGAATTGTTTGGATGTTTGCAGAACTTTTATAACATGCCCACAGCAGAAGTTAAAATACTGCTTCAAAACTAAAGTTATCTGTTTGAAAAAAAGAGGAGAAATGGTATCAAACAGACTGCAAGCAGGTTTGAAAATATCATCAGGTGCAATCTACTGATTGGTGGGCCAACAATTTGCACATTACACAACATGCTAATCATCAAAGCCCAAACAGCTTGTTTTGGATGTCATTAGCTTGACATGCAGTGTGAAGGTCATTTCTTGTCACAGCAGTTTCAGTTAGGGTGTTGAAAACTATTTCTATAAAACGTGAATGTTAAGCACATCAAACGTTTACATCTCACACAAAGTACAGCCAACATTGTAATTCAATTGTTAATTTGCAGCAGCAGTCACTATTTATAAGCTGAAGCTGTTTCTCTGGGAAAGTGGTGTGAATATTCAAATGTGACCACCCCCACTTTTAAAAGTCCTATAAAGCAATTGTTAGAAATCATACTTTTAAATAATGCCATGTGAAGTTGAAGCAGTTGAAGAAAGTTAAAATAGATTGATAAAAGTGGTAAAAAGTGTTGCTGTAGATGAGTTGCTTGCAAAGGCTTAGATGCCCTCAGTGGGGTTTGAACCGCAGTCTTCTGTGGGAGAGTCCAATTGGTCTATAGCAGTTTCCATTCATTTTCAATGGGGAAAATTTGTTGAAAATAGCTTAATATTTCAAAAAGTATAAATTGTATCAATAAGCAAAATGGAAGCACTCGATTCCCGAAAAAGCTGAACATTTTAATATTAGAACGGTTCCTATAGCTCAAACGGTGCGGCCGGAGTTAGATGCCGAAAAACGTACGGAATAATTATAATAATAACTAGAAAAAGCATTTCCATAAGAAAATGCACTGTGAATGCTGACATGCTGAATGAATTCTATTGAATTGGTTAAACTGCTGAAGCAGTAAAAACATAGCTGAAGTAGCTGAATTTGTTTGAATGTCTGTAGAAGTAGAAAGAGTTGAACAAATTTGAATTCTAAAGTATTACTAAAATAGCTAGAACAGTTAAGGTGAATGGAGCACAATTTGTTTGAACTTGTGATGTTTGCAATGAGTGGGATTTGAACCCAAGTTTCCTGTAGCAGAGGGCAGTTGCTTAACCATTACACTACTCAGTAGCATGCAAGATGCAAAGCTGGAGGAACATAGGAGATGAAAAAAGGCAGTTGAAGAAAGTTGAAATAGATTGATAAAAGTGCTAAAAGTTTAGTTCAAAAGCATTAAAAATCATACTTTTAAATAATGCCATGATGTTTGCAGAAGTTGAAGCAGTTGAAGAAAGTTGAAATAGAATGAATTCCATAGTATTGCTGAAACTGCTGAAGCTGTTAAAACATAGCTAAATGGAGCACAATTTGTTTGAATGTTTGTAGAAGCTGAAACAAATATATTGATAAAAGTGCAGTTTAAAAGCATTAACAATGTGACTTGTAAATTTTGCCATGAGCAGGAATTGAACTCAAGATTCCCAAAGCACAGGACAATCACTTAACCATTACACTATTGAGCAGCACACAGGACAAAAAGCTAGAGGACCATAGGAGAAGTAAAAAGTAGAAGTAGAAAGAGTTGAACAAGTTTGAAATACATTGCTAAAATTGCTCCAGCTTTAGATTAAAATTGTCACAGATCTTCCTTTTATAGCATGCCCACAGTTGGATTTGAACTCAAGATTCCTATAGCAGAGAGCAGTTGCTTAACCACTACTCTAATGACAAGTTAATATGAAACAGCTGAAGCAGGTCTCATAAAGACTGCAAGCAGTTTTGAAAGTACCATCAGGTGCAATCTACTTTTTGGTGAGCCAACAATTAGCACATAACACAATATGCTAATCATCAAAGCCCAAACAGCTTGCTTTGGATGTATTTGACTTGCCATGCAGTGTGAAGGTCATTTCCTGTCACAGCTGTTTCACTTAGGGTGTTGACAACTATTTCTATAAAACGTGAATGTTAAGCACATCAAACGTTTATATCTAACACAAAGTACAACCAACATTGCAATTCAATTGTTAATTTGCAGCAGCAGTCACTATTTATAAGCTGAAGCAGTTTTTCTGGGAAGGAGGTGTGAATATTCAAATGTGACCACCCCCACTTTTAAAACTCCTATAATGCAATTGTTAGGAACAACCAGAAGATGGGGCTGTGTGTAAAATATCTTAGAGTGTTTGACTTTTAAAGTCAGTGTCAGACACTAAGTAGACTGTGGAAACTGTTTAGTGCCACATTGACTTCAAGAAACGTCGAAGAGTTATTGGTGTTGAAATCAACTGCTGACAGAGTGTTGCAGAAACCAGTAAAAGGGTCTGTACAATATATTGTGTACATGAGAGGCTTAAACAGGAAAAGCTGGATTTTAAAAGAATAAAGTTGAAATATATTGATAAAAGTGCAGTTTAAAAGCATTAAAAATGCAGAAATACTTTGCTGCTACACTAATGACAAGTTAATATGAAACAGCTGAAGCAGTTAAAACATAGAAGAACAGGAATTGTTTGTTTGCAGAAGTTGAAGCAGTTGAAGAAAGTTGAAATAGATTGATAAAAGTGCAGTTTAAAAGCATTAAAAATGCACAAATACTTTGCTACTACATTAGTGACAAGTTAATATGAAACAGCTGAAGCAATTAAAACAAACAACAGGAATTGTTTGGATGTTTGCAAAAGTTCAAGCAGCTGAGGGAAGATGAAGTAGATTGCTAAAATTGCTCCAACTTTAGGTAGAACTTGTCATGTACCTTGCTTTTATAACATGTCCACAGCAGAAGTTAGAGTACTGTTTCAAAACTGAAGTTATGTATTTGAAACAAAGAGGAGAAATGGTATCAAACAGACTGCAGGTAGGTTTGAAAATATCACCAGGTGCAATCTCCTGATTGGTGGGCCAACAATTAGCACATTGCACAACATGCTAACCATCAAAGCCCAAACAGCTTGTGTTGGATGTCATTAGCTTGCCATGCAGTGTGAAGGTCATTTCTTGTCACAGCAGTTTCAGTTAGGGTGTTGACAACTATTTCTATAAAACGTGAATTTTAAGCACATCAAACGTTTACATCTCACACAAAGTACAGCCAACATTGTAATTCAATTGTTAATTTGCAGCAGCAGTCACTATTTATAAGCTGAAGCTGTTTTTCTGGGAAAGTGGTGTGAATATTCAAATGTGACCACCCCCACTTTTAAAACTCCTATAGTGCAATTGTTAGAAATCATACTTTTAAATAATGCCATGTGAAGTTGAAGCAGTTGAAGAAAGTTAAAATAGATTGATAAAAGTGGTAAAAAGTGTGGCAGCTCCAGGACTGGTTTAATAGATGAGTTGCTTGCAAAGGCTTAGATGCCCTCAGTGGGGTTTGAACCGCAGTCTCCTGCGGGAGAGTCCAATTGGTCTATAGCAGTTTCCATTCATTTTTAATGGGGAAAAAAAGTTGAAATTAGCTTAATATTTCAAAAAGTATAAATTGTATCAATAAGCAAAATGGAAGCACTCGATTCCCGAAAAAGCTGAACATTTTAATATTTGAACGGTTCCTATAGCTCAAACGGTGCGGCCGGAGTTAGATGCCGAAAAACGTACGGAATAATTATAATAATAATAAAGATTAGAAAAACAATACTGTGAATGCCTTCAGCATTCACAGTGATAATAATAATAAAGATTAGAAAAACAATACTGTGAATGCCTTCAGCATTCACAGTGATAATAAAGATTAGAAAAACAAACCTGTGAATGCTCTAAAGCATTCACAGGGATAATAAAGATTAGGAAAACAATACTGTGAATGCTTTAAAGCATTCACAGTGATAATAAAAAAGATTAGGAAAACAATACTGTGAATGCTTTAAAGCATTCACAGTGATAATAATAAAGATTAGGAAAACAATACTGTGAATGCTTTAAAGCATTCACAGTGATAAAGATTCGGAAAACAATACTGTGAATGCTTTACAGCATACGCAACACGTAGACACGCAGTGAGAAACGAAGAGCAGCTGCTCTGAGGCTCCTGCCTTCACATCCATGACAGCTTGACACAGGCCAGTGTGTCAGGAAGTAGCAGCGTCCTGTTGGATCCAGTCCAGCGTCTGACACCATCTCTGCATCTCTGCTCTGAGACGACGATCACTGTCCACCCAACTCTCACTCATCACCATGAAACAATGAGTCCGACAGCTGTGACCAGAGGAACAGATCAGAGACCGAAGAGCCATCAGACCGACTGTTCAGCCATCAGAGGAGTTGAAGCAGTGGAGCTGCTGCTGGTCCTGACGTCCACTGGTTGATCTGGACCCTGAGTTCTCTCTGCAGAGGAGAAGAGACAAACACAACTGATGGAAACTACAACTAACATTTAACAGCCAACAACCAGCTGACACTCAGTAAACAACAACAACTACAACACAACAATCACTCACCTGTCAATCAGTTAGACAAGAAAAGTTAAAGAGTCTCAGCAAACACTCACCACACTCTCTGCCACCAAACTCCCAGCATGCACTCAGAGACACACACACATATCTGACCTTTGACCTTGAGCTGAACAGTTTTCCGTCTCACGATGCCATTGCTCCAGATTCTACATCCGTATCTTCCAGTGTCTGTGACTGTTGGATTCTTCAGGATCAGACTGACGTCTCCTGTTTTCAGCAGGTTTTCCTTCATCTCTGTTCGGTTCTGATATTTAAGTTGGTCAGAACCGTTCTGATATGTGTGGACGATTATTAATGGTTTAGGTTCAAGTCGTCCCCACATCACTGTAGTGTCTTCAGGCAGGTTCTGTGTGGTCCTGAAGGGCAGCAGGACAGACTCCGCCCCCTCCTCCACCTCCACCTGACAGACTGAGACACAAACAGAGAAACTGAAGGACAGAAGCAGATCAGAGCAGAAACTAACAGCAGGTTTAAAACATGGAGAAACATTTTATTATTTAAAAAGAAAATATTAAAAAGAAAATCATTTTGATTCTACAGACAAGACTTAAACTTAATGTCTCAACATCTAGAATGTTGTTTATGTTCTGTTCTAAGCAAAACATTAGTTGATAAGATTTGAAAATCCTTTTATAGCTAAATGTAACAGTTTTAAACTGACCTTTGACCTTCAGCTCCACCTGTTTCTTCTTCAGGATGTTTCTCTTCTTGTTGTAGACGGTGCAGGTGAAGGTTCCTGTGTCTCTGTCTGTTGGGTATTTCAGTCTCAGACTGACGTCTCCAGTTTTCAGCAGGTTTCTCTTCATCTCTGTTCAACCTCTGTAAACACTGTGTTGTTCTTCAGGTTGATCAGAACCGTTCTGATACACATGGACCATCATCCTCTTGTCTTTGTGCGTCCACTCCACTGTGATGTCTTTAGGCAGGTGAACTGTGGTTTTGCAGGGCAGCAGAACAGACTCCTGCCCTGAATCCACCTCCACCTGGTAAACTGACAGGACAACAGAACACAGGTAAATGGTACCAGAACCTCACTGTCCCGTCCTTCTCTTCATCCTGATTAGTTCTGGAGCAGCTACTACTTTACACTAAACCAAGAACTTAGCATTATGGGTAATGTAGTGATAGAGACACACCTGACATGAAGTACTGACGGAAATATACCAACAGAACCACAGCAACAACAACTAGAAGAACCAGGAGAACCAGGAGAACTTTGGCCCAGGATGGAAATCGTTCTGTGAAGAATAAATAACAACATGACCTCTGACCTCTGACCTGTATCTACAGTAGATGTTGCTGTTTATTACTGACCTTTGACCTTCAGGGTTACGTCTGTGACTCTTCCTTCTCCCCCTTTAGGTGACCTAACAGAGCAGGTGTATGTTCCGCTGTCAGACACCTTCAGTCCTGTCAGGTTCAGACTCAGGTCTCCAGTCTCCAGAGCGTCTGGGCTCATCGATGTTCGGCCTGTGTAAAGCTGGTTCTGCTCTTTAGGTTCATCACCGTCCTGCTGACGCTGGTGGACGGTGGAAGGACTGAGGTCGTAGCGGCTCCACACCACTGTGGGGTCGTCCACGTCAAATGTATGAGACTCACAGGGCAGCAGGAACCAGTCCCCCTCATACATGTCCACAGCTGAGGCATGATGGGAAACTGTGGAGACACAACATGGAGTAAAGTGACTGTTGACCGTCTGAAGTCGTCCTCACGTCTTCTCCTAACATCTGTCCATCACGTCTTCAGTGGGAGGACCAACGCTGACTGATGGAGACGTGTAGACAGCTCATACTAACCACACAGAGCTGCTAACACAACCTGAAGAAGAACAACAACCTACAGGGACGTGGCCCTGAACAACTGACCTGACACATCCAGGACCAGGTAACAACAGACCAGACACAGAGGAAGGAGACAAAGACTGAAGACACTGGATCAGTCACATCACAGGGAGGAAGCTTCTCTTACCGTGAACCAGGATCACAAACACCACCAACATCTGCATCTTCCTGTGATCTTGGATCTGCTTCTTGCTGAACTAAGAGCAGCTTCAGGATCAGTTCACGGCCAGTCGTCGCTTTCCTGATCGTCTCCTGACTCTCAGAAAAGCTGCACTTTCACTTTACTCTGGTTCCAGCGAAGCAGCTGCTGGAATGTGAAGAAACTGGTTCAGCAGTTTCCTCAGAACTCTCTGACTTTGTTCTGAGCTCAGTCACACCCTGAAGTTCATCCAATCAGAGAAGAGACAGAACAAACAGAGAAACACCTGGTCTGAAGATTCCAGCTTCACATGTCAAGCTGACAGATCCTGGATCAGCTCAGGTCTGAACCTGCTCCTCTTCCTCTTCAGACGTGACATGAGTAGAAACGTGTCGGGTTTCTCAGACGTCTGTGTGACACAGAGGTTTTCCTAAAGCTACGACCAGCGAGCGCCAGCATGAGGCTCAGACTCGGACCCTGCTCCACCAGCCTCCCTTCACTGACCCCTTCAGCTGTTGTGCTGACGCCTCCAACACCCTTCACTCACTGCCTGTCACTGTTATTAGGGGAGAGGCTGAGCAGACTATGATCCCTGTTGACTCCTCACATTAGTTCTAGACCCAGAAGAGGGAGAAAACTGTGGGATCAGCTGGTGACGATCATCTCTTCTCTCTTGTCGACATTAACCTCTTAATACTTTACTGTTCATGGATCAGGTCCAACGTTCTGACCAGTGAACGACACTGATTCTCTCTGCCTCATAAGCTAAAAGCAGGAGGAGCTAGAGTGTAAAGATATGACGTCAACACCTCCCTGTTGTAGACGGTGCAGGTGAAGGTTCCTGTGTCTTTGTCTGTTGGGTATTTCAGTCTCAGACTGACGTCTCCAGGTCTCAGCAGGTTTCTCTTCATCTCTGTAAACACTGTGTTGTTCTCCTGGTTGATCAGAACCGTTCTGATACACATGGACTTTCCTGTTGTATCTGTCCGTCCACTCCACTCTGATGTCTTCAGGCAGGTGAACAGTGAGTTTTCATTAGTTGAGTCAATGAGTAAAGACAACGAGCTGATACATGACGACACTGTAAGAAATGGAGGAAACGAGAACAACCAACATAAAGCCTCAAGGAGATAAATGCAGGTAAACAACATCAATCAAACAGCATCAGGTAAACAATATAAACAACAGCAGGTAAACAATGCTACAGGCCGCGGTGGCGTCGTTAATCAGATTAATTGTGAACTATCTGAAAAGCTGAGGCAGACACCAGGTGATGTTTTCTCTTCTCTCTCATTAACACAAACTGCACTAAGTTGCTACATACAAACATTTCAGGCTGTTGCCACATCCTGCACTAAGCAGCATTTAGTCACATTTGTTAAGCATGTTTTTCACAGAGTGGTTTCACGGAGAAATCAGACCTGGACTGATGGAGCTGATGAACACGTCACAGCTGAAAATCTTTTAACCATTAGATATAAAACACAACTCACCTTCAACCTGCCCCGCAGTGGAAGTGAACAGCACCAGTAACATTAAATTGTCGTCATACTAAGATACTTTCTCTTCCACTTTATGGCACAAGAAACTGATGATGCACAGACTGAACTTTGAAGGAGTTGATAACGGACCAAAGAGAGTGAAGATAGTGGATAAAGAGAAAATGTTACAATGTTCACTGGCCCAAGACCAAGACAGGTGAAAATCACAATTAAAACATGGAAATGAAAGAAGTGAAGATATAATGAAATGGGAGGAAGGTGGGGGAGAGACGGGTGAGATTACTCCCCTGCACAGAAGGAGCAGCAGGTGGAAGCTACTATGTGTTTGCTTCTTAGTGTTTAAAAACCAAGTGATAGTAATGTTTGGAAAAACCAACAGGTCCAGGTGACAGGTTCCCACCTCTGGACAAGCACAGCAGCTGATGGTGAAAACAGCTTTTTAGTCTTTGTCAGGAGGCTCGATGTGTTTAAATAAACCTTTGTAATCCTGGACCCTGTGAACTTTATTTTAGCTGTTACTTCCTCTGCACCTAAGTGATACAGTTATTGACCCTGAGGGACGGGGACACGGAGGGAGCGTCTCCAGACAGTCTGAGGATGTGGCAGGTGGGGATGTGACGTCACTCCTCCTCCTGCTGCTTTGGCCTCGCTCTGCTCTGGCTCCTACTGAAACGCTTGTGTCCTCCTCTCAGTCCAACAGCAGCTCGTCTCGTCTCTGCTTCTCCTCGTCTGCCTCCTGCTCCTGTGTCTCTGACTGCGCTGCTCTGCATCATCCTGGTGCTCGTCCTCTGCACCGTCATAATAATAGTCTGCGTCTACGCCTACGCTGGACTCCAGGTGAGAGCATCAGTTGGTCACTGAGCTGAAAGAAATTTCTGAACATCTCACACTGACCTGATGACGATGAGACAATAAGCTGATGTAGCGAAACGCTGTGTTTTATTCTCCTACAACAGCGTCGCTGTGATGCTTAGATGAAGAATCTGCTCCATAAACTAAGTTTGCTGCATTTAACCAACAAGCTTGTTCTTGCTTCCTTGTGTTAAATGTCACTGTGCAACAACCATCTAAACTAATGTTTAACTGTAACAATAAAACAATAAGCTGCTGTCTTGTCAAATCACTGTGTTGATTATTAATCACTTTACAGATGTTCCAGCTTTTTATTGAGGTGTAGTTGTTGCACAGTGAAGGTTCACAGCAGAGAACAACACAGTTAAATAAACACATGTAAAAACATAGAGTAGTAAAACTAAGCATCACAATAAAAGAGTCCGTGTTGTGTACAGTAATGTAACCCACTTAACCCTCTTGGTGGGGGGCTGTGTAGCGACCCAGCAGGTCGCTGGTGCGTTCGGCCCAGGGGAACGCTGGGTAATGGTTCTGTGTGTGTTTTTGCCGGCACCGTGTGGGAGGGTGCTGTGTGTGGCAGTGACCCCCCACCGGTGACCGGTCATTTAGGGGGTTCGAAATAAAGCTCAGCTACCTCTGTTGGAGGTAGTTGTTAAAAGGCAGAAGTTGTCTGGGCTTTGTTTGGTGCAGCTCGAGACGCTTGGGGTCGTGCGGTGTATGGGGCACAAGCGTTCTCACATCCGCCTACAGTTCGCCCTAGCTTAGCCTGCTAGCACCTGAGCTAGCCGATAGTTAGCTGCTAACAGTTAGCCAGGGCTAGGTAGCTTCTGCTCCAACCCTCCCGCCGTTACATTGGTGTCAGAAGTGGGATTAGGCTGTTTAGAAGACGCCGACATGGAGCGGAGCTTAGGCGAATTAGAGCGAGCCCCCGCAACAGAACTGAGCTGTCTGCGGGAGACGAATATGGGATGAGGCCATGAGGGACCTCGCTACACAGACCCCCCCCTCCAACTACACTGCCACGGTAGGACGCTGTGGAACAGCTATGGGACTGTACCTGGACTGTGTTATTGCCGGGCGGCCGTGCAGTGCGCTGGCGACCCAGCCGGTGTCAGTGGACGCTAGCAGCTCAGCCGAGGCCCAGCCGGTGTCAGTGGACACCAGCAGTCAGATGAGGCCGTCGAGGGAGCGACAGGGCCAGCGGACGCCAGCAGCTCAGCTGAGGCCCAGCCGGTGTCAGTGGACGCCAGCAGCTAACCGGGGCCGTCGAGGGAGCGACAGGGCCAGCGTACGCCAGCAGTCAGCCGGGGCCGTCGAGGGAGCGACAGGGCCAGCGTACGCCAGCAGCTCAGCCGAGGCCGCCGAGAGAGCGACGCAGTTGGTGTCAGTTCACATCAGCAGTTCAGCGGAGGTCGGGATGGCTGGAGACTTTGGTGTGGGGCTGGAGGGTGACTGAGGGTTGTGGGGACACTTAACCCTCTTGGTGGGGGGCTGTGTAGCGACCCAGCAGGTCGCTGGTGCGTTCGGCCCAGGGGAACGCTGGGTAATGGTTCTGTGTGTGTTTTTGCCGGCACCGTGTGGGAGGGTGCTGTGTGTGGCAGTGACCCCCCCACCGGTGACCGGTCATTTAGGGGGTTCGAAATAAAGCTCAGCTACCTCTGTTGGAGGTAGTTGTTAAAAGGCAAGAGTTGTCTGGGCTTTGTTTGGTGCAGCTCGAGACGCTTGGGGTCGTGCGGTGTATGGGGCACAAGCGTTCTCACATCCGCCTACAGTTCGCCCTAGCTTAGCCTGCTAGCACCTGAGCTAGCCGATAGTTAGCTGCTAACAGTTAGCCAGGGCTAGGTAGCTTCTGCTCCAACCCTCCCGCCGTTACAGTAATATGTTAAATGATTTTCATCACATCCATATAAAGTTAAAGGTTAAAGGTTTTAATATTTTAGATATTTTCATTTATTGGATTTCAGCTGCTTTGTCCTCACCAACGCTGCTCAAACGCTCATTAATGTTCTGACACAGCGTCATGAAGTGTGTTTAGGTTCTGAAGACATAAAGATTAAATACAAACAAACAAACAATCCATCATCTAGACGTTGTCATTTGTCTGTGTGAGGGTTTTAAACATAAACAACCTGAGGTTAAAGACACATTGTCCTAAATGAACATCAAGTAAACAAGTTAATTCATTGAAATCACATCAGGTTACTTTGCTGGACTCTCTTCACGTCCTCGTTCACCTACACTGACCTATCAGACCATCTGGGCTGGTGTTAGATCGAAGGCTGCGTGAAATTTATCAACCGCTAATTTAGTTTTTACCAAATATTGTGTTTTTATTGAATGTTAAATGACTGAAAGTCATACGTGTAAACTCTGCTTATTACACTATTTAATGAATAACGTCTCGTTTCGCATCATTCATTTGATTTGAGATCACGTCATGACGAGCTACTGAATCCGTTAATAAAATCATAAAACAAAAAACAGGAGGAAGCTGCTCATCAAGAATCGCAGCCTCTGCTGTGTGTAGTTCTGAGCTATGAGATATGAAGCTGTCCAATCAGGACATTATCAGGCGGGTAAAGAGGAGGAGACAAAGCTGATCAGGAAGCAGACCAACCAATCATAGCAGAGGGAGGCGAGACCAAGAAAGTCCATGCAGCTGACAGGTAAAACAAGCCAGAGTTGGAAGGAAGGAGGAAAAACTTAACTTCCTGTTGGAGTCAAGTCAGACGAGCTGCTTCTGTGTTTGGGTCTGAGCTCTTGCTTCATGAAGTGGATCCTTTGTGTTTGTTGTGGTTTTACAGGATGGAGACGCTGCTGGTGTTTGTGATCCTCTCTCTCGGTAAGAGAAGCTTCCTGCTGGTTTAACTGTGGCTCCGCTGCTACAGGAGAAACTGTTCAGGCAGGTGAAGCCAGTAATTCAGTTATGTTCTGGTTTTGAAATGTGCCCAAAATATTAGATAAATTTGTTGTTTATCGAAGTGGTTTCGGTGATGAGTCAGTGTGATGTTGCTATAAAATCTGTTGGGGTCAGTTCCTGCTCAGGTCAGGTCAAAGGTCAGATGATGACAGAACTCTTTGCCATTAACTCGCTTTGCTGCAGAGCTAAGTTTGCTGCACATTTCATTCAGATAGAATCAAGTTTTCTAGATGCTTATTAATAAACCCACTGAAACAGAGCAGCTACTGGTGAACTGGTGTCGTCTCACAGTAAGACGGACCTGGGTTCGATTCGCTGTTTATGCATCATGACTCTCAGTCCGGTTCACTGGAGACTGAACTACCCGTAGGCAGATGTGCCCTGTGATCTACTGGGGACCTGTCCAGGCTCACGCTGCCTCTCTGGGACCATCCAGCACCTGCTGACCCTGACCAGGTTTACATTGATGGACATGTGTTTTAGTGAGTGAGTCCATTGTCAGCTCAGGTCAGGGTGTGACTGACCTCAGAACAAAGGCACAGAGTTCTGAGGAAACTGCTGAACCTGTTTCTTTACATTCCAGCAGCTGCTGAAGTGAAACTAAAGCTGTGGAAAAAACAAGGAAAACTTGTCTGATTGGTTTGACATCGATATTCACAAAACATTATAGAAACACACGGATGTTAACTTTGCCCCAAAAGACTAAAACATGCACAGAGGAAAAGTTCAAGGGTTAAGGCTGTAAAAACAAGTCAGCAGTTAAATATTAATAAGCAACTGCAATAAGCAACCAACATTGATTTAAGTTACGCGTAATTAGCATGGTTGCATTGCTCTGAAGGTCTAATTGTGCATTTCAATCACTATGTAGTTTTAGGAGCCATTATTTCCTTTTCTTATTTGTTTTGCTTTGACTTAAGTTTAAGGTTAATGGTGTAGTTTCACTTCCTGTCTGGTGGCATCGTGAGCCTATCACCTTTAGGCCAGGAGGATATATTTATAGATGGCGTGGCCACGGTGCGGTAACGGGAGGTCATACAGTTTTGTACCGCTTTATGTTGCAGGCGCTACCATAGACATCTGATCCATAACCTGATGCCACTTTTGACTTTTCTTTTCTGTGGATTATTCATTTACTGCGTTTTGCAAGGATTCCTATTAATCTACATCTGTAAGATAATAAAATAAACTAAATATTGTGGAACACCTTTGATGCCTGGACATTTAATTAAAGCATGTTAGGACTAAGCCTCCCCGTTCACATGGGCCACTTTAACAAGGTTGGATAGTCACCATAACAGCAGTGATAAGTGGACGCTTTGTGATGCTGGTCACGCTCTCCCCACCGGAGGCTTCATAGCTGAACTGATGCACGTGATTAGTGGTTTGATCAGAGTCTTGTGTGGAAAGAAAGTCTTCACTCTCTGTCATCGAGGCCACGTCTCCACCCAGTTACACACAGTGGTGGCAGTTTAAAGTGTCCTGACTACACCAAGCTAAAATCCCTGAACACACGGTTCACTGGACCATGATCACAGATTGTTGGAGATCAAACACTCACTGATCGTGCATGGACACCATGGAAGCCAGTGAGTCTTCAAGAAGCTTCCACCCTTATGTTCAGAGAGATTATTTCCCCGTAGGCATGGAACACGTAGACGTTAGACGTTAGACACGCTACAGAGAAGGAGTCTGTGTGACACGTGACGTTAACCATCACCTCATCTGTCAGGTGCACATAGGTGCCTTGTGGTGTTTTCATTCTACTTTCTAAATTCATTAAACATTGCAAAATCATTTCTAAATCTATGCAAGGTAAGCGTTCTTCATTGCAGTTAGTAGAAGCATCTGAGGTTAAGCATAGCAAGCGTTCTTCATTGCAATGGCAGCAATAGCATCATCGGTGGATGTTTGTGTTGATCATATTGAACAGCACACCGTCCTGACGGAGCAGAACATGAACCATGACAGTTGCTGCATCAGTGTGTTTAAAGTCAGTGTATTGAAATATTGTATCACCCTCAAATCAGACATGTTTGACACTAATGTGTGTTCAGCAAAATGCGTCGTCTGTTTATCTGGACATGTCTCTGAGAGGTCGTGGGGTCGTGTGACATGTAGTTTTTGTGTCCTGACAGGTTTCCACCATGTCGTGTGTGTGGAGGTGAGTGAGGGGGCAGGTTCAGTCGTGCTGCCCTGCCAGATCTCTTCTGTTCCGGCTCGACCCACAGTGGTGTGGAGCCGCAACAAACTCAATCCATCAACCGTCCACCAGCGTCACTCGAATGGCGACGACCTCAAAGACCAAAACTTGTGCTACAGCGGCCGGACGTCGATGAAGACTGACGCTCTGGAGACTGGAGACCTCAGCCTCACTCTGAGAAGACCCAGCGTGTCCGACAGCGGCAACTACACCTGCACCATCACAGCGTTTGGAAACGAACGAAGACTGGCAGATGTGGAACTACGGGTCAAAGGTCAGGAACAGATCATAACACCTACTGTAGATACAGGTCAAAGGTCAGGAACAGAGACTAACACCTACTGTAGATACGGGTCAAAGGTCAGGAACAGATCCTAACACCTACTGTAGATACGGGTCAAAGGTCAGGAACAGAGCCTAACACCTACTGTAGATACGGGTCAAAGGTCAAGAACAGAGCCTAACACCTACTGTAGATACAGGTCAAAGGTCAGGAACAGAGCCTAACACCTACTGTAGATACAGGTCAAAGGTCAGGAACAGAGCCTAACACCTACTGTAGATACAGGTCAAAGGTCAGGAACAGAGCCTAACACCTACAAATCCACAACAAATGTATCTCAGGGAACATTAAATAGTAGAGTTCGGACCTTAGAGAACAACAGTTGTTTTCACTCATCACATAGTGTTGAGTCACTTCAGTACAAATTCTATAGTTGTCAATCATCATTGTTCAATAGACAGAAAGACAGATGTGGTCAAACATGCAAATCTAAGTCTAGTTAATAAAAGTGGTCGCTTGTCACAGCAGAACCAGAGACGCGTGAGAGTCGACTGTATTTTCCCTGAATAGAAGAGTTTGTTTGGTCAAACTGGGTTTTCTGTGGGAGCTGCTGCTGAATAGAAATGATTCAGTTACTGAAATGTTAATTAATGAATTGTCCCTGACAATAACCAAAGTAAAGAAATTAAATGTGACTTTGACCATGTCACCACTTTTCAGGACTTTCTCTTTCTCTCTTCTACAGAACTGACCACTCTGCCGGTTGACGTCTCAGTTCTCCTGAGTTTTCTGGTCATTTCTCTGGTCGTCGCTGTGATTCTTGGAATTTTCCTGAGGGTGTACATCATGAGAAGTAAAACTTATCTGTGGGGCTTAGAAAACAAAGTTAATGCAGGAGAGAGAAGCCAGTGGCTGTGTTATACTATGGGGGCTATTAATTTGAATAAATATTTAATTTATGAATGATAATTAAAGATTTTAGTTTTTATTCTGTGATTCAACGGGTCTTCCCTGGTGAGAGGCGTAGGTTAATGTCCCATCCAAACATGCAAATATGAAAATGATTTTAATACAACCTTCATCAGATCTATGTTCCATCTGATTGTCTCTGGTTGTTTTGGACAAAATTTTTTATTTATCAAATAATGTTTATGTTTTGCTGTAGATATGTGACTATGTCTTTGTTGTGCTCTCGTTATTTAGTAAAGACAACTACTAGGAGATGGTGATTTCATCTAACATTCACCTACTGTAGCTAATTAATGGATGAGCTGTTATGAATGAAACTACTCCAAACATCAGTCACATAACTTTACTTGATGTTGTCTCAGTCAAATCAACTTCAATCCTCTTGTTACAACCATTAACAGCGTTAACGGTTTTAGAATAATTCAAGTCAGAGCAAGTCCCTGATAGAGAAGAGACAAAAGTTACACATGAACCAGGGGAAAGAAAAAAATAAATGACTATGGTTTTGAAAACATGTGTTTTTATATTAGATCTTGAACTGATGCCTTTGTTTCATATTGCGTTTGTTTTCACTTTGTGGTTCATTGGTTTCCTGAAGGCAACGCACTAGTTCTCATACATTCAGAGCTGCAGCTGTAAAGAGCCTTGAGATGACGTTTGCTACAGAAATGAACTGAGTTGAATTAATAGGTATAAAAACATGTTAATTTCTGTTTCTGATCAACTCAAGTTAGTTGAACGTTGCAGCAGGTCTGAGTCCAGGTGACGTCCAGTAGCTGCTCTGCTCCTCTATCACAATCCCTCCACATTTCACTTCTGTCTAAGTTCTGAACAGTTCTTCACTGTTAGAGGTTTGATTTACTGCAAATAAGTCACTTTACAGAAAAAGTAAAATGCATCTGGTGACGTGTTTCATTTCAGTCCCACAGGTGGCAGCAGATTCAGGGGATGAGTCCGTCCTGCTGCTCTGCACAACCAGAGCTCAGCTGCCTGAAGACGTCACAGTGGAGTGGACGGACAAATACAACTGGAAGGTCCATGTGTATCAGAACGGTTCTGATCAGCCTGATGAACAACGTAGGTTTTACAGAGGTCGAACAGAGATGAAGAGAAACCTGGTGAAAACTGGAGACGTCAGTCTGAGTCTAAAATACCCAATGGACAGAGACTCAGGAACCTTCACCTGCACCGTCTACAACAAGAAGAGAAACATCCTGATGAAGAAACAGGTGGAGCTGAAGGTCAGAGGTCAGTTTGAAACCGTTTTAACTTTGACCTCAGCATTAGAGACGACTCCTCCCTCTCTGTCAGTTCAGTAGCCACTTCCTCACTATCATTAGAAACCAGTGTTTCAAAAGTGACCACGTTAACTGGTGACCACGTTAACTGGTGACCACGTTAACTGGTGACCACCTTCCTAATGCAGCACTGGCTGCTCGTTGAAAACAGCTCGTCAATAAAGATTCGTCTTGTTATCATTACATGATTGAAACTAATGGATGTGAACAGTCTTGTGAGTTTCACAGTTTTAAATGTCGACCAGAACAAGAAAATGCTGATTAAGACAAAACGCTGACAAAGACTCAAAAGATTCAAGAAATTAAAAAAGCTGACTAAGCTGAAAAGTTGCCAAAAAGACAAATTTAATAAAGGAAAATACGTAAGAAATCAAAGCTAGAAAAACAATTAGTGAGGTTGAAGCAAATTTAGAAAATTTATGATCACAGATATGAAATTCACATGAAAAAATGAATCAATACTTGGTCTTATGTATTATCTGTTTACTAATGATTGCTTTTAATTTGAAAACCTGAGTAATTTTAGGCCCACATTGTAAATTTTGTGAGTGCGGCAGCGGCCTGTTAACTCGTTCGTACGTCTCCTGGAAAGAAACACACAATTAGTCTTCACAGTAAAAGCCAGAACATTCAGGACGAACTAGGAACAAACGTGACGACGCAGAGTAAAAGAGCAGCAGGAGGGAGGACGGAACCAGGAGGTGGAGGTGGAGGGAGGGGCAGGAGCTGAGGAGGATGAGAGCTGTGGGCAGGAAGGTTCTGAGGGAGGAGGTCCAGGCCTCAGTGGGTGGAATCCAAGCAGCTGATGAATCTGACGTAGCTGTGGCAGGATGTCGTCGCGGTGAAGAACACGTTAGACGTGACAATGCAACAGACGCATAAAATGGCTGCAGTGCATCCTGGGAACAAACATCTTCATGACAGAACAAAGCGTCTGTGGCTCAGTTCAATATCTCCAAGAGTGAGAGTTCAGGTAAATCCTGGTTCATGACACAACTTCTCTTGGTCAAAAACAAGTGAAAACAGTCTTTACTCCAAACGTGAGGAGTCAGGTTCCAGGAGAGAGTCTCCTTAATAAACGTCATCCTGTGGCATGAGGCCAAGAAACAGTGCAGACGTGGTGAGAACGAGTCCAAGCAGTTTCCATCAAAACTTCACATTCAAGGTTCAGGCATCATTTGAATTTACACCAAAACTAATTCCAGATCTTACACCTGCTTGAAAGTGATGCCTCGCAGCCTGAAGTGGAGACGCTGTGAAGTGAAGGAGCAGAAAACACATGAATCAGGGGAAAGAAAAAATTAAATGACCATAGTTTTGTAAACATCTATTTTTATATTAGATCTTGAACTGATGCATTTGTTTCATATTCAGATCAACGGTTTGTTTCCACTTTGTGGTTCATTGGTTTCCTGAAGGCAACGCACTAGTTCTCATACATTCAGATCTGCAGCTGTAAAGAGCCTTGAGATGACGTTTGCTACAGAAATGAACTGAATTGAATTAATAGGTATAAAAACATGTGGATTTCTGTTTCTGATCAACTCAAGTTAGTTGAACGTCGCAGCAGGTCTGAGTCCAGGTGACGTCCAGTAGCTGCTCTGCTCCTCTATCACAATCCCTCCACATTTCACGTCTGTCTAAGTTCTGAACAGTTCTTCACTGTCAGAGGTTTGATTTACTGCAAATAAGTCACTTTACAGAAAAAGGAAAATGCATCTGGTGACGTGTTTCATTTCAGTCCCACAGGTGGCAGCAGATTCAGGGGATGAGTCCGTCCTGCTGCTCTGCACAACCAGAGCTCAGCTGCCTGAAGACGTCACAGTGGAGTGGACGGACAAAGACAATGAAAAGGTCCATGTGTATCAGAACGGTTCTGATCAGCCTGATAAACAATACTGGTTTTACAGAGGTCGAACAGAGATGAAGAGAAACCTGCTGAAAACTGGAGACGTCAGTCTGACACTGAAATACCCAACAGACAGAGACACAGGAACCTTCACCTGCACCGTCTACAACAAGAAGAGAAGCATCCTGATGAAGAAACAGGTGGAGCTGAAGGTCAAAGGTCAGTTTGAAACTGTTTTAACTTTGACCTCAGCATTAGAGACGACTCCTCCCTCTCCATCAGTTCGACAGCCACTTCCTCACTATCATTAGAAACCAGTGTTTCAAATGTGAAGTTAACTGGTGACCACGTTAACTGGTGACCACCTTCCTAATGCAGCACTGGCTGTTAGTTGAAAACTAATGTGATGTCAAGTGGTCGGCAGCTTGATTTCAAAGACACAACTCGACAAAAACACAACAGGATAAAGACGAGATTCAGGTCCAAGACGACAGGAGGCTGAACAACAATGACGACCTGACAAGGAAACAAACATCGCAACAAGTCTCTAAATGATAAATGACATAATTTACATGAACCAAAATGCTTCCAAGTGTTAGTGATAGAAAAAGACAATTAAAATATGCTCAGAACCACTGATGAGCTCAGTTAATGAGTCACATAGAGACAGTGGACTGGGTCTGATGGCAGAACCGCTGCTTGAAGAGAACGAACATTAAGTTTAATTGTTGTCTTTAAAATCAAAATTTTCTATGTAATAACATTTTATATTATGATTTTGTCTGTTTTTTATTGAAAAAACGTTTTTTTTTATTATTATTATTTTGTCTCCATGTTTTCAACCTGCTGTTAGTTTCTGCTCTGATCTGCTTCTGTCCTTCAGTTTCTCTGTTTGTGTCTCAGTCTGTCAGGTGGAGGTGGAGGAGGGGGCGGAGTCTGTCCTGCTGCCCTTCAGGACCACACAGAACCTGCCTGAAGACGCTACAGTGATGTGGGAACAACATGAACCTAAACACATGACGGTCCACCAATATCAGAATGGTTCTGACCAACTTGAAGAACAGAACCAGTTTTACAGAGAACGAACAGAGATGAAGGAAAACCTGCTGAAAACTGGAGACGTCAGTCTGATCCTGAAGAATCCAACAGTCAGAGATACTGGAAGATACAGATGTAGAATCTGGAGCAAAAGCATCTGTAGATGGAAAACTGTGCAGCTCAAGGTCAAAGGTCAGATATGTGTGTGTCTCTCTGAGTGCATGCTGGGAGTTTGGTGGCAGAGAGTGTGGTGAGTGTTTGCTGAGACTCTTTAACTTTTCTTGTCTAACTGATTGACAGGTGAGTGATTGTTGTGTTGTAGTTGTTGTTGTTTACTGAGTGTCAGCTGGTTGTTGGCTGTTAAATGTTAGTTGTAGTTTCCATCAGTTGTGTTTGTCTCTTCTCCTCTGCAGAGAGAACTCAGGGTCCAGATCAACCAGTGGACGTCAGGACCAGCAGCAGCTCCACTGCTTCAACTCCTCTGATGGCTGAACAGTCGGTCTGATGGCTCTTCAGTCTCTGATCTGTTCCTCTGGTCACAGCTGTCGGACTCATTGTTTCATGGTGATGAGTGAGAGTTGGGTGGACAGTGATCGTCGTCTCAGAGCAGAGATGCAGAGATGGTGTCAGACGCTGGACTGGATCCAACAGGACGCTGCTACTTCCTGACACACTGGCCTGTGTCAAGCTGTCATGGATGTGAAGGCAGGAGCCTCAGAGCAGCTGACAGGGTTCAAGCATGTGATTCTGTCTGAACGTGTTTAACAGGAACATTTATCAGTTGAGGTAGAGACAGAGATGATCCACTAACTAACGTCTAACGCTCTGAGTCCTCACATCACACTTCAGCCACGACGTGTTCAAGTTTATTTCACTGTCTTTTATTTGTTCAGTATCTTTGTCTGGTTTGAGTTTGTTCAGCACAAACTCTTACCCCTCAGTCTCATCACATTTTATATTTTCTCTGTTCATCCTCCAGATTCCTCTGATTCAGTCCAGTCTTGTTATTCTATGTGCCGCTCTTCTCCTTCATCTTTTCCTTCACTTCACCACCATCAGTCCAATAATAAAATAAATAATAATAAAATGTTTTTCTTGACAATTAGTCCAAACGCAGCTCTAGCAGTTTAGCTGAAGCCATGCAGGGATGTGTTTGATTAATGTCCACGGTCTGTAGAAAACATATGAAAAGACCTGACGTTCTACAAATATCCTTTAATGGAGGAAATACAAAATACACCACATTAAAATCTGACGTTAACAGTAGCAGTGATATTACTGTGATGTATTACAGGAGAGAAGGACACTACGCTGTTAAAAACTCAGTAAAATACACTGATCACCACTAAAGTTAAGCTGTAAACTAAATAAAATAAAACCATAAATAAGACATTAACTGTAGAATATGAACCTTCACCACATCCATATAATGAATAAAGTTTCTGTAGCAGCATTTTAAATTTTTATTAAATCTATGTCACACATCAAGTATTTCAGCTTAACCCTCGGGGGGCATTTGAGGGGTCAAACGACCCCACTGATAACTAGGAGGCTAAGTCCAAGCTAAAAACACACAAGGGTTGGATCAAACATCCTTGGTGGGTGAAACATCCAAGCAATGAACACGTGGGTCTACGATGAACAAGTTCATCCAACCGTTCATCTAGATGAAGCCTGTTGTGATTTATCGTCTGTCTGTTTTATCCAACCCTTGTGTGGGTTTTGAGCTCAGAGCCTCCTGTTTTCATTTTAACATCCTCAAAGGCTGCACATGGGTTAAAAACTGTCAACAGACCCATTAGACCAACTCACAGCAAAACACATTTAAATCCCTGTGATGTTTCATCCTAGACGTCACGCGGCTCCAACAGATTTGCTCCAGTTGTGTCGTCTGTGGTTGTTACTGTTCGTCATGTCAGGAGGCTTCTGTAACAGCCCATTAGTCCTGATGCAGCAAAGAATCAACTTCAGACTTTTTCGTGAAGGGAAGAATAAAAACACTTGATGGCCAGAAAAAAACGGTTTCACTATTTCTTTGAGCACTTCACCACATCACAGGGACAAACAGAAGGATGAGAAGAGTTAAAGCGTAAAGTCGTTTTCCTGAAAAAGGATCAAACGTGTGAACTTTGCGTCTCCCTCTTGTTTTCCAACCAGCTTGGCTAACACACAGTAGATGTTCTCTGGGTTAGAACACAGGACATGCAAACAGCAGCAGAACAGCTGTGGGTGTAACATGTTAGACCTTCACTTCAACGTGAAGCTGATATGAGCCATGACAAGCTCTGATGTGCATCAACACAGTCCTTGCTCCGTCTCCACCAGTCGGACCCACCGTGGTGGTGAGCGGTGCTACAGGACTTTATAGGACAGGTTCTGAATAAGCAGAACAAAAACTAATAAACAACATGAACGCTGGAGGAGCAGGAGGATTGTTGTTGTTCCTGTTGACAGAGAGCGTCCACGTCAAAGTTTCCACACCTGCGTTTCCTTCTCCAACACGGACTAAACATTCACCACCTTGTGGAGATGAACTGATCTGTTTGCATCTGGACAGAAACCACCACATTCTTTACTCACTGTTTTAGTTTGGCGTCACCATCGTGCTTTCTTTCATCTTTCTGCTTCACTTTGGAAATGGATCAAATTATGTTGAAGTGAATCAACTTTGACAGGTGATATTTCATGTGATCAGATTCCATCTCCTCCATACTCACCAACGCTGAGGCTGACGTGGCCTTTAAAGGCTCCTTCAGAGAGTCTGGAAACGTGGCAGCTGTAAATCCCTGCGTCTGCTTCTGTGACTCGGCTCAGTTCCTCTGGTCGTTTCCTTGTGGAACAGAGACGTTCTGCCTTTGAATTTATCGTCCTGAGCATCTGAATTGTTGCGTCTGTCGTCTTGCTTCCTCAAGGCTACAATTAAAAGCTGCTCTATGTGGGATTTGTTGGGTTAGTTGTGTATGGTCTTAAACCTTACTTGTAAAGTGCCTTGAGATAATTGATGTTGTGAATTGGCGCCATATAAATAAAGTTGAATTGAATTGAGTAAAGTTGCTCCAGCTCATTTCTTAGCAGCTGTTTTCCTTCTTTTAAACACGTTCTTTTCTTTGTGTCTCCGTCTCTTCTGTTGACGCCACTAAAGCAGTGGCTTCATTTTGATTGCATCATTCAGCTGCTTCTCGCTGAACAGACAGAAGTGATCTGAGAGTCTGTGACCTCTGTTAAGTCTCTGTCTGAGCACTGCCAAATGTTTGTTGTGTTCTTTTATTACTGCTGTCTGTGAAGATTCTCATTCATCCAGGTGAAGTTGTCTGAAGGTTGAGTCATGGCAACTGGATTCTTCTAGTTAGTAGAAACGTTTCTCCATCTGTCCAGGAGGCTTCTTCAGTCTGTGGGAAGTTGGTGAAGACACTAATTTATCCTCCAGTTTGTGTCAGTGGCCTTTGTCTTTTAAGTGGATACTGGTCCTGACATGTTGCTCCTCCTGTGCTGGTTCATCCTCTTGTGTGATGGCTGTTTGGTTTCACCAATGTCTAGTTCAGAGACTCTTCACTGCATTGAACTGCATTTACTATGTTGCTCCTCTTATGTTTTGGTGTCGGGTCCTTTGCTTCTGTCTGAGGGTGTTGGTGGGTTTGAAGTAGACGATATGTTGTAGTTTCTAAAAATCCTTTTGAGCTTTTCAGACACTAAGGAATGACCAGATTCTTCTGTTGGCTCTGGGTGTCAGGCTGTTCCGTCGTCCTGGTTCTGGGTTGAGACGCAGCCTTGTTGAAGGTCCATCTGGGGCCACGGGTCCTGAGATCTGCCCTTAGATGCATGTTCTCCTTCTTCTTGGCTACAGTGGGAATGATCTCCGCTCTGTGGTTCAGGGTCCTGATGACTCCTAGTTTGTGCTGCAGGGTGTGATTCAAACAGTAGTTACTGGTCTGTGTGGGTGGGTTTCCTGTAGATTTCTATTTCTAAACCGCCGTCATTCCCTCTGATCACAGCTCAGTCCAGAAAGTTCAGTCTGTTGTTCTTGGTGTCTTCTCTGGTGAACCTGATGTTGCTGTCCACTGTATTTATGTGGTCTGTGAAGGTCTGCACCTCCTGGATCTTAATCTTCACCCAGGTGTCATCCACATATCTGAACCAATGGGTTGGGGCTGTTCCTGAGAAAGAGTCAAGAGCTTTCTTCTCCACTTCCTCCATGTACAGGTTGGCCACAGTAGGTGACACAGGAGAGCCCATAGCGCAGCCTCTGTCTGTAGACGTCCCCTCTATAGCTGAAATATGTGGAGTTAAGGCCTAAGTCCAGGAGTGAACATATCTGACCTGGGTTAAAGTTGCTTCTGGAGCTGAGGGTGTTGTCCTCTTCCAGTCTTTTCCTAACAGCTGTTAAGGCATCGCTGGTGAAGAGAGATGTAACATCAAGAGAAACCATGGTTTCATCCAATTCCAGTTTCAGTCCTCTGATCTTGTCTGCAAATTCCTCGGAGATTCGGATGGGACTGTTACGTTTTCACAATGACCAAACTAAGCAGGAGATGGAACAGGCAGAACCAAGACTGGGTGTGATAGAACAATAATTTATTATGTGCACAAAACCAGCTCGTAATAATAGAGGGCAGCTGTGGGCCAGGAGTCCTCCGGATCTTCTACCAGGTGAGCGAGTGGAGTGAGTGAGGTGGAGAGCAGACACAGGGGAGGAAGAGATGAGCTGGGAGTTAGATGAGTGAGACGGCAGGGATGGAATGAGAGACGCGTCCGGAGGGTTATGGCGGCGAGAGGTGTAATCCGGGTTGGCAATGGGGGAGGTTGTGAAGGAATCTAAATAGTTAAGCAGTAGTTAAAATAGTAGTTGAAAGCTTAGATAGTAGGATGCAGGTAGAAAACAGAACAAGCCGAATACATTAAAGTATAGTTTGAAACACACACATCAAGTTTATAGAATAGTAGAAGAGAACCCAGACACAGGTCATTAAACCTTATGTGAAGAAGGGGGTCTAAGCAGAAAATCAGATAAGTAGGGAGTGAACCATGTGAATGTCTGTAGAAGGAATGTGCTTAGATCCATAGGTTATGGGACCACAAAGCAACGGAGCAGATAAGACACCAATAAACCAGCCATGGAGACGAAGACCAGACCACGACATCAGGATCCGGTTACACCACAGAAAGATGCTCTGTCCAGCATAAAGTGTGGGTCGAGGGACAGACAGTGTCAGTCAGACTTCGTGCCCTGACTATATGCTGTATAGTATAGAGACAGACTGACCCAGGCCTGTACATTATTATTCTTCAAGTTTGAAATAAAAAACATTGATTTTATCACAAGTTTCTCCTCATCATTCAACGAAAGCGCAGAGCTGGGATTGAGAGCAGCTCAACAATTGTTTCTGTCGGGCGTCACGGAGTGTGTACGTTCCACCGGGCAGCCGAGGATGGTGACGTGGGATTCCGGGTTGTCCTCGCAGCGCGGCAACTGACGATTATCGGGGATTCCCCTGTGGCTAGAGATGAAGGAGGGAGACAAGGAGAGAGGCAGAGCACAGACAAAAGCGAAGAACCAAACTGAACAAAAAGCGAGCCGAACCGGCTGTTGAGTCGTGACTAGTGAAGTCTGAGAAGACGGAGCACCTAAGGCGCTCGTAGCCAGCTTTCGAGAGCAGTGTTCAACAAAGTCAGTTGTCACAGGGAAACGTGGCGTCTGCCATCAACGACGCACAGAAGGGAGTTCAGGGAACTGCTGTCAAAAACTAGACAAAACACCCACCGGTACATGAGAGCAGTCAGCGATAAGTCAGGGTGATTCCAAGAACTCACGGTACCGGTGGCGAGGAGCGGAATTCACTAGAGGATCTGCGTCTGGACGAATTTGTTCACTGGAGACTGAACTACCCGTAGGCAGATGTGCCCTGTGATCTACTGGGGACCTGTCCAGGCTCACGCTGCCTCTCTGGGACCATCCAGCACCTGCTGACCCTGACCAGGTTTACAATGATGGACATGTGTTTTAGTGAGTGAGTCCATTGTCAGCTCAGGTCAGGGTGTGACTGACCTCAGAACAAAGGCACAGAGTTCTGAGGAAACTGCTGAACCTGTTTCTTTACATTCCAGCAGCTGCTGAAGTGAAACTAAAGCTTCAGAACAGAGGGCTGTGGAAAAATCAAGGAACAAGGAAGAGAAAACTGTCTGATTGGTTTGACATTTCACAAAACATTATAGAAACACTTGGATGTTAACTTTGCCCCAAAGGACTAAAAACGTGCACAGAGGAAAAGTTCAAGGGTTAAGGCTGTAAAAACAAGTCAGCAGTGAAATATTAAGAAACAACTGAAACGGACCAACAGTGATTTAAATGACGCATAATTAACATGGTTGCATTGCTCTGAAGGTCTAATTCTGCATTTCAGTCATGATGCAGTGATAAGTGGACGCTTCGTGATGCTGGTCACACTCTCCCTACTGGACGCTTCACAGCTGAACCGATGCACGTGATTAGTGGCTTGATCAGAGTCTTGTTGTGTTGAGAGAAAGTCTTCACTCTCTGTCATCGAGGCCACGTCTCCACCCAGTTACACACAGTGGTGGCAGTTAAAGTGACCTGACTACACCGAGCTAAAATCCCTGAACACACGGTTCACTGGACCATGATCACAGATCAATGGAGATCAGACACTCACTGATCACACACTGACACCAGTGAGTCTTCAAGAAGCTTCCACCCTCGTGATCAGAGAGATCATTTCCCGTAGACATGGAGCACGTAGACGTTGGAGACGCTACAGAGACGGAGTCTGTCCTTCTGTGACACATGACGTTAACGATCAGCTCATCTGCCAAACTCCACTGAATGGAAGCTCAGCTAAACACTGGATCAGTTCCAGTATAAAACCACTGACCACCAGTAGCTGCACCGTGTGGCATAGAAGCATGTTTCTACAGACTAAGGCTACATTTATATCAACCCTGACTGTGTTGATTTACCATTTACAGACCTGCTTCTAACTACGTTACAGTTTGAGCCATGTTACGCATGAAAGTTGGACGACTTGTTGTGAAATGCCTTTAGTTTCAGGTGGAGCCTTATTTGAAAACTACAAATGGTCCAAAATGCAGGAGTTGAGTTGAGTCAGACAAAATATTAAAACCTGTGGGAACCAAACGGGGATTTTTAGGCCACTGTGTTGAAAGGCGAAGGGTGTGACTGACCTTCATGGAGTCTGGTCTGAAGAAGCTGCTGCTTCTAGTGCAAATTGAACCTAAAGTCTCTAAACAGCTGTGGCCAAGTGAGTCATGGTAAAATAGTTTTTAAGTTAACGTTGTTCACGTTTACATTTTGTTTTCACAGGCTAAATGGAGACTGTGTGATGGTTCTGTCCAGGACTTATCCTGCCCCTCAACTAAATGACAGCATCCCCACGACCCTCATGACAACAACGTGGTTGACTTTGTGTTGTGCTTTGCTCGTCCTGCTCTAGAGGTGAACCGTGAACCAGTGTGTGTGTCAGACTTTAGATCTTTAGTCAGACAGTTCAGACCAGACTAGATTCCCTGGACTTACAGAGACTGAAGGCGTCGTACGTCTGGTGCTCACATGTCCCTGCAGCTGTCACCTCAGTGTGGGCACAGTTAAAGCCACTGCCTCCATCAGTGGTGAGTGAAGAACTGCAGGTTTATGTAGATCACGTTGATCAGCACAGCGTCCTGACGGAGCAGAACATGAACCATCGTAGTTGCTGCGTCAGTGTGTTTAAAGTGCATTAATATCATATCATCCTAAATCAGACATGTTTGACACTAATGTGTGTTCAGCATAATGCGTCGTCTGTTTATCTGGACATGTCTCTGAGAGGTCGTGGGGTCGTGTGACATGTAGTTTAAGTTTCTGGTTCTGTCCTGACAGGTTTCCACCATGTCGTGTGTGTGGAGGTGAGTGAGGGGGCAGGTTCAGTCGTGCTGCCCTGCCAGATCTCTTCTGTTCCCCTTGGACCCACAGTGGTGTGGAGCCGCAACAAACTCAATCCAACAACCGTCCACCAGCGTCACTCGAAGGGCGACGACCTCAAAGACCAAAACTTGTGCTACAGCGGCCGGACGTCGATGAAGACTGACGCTCTGGAGACTGGAGACCTCAGCCTCACTCTGAGAAGACCCAGCGTGTCCGACAGCGGCAACTACACCTGCACCATCACAGCGTTTGGAAACGAACGAAGACTGGCAGATGTGGAACTAAGGGTCAAAGGTCAGGAACAGAGCCTAACACCCACTGTAGATATGGGTCAAAGGTCAGGAACAGAGCCTAACACCTACTGTAGATACGGGTCAAAGGTCAGGAACAGAGCCTAACACCTACTGTAAATACGGGTCAAAGGTCAGGAACAGAGCCTAACACCTACTGTAGATACGGGTCAAAAGTCAGGAACAGATCCTAACACCTACTGTAGATACGGGTCAAAGGTCAAGAACAGAGCCTAACACCTACTGTAGATACGGGTCAGAGGTCAGGAACAGAGCCTAACACCTACTGTAGATACGGGTCAAAGGTCAGGAACAGAGCCTAACACCTACTGTAGATACGGGTCAAAGGTCAAGAACAGATCCTAACACCTACTGTAGATACGGGTCAAAGGTCAGGAACAGAGACTAACACCTACTGTAGATACGGGTCAAAGGTCAGGAACAGAGCCTAACACCTACTGTAGATACGGGTCAAAGGTCAAGAACAGAGCCTAACACCTACTGTAGATACGGGTCAAAGGTCAGGAACAGAGACTAACACCTACTGTAGATACAGGTCAAAGGTCAGACACTGAAATTACTCTTAATTAGTGAGTTTATACAGCACAAATCCACAACAAATGTATCTCATTAAATTCTTCAGTACAAATTCTATAGTTGTCAATCATCATTGTTCAATACACAGAAAGACAGATGTGGTCAAACATGCAAATCTAAGTCTAGTTAACAAAACTGGTCGGTTGTCGCCTCCACTTACAGAGTTAATTAACTAAACTGACTGCAGCAGAACCAGAGACGCGTGAAAGTAGAAGAAACTATATTTTCCCTGAGAAGAAGGGTTTGTTTGGTCAAACTGTTTTCTGAGCTGCTGCTGAATCGCGTCTGACTCGATCGTGACGGATGTGAACACTGATGATGTGTTTAAAGCTCAGGGGCCTGGTTTCGCTGCCATCTTGCCTGTTGTTAAATGGTTGATCGTTGTCGTCTTTCTTCAGTAATATTTCAGCCTCTGATTCTTTTTCTTGATTGTTGTCATTATGTTGTTTTACTTTACTTGTTCTTATTCTTACTCTTGACATCTGTCCAGGAAACTCAGGTGTAAATTAACGTCCTGATCTACTTTCAACAGTTACTTAAATGTTAAGAAAGTAAAGAAATTAAATGTGACTTTGACCACGTCACCACTTTTCAGGACTTTCTCTTTCTCTGCTCTACAGAACTGACCACTCTGCCGGTTGACGTCTCAGTTCTCCTGAGTTTTCTGGTCATTTCTCTGGTCGTCGCTGTGATTCTTGGAGTTTTCCTGAAGATGTACATCACGAGAAGTAAAACTTATCTGTGGGGCTTAGAAAACAAAGGTAATACAGAAGACAGAGAAGCCAGTGGTTCTGTTATACTATGGGGGCTATTAATTTGAATAAATATTTAATTTATAAATGATAATTACATTTAAATGATGTTAATACTCTTAAGCTAATTAATGGATGAGCTGTTGTCCAAAGAGGGTTATGAATGAAACTACTCCAAACATCAGTCACATAACTTTACTTGATCAAATCAACTTCAATCCTCTTGTTACAACCATTAACAGCTGGTTTTAGAGTAATTCAAGTCAGAGCAAGTCCCTGATAGAGAAGAGAGAAAAGAACAACCTGTAGATGAGCACAGAGACCAAGTCCAAAACCAAAACACGCCTCAGCTGGACGGAGGACTGAGCTGTAAATAAAGAAGGGTCAGATTATTATTGTGCCAGTAAACAGTCAAACTTAGTAACTAACTTCAAAACTCACACAGTGATCGTCACTAAACGTGTCTGAAGGTGGGACTGAGAGGCTGTGAGGGAGACGAATGATTAATTACTACATGCACCTGTTTCATTTCCTGTCTTGTGGTGTATTTACGTTCCTGTTTAGTGTTGGTCCGTCATTGTTTTGTTCCATTATTCTGTTCTTTGTTCAGGTCATGGTTTCAGTTCATGGTTTCAGTGCGTTTGTTCACTTTGCTGTATCTTGTCTCATGTAAGTTCTCAGTCGAGTCATGTTCTCCTCCTGTTATCATGTCAAGTCAAGTAGTCACATAATGTGAAGCCAGGTCGACTCAGAGAACCGAAGTGTGTCCATGTGATCTTTTGATGTCTGGGGTTGTCTTGTTATATTCTACCTGCAGCTCATAGCTCAAGGTTCTGCTTATTTGTAAATCTTTTCCTTAGATCATGTTGCCGTGTCTTGTGTTCTTCGTGTAATTGGTTATTAGTTTCCCTGCATACGCAGCGACCCTTAGTTCTTGTTATTCTTGTTTATTAAATTCATTCATATTCAGAGAGTTTGTCCAGGTTGTGCGTTTGGGTTCGGCTCCTGTCAGTCCTGTTAATCCGAGGTCGTCTCATCAGTGGCCTCTAGTTTTCCTGTGTCCAGTATAGAGTTTTACTGGCGCACTGTAAAAACTGCAGCGTTGGTCTCATCTCTGCCTTAGGTCTTAGTCTGTTTGCCCACATTGATCATCCTATAAACACCTCAGAACAGAAAGGTGATACGAAAAACATTCTCTAACTGGCAGGTGGCTGCAAAGCATCATGGGAACAAACTGAACTTGTAACGTTCTGTATACACACTCGAGGGAGTGTGGAGGAAGGAAGGATCAGGCAGAATCAAGCTTGTGCGTTTTGGGTGAACTTTATTCACTTAACCACAAACGAGGGATTGTACGATTGGTTGTCGCTCTGTCAGCGGGGAAACGTCTAGGATCTGACAGTAGATAACAAGGTCGAGAGGATGGCTCTGGAGAACCCAAGGTGGGATCGGATGAGAGTCCGCGATATTTCCCGTAGCCCGATCGCTGACAGCGCCGGGGGGTTCCGTCCAGGCGGGGGGGCAGAAACGAGAGCGGAAAGGGAGCGGCAAAAAACAGAAAGGGAGAACAAAAGGTATGCCACATACAACAGCAGAGAGTAACTTAAAGCGAGCCGGTCAGGCTGATCATCAAACGGTCCATAAACAGCTGAGGGTGACACAGTAGAGAGACGAAGGGAACGGCAGAACCGGCGGCAACACACCGGGAGGGGAAGCGGTCCTCCGCGTTCGTGTTCTTTCAATCAAAGAGTCTGTTTCCTCCTCGCTAGGGCGAGTAGCGGGGATCAAGGCAGATTAGCCGCGAAGGCTACAAGGGTTCAGAGTTCAGGCAAAAAGTCTTCTTAACTTACGTAGGCAGTTCATGGGTTGGCGTCCTGCAATGTTGACGGTCCGACGAGAGTGAGTCTGTGGAAGAAGCTTAAGAGCAGGTCAGGCAATGAGGCACAGGTGACTGTAATCAGAGACGCGCAGGTGACGGTAATCAGGAAGCGGTGGAAAGCTGGGTGGAGTAAGGAAAGAATGTCCGGTGGAGCTCTTCAGAATGAGAGTCGGGGCGGAAGTGACGTGGCGATCATGACAGTACCCCCCCTTCAATGGCCGTCTCCTGACGGCTCAATGGGCTGGTTGGGGTGGAGCGAGTGGAATTCCCGTATGAGATCCTGATCCAGGATGAACCGCCGTGGAATCCAAGAACGTTCCTCCGGGCCATAACCCTCCCAGTCCACTAAGTACTGTAGACCGCGGCCTCTCCGACGAGAGTTGAGGATGCGGCGAACGGTGTACGCTGGGGACCCATCGATAAGCCTGGGAGGAGGAGGAGGGCGGGGGGTGGGAGACAGGGTACTGGAACAGACTGGTTTGAGTCGAGACACATGAAAGGTGGGGTGAATTCTGAGGGGCTTGGGAAGTCTGAGGCGGACGGCGGCTGGATTGATGATCCTGGTGATGGGAAATGGGCCAATGAAACGGGGGGCCAGTTTGGGGGAGCGAACTTTTAAGGGGATGTCCCGTGATGATAGCCAAACCTTCTGTCCTACCTCGTACCGAGGTGCGGGGCGGCGGTGAGCGTTGGCCTGGCGCTCATAAGAAGACACAGAGGCAAGCAGGGTCTGGCGAGCCCGCTTCCAGGCAGTATGGCACTGGCGCACAGATGCAGCTGCGGAGGGGACTGTGGTCTGTCTCAGATGAGGTTCGAATAGAGGTGGCTGGTAACCGTATACTATGTAGAAGGGTGAAAAGCCCGTAGCAGAGGAGACCAGGGTATTGTGAGCATACTCCGCCCAGATTAAGGTGTCCGCCCAGGAGGTGGGGTCGTCCAGGGAGAGGTGGCGGAGACTTACCTCGAGCTCCTGGTTCAGTCTCTCCGTCTGACCGTTGGACTGTGGATGGAAGCCAGAAGAGAGGCTGATCTTGATGCCCAGGGTCTTGCAGAACTCTGACCAGAAGCGTGCGGTGAACTGTGGGCCCCTGTCCGAGACTATGTCTTCCGGGATGCCATGCAGGCGAACAACGTTGTCTGACAACAGGCGCGCCGTCTCCTGGGCTGAGGGAAGCTTGGGGAGGGCAACGAAATGGGCCATCTTAGAAAATCGGTCAACTATAGTCAGGATGACCGACTTACCCCTAGATGGAGGTAGGCCGGTGATGAAGTCCATTGAAATGTGGGACCATGGGCGTCTGGGGACCGGAAGGGAATGAAGGAGTCCAGCAGGAGGTAAATTAGAGGTCTTGACACGAGCACAGGATGAGCAGGCTGCTATGTAGGCCCTGGTGTCGGTCCGGACCGAGGGCCACCAGAACCTTCGTAATAAACGGTGAAGGGTGCGGGTCAGGCCTGGATGGACAGAGAGACGAGAGTCATGACAGAGATTAAGTACCTGGGCACGGAGGCGTCTGGGCACGAACAGGCAATGGTCGGGGCAGGCCACTGGAATGGAGGCGTTCTGGTTGGCTGATTGAATCTCATCCTCCAAGGCCAGACGTGCAGCCCCCAGGCGGACCGATGCCGGCAGGATGAACTTCTCTTGTCTGGAGTCGGAACCTGGGGAGTAGAGTCTAGACAAGGCATCGGCCTTATTGTTTTCAGTGCCAGGACGGAATGTAAGAGTAAAAGAGAATCTTTCAAAAAAGATGGCCCAGCGGGCCTGTCGAGAGTTCAGCCTTTTGGCAGAGCGAAGGTATTCCAAGTTCTTGTGGTCGGTTAAAACCACGAACTGGTGTCTTGCCCCCTCCAGCCAGTGCCGCCACTCCTCCAATGCCAGTTTGACGGCCAGTAGCTCCCGGTTACCGACGTCATAATTCCTCTCTGATTCGGAGAGCTTCTTTGAAAAGAAGGCGCAGGGGTGGAGCCTGGAGTCGGAGCTGGATCTCTGTGAAAGCACTGCCCCCACGCCGCAGTCAGATGCATCCACCTCCAGAACAAAAGGCAGGTCCGGGTCCGGGAGGGTCAGGATTGGTGCAGAGGTGAACCGGGTCTTGAGCTGACTGAAAGCCCCTTCAGCAGCGGGGTCCCAACAGAACCTTGTCTTTGAAGAGGTGAGGCGGTGAAGAGGGGCGGCGATGGAGCTGTATCCTTCGATGAACCGGCGGTAGAAATTAGCAAACCCGAGGAACCGTTGGAGTTGCTTCTTCGTCTGGGGTCGTGGCCAGGTTCTGACGGCACTAACCTTGTCTGGGTCCATAGCGATCTTACCGGGTTGAATGATGAAGCCGAGGAAGGTGGTTGAGGGAACATGGAACTCACACTTCTCGGCTTTGCAGAAGAGTTGATTCTGGAGGAGGCGTTGGAGGACTGTACGGACGTGGATGATGTGGTCAGCTTCAGACTGGGAAAAAATAAGGATGTCATCGAGATACACGAAAACAAAACGGTTTAGCATGTCACCCAGGACATCATTCACCATATTTTGGAAGATGGCTGGGGCGTTTGTTAGCCCAAAGGGCATCACCAGATACTCAAAATGACCAGCTGGCGTATTAAACGCCGTCTTCCATTCATCTCCTTTCCTGATGCGAACGAGGTGGTAGGCGTTCCGCAGGTCTAGTTTGGTGAATATCTTGGCGCCTTTGAGGAGTTCGAAAGCCGAAGCAATGAGGGGGAGCGGATAGCGGTTCTTAACGGTGATGTGATTCAGACCGCGGTAATCAATGCAGGGGCGGACCCCTCCGTCTTTTTTGTCCACGAAAAAGAAACCTGCACCGGCGGGTGAGGTAGATGGGCGGATGATTCCAGTGTCCAGGGATTCCTGAATGTAGTTCTCCATGGCGGTTCGTTCGGGTCCTGACAGGGAGTATAATCTTCCCCGGGGCGGGGAGGTTCCTGGGAGAAGGTCGATGGGGCAGTCATACGGGCGGTGAGGCGGTAAAGAGACGGCTCTGGCCTTGTTGAAGACCTCCTTCAGATCTCTGTAGTGGAGAGGAACCCTTGATAAATCAGGGGCCTTGACCTCCGGGACAGCCCCCTTAGGCAATATGGGTCTCGCAGAGCGTAGGCAGGAGAGGGAGCAGGTTGGTCCCCACTCCAGCACCCGACCAGTCACCCAGTCGATGCGGGAGTTGTGCTTCTGGAGCCAGGAGATGCCTAGGACTAGTGGAGGTTCAGATGACTCAACAATATGAAAAATAGTCAGATCCCTGTGGTTGTCGAGGAGGAGGTGCACAGGTTCAGTGGTCATGGAGACTGAATGCAAAAGAGTGTCGTTCAGGGAGCGTACCTGGACCGGTTTTAGTAGATGCGTGGTTGAAAGATGAAGTTCGTGGACCAGAGAGGAGGAGATGAAGTTGGCGTCCGCCCCGGAGTCAATAAGTGCCAGGAGTCTTTTGCAGTGCGGGGAAGAGCCCAAGGTTACTGGGGTCAGAGGGCGAGAGGCGGGGGATTGGGTTGTAGTCCGGCTCAGTAGCACCCCCGCTCGAGCTACTGAGCACCCCCTTTTGCTGGACACAGAGCAATTAAATGGCCCTTGGCGCCGCAATAAAAACACAGGCCAAGGCTACGGCGGCGAGACCTCTCCTCCTCAGTGAGCCGTTGCCGGCCTAGCTGCATGGGTTCCGGGGGCAGAGAAACTGGAACAGGAGGAGCAGAGACAGGTGAGCAAGCGGGGGCATGCGTACTCACCAGAGAGCGCTGTGGTGTACGAGAACGGTTCCGCTCGAGGAATCGTTGTTCAGCCCTGGTCGCCATCTCAATAAGGTGGTCCAGAGAGCTTGGTTCCGGTTGGTACGACAGGGCATCTTTAATTCGGTCACTGAGCCCCACATAAAACTGGTCAAGGAGGGCCGCGTCGTTCCATGAGCTGTCCGCGGCTAGAGTCCGGAAGTCGATCACGTAGTCCACCATGGAACGGTTCCCCTGGATCAGGGTCGTAAGGCCTCGACGGGCCTCCGCTTGAGGCCTTACCGGGTCAAAGACCCGGGAGAGCTGTTCCCCAAACTCCTGGAAGTTAGAGACATAAGGTTCTCCTCGCCTCCAGGCTGCTGTGCCCCACACAGCAGCGCGTCCTCCCAGTAATGCCAATGTGTAGGCTACCTTGGCCGATTCAGAAGGAAAGCTTGAGGGTTGAATCTTAAACATAATTTCACACTGGGTGAGGAATGAACGACTCAACCCAGGTTCACCATGGTAGCGGGCCGGGGGAGGTAGCCTAGGCTCGGATGTCGGGGCGGAAGTCCTGGGGGGAGAAGGTGGTAGGGGTACCAGTGGGGGTCCCGATGGTGGGGGAGCCAGTAAAGCCGCGAGCTGATTAACAGCCGTGGAAATTTGAGTGAGGCGGGAGTCTTGGTCACGAAATGCACGTTCGACCTTCGCTTGCCAATTTGAGAAGGTTGATTCTGCGGGATCCATTTTGGTCGGACCGTACTGTAACGTTCTGTATACACACTCGAGGGAGTGTGGAGGAAGGAAGGATCAGGCAGAATCAAGCTTGTGCGTTTTGGGTGAACTTTATTCACTTAACCACAAACGAGGGATTGTACGATTGGTTGTCGCTCTGTCAGCGGGGAAACGTCTAGGATCTGACAGTAGATAACAAGGTCGAGAGGATGGCTCTGGAGAACCCAAGGTGGGATCGGATGAGAGTCCGCGATATTTCCCGTAGCCCGATCGCTGACAGCGCCGGGGGGTTCCGTCCAGGCGGGGGGGCAGAAACGAGAGCGGAAAGGGAGCGGCAAAAAACAGAAAGGGAGAACAAAAGGTATGCCACATACAACAGCAGAGAGTAACTTAAAGCGAGCCGGTCAGGCTGATCATCAAACGGTCCATAAACAGCTGAGGGTGACACAGTAGAGAGACGAAGGGAACGGCAGAACCGGCGGCAACACACCGGGAGGGGAAGCGGTCCTCCGCGTTCGTGTTCTTTCAATCAAAGAGTCTGTTTCCTCCTCGCTAGGGCGAGTAGCAGGGATCAAGGCAGATTAGCCGCGAAGGCTACAAGGGTTCAGAGTTCAGGCAAAAAGTCTTCTTAACTTACGTAGGCAGTTCATGGGTTGGCGTCCTGCAATGTTGACGGTCCGACGAGAGTGAGTCTGTGGAAGAAGCTTAAGAGCAGGTCAGGCAATGAGGCACAGGTGACTGTAATCAGAGACGCGCAGGTGACGGTAATCAGGAAGCGGTGGAAAGCTGGGTGGAGTAAGGAAAGAATGTCCGGTGGAGCTCTTCAGAATGAGAGTCGGGGCGGAAGTGACGTGGCGATCATGACAGAACTAACAGAAAAAGAAATAACGTTGCAGACATTACACCTGTTTGAAAGTGATGCCTGAAGTGGAGACGCTGTGAAGTGAAGGAGCAGAAAACACATGAATCAGGGGAAAGAAACAATTAAATGACCATAGTTTTGTAAACATCTATTTTTATATTAGATCTTGAACTGATGCATTTGTTTCATATTCAGATCAACGTTTTGTTTTCACTTTGTGGTTCATTGGTTTCCTGAAGGCAACGCACTAGTTCTCATACATTCAGATCTGCAGCTGTAAAGAGCCTTGAGATGACGTTTGCTACAGAAATGAACTGAATTGAATTAATAGGTATAAAAACGGACAAAGACAACAGGACGGTCCATGTGTATCAGAACGGTTCTGATCAGCCTGATGAACAACGTAGGTTTTACAGAGGTCGAACAGAGATGAAGAGAAACCTGCTGAAAACTGGAGACGTCAGTCTGAGTCTAAAATACCCAACGGACAGAGACTCAGAAACCTTCACCTGCACCGTCTACAACAAGAAGAGAAACATCCTGATGGAGAAACAGGTGGAGCTGAAGGTCAGAGGTCAGTTTGAAACCGTTTTAACTTTGACCTCAGCATTAGAGACGACTCCTCCCTCTCTATCAGTTCAGTAGCCACTTCCTCACTATCATTAGAAACCAGTGTTTCAAATGTACTGGCGACCACGTTACCTGGTGTCCTCCCTGTGTCTGCGTAGGTTTACTCCGGGGTGTCCGGTTTCCTCCCACAGTCCAAAGACCTGCAGTTAGGTCAATTGGAAAAATGCGTATATTGCCCGTAGGTGTGAGTGTGTCATAGCAATCTTGTGTGAGCAGAAAATCAGATAAGTAGGGAGTGAAACATGTGAATGTCTGTAGAAGGAATGTGCTTAGATCCATAGGTTATGGGACCACAAAGCAACGGAGAAGATAAGACACCAATAAACCAGCCATGGAGACGAACACCAGACCACGACATCAGGATCCGGTTACACCACAGAAAGATGCTCTGTCCAGCATAAAGTGTGGGTGGAGGGACAGACAGTGTCAGTCAGACTTGGTGCCCTGACTATATGCTGTATAGTATAGAGACAGACTGACCCAGGCCTGTACATTATTATTCTTCAAGTTTGAAATAAAAACAAGATTGATTTTAATCAGAAGTTTCTCCTCATCATTCAACGAACACGCAGAGCTGGGATTGAGAGCAGCTCAACAATTAACACTGACTGAACTTTGGTTTTGTCACCTCTGAGTGTGTCTTGGTTCATAACAACCTCCTCATAACAACTGACATCATTTCGTCATCAACACGGGGCCTCACACAGGGATGGGACAGCATCTACTTCCTGAAATCCACACGTCCACACCATCACTTTATGAATAGTTCAACTGTTTTCATGACTAATCATCAAGATAAATATTTTTTTTTACTCACTGGACTTTGTCAAACAGAAATGATCAATTTGCACACATGGATCAGCTCAGAACGTTTATTGAAGACACAGGAACAAACTGTGTTACAGTAGCACGTCACGGCTTCTCCTTTTCCTCCCTGGTCTTTACAGGTTCAGATCCACAAGTCACAGCCAATTGTCGGATGGTTATAAAATGTCCCAAACGTACCTACATTTTTATTCTTATTACACCATGTACACAAACACTAACTGCAGCTAATTAATGATTGACGCAATATGCCCTAGAAAACTTAAAATTATCAAAACTATATTCAGCATCTCAATGTTACACAGATACAAGAAAAAGTTCTACAAAAGAGTGGAAGCAAATAAAGTATGAACCATCCCAGAAACCTGTGGATCTGTCAGAAATAGAACAGAAAGAAAGAATAACAGTTACACTGAAAGCAGAGGATAAAACCCCTAAACCCTCATCACATCATTTGCTTTATAGTGAGCAAATTAAAAACGCTTATTAAGACAAACCACAGCTGTTTTACATTCAGTGTATGAACACAACCATGGAGCAACTAAAAACAGAATGTTTGTTGTTGTGGTGCTGTCAAACCACTGCAGACTCAGTCGAGGTACAGATTGGTTCTGCGTCTCCTTAAAGTGGACGCAGATAAATATAGTTGGTAATGTAATAAAGCCAGAAGCCTGGATAAACAGGCTCAGAGAATTTGGTGCAGAAGGTGTAGATGTGGCTCAGTGTGTTAGAGTTGACATCATAGAAGCTCAGGGTTCCAGCAGGCCAATCCAGGTACACCCTGAGTCTGCTGCATCCAGAAGGAGGAAAAGGACCCTTCCACACTTTGCCATTATGTTGTGCATTGAAACCCCCATTTTCCATACCCAAAAACCAGGAAACAGTATTACTTCCAAGACCAGCGTGAATCCCTTTCCTTTCAGTTGATTCATATGCAACACCCACACCAGAGGAATAACCAAAGAAATTTTGAGTCCACTCCACCTCCCAGTAATGACGTCCTGTCAGACCCTCTCTGCACAGGAGCTGTGCACTAGACTCAAACCTGTCTGGATGATCAGGATAGTTCTGCCAGCCTCCGTATGTCACCCTCTTGTTTTCATCAGACAGAGTAAGATAGCCGTTTAGAGTGTTGGGGTCCATGGTGAGATTACAGGCATCTGATGAGAGACCAAGACACAGTTAATGGGCATTTACATCAAGATGCAGTTTACATATTTATATGACAACAATGTGGCAATGATAGATTTAGTTCAGATGAAACTAAGTACTTACACCAGATCAAATCTTTTCGGTCAGTGACTTTCTTCACATCAGGGGTGTTAGGAAGGAAATCATCAGTGACCAGAACACTGTTCTTGTACTGGTAGATGGTTGATCCCTCGTACTTCTCATTTGGCAGAGTTGCTACAAGGAAACTGCAGTTCTTCAAACCGCTGGCAAAGCCATGAAAAGCTGCAGCTTTTTCTCTCATTTTGAGGAAAACTTCATCTGAGTAGTACCACGGGTCTTGTTCTGACAGGACAATCTCCTCACTGGATGGTCCATGTGTATCTAAGTACTGGACCATCTGGTCCAGGTAGGGGTCGTCCCGTTTCACAGAGGTGAAGGCAAAGCACAGAGCTTGATGTACACCTTCAGCCATAATCTCTCTGTCCAGGTCTGACTGATGTGCAACCATCTTAACATTTGTTCCTGATTTCACCATGTCGACACAGGACCTGATGACGTTGACTTCTCGTTCTCTGTTGGTCAACCACTTGTCTAAATTGTCATAACTAAAAGGTGAATTTTTCCTTTCATCAAAGACCTTTTCTACTGAAGAATGATCTTCCTGACCTTTACGAATCAAAGGAAAATTCTTCTCCATCAGCTGCTGGAGCTTTAATTTGTAAGCTTTACAATGGTTTTGGAACTTTCTCAACTTATCTTTAATTTGTGGCACATTCTCCACCACGTCATCATCCAGAGTCTCGTTGCATCTCATTTTAGCTTGACTAATATCTTCAAGAGCGTTCTCAGCTTTCCTTACAAGGTCAGGGCAGATTGTACCCTTCAGCTCAGCAGCTGTGGAACTGAATTTCTTCAGTGGCGTCGGCCAGACCTTCAGTGGAACACCAATGTCCTGCACCAGTAGCTTTGGGAGACCTATGTAGGTCTGCACTGCGTCTTCAAATGTTGAAGGGTTGCTTGACAGAATGAAATCCCCAATGAAGTTGCAGGAGAATTTTGCAGCCAATGCTTTTTCTTTGTCAGTCAGCTTGATGCCAACTTTTGCATCAATTTCAACTGAGGGAATCTTCTTTATGAGAGCTTTCATGCTGCCCTGGATCTTTTGAACGCTGCTAGTATTTAACTTCTCACTGTGAAACACAAAGAAAGCATGTGCCCCATAAAGGACGCCGGTGACTACATGTGTTGCAGATTCTCTCGTGGGAACTGTGACATTTAGATTGTTCTTGGCTTCTTCTTCGGTCATTGACAGCTGTTGGAAGGTGGTGACAGCTTTGTACTGAAGGGTCACTCTGCAGTGATTCTTAGATTTTTTCTGATCATTTAGATACTTTGCAGAACCTTCAACTTCAACCAACCCACTCAGGAAACTGGCCTTTAGAGACGCATCGACGTCGAGCAGAGAGGATTTGGATTCAATGGAATCAGATGCAGTTACTTCAAATGAACTGGTTTTGTGAGGCTGCACAGATGTGTGCTCTTGTAGAGTTTTTCTATCCCACAATGTGAAAAGTGAATTCAGCCTGAAAACAAGTAAAACAAAAGTTTTTTCAAATCTCTCGCTTTTCTAGGTCTAATTTTTGTTAAATGCTAATGTCAGTGAATTAATTGTTGGTATTTCCGGGGCAAATCTGTGACACAGAACTCTGGTTCCTTCAGCTACAAATAAATGTGTTCCACTGTAAATGCTGTCACGGTACCTGTCTGTAGTTCATCCTTGTAAGCATCATACAGCATTCCAAGGGTGAAAGGTCGGCCCAGGGCAGCCACTATCTTTTGATCTGAGTCCATATCTTCAACTGAGGGAAAACGTCCAAGTTAAACCAACACCACAATCACAGTCTATCTCTAAACTCATTTCAAATTGGTCTGAACTCGCATTTCTGTCTGAATCTTCATGTGCAGCTTCATCTGACTTCAGCAATCTGAAATGTCTAACTCATCAATTCCTCTCCCACCATCCATCCTGTTCTTACCTGGTGAAGTTGTGTAGATCAGCTGAGTTGAGGTTGATTCTTCTTGACGTCTTGACCTTCCAGCCTGATGATCTGGGCTCCATCATTTACTTATATGCTGCTGGATGACCCTTCCCATTGCCTCCTAAACTGACACAACCTAAAGTTCTGTAGAAGTGTGGTTTATTTATGACGGGTTTATAAGGGGAAAACTGTTTGCTGACGGTTCTGGCTTGTCACTTCCTGACGGTCAGCGTATTGCGTCATTTCCTGTCACAGAGGTTTTCTAACAACCCCAGGTTTCTGTTCAGCTCTGCAGCCAGGCCTCCTAAACTGATACACCCTACAGTTCTTTAGAAGTTGGGTTTATTTATATAAGGGGAAAAATGTATTTTATTTATTTAAGAGGAAAACTGTTTGCCAACAGCCAACTGAACGAAAATATGATTTATTCTGTGTGTGTGTGTGGGGGGGGACACACGTTTATCTTGACGATTGAATCACGCACACAGGAGTTTGAGTATGTGTGTGTGGGGGGGAGGAGAATCCCAGCTCTGTGCCGAGGGGCCGTCTCCCTGCAAAAGAAAAGTGTCCAACCTCCCGTTTCAAAGCCTGCTCTCTCGGATGTTCTGTTGGCAAACAAAATGCATGAAAGCGGCCTTGACGTCTGAGCTCTCAAGCTCAAACAATTTACTTAGAAAACCAGTTGGCTGAACTAACCTCAGATGCTGGCTGCAGCCACCCAGCAGTGACATGTCTGGGTCTTCTGATGACACCGTTCACCCCACACTAGAGAGAGAGAGAGAGAGAGAGAGCACACGCACACACAGGAGTTAAGTAATGGGTGCTTGGCCTGCCTCTGGGGTCAAGGCCCTGACCCCCCGAATTGTCATTCACTACCATAAGGAGAAAAAAAAAACGCACACACACTTACACTCGTGGTGTTGTAAATGGGCGGGCTCTCGCTGGTTTTAATTTTTTTTTTACGAAGGTTGCACGAAGGCTAACAGTTGGATGAACTGATCTCAGGGAATTTATGCAGCAGCAGCACACACAGACAGGAGTTTGAGTGTAATAGAGGTGCGCGTGTGTGTGTGTTTGTGTGTGTGTGCTCTGCCTCTGGGGAGGGGGTGGAGGCCTCAACCCTCCGTCACTTAGTTCATAAGGAAAAAACCACACACACACACACACTTTCACTCGTGGTGTTGTAAACGGACGGGCTCTCACGCTCTCTCTCTCTCTCCCAATGTTTTTTTTTATGATGGGGTCATTTTGACCCCACGAAGGCTGCACGAGGGTTAACGAAAGGGATCATCAATTTAGCTACTTTAGCGACATCTGCTCGTGAGACGCGGTCTTGCATGCAGGGAAAAACTGTCAAAAAACATAGGGTTGCCGGGAGTGTGTCCGCTACTCAGGGGATTTGTAGGATCAAACTTTCCAATTAATATTGTCAATGTACCGCACGTGATTAAATGTCTAGCTGTTTGTTTTGGATCATTTCTATCGTTATGAAAAGCTTGGCTTGACAGGAAACAAACAAATCCATCCAGCACCCGTACAATCAGCACCGGAGCTCCCCAGGGCTGTGTTCTCTCCCCACTGCTCTTCTCCCTGTACACCAATGACTGCACATCCAAGGACCCCTCTGTCAAGCTCCTGAAGTTTGCAGACGACACCACGCTCATCGGCCTCATCCAGGATGGTGACGAGTCTGCTTACAGACAGGAGGTTAAAGAGCTGGCTGTCTGGTGCACTCTCAACAACCTGGAGCTTAACACGCTCAAAACAGTGGAGATGATCGTGGACGTCAGGAGAAACCCCCCCGAACTCCCACCACTCACCATCATGAACAGCCCTGTGTCTGCAGTGGAGTCATTCAGGTTCCTGGGCACCACAATCTCTCAGGACCTGAAGTGGGACATTCACATTGTCTCCATCACAAAAAAGGCCCAGCAGAGGTTGTACTTCCTTCGCCAGCTGAGAAGGTTTAACCTGCCACAGGAGCTGCTGAAACAATTCTACTCCACCATCATTGAATCCATCCTCTGCACTTCAGTAACTGTCTGGTTCAGCTCAGCTTCTAAATCTGACCTCAGAAGACTACAGAGGGTGGTCCGGACTGCTGAGCGAATCATCGGTTCAACCCTCCCTTCTATTCAAGAACTGTAATGTCAAAATCACTCTGGACCCCTCACATCCAGCCCACTCCCTCTTTGAACTGTTACCATCTGGTCGACGCTACAGAGCCCTGAGCACTAGAACAACCAGACACAGGACCAGTTTCTTCCCTCAGGCAAACCATCTATGAACAGCTGATAACAACGCGAACACATTACACTTTATATTTATACACACATACACTTTACTTATTTATCTATACTTAGTATACACTTAAATTTTGCACATAACCCCCATGTACATACAACTGCATTTTTGTAATATACCTGCCTACAATTTCCATTTGTATATTGTCACATTTTTTATTCTTTTATTATGTGCTTTTTGTTCTGTCTCTGTCATTCTGTTGTACTGCGGAGCTTCTGTCACGAAGACAAATTCCTCGTATGTGGAAACATAACAAAGCTCATTCTGAATCTGATTCTGATTCTGGTTATGTGACAGTAAATGTGCAGTAGCTCGACGTCGCTGACCGACGCAGATCCCAGGAAGAAGGCTGGGCAGGGTTGGACATGCAACCAGATGTCTCAGTGAAGCTGTGACTACTTGTTTGCTTTGAAGGTCACTGAAATTACTAATGAGATTTAGTAAGAACACATTTTTGAAGGTGAACAATTTCTCCCAAATTTATGCAATAATGTATTTTTCCCCGTTTTAATGTGGATGGATCAGTCCTGGATTCAGAATGTTTGATGCACTGACAATGAGACAGGACATTATTTAATAATACTGAATGAAATGTTGACAGTATTAACACAGAGTATTGAGAATATTTTTGTTCATCAATTGTTGAACAAACATTTTTTGTTTATACTTTGTAAATGGATGAGAACAATAGAACGTCTGTTACTCTCACTGCTATAAAGGCTGATTAAGCTGATATTAGTAAATGTACTGGTTTGTAAGTCCCTTGTGTTATGCTGCTACTATATAATAATAATAATGATGATAATAATATAATTATTATTATTATGTCCTGTGGTGGGAGAGGTGGGGGCTGTTTTCTCTATACATCTTCATAGTTTATATTTATTTGTTATTCAGTTTCTTTATTTCCATTTTATCTTTGTTATCACTGTTTTGTGTGAATATGTTTAACATTAAATTTTCACTAACTGTTGCCATTGGAGTTTGTTGCTGCGAGCTAACGTGAGTTTTACTGTTGTCTGTGGAGCTGTAGAGGGTCTGGTTCTGTCTGCACCTCAGTCCACTCCAGACACAGACTCTGTGTCTGCATATGATAACACAACGCAGAAGTTCACTGGTTACAGAGACACGCACTTCAGGTCCAAGCCACACGTTTCTAAACGCAGTAGTCCACCGGGTTTTTATTTCTGATGAGGGACTTTGTTTACTGGTGGATCAGTACGTTGCAGAAATTGACACCATGCAACCTGAATATCTGCTGAACAGGGAACGGTCTGTCTGACGGCTGACGTGACACGGAACACGAAAAATCTAAATCATGAATCCTTTTGCACTTTACACATTGTTTTATACAACAAACAGCCACTGCCTAATTAATTGTAATTCAAGGAATAATTTGCCGTTAAAATACATAAATGTTTCCACAAGCAGCCAGGTCGAAAACCGCATTTGAGGAATTGCTTCATTCTTACCTTTAGTATCAGTCAGTCTATTTAAATTTCCATTTGTTTCAGTTACATCTGTAATAAAGTTAAATCATATCAGGTCATCACTATTATTACATGGACCAATGTTAACTTCCTGTCAAATTCTATCCATCATTTAATGTCACAACTGGATCAGGGATGGTTTTGTGTTTGTGTATTTAGAGGCTCCTCTGTGAGAATCTGATCTTCTGCTGATCAACACAGTTTCAGATGAAATGTTACTGTTTAAATACTTACTAAGAGTCACATTAGTGCAACTGACGCCTCCATCGTATCTAATGCAGCAGCAGAACTGTCCTGCGTCTCCAGACAGTTTGAGTGAGACGTTGATGTTGTTTAGTTCTTCAGTTGAGACAGATGTTCGACCTTCATAACCAACTTGAGGGAAACTATTTTCATCTCGAACTACGTAAATGTCATGTTGGTCTTTCATCCACTTCAGGATCAGATCTCTCACATCGATGTTGACCTTTGACGCACATGGTAGAATGACGTCACTGCCGATCGCTGCTGTTACTGGAGGAGCTTCCTCAAAATGCTGTGGAGTAACTGGACACATGTCTGTGAGACAGAACACAACACTAATGAAGGAAGCTGTGATGCTGGGAGACGTCGTCATGATGCTCAGCTGTCCCGTCCTGGACCAGGCTGCTGGATGAGGCCAAAGCTCCACAATAAGCAGACGTTTGAAAGGACTCCAGGCTCTGAGCAGCTGATGGAGACTCACTGAGTCTTACCTGTCACTGTCACAGCGACGGGAACGAGCAGCATCAGCATCAGGAAAGTTTTCCTCCCTGGATGATCGGTGACGTGAAGCATTGTAACAGTTGAGTCAAACCTCAGTTCGGTGCTGAACAGCAGCGATGAACAGCTGAGACTCAAGAAGAGCCAGAAAGTGAAGGTGAGAAGTCTTTTAGTTGGTTTGTGCTCAATAATCACGTGGCTGTTGTTAACGCGCTGTTTTTCCAGCTGACGTACGTCTGCGTCAACATGTCAGAAGGACGTGGAGCAGATCAAACATGTCGGGTCTCGCTGCTGCTCAGACTCACTTTGGTGTAAACGTTGTAACTGACTCTGAACAAATGTGGGAACGTTTTGTGAGCCAGATGTTTCTACTGTTGTTTATTCAGACTCACAACTAAACAAAGAGGTTTTAGTTGACTCCTCTTTTCAGTCTCTGCTTTGCCTGTGACCAGGTCTTTAACAGTGAACCAGTCCAACACTTCACAGCATTAACTCCAACCTATAACTGAAGCTCTGTCAGAACAACTCACCGTGAATAACAACCAGTTCATCTGATGCTGCAGCTGCTGCTGGTGAGAAAGTTTGGAGTCGACCAGACGAACCAGATCCTATGATTCAATTCAAGCACATGTAGCAAATGAAAGTCAAAAGGCTCAGAGCTGATTGTTTCTTTATTCCTCTGTGTTCAGACCAAACATTCACTACAAACAATCCAACTGCTGCTCAACACATAGATGTGTTTGACTCACTTTCATCAGGCCAACGAGTCAAATGTAAAAACAGCAGCTGACTCTGAAGTGAAACGTTACATAATAAGACAACGTATTTGAATTTATTATGAAACTACATTAATAGTTTCACAACTAACAAACCATGGTGTGAGTTAGGTTGTGAATAAACCCAGTGGCTCCACATTAATAGATTCAAAATAGAGACTTTTGTTTGCTCCCTGTTCAAACTGGATCCATTTACCATTAGTGTTGAAGTTAAACCACTTTTAAACAGTAATTATAACAACTGTCCACAAGAGTTTCCTCCATGAACATGAGCACAGCAACTTTAAATAAAGTACCAGTAAATATACTGCAGAGGAAAAAGACCCTGCATGTTCGTAGTGGAATATATATTAAGCCTGTGTACATTTAGTTCAGGCTAAAGGGTTCAGAACAGAGTAGAACAGGTCCTGTCTGGGCTTTGCAGGCTTGCTGGCCTTGGGTCTGAGGACAATCTGGTCATTAGACAAAACAATTCTTGGTACGAAATCTTCACATTCTGACGCTTGTTCAGGGTTTGAACCCACCCCCTCCAGAATGAGAGGGGAGATGTGAGCTGTGCTGGGAGACGCAGCTGGCGTAATATGAATTTATAAAGGAATTAGAAATGTTCTGGTCTTTAATATGTGAAATGTAATATTTACATGTGATTTGAATGTGTGGTCTAGATAGTAGAAGCGTAAGACACGTGTCGTCCGGTTGCCATGACTCAACTTTCTGATCCCTGATCGTTTAGTGTCACGTCTTTTCTTAAATAAAAGTTGTCTTGTCAAAGGTGTGTAACTGTGGATAACAGTAGACCAGAAGCCTTGATGTGGTAAATAAACTGGATGGTAACATTTTATTGTCACCATCTTGTTGCTGGTGATTTTGCAGCTTCATGTTGATGAGGCATGTTTGTCATTTAGTTGAGTAAGATTTTTATTTTAAAAAAGTCTTTCCCTGTGCTTGGTTCACTCTGCCTCGAGTTATTTCAGCCAATGCTGATAATGAGGTTAGTGATCTGCTTTTCCCAAAAAACACTTTGATCAGTGATTTGGATCCTTATTAAGCTCTTAACAAATTGAAACACCAGTTAGTTCAAACGCTGCTACGGAGCAAGTGATGGGACATTACGACGCCTCGCTCTCATTTGTCACGTGATGGTGACAGATTGAACAGATCAGAGACTGAAGAGCGATCAGACCGACTGTTCAGCCATCAGAGGAGTTGAAGCAGTGGAGCTGCTGCTGGTCCTGACGTCCACTGGTTGATCTGGACCCTGAGTTCTCTCTGCAGAGGAGAAGAGACAAACAACTGATGGAAACTAAAACTAACATTTAACACACTGCTACGAAGAAAAAGGAAATCACAAGACACAACTCATATTTTATTAATAATATAGAATATAAACAACATATCAGACAATGAAACAGAATCAAAATATGAGTAAAATTGACTTAGCAGCAACTAATATTTTACCTTTAACACCTTTCAACATCTAATATGTTTTATGTTCTACTGTAAATAAAATTAGTTGATAAGATTTGAAATTTATTTCAAAGCTTAGTGTAACAGTTTTAAACTGACCTTTGACCTTCAGCTCCACCGGTTTCTTCATCAGGATGTTTCTCTTCTTGTTGTAGACGGTGCAGATGAAGGTTCCTGTGTCTTCATCTGTTGGGTATTTCAGTCTCAGACTGACGTCTCCAGGTCTCTGCAGGTTTCTCTTCATCTCTGTTCGTCTGTGACGTCTTCAGGCAGGTTAACTGTGGTTTTACAGGGCAGCAGGACAGACTCCTCCTCTGGCTCTACCTCCACCAGTTGGCCTAAAATGATAAAAGTCAACATCAGAAGCAGCTCTGACTCATTTTCTTTGAGTGTCTTCAGTTCAATCTTTGTAGTGAAGCGTGTTTGATTGGTTCCAGTCTAAAACTCGTCTCCACTGGACTCACACAGTTTAGTCTTTGGTGTCATCACAGCTGACTGTTTATCCAGCATCACTTAGATGGAGTCAGATGGACTCAGTCCAACCTGTGTTTAGTGTCTGTGGCAGAGAATCACTGTCTCATCATCTGACTGCACTAGAACTGAGTCTGCACCGAAGACCCAACGTCAGCGTTTGCTCGTGACCAACGTTGTTGAAACGTTGAACTTTCTAGTCTCAGTCGGCTCCTGACCTGCCTTCACACCACTTTCATTTGTTGACCCGTTAGCTGTGAGAATCAGTGAAGCTTCAGCAGGACGACACTGTCTGCAGCCGACCACTAACTGCTGGAGGAAAAGCTGCTGACACGGATCTGATGCTGGTTTTCAGTGATTTCTATCAAGCTCTGAGGAAAACACTGGTTCAGGTCCAGATGGGACGTTTGGAAGCTGGACCTCCAGGAGGAAACTTCCAGCTGGATGATCCAGACTAACAGACTATGTTAGAAAAAAGTCTCAGCAAACACTCACCACACTCTCTGCCACCAAACTCCCAGCATGCACTCAGAGAGACACACACATATCTGACCTTTGACCATCAGATGAACAGTTTTCCATCTATAGATGCTTTTGCTCCAGATTCCACATTCGTATCTTCCAGTGTCTGTGACTGTTGGATTCTTCAGGATCAGACTGACGTCTCCAGTTTTCAGCAGGTTTTCCATCATCTCTGTTCGGTCTCTGTAAAACTGGTTCTGATATTCAAGTTGGTCAGAACCGTTCTGATATATGTGGACCTTCATGTATTTAGGTTCAAATTTTTCCCACTCCGCTGTAGCGTCTTCAGGCAGGTTCTGTGTGGTCCTGAAGGGCAGCAGGACAGACTCCGCCCCCTCCTCCACCTCCACCTGACAGACTGAGACACAACCAGAGAAACTGAAGGACAGAAGCAGATCAGAGCAGAAACTAACAGCAGGTTGAAAACATGGAGACAAAAATAATAACAGAATGGATTCATGTTTCTTCTAGGGGTCACTGTGCTGGAACCCTTCCCAGCTTTCTATGGACGAGAAGGAGCCACAAATATAGATGCAGTGAAACCTTCCAATTAGCCTGACTGCATGTCATTGGACTGTGGAAGCCAAGAGGAGAACATGCCAACTCCACATAGGAAGGCCCCCAGGAATTGAACCCAGAACCTTCAGAACCAAGTTGCTAACAGAATTGAAAATAAAAATCTGATCAACTAAAATTTACACTCAACAGAACATAGACAACATGTCAGAGACTGAAACAAACAGAATCATAACATGAGACATTTTACTGTTTTATCATTTTAAAGACAACTATGAAATTTACTTTCTTAGTTTCAACATCTAATATGGTTGTTGTGCTCTTGTGAATAAAATATTTGTTGATGAGATTTGAAATTCATTTCATAGCTTAGTGTAACAGTTTTAAACTGACCTTTGACCTTCAGCTCCACCTGTTTCTTCATCAGGATGTTTCTCTCCTTGTTGTAGACGGTGCAGGTGAAGGTTCCTGTGACTTCATCTGTTGGGTTCTTCAGTCTCAGACTGACGTCTCCAGGTCTCTGCTCGTTCCTCTTCATCTCTGTTCGACCTGTGTAAAACTTGTGTTGATCTTTAGATGGATCAGAACCGTCCTGATACACATGGACCTTATCATCGTCTCTGTCCGTCCACTCCACTGTGACGTCTTCAGGCAGGTTAACTGTGGTTTTACAGGGCAGCAGGACAGACTCCTCCTCTGACTCCACCTCCACCTCCACCAGTTGGACTGAAATGATAAAAGTCAACATCAGCAGCAGCTCTGATACATTTTCTTTGAGTGTCTTCAGTGAAATCTTTGTAGTGAAGCGTGTTTGATTGGTTCCAGTCTAAAACTCGTCTCCACTGGACTCACACAGTTTAGTCTTTGGTGTCGGCACAGCTGACTGTTTATCCAGCATCACTTAGATGGAGTCAAATGGACTCAGTCCAACCTGTGTTTAGTGTCTGTGGCAGAGAATCACTGTCTCATCATCTGACTGCACTAGAACTGAGTCTGCACCGAAGACCCAACGTCAGCGTTTGCTCGTGACCAACGTTGTTGAAACGTTGAACTTTCTGGTCTCAGTCGGCTCCTGACCTGCCTTCACACCACTTTCATTTGTTGACCCGTTAGCTGTGAGAATCAGTGAAGCTTCAGCAGGACGACACTGTCTGCAGCCGACCACTAACTGCTGGAGGAAAAGCTGCTGACACGGATCTGATGCTGGTTTTCAGTGATTTCTATCAAGCTCTGAGGAAAACACTGGTTCAGGTCCAGATGGGACGTTTGGAAGCTGGACCTCAAGGAGGAAACTTCCAGCTGGATGATCCAGACTAACAGACTATGTTAGAAAAAAGTCTCAGCAAACACTCACCACACTCTCTGCCACCAAACTCCCAGCATGCACTCAGAGAGACACACACATATCTGACCTTTGACCATCAGATGAACAGTTTTCCATCTATAGATGCTTTTGCTCCAGATTCCACATTCGTATCTTCCAGTATCTCTGACTGTTGGATTCTTCAGGATCAGACTGACGTCTCCAGTTTTCAGCAGGTTTTCCTTCATCTCTGTTCGGTCTCTGTAAAACTGGTTCTGTTCTTCAAGTTGGTCAGAATCGTTTTGATATTTGTGGACCTTCATGTATTTAGGTTCATGTTGTTCCCACGTCACTGTAGCGTCTTCAGGCAGGTTCTGTGTGGTCCTGAAGGGCAGCAGGACTAACTCCGCCCCCTCCTCCACCTCCACCTGACAGACTGAGACACAAACAGAGAAACTGAAGGACAGAAGCAGATCAGAGCAGAAACTAACAGCAGGTTGAAAACATGGAGAGAAAATAATAACAGAATGGAAGGAACTAAAAATCAGATCAACTCATATATTATTATTCAACAGAATATGAACAAGTCAGATACTTGAATCAGATACTGAATACAAAAACATGAGACATTTTACTGTGTAAAATCTAATATTTCACAGCTTGTGACTCACGTTCAATATCTAATATGTTTTATGTTTTATTGTGAATAAAATATTAGTTGATAAGATGAAAATAATTTTATAACTTAGTATAAAATAAAACAATAGACAATATAAATATACAATATAAAATTATTTTCAAATCTCATTATATAATATGTTAGTGTAACAGTTTTAAACTGACCTTTGACCTTCAGCTCCACATGTTTCTTCATCAGGATGTTTCTCTCCTTGTTGTAGACGGTGCAGGTGAAGGTTCCTGTGTCTCCGTCTGTTGGGTATTTCAGTCTCAGACTGACGTCTCCAGGTCCCAGCAGGTTTCTCTTCATCTCTGTTCGACCTTTGTAAAGATCATATTGTTCTTTAGGCTGATCAGAACCGTTCTGATACACATGGACCGTCCAGTTCCTACTGTCCGTCCACTCCACTGTGACGTCTTCAGGCAGGTGAACTGTGGTTTTACAGGGCAGCAGGACAGACTCCTCCTCTGACTCCACCTCCACCAGTTGGCCTAAAATGATAAAAGTCAACATCAGCAGCAGCTCTGACTCATTTTCTTTGAGTGTCTTCAGTGAAATCTTTGTAGTGAAGCGTGTTTAATTGGTTCCAGTCTAAAACTCGTCTCCACTGGACTCACACAGTTTAGTCTTTGGTGTCGGCACAGCTGACTGTTTATCCAGCATCACTTAGATGGAGTCAAATGGACTCAGTCCAACCTGTGTTTAGTGTCTGTGGCAGAGAATCACTGTCTCATCATCTGACTGCACTAGAACTGAGCTGGAGGAGAAGAGACAAATGTGGGAAATTTAATGTGTTACTTTATATTCTGCCTTTAGTTGTGTGATTCTCTTTATCAAAAAGTTGGGGTTTTATTGTTTGTGACGGTGTTTAGTCAACATCAGCAGCAGCTCTGATACATTTTCACACTTAAACTGTCCATGTGAGTCTAAGACCAAAACCAGAGATATTATGTATTAGTTCTTCTGACTGCAGACAGATGTTCTGTCAGTTCTGTGACATTGGCACCAGGTGAAATACAGAACAACAAGCATTTTATTTATGTAGTTACGTTATCGTCACATCCAACAATGGAGTCACAATTGCTGGTTAAATGATTTGTATTATTCCTTCATGCAAAAAAACATGACACATTGTGGTAATGTCAGTTCTGTGCCATGTTTATATGGTAACGACCAAATTAAATATTATATCCACCAGGTGGTGGATGCACCAAAGTGAGCGCTGGTTGTGAGCTGCCAGGCTCCTGTTCTCCAGACAGAGAACAGCCTGCTGACGTGGACACAACTGGCATCGGGCTCTGCTTTATCCTGGATCAAACGAGACGCACATCTGCCCACGGGTCACTTCAGCCAGAGGCTTGTAGAGCTTTTAGAGGAAGGTTGAAGTTGGCAAGAAAAAGAAAGTGAATTGAAAAAGAGTCACGTGTAAGTGAGCAGTGAAGGAGAAATTAGTACGTAGGGAAAGAACCAGGGATCTGCCCCCTGCCCCCAGGATCAAGACAAAAGAGAAGATGCACCAGATGCTGAGCAGCGAAACTAGAAGGTGTTTGTCTGCAGTGAACTGGCAGAGAGACGAACAGCTGCTGACTCTGAAAACTGAAGCTCAGACCTGTGGAACTTTACACAAGCCGTAGTAGGACAGGCATGAAAAACGTGGCAGGAGACGACTACAACAGTTAGAAAAACCCTCCAACACACCACTAAACGAAAAAGCTACAAAAATACATTTAAAATCTGGTCTCAGTTTATTTGATAGAGGGACTTTTTCTTCGCCACGATTCAGCGATGACTTTAGCATCTCTGCAGCTTTAAGAGCTTCCTCACTCGTCTTGGGGGGTTTTCTAAGTAACGCAGCCTGTTTCTCCATCTGTCTCGGTTGGTTCCACAGTTAAAGTAAAGAATGTTAAAGGTAACTTTCATTTCATCTTAGTTGCTGCTTAAACACCAGTAAAACAAAGGAGATAGTGATTGACTCCTGGAGGAAACCACCACATCACACATTGGTGAGCATCCAGGGCTCAGACATGGAGACCAGTGGACAGTTCTAAGTACTTGGGTGTTCACCTCAGCCGTAAACTGGACTAGACTCACAAAAGAAACCCTGCATTTAATTCACTACTGGATTCTATTGGTTTTAGTCAGCATGTGAATGAACCCACTCACTGTCTTAATCATACTCTCGATCTTGTCCTGACTTATGGGTTGAGATTGATCATTTAAAAGTTCTCCCTCAAAACCCTCTGTTATCTGACCATTTCTTAATAAAATTTGAATTTACCATAACAGACCTGACAACAGTTGGAAATAAGTTCTATTACAGCAGATGTTTATCTGATGATGCTGTTGTCAGATTTAAGGAGATGATTCATCATCTTTTGTCTCATTCCCTTGTAGCTACACAGAGGAGAGCAGTCATCTGAATCATGAGCAGGTAGATTGTCTTGTTGATGATGCTACAATTTTAGACACTGTTGCTCCTCTGAAGAAGAAGCCAGTGAATCAGAGGAGGTTGGCTCCATGGTATAACTCAGATCCGCAGCCTTAAGCAGAGGACTCGAAAACTAGAAAGATTGTGGCATCAACAAATGAGGTGAATCCTGTCTAGCATGGAAAAACAGTTTAATACTATATAAAAAAGCACTTTGTGCTGCTAGAACCACATACTATTCATCATTAATTGAGGAAAATAAAAACACCCCCAGGTTTCTGTTCAGCTCTGTAGCCAGGCTGACTAAGAGTCATAGCTGTGTTGAGCCTAGTGTCCCTTTAAATCTCAGCAGCAACGACTTTATGAATTTCTTTACTAATAAAATCAGAACCATTAGAGAAAAGATTTATCAGAATCTGTCAACAAAAGTCATAAACTGATCTGCAGATCCAACAGCCTTAGATCTGCTGGTTAGACCTATGTCTTACTTAAACTGCTTTTCCCCCATTGATCACACTGAGTTGACTTCAATAATTAACTCTGCTAAATCAGCTACTTGTCTCTTAGACCCAATCCCAACTAGATTACTCAAAGAAGTTTTTCCATTAATCAGCACGTCCACATTAAATCAAACCAACCAATCTCTGTTTACAGGCTACGTACCACAGGCTTTAATGTTGCTGTGGTCAAACCTTTACTGAATAAACCTGCACTGACCCTAGAGAACTAGAAACTATAGGCCTATATCCAATCTGACCTTTATTTCTAAAGTTCTTGAAAAAACCGTAGCTAAACAATTATGTGACCACCTGCGTAGAAATAACCTGGATGAATATTTCTAGTCAGGATTCAGATACATCACAGACAGAAACAGCTCTGATTAGAGTCACTAATGATCTTCTCACAGCTTCAGACAATGGTCTAGTTTCTGTACTTGTCCTGTTAGATCTTAGTTCAGCATCTGATACGATAGATCACAAGATTCTATTGCAGAGACTAGAACATAGCATTGGGATTAAAGGCAAAGCACTGGGATGGTTTAAGTCTTATCTGTTGAACAGATTCCAGTTTGTTCATGTTCATGATCAATCTTCCATCTGCACAAAAAATAGCTTTGTTGTTCCACAGGGTTCTGTGCTTGGTCCAATACTTTTCAGTCTTTACATGTCTCCCCTTGGTGATATTATTAGAAAACATTCAATACATTTTCACTGCTATGCAGACGATACTCAGTTATATTTGTCCATGAAACCAGAGGAAACAAACCAATTACTCAAACTTCAAACTTGTTTAAATGACATCAAATCCTGGATGTCCCATAACTTTCTACAACTGAATTCAGACTAAACTGAGGTTATTATAGTTGGTGCTAAAAACTACAGAGACTTATCACTGTGAATGCTGTAAAGTTAGTTACAAGTTAGTTAGGTTAGTCTGGTGTGCTCTGCAACCAGAGGCCACAGGTTCAATCCCAGGTGGAGGCAACTTTTTATAGACTGATGTTTGTTACCAAGCTGAGGGTCTAATAGACCTTTGGGCGCAGTCAATTTCAGTTGCTCAGGTGGCTGAGTGGTTAATCTGTTGCACTGCAAAGTGGGAGATCCTGGTTCAAACCCCAGTAGAGGCAACTGTCTTCAATCTGAAGTTTGTTACCAGCACATTGAATCTGGATGTTCTGCTTGTTGTAACAAAGCCTTTAAAGCTTCAACAATGTCAGGAAAGTCTTGCAAAATTCAATCAACATGTCTTAGGGGTTATCTATACTTTTACTGTGTAGATCAACTCACCTGTGTTTTATTAAATTATTTAATTATTAATACTTACTTAATATTTTTTCATTGTGCTTTATTTTGAAATTTAAGACTTTTAACTTGTTCTGGACCTGTACAACCCTATTTTATCCACTTCTATTTTTCTTAAGATACTTTTAAGAACGTTTTAAACTCTCGAGCTACAGTCAGTTATTGGGAATACATTCAGCATAAAGCATTCACAGTGCATTTACTTATGGAAATGCTTTTCTAGTTATTGAATCAGATTCTTTCTCTGGATGACATAACGTTAGCTTCAAGTTCTACTGTAGGAACCTTGGTGTCGTTTTTGACCAAGATCTGTCCTTTACACCATATATTAAAGAAATCTCTAGAACTTCATACCTCCACCTTAGGAATATTGCTAAAATTAGAAGCATCCTGTCACAGAGAGATGCTGAAAAATTAATCCATGCATTTGTTACCTCTAGGCTTGACTACTGTAACTCGCTACTCATAGGTTGAACCAATAACTCTTTGAGTTGACTCTGTCACCAAACTCCCAGCATGCACTCAGAGAGACACACACACATATCTGACCTTTGACCTTGACATGCACAGTTTTCCATCTATAGATGCTTTTGCTCCATATTTCACATCTGTATCTTCCAGCGTCTGTGACTGTTGGATTCTTCAGGATCAGACTGACGTCTCCAGTTTTCAGCAGGTTTTCCTTCATCTCTGTTCGGTCTCTGTAAAACTGGTTCTGTTCTTCAAGTTGGTCAGAACCGTTCTGATATATGTGGACCTTCATGTATTTAGGTTCAAATTTTTCCCACTCCACTGTAGCGTCCTCAGGCAGGTTCTGTGTGGTCCTGAAGGGCAGCAGGACAGACTCCGCCCCCTCCTCCACCTCCACCTGACAGATTGAGACACAAACAGAGAAACTGAAGGACAGAAGCAGATCAGAGCAGAAACTAACAGCAGGTTGAAAACATGGAGACAAAAATAATAACAGAATGGATTCATGTTTCTTCTAGGGGTCACTGTGCTGGAACCCTTCCCAGCTTTCTATGGACGAGAAGGAGCCACAAATATAGATGCAGTGAAACCTTCCAATTAGCCTGACTGCATGTCATTGGACTGTGGAAGCCAAGAGGAGAACATGCCAACTCCACATAGGAAGGCCCCCAGGAATTGAACCCAGAACCTTCAGAACCAAGTTGCTAACAGAATTGAAAATAAAAATCTGATCAACTAAAATTTACACTCAACAGAACATAGACAACATGTCAGAGACTGAAACAAACAGAATCATAACATGAGACATTTTACTGTTTTATCATTTTAAAGACAACTATGAAATTTACTTTCTTAGTTTCAACATCTAATATGGTTGTTGTGCTCTTGTGAATAAAATATTTGTTGATGAGATTTGAAAATCATTTTATAGCTTAGTGTAACAGTTTTAAACTGACCTTTGACCTTCAGCTCCACCTGTTTCTTCATCAGGATGTTTCTCTCCTTGTTGTAGACGGTGCAGGTGAAGGTTCCTGTGACTTCATCTGTTGGGTTCTTCAGTCTCAGACTGACGTCTCCAGGTCTCTGCTCGTTCCTCTTCATCTCTGTTCGACCTGTGTAAAACTTGTGTTGATCTTTAGATGGATCAGAATCCTTCTGATACACATGGACCTTATTATTGTATAAGTCCGTCCACTCCACTCTGATGTCTTCAGGCAGGTGAACTGTGGTTTTACAGGGCAGCAGGACAGACTCCTCCTCTGACTCCACCTCCACCAGTTGGACTGAAAAGATAAAAGTCAACATCAGCAGCAGCTCTGACTCATTTTCTTTGAGTGTCTTCAGTGAAATCTTTGTAGTGAAGCGTGTTTGATTGGTTCCAGTCTAAAACTCGTCTCCACTGGAATCACTGTCTTATCATCTGACTGCACTAGAACTGAGTCTGCTCCTAAAAGAGCTGGAACTTGGACTGAAAAGACGACAGCTTCAGCTGCTTCATAGTCACTGACTGATGGAATACACTGAGTTTTATCTTGCAGATAAATGACTTCCTGTGTTTCAGCATCTTCCTGGTTATTAGCTTAGCATAAAGACTGACCTTTGACCTTCAGCTCCACATAGTTTGTTATTAGGATGTTTCTCTCCTTGTTGTAGACGGTGCAGGTGAAGGTTCCTCTGTCTTGATGTGATGGGTATTTCAGTCTCAGACTGACGTCTCCAGGTCTCAGCAGGTTTCTCTTCATCTCTGTTCGACCTTTGTAAAGATCATATTGTTCTTTAGGCTGATCAGAACCGTTCTGGTACACATGGACCTTCCTCTTGTCTTTGTCCGTCCATTCCACTGTGATGTCTTTAGGCAGGTGAACTGTGGTTTTGCAGGGCAGCAGGACAGACTTCTTCCCTGACTCCACCTCCACCTGGTAAACTGACAGGACAACAGAACACAGGTAAATGGTACCAGAACCTCACTGTCCCGTCCTTCTCTTCATCCTGATTAGTTCTGGAGCAGCTGCTGCTCTTTACTAAACCAAGAACTTAGCATTATGGGTAATGTAGTGGTAGAGACACACCTGACATGAAGTACTGACGGAAATGCACTAACAGAGTCACAGCAACAACAATGAGAAGAACCAGGAGAACCAGGAGAACTTTGGCCCAGGATGGAAATCGTTCTGTGGAGAATAAAGAACCACATGATCTCTGATCTCTGACCTGTATCTACAGTAGATGTTGAGGTTAGTTTCTGACCTTCAACCTGCAACTGTACGCCTGTGACTCTTTCTTCTCCTCTAAGTGACCTAACAGAGCAGGTGTATGTTCCGCTGTCAGACACCTTCAGTCCTGTCAGCTTCAGACTCAGGTCTCCAGTCTCCAGAGCGTCTGGGCTCATCGATGTTCGGCCTGTGTAAAGCTGGTTCTGCTCTTTAGGTTCATCACCGTCCTGCTGACGCTGGTGGACGGTGGAAGGACTGAGGTCGTAGCGGCTCCACACCACTGTGGGGTCGTCCACGTCAAATGTGGGAAACTCACAGGGCAGCAGGAACCAGTCCCCCTCATACATGTCCACAGCTGAGGCATGATGGGAAACTGTGGAGACACAACATGGAGTAAAGTGACTGTTGACCGTCTGAAGTCGTCCTCACGTCTTCTCCTAACACATGTCCATCACGTCTTCAGTGGGAGGACCAACGCTGACTGATGGAGACGTGTAGACAGCTCGTACTAACCACACAGAGCTGCTAACACAACCTGAAGAAGAACAACAACCTACAGGGACGTGGCCCTGAACAACTGACCTGACACATCCAGGACCAGGTAACAACAGACCAGACACAGAGGAAGGAGACAAAGACTGAAGACACTGGATCAGTCACATCACAGGGAGGAAGCTTCTCTTACCGTGAACCAGGATCACAAACACCACCAACATCTGCATCTTCCTGTGAAAACAAAGTCTCCTTGGATCTGCTTCTTCCTGAACTAAGAGCAGCTTCAGGAACAGCTTCAGGATCAGTTCACAGCCAGTCGTTGCTTTCCTGATCGTCTCCTGACTCTCAGAGAAGCTGCACTTTCACTTTACTCTGGTTCCATAGAAGAAGCTGCAGGAATGTGAAGAAACTGGTTCAGCAGTTTCCTCAGAACTCTCTGACTTTGTTCTGAGGTCAGAATTTCCTTGTGTGAAGGACGGTTTATTCATCAGGCTGTCAGGAGGCTGAACTCGCTCCAGAACCTGCCCCCCCTCTGCTGCTCCAGGCTCCTCAGAACCATGACATCACTCAACAGATCACTACCTCATCAAGACAGAACCGATAATCATTCAACTACCTCTACAGGCTAATCTGCCTTGAATCAGACTCTATGCGCTTTCTTTGCACTATAATCCTTTCATCTCCAGGGTTGTTCACTTTGTTGGTTGCACTCTACCTGCCTTGCGTCTTGCGCTGCTTATTTGTTTTTCTTTAATTTACTTAATTTTAAGTTTTTTAATGTACAGTTGTATTTTATATTGTATATTTGATATAGTTTTTTAGGCTGTATTGTTAGTGTTATCTGTAGGCACCATGGGTCTGACAGTAACCCAAATTCAATTCTCTGTATGTATGTACATGTGGAAGAAAGGACAATAAAGCAAGACCTGACTATAGATGTGCTTGAGAGACAGTGAGGATACGGGTTAAGCCTTCTTACTCTATAGATGAGGCGTAAGGAAACAGCTGTGATCACCCTGGGACTCTCACCCAAAGATCTGATCATTTTAGATTTTTAAATTAGCTAATGGATCCCCCACAGAGTTAAGACATCACTGAAGACGCCACGAACGTGAGTGATACAAATAAAATTCTTTATTTCCTTTAAACAACTTCTTTAAAGAAAAAAAATTACTTCATTGCATTTTATTTTAGGACATGTGCACAAATGTTAAAATAGAATCAATGGGCCAGTCATCAGGCCTAACACACAAATGCAATCATTAGCTTAAAGTTAGTAACAAGCTGCAACAGCTGCTTCCTACACAAGGAAACGTTAGTCTGTCTAAAAGCTGCCTGTTGACACACCGAGCAGAAAACGTGCATCAGCTGAGCCCAACCCAACGACACAGCTACAAGACTAACAGTAAGAAAAGCAGCAAGACAAAGAAAGCGCTATCAAACTTTATTCTTCTTTGTTGGTTTTTGTTCTTGTCTTGTGCATATAAGTCAACTACTCATTGCTAGTGAGTCAATCTATGCCCGTCTCCACATTCCCGACCTCTAGCTTTGTTTCGTCTAGTTTTCATAATGCACATGTTGTTTTCTCCAGCAAACATTAACAACCAGGTCAAACACAGGTTTACATAACAACAAATATACATGAAGGCTCAAAATACAAGAAACAGAACAAACAGAAGCACAAAGAGCGACGGAGCAACAGGATTCCAGGTAGAAGGCAACAGACCAACGCAACACGTAGACACACAAACCAACAAACACAACCATTCATTCATTCAACCATTCATCTTCTACCGCTTCCAGGGTGCTGCAGCCTATCCCAGAGAGGCAGGATACACCCTGGACAGATAACAGATAGATAACCACAACACCACCGTGCCGCCCCAGACACAACCAGAACCACTTAAATACTCAGGAAACGAGACCCAGGTGGAAACGGTCATTACAAGGACACAGACACAGAATAAGGAAGTGACAACGCAGAGGACAAACAGAAAACACAGAGAATCAGGGAAGAGAGACGTTCTGTGTTTGTTTATCTGATCTAAACTACATGGATGGATGAGAAAACACTGAGGTTTCACATTTGACCATTTAAATCCTGCTGTATTATTGTTGTGACATATTACAAACAACCTACATCCTGATGAAACCTAAATAAATATGCATTTCTATCCTTGTTTGTTGTTATGCTTGTCTCTGTAGACAGTCAATGGCTACATTCCTTCCTGAGGTCGAACTGAACCGACAGGTCCAGCACCTGATCCTCTTTCATCTGACACGGACCATGAGGTCCTGGAATTAAGGAAGAAGCTTTAACAAAGTCTTGATGACTGACAACTACATCAGTTAAAACCCACAGCTCTGAACCAGAAACTGTCTATGTTGGACTGATCCACTCAGGTGGACACACCTCGTCCTTTGTTTTGTGGAGCTGAGGAACCTGATCTTGGAAACCAAGCGTTCAAAGTGAAAGTGAAGTTTGCGAGTCCACGAAGCAAAAGACTTCATCACTGGCCTGAACAAGTGGATTTGACAGGTAGAAGCAAACGTTTGGCAGAAGGATGAAGACGGTGGCGTTTGGGATTCTGGTTCACGGTGATAGAACCTTCATCTCACACTGACCTCACATCTTTACCTCAAAGCTTTCAGGCAGGTCACCAGGAAGTAACGTCCATGTACACTTGACTACCAACGACACAACCGTGACGCTTAAATGAACGAATCATCCTAATCAGGGCATGATGTGATATAGAAATAAAAGCTTTAGTTCTGACCGGAGTGTTCACCCACTTTATGGAAACTTTAAACCATGATCTCACAGGTTGAGGAAAGGTTTGAAGACGTTAGATGTGAGAAAAAATGTAGTAAAAACATTTGTTTACTCTCAACCACTAAATGACTGATGGACGTATTGAAAACTGTTCATTTCCTTTAAACTTTGAGTCACAATCCACACGGAGGCAGCAGGAAGCGAGTCTGTGTCTCACTTCAAGGTTTGTCCAGCTGATCCAGAACATGAAGCTTTAAAGAAGCTGCACCGAGAAACGAGGGTGAAGTCGACGAGTGACAGACGATGAACCAGAGAAGTGAAGACGCTCAGTGAAGATAAACTTTATTTAGTGGAAACGATGGAGACGAGCAGGAACGTTTCCATCTGATAGAAACAATGAGTCAGTTATTGGAAACAGAGCAGAGCTTCAACACCAGGATCAATACAAGACAACGACAACAGAGACTCTTTCAGGCTGAGTCTTTACATCCATGTCACAATGAGACGCAGGGACTCAGAGCGTTAGACGTTAGTTAGTGGATCATCTCTGTCTCTACCTCAACTGATAAATGTTCCTGTTAAACACGTTCAGACAGAATCACATGCTTGAACCCTGTCAGCTGCTCTGAGGCTCCTGCCTTCACATCCATGACAGCTTGACACAGGCCAGTGTGTCAGGAAGTAGCAGCGTCCTGTTGGATCCAGTCCAGCGTCTGACACCATCTCTGCATCTCTGCTCTGAGACGACGATCACTGTCCACCCAACTCTCACTCATCACCATGAAACAATGAGTCCGACAGCTGTGACCAGAGGAACAGATCAGAGACTGAAGAGCCATCAGACCGACTGTTCAGCCATCAGAGGAGTTGAAGCAGTGGAGCTGCTGCTGGTCCTGACGTCCACTGGTTGATCTGGACCCTGAGTTCTCTCTGCAGAGGAGAAGAGACAAACACAACTGATGGAAACTACAACTAACATTTAACAGCCAACAACCAGCTGACACTCAGTAAACAACAACAACAACTCCTGAAGGGCAGCAGGACAGACTCCGCCCCCTCCTCCACCTCCACCTGACAGACTGAGACACAACCAGAGAAACAGATCAGAGCAGAAACTAACAGCAGGTTGAAAACATGGAGACAAAACAACATATCAGACAATGAAACACACAGAATCATAATATGAGACATTTTATTATTTCACAGAAAATATTGATTGATTTTAAAGACAGCTATTAAACTTAATATCTCAGTTTTAATATGAATAGATTTTTATTTAAAACTTTTATAGCTTAGTGTAACAGTTTTAAACTGACCTTTGACCTTCAGCTCCACCTGTTTCTTCATCAGGATGTTTCTCTTCTTGTTGTAGACGGTGCAGGTGAAGGTTCCTGTGTCTTTGTCTGTTGGGTATTTCAGTCTCAGACTGACGTCTCCAGGTCTCTGCAGGTTTCTCTTCATCTCTGTTCGACTTTTGTAAAGATCATGTTGTTCTTTAGATTGATCAAAACCGTTCTGATACACATGGACCTTCCTGTTGTATCTGTCCGTCCACTCCACTGTGACGTCTTCAGGCAGGTCAACTGTGGTTTTACAGGGCAGCAGGACAGACTCCTCCTCTGACTCCACCTCCACCAGTTGGACTGAAATGATAAAAGTCAACATCAGCAGCTGCTCTGACTCATTTTCTTTGAGTGTCTTCAGTTAAATCTTTGTAGTGAAGCGTGTTTGATGGGATCCAGTCTAAAACTCGTCTCCAATGGACTCGGTCATTGGTGTTGGCACAGCTGACTGTAAATTTGAACCTGATCTATACCGAGATGTAAATTCGTAAACGCTGGCTTCACCAGTTCTGAGCCACATCTGATCTCTGACTGAAAACCACATCTGGCTACCAGCCAACAACCAGCTGACACTCAGTAAACAACAACAACTACAACACAACAATCACTCACCTGTCAATCAGTTAGACAAGAACAGTTAGAGAAGAGTCTCAGCAAACACTCACCACACTCTCTGCCACCAAACTCCCAGCATGCACTCAGAGAGACACACACATATCTGACCTTTGACCTTGAGCTGCACAGTTTTCTGTCTACAGATAATGTTGTTTCTGATGTCACATCTGTATCTTCCAGTGTCTGTGACTGTTGGATTCTTCAGGATCAGACTGACGTCTCCAGTTTTCAGCAGGTTTTCCTTCATCTCTGTTCGGTCTCTGTAAAACTTGTTCTGATATTCAAGTTGGTCAGAACCGTTCTGATATTTGTGGACCTTCATGTATTTAGGTTCATGTTGTTCCCACATCACTGTAGCGTCCTCAGGCAGGTTCTGTGTGGTCCTGAAGGGCAGCAGGACAGACTCCGCCCCCTCCTCCACCTCCACCTGACAGACTGAGACACAACCAGAGAAACTGAAGGACAGAAGCAGATCAGAGCAGAAACTAACAGCAGGTTGAAAACATGGAGACACAATGATAACACAATGGACAGAAGGAAAGATTGTCCAGCCTTCCTGCTGGCGGCAGCATTGAGTTTAGTTTCTTCTTCTGTGTCCTGTTTGAACATCACCTGTCAGTAATCATCTCTGTTGGTACTGAGTTCTGTCTCTCACCAGCTCCCATTGCTAGACACCAGACGAGACACACTTCTGGTTTGTTGTGTGATTCTGTTTGTTTCCACGTACACCGAACTTTAGCTCTACTTTAATCCGGACAGTGTGTATCTGACGTTCTGATCACCTTCTGGTTCATCTTATACCGTCCTACAGGCAGAAACTAAAATCAGCTAAACCTGTATCAAGGACTGTAAAAAGATGGACTAACGAAGCAGAGCAGGATTTACAATCTTGTTTCGACCTCACTGATTGGAGTGTTTTTGAAGCTGCTGCCACCGATCTGGATGAACTCACAGAGACCGTAACATCATATATCAGTTTCTGTGAGGACATGTGTATTCCTACAAAGACTCAACTGATCTACAATAACGACAAACCGTGGTTCACTGCAAAACTCAGACAGCTCCGTCAGGCCAAAGAAGATGCTCACGCGAAGGGGGACGATGTCTTGTATAAACAGGCTAAATACACACTGGAAAAAGAGATCAAAGCGGCAAAGAGGAACTATTCTGGAAAAATAAAGACTCAGTTCACTTCCAACGACTCTGCATCAGTGTGGAAAAGTCTAAAGAAGATCACCAACTACAAGACACCTCCCCCCAGCACTGTAGAGAATCAACGTCTGGCAGACGATCTGAACGAGTTTTACTGCAGGTTTGAAAGAACACCCATCGTCTGCCCTGACTGCCTCCCCACAAAACCAACAAAACCATTCACACCAATTATAACTCCTGCAACCAGCCCTGAATGCCTCCCCAAACATCCGTTCACACCATTAACTGCTCCTGCAACCCATCCCGAACACCTCTCCAATCAAGCACCCTCACCATTCACACCTCCTGCACCCACCCCCACACCTGCAATTCAGATCAGCGAGGATGCGGTGCGCCAGGCCTTCCGGAAGCAGAAAAGGAAAAAAGCACCAGGCCCAGATTGTGTTACACCAGCCTGTCTGAAATCCTGTGCTGACCAGCTGGCCCCAATCTTCACACAGATCTTCAACAGATCGCTGGAGCTGTGCGAAGTCCCTTCATGCTTCAAACGCTCCACCATCATCCCCATCCCTAAGAAACCCAAAATTACAGGACTAAATGACTACAGGCCTGTGGCATTAACGTCTGTAGTCATGAAGTCATTTGAAAAACTGGTGCTGGCCCACCTGAAAGACACCACTGGGCCCTTGCTGGATCCTCTTCAGTTTGCCTACAGAGCTAACAGGTCTGTGGACGATGCAGTAAACATTGGACTGCATTATGTTCTGCAACACCTAGACAGACCGGGGACTTATGTGAGGATCCTGTTTGTGGACTTCAGCTCGGCCTTCAACACGATCATCCCAAACCTCCTCCTGCCCAAACTAAATCAGCTCTCCGTGCCCGCCTCCATCTGTCAGTGGATCAACAGCTTCCTGACAGACAGGCAGCAGCTAGTGAGGTTGGGAAAATACACATCCAGCACCCGTACAATCAGCACCGGAGCTCCCCAGGGCTGTGTTCTCTCCCCACTGCTCTTCTCCCTGTACACCAATGACTGCACATCCAAGGACCCTCTGTCAAGCTCCTGAAGTTTGCAGACGACACCACGCTCATCGGCCTCATCCAGGATGGTGACGAGTCTGCTTACAGACAGGAGGTTAAAGAGCTGGCTGTCTGGTGCACTCTCAACAACCTGGAGCTTAACACGCTCAAAACAGTGGAGATGATCGTGGACTTCAGGAGAAACCCCCCCGAACTCCCACCACTCACCATCATGAACAGCCCTGTGTCTGCAGTGGAGGCATTCAGGTTCCTGGGCACCACAATCACTAAGGACCTGAAGTGGGACATTCACATTGTCTCCATCACAAAAAAGGCCAAGCAGAGGTTGTACTTCCTTCGCCAGCTGAGGAAGCTTAACCTGCCACAGGAGCTGCTGAAACAATTCTACTCCACCATCATTGAATCCATCCTCTGCACTTCAGTAACTGTCTGGTTCAGCTCAGCTTCTAAATCTGACCTCAGAAGACTACAGAGGGTGGTCCGGCCTGCTGAGCGAATCATCGGTACAACCCTCCCTTCTATTCAAGAACTGTAATGTCAAAATCACTCTGGACCCCTCACATCCAGCACACTCCCTCTTTGAACTGTTACCATCTGGTCGACGCTACAGAGCCCTGAGCACTAAAACAACCAGACACAGGACCAGTTTCTTTCCTCAGGCAAACCATCTATGAACAGCTGACAATCAAGGGCGAACACATTACACTTTATATTTATACACACATACACTTTACTTATTTATCCAACACATACCTAATATACACTTAAATTTTGCACATATATTCAATGTACATACATAACTGCATTTTGTAATATACTGCCTTGTACATTGTCATATTTTTTAATTCTTTTTATTATGTGCTTTATGTTCTGTCTCTTTGTTGTAATGCAGAGCTTCTGTCACGAAGACAAATTCCTAGTATGTGTAAACATACCTGGCAATAAAGCTGATTCTGATTCTGATTCTTCTGATCTTGTCAGTCAGTTATTTTATTATAGCCAATCATGCACTTTCCTGCTTTGCAGCGATTTAGTGTTTGTGGAAATTTCTAAATTGATAGGTTTCAGTCCTCTTAGTATTTTCCAAATTTAGTGTTTGTGCATTTCTCCAGACCTGCTGTGATTTTTTGTTAGTTAATATCGATTATTTAAGTTTCCTAGAGTCTGTTTTCTGTTCTTCCCCACACGCTCACATTTTATTCATTCAACAGAACATAACATATCAGAATCATAATATGAGATAATATACTGTGCAACAAATATTTCAATGAATACAGCTTTTCACTCGTTATGTTTCAATATCTAATATGTTTTATGTTCTATTGTGAATAAAATAGTAGTTGAGATTTGAAAATCATTTCATAGCTTAGTGTAACAGTTTTAAACTGACCTTTGACCTTCAGCTCCACCTGTTTCTTCTTCAGGATGTTTCTCTTCTTGTTGTAGACGGTGCAGGTGAAGGTTCCTGTGTCTCCGTCTGTTGGGTATTTCAGTGTCAGACTGACGTCTCCAGGTCCCAGCAGGTTTCTCTTCATCTCTGTTCGACCTTTGTAAAGATCATATTGTTCATCAGGCTGATCAGAACCGTTCTGATACACATGGACCGTCCAGTTCCTACTGTCCGTCCACTCCACTGAGACGTCTTCAGGCAGGTGAACTGTGGTTTCACAAGGCAGCAGGACAAACTCGTCCTCTGACTCCACCTCCACCTCCTTCATTTGGCCTAAAATGATAAAACTCAACATCAACAGCAGCTCTGATACATTTTCACACTTAAACATCTGTCCATGTGAGTCTAAGACCAAAACCAGAGATATTATGTATTAGTTCTTCTGACTGCAGACAGATGTTCTGTCAGTTCTGTGACATTGACACCAGGTGAAATACAGAACAACGAGCATTTTATTTATGTAGTTACGTTATCGTCACATCCAACAATGGAGTCACAATTGCTGGTGAAATGATTTGTATTATTCCTTTATGCAAAAAAACATCACATATTGTGGTAATGTCAGTTCTGTGCCATGTTTATATGGTAACGACCAAATTAAATATTCCATCCACCAGGTGGTGGATGCACCAAAGTGAGCGCTGGTTGTGAGCTGCCAGGCTCCTGTTCTCCAGACAGAGAACAGCAGGAACACAGAGTTGACTGAGCCTGATTTTCTCAGAGCTGTTGCTGAGCTCTCAGAGTAATTTGAGTTAAAAACCTGATAAATCTCTAAATACCACAAAACCATATCAACAGCTCACGTCCAGAGCTGAAGTTTGAGAACAGAGACGTGAATAGATGGGAAATGAATAATTAGATCACTCAAATGATATTAATAGTGTTATTAATATTGATATTATTAAGGTGAGCTTGGACTACGACACCAGTCACAGCGTCTCAGAGACTGAAAACCACATCTGGCTACCAGCCAACAACCAGCTGACACTCAGTAAACAACAACAACTACAACAATCACTCACCTGTCAATCAGTTAGACAAGAAAAGTTAGAGAAGAGTCTCAGCAAACACTCACCACACTCTCTGTCACCAAACTCCCAGCATGCACTCAGAGAGACACACACATATCTGACCTTTGACCTTGAGCTGAACAGTTTGCCATCTATAGATGCTGTTGCTCCAGATTCTACATCCGTACGTTCCAGTATCTCTGACTGTTGGATTGTTCAGGATCAGACTGACGTCTCCAGTTTTCAGCAGGTTTTCCTTCATCTCTGTTCGGTCTCTGTAAAACTGGTTCTGTTCTTCAAGTTGGTCAGAACCGTTCTGATATTTGTGGACATTCATGTGTTTAGGTTCATGTTGTTTCCACTCCACTGTAGCGTCTTCAGGCAGGTTCTGTGTGGTCCTGAAGGGCAGCAGGACAGACTCCGCCCCCTCCTCCACCTCCACCTGACAGACTGAGACACAACCAGAGAAACAGATCAGAGCAGAAACTAACAGCAGGTTGGAAACATGGAGACAAAAATAATAACAGAATGAATTAATGGAGTTGAACCCAGAACCTTCTCACTGTGAGGCAACAGCACTAACCACCATGTTGCTAACAGAAAACAAACTAAAAATTAGATCAACTAAGATTTACACTCAACAGAACATAAACAACATGTCAGAGACTGTAACAAACAGAATCATAACATGAGACTTTTTACCGTTTTATAATTTTCATTTTAAAGAAAACTATTAAATTTACCTTCTTAGTTTCAAAATATTTTATGATTTTTGTGCTTTTGTGAATAAAATATTAAATATTTTTTGATGAGATTTGAAAATCATTTTATAACTTAGTGTAACAGTTTTAAACTGACCTTTGACCTTCAGCTCCACCTGTTTCTTCATCAGGATGTTTCTCTCCTTGTTGTAGACGGTGCAGATGAAGGTTCCTGTGTCTTTGTCTGTTGGGTATTTCAGTCTCAGACTGACGTCTCCAGGTCTCTGCTTGTTTCTCTTCATCTCTGTTCGACTTTTGTAAAGACTGTGTTGTTCTTCAGGTTGATCAGAATCGTTCTGATACACATGGACCTTAGCATCGTCTCCGTCCGTCCACTCCACTGTGACGTCTTCAGGCAGGTGAACTGTGGCTTCACAAGGCAGCAGGACAGACTCCTCCTCTGACTCCACCTCCACCTCCACCAGTTGTACTGAAATGATCAAACTCAACATCAGCAGCAGCTCTGACTCATTTTCTTTGAGTGTCTGATTGGTTCCAGTCTAAAACTCGTCTCCACTGGACTCAGACAGTTTAGTCTTTGGTGTCATCACAGCTGACTGTTTATCCAGCATCACTTAGATGGAGTCAAATGGACTCAGTCCAACCTGTGTTTAGTGTCTGTGGCAGAGAATCACTGTCTCATCGTCTGACTGCACTAGAACTGAGTCTGCACCTAAAGAAGCTGGAAGCTGGACCGAAAAGACGACAGCTTCAGCTGCTTCATAGTCACTGACTGATGGAAAACACTGAGTTTGATCTCGCAGATAAATGACTTCCTGTGTTTCATCATCTTCCTGGTTCTTAGCTTAGCATAAACACTGACCTTTGACCCAGAGAAACACCTGCTTCTTCATCAGGATGGTTTTTTCCTTGTTGTATACGGTGCAGGTGAAGGTGTCTGGGTCTTTGTTTGTCGGTTTCTTCAGTCTCAGACTGAAGTCTCCAGGTCGCTGCTTCTTCCTCTTCATCTCTGTTCGATCTCTGTAAAACTTGTGTTGATCAGAACCGTTCTGATACACATGGACCTTCCTGTTGTATCTGTCCGTCCATTCCACTGTGATGTCTTTAGGCAGGTGAACTGTGGTTTTGCAGGGCAGCAGGACAGACTTCTTCCCTAACTCCACCGCAACCTGGTAAACTGACAGGACAACAGAACACAGGTTAATGGTACCAGAACCTCACTGTCCCGTCCTTCTCTTCATCTTGATTAGTTGTGGAGCAGCTGCTGCTCTTTACCAAACCAAGAACTTAGCATTATGGGTAATGTAGTGGTAGAGACACACCTGACATGAAGTACTGACGGAAATGCACTAACAGAACCAAAGCAACAACAACAAGAAGAACCAGGACAACCAGGAGAACTTTGGCCCAGGATGGAAATCGTTCTGTGGAGAACAAAGAACAACATGACCTCTGACCTCTGACCTGTATCTACAGTAGATGTTTGGATTTACTACTGACCTTTGACCTGCAGCTGTACGTCTGTGACTTTTCGTTCCTCTCTAACTGATCTAACAGAGCAGGTGTATGTTCCGCTGTCAGACACCTTCAGTCCTGTCAGCTTCAGACTCAGGTCTCCAGTCTCCAGAGCGTCTGGGCTCATCGATGTTCGGCCTGTGTAAAGCTGGTTCTGTTCTTTAAGTTCATTACCGTCCTGCTGACGCTGGTGGACGGTGGAAGGACTGAGGTCGTAGCGGCTCCACACCACTGTGGGGTCGTCCACGTCAAATGTGGGAAACTCACAGGGCAGCAGGAACCAGTCCCCCTCATACATGTCCACAGCTGAGGCATGATGGGAAACTGTGGAGACACAACATGGAGTATAGTGACTGTTGACCGTCTGAAGTCGTCCTCACGTCTTCTCCTAACATCTGTCCATCACGTCTTCAGTGGGAGGACCAACGCTGACTGATGGAGACGTGTAGACAGCTCATACTAACCACACAGAGCTGCTAACACAACCTGAAGAAGAACAACAACCTACAGGGACGTGGCCCTGAACAACTGACCTGACACATCCAGGACCAGGTAACAACAGACCAGACACAGAGGAAGGAGACAAAGACTGAAGACACTGGATCAGTCACATCACAGGGAGGAAGCTTCTCTTACCGTGAACCAGGATCACAAACACCACCAACATCTGCATCTTCCTGTGAAAACCACAACAAGCACAAAGTCTCCTTGGATCTGCTTCTTCCTGAACTAAGAGCAGCTTCAGAAACAGCTTCAGGATCAGTTCACGGCCAGTCGTCACTTTCCTGATCGTCTCCTGACTCTCAGAGAAGCTGCACTTTCACTTTACTCTGGTTCCACAGAAGCAGCTGCTGGAATGTGAAGAAACTGGTTCAGCAGTTTCCTCAGAACTCTCTGACTTTGTTCTGAGGTCAGTCACACCCTGAAGTTCATCCAATCAGAGAAGAGACAGAACAAACAGAGAAACACCTGGTCTGAAGATTCCAGCTTCACGTCAAGCTGACAGATCCTGGATCAGCTCAGGTCTGAACCTGCTCCTCTTCCTCTTCAGACGTGACATGAGCAGAAACGTGTCGGGTTCCTCAGACGTCTGTGTGACACAGAGGTTTTCCTAAAGCTACGACCAGCGAGCGCCAGCATGAGGCTCAGACTCGGACCCTGCTCCACCAGCCTCCCTTCACTGACCCCTTCAGCTGTTGTGCTGACGCCTCCAACACCCTTCACTCACTGCCTGTCACTGTTATTAGGGGAGAGGCTGAGCAGACTAGGATCCCTGTTGACTCCTCACATTAGTTCTAGACCCAGAAGAGGGAGAAAACTGTGGGATCAGCTGGTGACGATCATCTCTTCTCTCGTGTCGACATTAACCTCTTAATACTTTACTGTTCATGGATCAGGTCCAACGTTCTGACCAGTGAACAACACTGATTCCCTCTGCCTCATAAGGTAAAAGCAGGAGGAGCTAGAGTGTAAAAATGTGACGTCAACCCTCTGACTCACTAGGTGGAGCCGTCTCCCATCTAGTGAAAGGGACCAACGTGATGAGTCAGTCAGCCAGAGATGAAGGTGAGCTCAGTGAGACTCCCTGTCATGAATCAGCACAGTTCAAACTGAAGAGTTTTCATTAGTTGAGTCAATGAGTAAAGACAACGAGCTGATACATGACGACACTGAAAGAAATGGAGGAAACAAGAACAACCAACATAAAACCTCAAGGAGATAAATGCAGGTAAATAACATCAGGTAAACAACAACAATGACACAGCATCAGGTAAACAACAACAAGTAAACAACACAAAGTAAACAACATCAATCAACCAGCATTAGGTAAACAACGTACAGTAAACACCACCAGGTAAACACCAGCTGACGACTGCTCTGTCAGAACATCCTGTTCACATCATCCAGGTCCAACCACAGCAGTGGGAACCATCATGTTTGGGCTCAACTCAGAGTCGTTTGACCAAAGAACAGTGATGAACAGTCAAGCTCAACAGTAGGTTTGCTGTCACTGTGCCACTAAAGCGATAAGGACTCAGCTTCCTACGACCTGTTACTTTTATTATTGTGTTTAATAAATTCTTAGTCCTGTCTCGATTGTGCGTTTGGGTTCAGTTCAGTCCCGTCTAGTCCAGTCAGTGTCATACGGGTCGTTACGTCCTTATAGGCGCGTAGCGAAGAGTCAGCATCATCGTAGTTTAAACATCAGATCCATCAGTGATCAATGAATAATGTGGACGTAAAAGCTGAAATGAAGAACGGCCACGAAAAAAACATCTTGTTCTCCCCACTCTTCACACTCAGCTCTGATTTCTCTGCTCGTGTTCCTCTTCAGTCTCCATCCTCCAGATCCGTCGTCGACCTCACAGCTCAGAGACACAGACTCTCCTCTAAAGAGCTGAGACCTGCTGGGACTCACAGTCTGACGAGCTGCAGGAAGGAACCAGATGATGTTTACTGTCTCCTCACCTACAGTGATGACTGGCCTCAACCCTGCACCCAGTGATCAGCTGCCCTCCTCCTGGACCACATCCTTTCTGAGTTATCCCACTTTCAACCACTACCCTCAGCAAACAGACAGAGCAGCACGGAGCTGCAGCAGCAAACTGTCAGACCAACCTGGTTCCACCATGATGGCTCTTCGCTGTCAGTCGTTGGGCCCAGAACCACAGCATCAGCATCAGCATCAGCGACGAGGACTTGGCTTCGTGGAGCTTCTACACTCAGTGTCACTGTGTTGGAGATGAACGTGTCCCAGTCTGCGGCTTCAAGTGTAGCTCAGCTTCTGACTGGCTATGTTCAAAACAGTCCAGGTTCCTGAATGAGGATCTGAAGAGTCAACACATCTGCAGCCCGTAAAGGACATAAGAAGATGAAATTAGGATCCAACTAACTCAGGAAACACTGTAACTGTTGAGGAAAATCTTTCAGTGAGACAATAAGTGACTGGAGGCAAAGCGTCTGTTCTGTGGATTTATTTCCTACAAGAGACAAGGACACAGAACCAAACACAAGGCTGCTCAGTTCTTAGGTTCTTTAGTTTTAGACAGAGAAACCTGCCGCTAAACAACAACTAGGGCCTTTGATGGTTCTGCAGCATCAACACCTTGATGCTCTACCACAGGTTTCTACAAGCGACGCCTCTGTGGTTTGTTGCTGACAGACGATCACACGTTCTCCATTCGGGCTACGCCACAGCCTCCTACCTCTCTCTCATACACATATATAGGTAGCACCTGTCCTAGAACACGACCGCATACGTAGTTAACACGTTACCATTTAGACCTATAGAGATTTAGTGTCGATTAGAATCAACTTTGGTTCAGTTAATGATGTTTGTTCAACGTTTGTTGTTGAACATGTGCAATGACAAAGTTGAATCTAATCTAATCATTGTCTGTGATTGTATGAGTTCAGTGGTTTAACATCAGCTGATTCTAGACGACCTCCAGTAATTTACACGTCTCCTGTGTGAAGTCGTTGTTGTTGTTCAAGGTTGGAGAAAAAGGTTTTCCACAACTTTGACATGAATAAGGTTTTTCTCCTGTGTAAATCTGTTGGTGCCTTGTCAGACATTTTTCCACACTGATCACACCAGTGAGGTTTATGTCCACTGTGATGCTGATGCTGTTTTAACCTGCAGGATAACGTTTTTCACAGCTTTGAACATGAACATGATTAAGGTTTCCCTCCAGTGTGAATACGTTGGTGCCTTGTGTTGGTGGAGGCTTGAGGGAACACTTTTCCACACTGATCACACCAGTGAGGTTTCTCTCCATTGTGGACGCGACAGTGGATTTTCAGCCTGTGACCTGTGGAGAGCTGCTCTGTCGTTGCAGGTGTACGGTCTTTCTTTGTGCATGAAGCTGTTGATGGGTCTTTAGGTTCCTCCCCTTAGTGAAGGTTTTGCCACGCTGGTCACAGCTGTGTGGTCTCTCTCCAGAGTGAACCTTCTGATGATTCTTCAGCTCTGATGGTCTGGTGAAGGCTTGGTGACATTTCTGACAGAAATATAGCCTTGAAGAGAAAATTACATCTCAGGGTGACACAAAAAGCTACAATACCATAAGACAGCTGATTAAGCTGTGATACGTTCGCTATGCTGTGCTGCTATTTCCCTTTTGTCACTAGGACGTAATCTGTCATGAAGTAGCGCTGCAGCTAACAGCTACGGTTCTCAGTTCAGCTAAGATGACTTCATCTGATACACTGATGATACTACTACGTTTCAATAATTACTTTATTTTCTCTACACAATTCAATCAAAGCCGTTTGTTCACGTGAAGTTAAAGGAAGTCAGGTCTGTGCAGAATCCAGTCAAAGTCCTTCGTAGCGCGTTACTTCACTGCCTCTGATGCTTTAACATGTTTTCATGCAGTCGGGACAACTGCTCCTGTTTCTATGGCTCATGTACTGACGCACTGGGTGGTGCATTCACTGACACATGAAAACAACAGGCCCACAGGCTTTTACAGAACAAACGGCGAGGGCGGCGCTTAAACGCGTTACATTCGCAGATCCAACAAATCGATCGGTTGGGAACAAAAGGCCAGAACCACAAGCAGCGGAACCAGCAGAACCGGCGGAACCGATCTTAGCTGAGACGGAGCGGAGGACGGGAGCTTGCCCCGCCCCCCTCAGCCAGCATCCAATCACAGTTGGGCTTTCTGTCGCCAACTCGTAATCTGATTAGCTATCACCACTATCTGACAATCTGATACACAGTAACACACACTGACCCACAATGATACACAGTAACACACACTGACCCACAATGATACACAGTATCACACACTGACCCACAATGATGCACAGTATCACACACTGACCCACAATGATACACAGTAACACACACTGACCCACAATGATACACAGTATCACACACTGACCCACAATGATACACAGTATCACACACTGACCCACAATGATGCACAGTATCACACACTGACCCACAATGATACACAGTAACACACACTGACCCACAATGATACACAGTATCACACACTGACCCACAATGACACACAGTAACACACACTGTCCCACTCTGTCCCACGGTGCAAACCCTCAGAGATCGTCTGTAATGAAACTCGGCGTTGGAAACACTTTATTAATTACAGAAACCCAAACATTGCAGCTAAAGCTCCTCAGAGGAAGGTGACGTGGAGACAGGAGGCCTGGCAGGAACCAGACCCTGCGTCTGGGATCACGACCTTCACGTGTTGTAACGTGGGATCACGTAACAGACTGGCTCCACACTGGCTGGACCGGACATTTGGTCTGTAGGCATCTATGGTCATTTACTTGGTAAATGTGTCTGCTCCCGCTAAGCAAAGCGTCTCTGGCTCGTTCCGGGCTGTGGACGCCTGGGCCCGGCTGAGGACTAGAACCCGGTCCCAACGTGAACCGGGTTAGACCCTGGTTCCTCCTCTTGCTTGACTCACCCTGAACTCGAGGTGAGTGACGAGAAGCCGAGCGTCTCTTCAGGATCAAGTCCAACCTGTTTTTCAGTTTACAACTTATTGTGGTTTAAACTGCAGGTTGAGTATTTAACAGGCAGAAACTTGTAAATATGAGCAACGATACGACGATGACGACACAAAGCTTCACAACCATCCACACTGGCAGCAGGTAGCTTCACCTTCATGCCTCTAACAAAGAACGAAGCAGGTTGTCTCCACGACGCTCGACGGCCTCTTCCTCCAAACGTGGACCTCGTGGCTCAGGCTGCTTCTTCTCCTTCACTGTTTTTATGGCGTTTGTTCAATTTCTGCTTCCTGCGATTCATCAGGAAGCAAATCCCGGTCACATGCACGGCAGCAACGACGGCCACGGTTACAAGCTTTCCCTCGTTCCAGAAGCTTCCAGACTCCACATCTGCAGAGAAGAACCAGAGCAGAGTCAGCAGGTGTCATCAGAACCACCAGAACCCGTGTCCTCCTCCATGACATCACTCAGCAGCTGTTTCTACCAAGTCTCATCAACAACATGTTTAGAAAAAAACTAAATCTGATCAGAGATGTTTCACTGACATCAACAACCAGGAAGCAGCTGGTTTTGACCCACACACTCACCTGGTTCTGACCCACCTGAGTCGTGGACCTTCAGGACGATGGTGCTGACCAGCTGCTCTGTCAACATGTTCTGGTCTCTAACGTAACACTCGTATGTGGCAGAATCGTTCTTCAGAACCACTGAAACGTCTCCGTTCTCCATCGCTGGTTCCTTCAGCTCCACGCGACCCGGGAACGTCTCGTGCAGCTTGTCCTCATACTCGTACTCTGGTTCCGTTTTCAGCCAAACGAAGACGTTTTGCTCCGGGTCGACCTTGCTCCACATCGATGCCGGCGCTGGGAGGCTCACATGGAAGAGTGACGGGCTTCGCTCTGATCTGAGGCGGATCTGAGCAAAGTGAAGTTCTGTCAGTCAGTGGACCAGAACATCTCTCAGAGCCGGTTCTGGTTCTGTGTCAGGAGACGAGCCCTCACCTGTCACCTCCAACCTGACGCTGCTGACCAGCTCAAAGCTTTCTTCTGTCTTAACGTGGCACTGGTACATTCCGGCGTCGTTCGGGTCAGCTTTCTTCAGAACCACAGACATGTCTCCGTCCTTCACGTCTGGGTCGCTCAGCTCCACTCGCCCCTTAAATGACAGACGCTGGTGCAGCCACCTCCCTCTGACCCAGAACACGACCTCACCGTGACGGTCTGTTCTCCTCCACTCCGACCCTTCGGCGCCGCCGCCTCTGGGGTCCAGACACGGAAGAACCACACTGTGCCCGGGCCTCGCTGACATTTCTGGAGCATCGGGACCAAGAGGAGACGGTTTCACTTAAAGCACCAGCCGCTCAGCTGATGAGGTTTAATGTGGCTCCAGTCAGAACCAGGTCCAGTTTGCCACAGGAACCTGACACCAACGGTTCCGTGTGTGACCCACCAGCGTCATTTAACTCATGTGGTTCTGAAGGAAACTGAAACCGTTGAACCTCTCTTTCACTTTGCAGCGTTTTCTGGAGCAGATCTCAGCTAACGGAACCGACTGGGTTCTAGGCAGCGTGACGCACTCACTGAGACCAAGTGGTTTCACTTTGCGATGTGAGCTGCAGCTCGACACAGACGAACTCACCTTTTGATGCAAAGCAGGTCCGGCAGCACGCGAGGAGACACATGCGGCCCATTGGGCCAAGTTCGGTGGACCAGCGGTTCCGACCATTCTGGGAAACTCCACCAGCAGCAACAAGACGGTTCTCTGTAACAGAGCGACGACGCTGGCGGCTTCCTGCGGCGTCAGGCGAGCAGAGGGCAGAGCCAGAACCCGCAGCCAGAACCGGTGGTCGCTCAGCACAGAGGTCCGAGACGCTCCGGACCGGAATCAGAGCCTTTAGAATAATGAGCCGGACAGGTTTGGTTAAAGGGCGAAGCTCCAGCAGAATGTACCGGAGAACAAGCCGCAGGCGAAGAACCAGAGAAGCACGAAGCCGCGTCTGTCCTGCTACAGCATCTGTCCTGCTACATCTGTCCTGCTACAACATCTGTCCTGCTACAGCGTCTGTCCTGCTACATCAACATGCCTGTCAAACATCGGACGGCGTCTCCCATTGAACCAGAACCGTTGGAGGAAACTCTCCATCAGCTGCTTCACACCTGAGTTTTCTGAGATCTGAGGACGATTCCAGCCTCCAAACAGCTGCAACAAGGAGCAGCTCACTGAACTGAGGCAGAATCTATGAATCAACTGCAGCTTGATCTCACTGAACCACAGTGACTGATGAACCAGGTCCGTGGCGTCATCGTGAAGGTTCTGTCTAATGGCATTACACAAATATCACACAACAAACAATGACAAACACGCTTATCTTGCTTTTCGTAATAAAATTTAATACAAAAATACAAATTTAAGAACATTTGCAACACGTTGTGTTTAAAATGCACAGAATCAGTAAACCAGAGAGAGAAACCCAACAAGCTCCGTCTTGACCCAAAGCATCGCTCAAGTAGAGCATGTAAACCCAGCGCACACAGTCATAGGCCCCTCAGAGAAGCACCACCTATCAGATCAGCTGCACGTGTGGGTTGTAGCGACAAGCAGCAGGACGAGACCTTTTAACGATCACGTAAACAGTAACGGCAGTAACAACAGCAACAGCAGCAACAACAGCAACAACAGCAGCAGCAACAGCAGCAACACCATCAGCAACAGCAGCAGCAGCAGCATCAGCGGCGGCATCAGAATCAAAATCAGTGGCATCAGCAGCGGCAGCAACAACAGCAGTGGCATCATCAGTGGCATCATCAACGACATCATCAATGGCGGCAGCATCATCATCAGTGACATCATCAGTGGGGGCAGCAGGATCATCAGCTGCATCAGTGACTTCATCAGTGGCATCAGCTGCATCATCAGTGGCGGCAGCATCAACGGCCGACAGTCTGACGGCTGCTTCCACGTCTGCGTCCTTCCCAGCGAGCTCGTCTGTGAGACAGATCAGAAGCAGGTGAGTTCAGGCGTCAGGTATGATGAGGCAGCAGAACAACCCATTTGCTCTTATGGCTTTTTAACGTGCCCACAAGCAGACGCTGTCCACAAAACGATGCTAAACTACTTCGCTGCACGCAGACGATTCAAAGGAATATTGAGAGACATGATGACGACAGCAGCTCCGCTGCCTGCTCTGCTGCGTCTCACGGTGGGCTGGTTCTGGTTCTGGACGGTTTCCTTCCATGTCGGCTCCCTGACCTGATGTTTACGGTTTTCAACCAACCCACTATTCACAAACATATTAACGTGAATGACTTCATTCTGTTGGTCACGCTCACCTGAAACCGTCAGCCTGACGCTGCAGATGGTTTCACCTTTAATGCCAGTCATGCAGAACCCATGGTAGGCTGAGACCCAACACCTGTAGGTCCCACTGTCTTTGCTGCTCACGTTCCTCAGGACCAACGACACGTTTCCACCCTCCAGCTGTCCGTCCAGCAGGTCAGCGCGGTTGTGGAAGAGTGGATTCTGTCGCTCCATGTGGGTTGCGTCTTCCAGGTAATACAAGATCAGGTCTGGGGTCAGGTCGGGTCGGGACCACTCCACAAAGATGTCTTTGTGAGCGAAAGTGAAGCAGGCTAGTATGACGTCCTGACCGGGCCTGGCTGTGACCTTCTGATCCTGGAGGGCTGTGACCAACACAAAGCAAACAGGTTCAGCACAAGCACAAATACGACAAACTGGGTTTAACAGAGCGGGTCATCAAATGCAGAAGCTCTGAACCCAAAATGTCCAAGCTCGACTCCTTGCTGGGTTTCTGACAGGTCGACGACTTCGCTCCTGTCCTTCAACCAGAGTCTAAACCACCTGAGGTGTGAGGTTCCACAGGAGCTGACGTAGGGAAGGAAGGTGGAGCTCAGACGGAGAACAGGCTCAGATCACACACTTCAGTCCCAACGAGATCAACGCCCACAATAACAACAACACTTTCTACATCTGAGTCATGTTTCACTTCCTGCTCACGCGGTGAAGTCAGACGCTTCCTGCTTCCCATCTGTCCTTACCTGTCTCCTCACCTGTTAGCTAACCACATTAGCCAGCTATGCTACCAAGCTAATGGTTTGTCCACCCTACTACCTGCAGTTTCTGGGTGTGGCCAACCTGTCGCCGCTGACCAGAGCGCCCGCCCCCTCTGATTACCTGACCCAGGGGTGACCTGTCAATCAGAGGCTGACGTACAGGTGGTTGGAGAAGAGTTGTTTAGCGTTAGATTAACCTTTTTATGCTAACATCAGCCTCTTAGAATTTCTAACGAAGTATGAGGATCAAACGTTTTGGCTCAAATAACAAAACTAACCATAACCGAGAAGCACTAACAATAATAATAACAATAATAACGTACCGCTGCACAAATGCGCGATCATGAGCGCGAGGACGACGGGCACTGCGCGAGGAGCAGCCATGTCTGCGGGACAAGGCTTCACGCGCGTCCTGACCCGCTTCGACCCGCTCCGACCCGCCCAGGGGCGGGACCAGGTCACACCTGGATTCCGGTAAACTGAGTCACCGGCAGTTTACTGGAGCACCGCGTCGAGTTTTTGATCCACAGACGCAAATTACTTTACTTAGGTGTGTTGTTTATTATTGCTTTTCTGTGATTCGTTGTTGATTCTCTGCTGACGTTGAGCACAGAGCTGCATGGTTTTCAGCAGGCTGTGGTCAGAGCAGCTCTTTACACCTTCACTTGCTGCTTTGGTTTTTCTAGGTCATAGTTTGCTCTGTAATCTGATCAGACGAGTGGATGGACAAGATGCAGGATTCATCCAGATGGAGAATGCAGCAAAACATCTCCAGCCTCGCATGGAGTCTTTCTGCACCATGTGTGACTCCAACCTTCATGTATGTTCGTGGTGTCACAGCAGACACAACACAAGTCACTTATTAAATCCACATTTCAATGTGAAGCTTTTGAGGGTTGATGATCAGTGGATCCATAATCAGTTTAAAATGTGGTGTAAATAAAGTTTTAAGGATGTAAATGTATGTAAAACGCTGTGAGTCCCCAGCAGGAAGGAAGTGGGTTCAGCGAAGAGCGACGCCAGCATCTCTTCAGCAGCTGCTCTAGCAGCAAAGTAGAGATTCTGCAGCGGCATCGTGTTCCAGCTGATAAATGACCTTCATTTGATTTTATTCCCACTCAGGCTTTGAACCTTTGCTAAAAACAGTGATTTGATCAGTTTCTGTTTATGCCTGATTTGCTCTAAGGTCTGACCACGTTGCTCTGCTGCAGACACGGTGCACGAGCTTCTACTCTCGTCTAGTAGTTCACTGTGGAAAGGCGAGGTGCCCACCAAGCTCAGCGACCAGCTACAGCGTCAGACACCTACAGCCCAAGTGTGAAAGGAGCAATTTAGAGAAGTGTAGAAGAAGAGAAGTGTGTGTAAATGTTCTAAGAGACGAGTAGCTGATTTAGCAGCGTTAATTATTGAAGTTAACTCAGTCTGATCTATGGGGAAAAGTGAGTTTAACCAGCAAATCTAAGGCTGTTAAAAGACTAGTTTATCTCTAATGGTTGTGATTTTATTAGTAAAGAAAGTCATAAAGTCATTGCTGCTGAGATTTAAAGGGACACTAGGCTCAACACAGCTGAGACTCTTAGTCAGCCAGAAAAATAGGTACAGGTATTATACAAACAAGACTTTATCCAAAGACATTTATTACATCTCTTTATACAACGTATAATAAAATATACAATAACAAAATTCATAGTTAAAAAAGGAATGCAATGACAATTTTCTGGACGATTCTTTTTTCCCACACACTACAAGGCTTTACAGGAATTAAAATGCAACGTCTGATTGCACATTCATAAAAACGTTCACATTGAAATCACCCCTTTAGCTTTAGCTTCCCTTGATTCCTGGGTCAGTAATGCAAACAGTTTTTCTGTAAGGCTTTAGTGATAATTTCCTATTTTCACAGCAGCTACTGTGCGTCAGTGTTTACGCACATTTACTGTAAGTAAACAGGAAGTTTACTTAACAATCATGTAAACAACAAACTTGATGTCTGTGACTTTGGAATACGCAGATTTGCAGGTAAACCTGTTAAAGTGCATGTGTCCTGACTATATATATATACACACACACACTATATATCGCTCCCATAGTGGGACTGGAGCTTCCCAGGAGTTGGGCTGTTTGCGTTAGAATATAGCTACAGCAGCTGCTACTGTGTCAACGCGTCTGTAAACTGTTCCAGATTCAAGGTGTTAGGTGACAAGCACCACCACCACCAGGCAGCATGCGTTTACAGAAAGGCTGCTACCGTTCAGACTGTTGCGTTTACTGGATAGACTCCCTCTCTGTGGCCAACTAATGGCCACGGTGTCTTGGCATAGTTGGTCCCAGTGTGACGTCAAGTGCAAATGTTGTTGAATGTCTGGATTAAAGTGTCTGAAACGTAAAGGGTAACAGGACTCGGACAGACTGAGGATAGAAACCCGAGACATTTCACAGTGTTGTTTTGTCACCTACATGTTCAGTTTGTGCAGTAGTATACAAAATACGAGGTGAGCGTCCTCTACGCCTTTTATACATCACAACAGCAAGAAGAATAAGAATAACAACAACAACAACAACAACAACACCACCAGCTGACAAAGCTGCTATCAGTCCATGATTGGCTTCTTTTGCAGCTGAGTGTCCTGTGGATCAGAACCAGATGTGGGTTATCAGCTGAGTGAAGAACAGAATCCAGGTGTTCTACTAACGCCTGCATATCAGAGCGTGTGTGAGGGCATCATATACATATTGTTTCGCTACATGTCATCGTAAACCTCACCTGACTCTTGAACCGTCAGCGTGACGGTGTTGATGGGTGGAGACTGAACCACACCTCTTATTACTCTGCGTCCTCCCTCCCACTGGACTCTGCACTCGTAGGTCCCACTGTCATTGCTGGTCGCATTCCTCAGAATCAGAGACACGTTGCTCTCATTCTTCTGTTTCTGCACCAGGTCAACGCGGTCATGAAAGGATGGATGCTGCTGTTTTGGATGAGTGTTCCTGCCCATGAAAAAGAGGACGAGGTCGGGTGTCAGGTCAGGTCTGGTCCACTGAACAGCAATGAAGGGTCTGTGGTCTGGAGCTCGACAGGGCAGTGTGATGGTTTCACCAGGCCGGGCTGTGACGGTTTCGCCAGGCCGGGCTGTGACGCTGTGTTGACCTAAGAAGGACACAGAAAACCAAACCAAGCAGAGTTAGACGCGGACAACGTGTCTCCATCTGAGAACTTTGCTTTACTTCCCTGTTCGGCAGCTTTGTTTAGCTTCTTCTCTGCAGATCTTATTGTACTGTTAATGTCAGATGCGGCTTCCGTGGATCTACCAGCTGATGCCGCTAAACGCTTGCATTGCTGCACGAGTGGAACAGAATGTGAACACAAACAGCTCGATTCACTACATCAGACACAGCTCAGAGCATCTGCTTTTGTTTTTCTACAGGTCGTCTCCTTACGTTGCTGGTGGCTTCACTGTGTGTTTGAGGTTCACTGAACCTTCAGCTGTTTACAGCATAGTTGGTCCTGAACTAATTACACACATGCAGCTCTTACAGCACCGAAACAAGCTTAAGGTTAAGCTTGAAGCTTAGTCGCCTGCTAACAAACAAACAGATGCAGTTCGAGTTCGTCTTCGTCTTCTTCTTCTTCTTTTAGTTTTCTCGCGGGTGGCATCCAATGATGAGATACAGCTCGTCTCCACGCCCTCGATACCTTACTTTAAATCACGTGATCGTTCTCTGTGACGTCACTGACGTCAAAGACGTGACGGTTCCAAAATCACAACCTGCTTGTCCAGACTCCTCCAGATTTATTATCTGCTGATTGGATTCTGCAACATTTTACTACTGAGGACTGAGAGGACAAAGCGTAGAATATCTGAAAGCTGAGTCATGGTAACTTTCCTCGATTGTGCCTTGAGGAAAGTTCTCAGCTGGACAAAGTGAAGACGTCAGATTCAGACGCTTATGACGTGACGCCGTCTTTCTCTCCCTCCCAGCACCAGGCGTCCGTCTGCCAGGTCACATCCTTCGACAGACGAAGGCCCGGGTCCAACCAGAGATGACACTGACCGAGGCCTCGGCAGGTTCCGCCGTCTCCTGTCCTGCAGCCTTTTCATCCGCTGGGTTCACTTCTCCATCGCTCCGCTCATTTCACCCCGGACTGGACCTCGTGGCTTCATGTGCTCCCAGCAGATGTCTGGGTTCTCCGAGCGCTGGTTCACTTGGTTCTGCAGGGTTCGGGTTAGAACGCGTGTAGAATAGGAGGCAGGGCCCAAAACGGCCGTTTCCAGGTGGACAGGAAACAGGAGCAGGACGTGAATAAATGTAAAGACACTCAGGGAGTCAAATGCGTTAGCAGAGGCTAATATATAATACACCCACAGTGAAAACGACGGGGTTCATGTTGTGTTTATTTCATATTTAAGGGTCAAGTTACTATTCACATTTGTAGCATTTTCTTTTATTAAATTCCTGTCTGGTGCCCAACATAGTTTTTCATGGTTTGACTGACGGTGCCTACGTCACACAACCAAGCTCTGCGGAAACAGGTCCAGTTCCGGTCCAGACGTCCTCCAGAGCAGCATCTGTCCTGGAGGTTCCGCCCAGTCAGCTGCTCGCGGGGGAACCGTTCCGTCACCTTTGATTTCAGTTCCCCTCGATGCGACCGTGTTCCAGCCTTAGACGCGTACGTCCCAGTCGGGTCAAACTAGGCCGGGATTCCTCACACAGGAAGTCAGCTTCATGCCGGTTCAGCAGAAACCTGCGTGACTCAGGAAGACTGTGGTCGCAGCTGCTCACACGTAGCTTCGTCCCGTCTGTGCTGCTTGGACCAGAACGCGAAACGTCCCGATGAACCTGGAGCGCGACCCTTCAGCTGCTGCTCTGTGAGTAGAGGCGCTGGCCTGCTGTCATGGAGCATATGTGGCCGTTGTCATGTCTGAGCTTCGCCCGGTGTTTATGAAATGTCCGATTCTGTCTGAGGTCTGACCACGTCCGTCTGCTGCAGCCACACAAGGTCGGTGCTTCTCCCACACGACACGAGAGGATACATCCTCCACATCGCATGACATTCTACGCTCAGACAGAGAGAACAACACTGGAGGTGAAACCAAACAAAAGCTACGTCAGGGTGGAAACCAGACGTTGATACAGCAAACGTGTCTGGACAAGAATTCTCTACTGTATTAACGTGACTTATACTGTTGAGGCTTCAAACGGTTCTTAGAAGCCAGTTCCTCCACCTTCCTCGTGGCGTCTCTGTATCGACACAGACCAACAGGTAACTCTCATCTCACAAACGCGACACACCAAGCGTCTCAGGTGAGGTAATAGGTTGACTCGTGACGTCTGGACTTCTTCGCTGACCTGGAGGACTCATCTCCAGCTACTGAACCTGGATGAGGGTCCAGATGCTATGACTCCGCTTCCAGACGACACAAACCATGAGACGCTAGTTTAGTAGTTATGAATATTAACATTGTTTTTAGGCTGTGTAAAGGCTCTGACTGACCGGAAATGACGTTTCCATCTCCATGGCAACATCAGCCTCCAGCCAGGACTTTAAGGAGGTAGCGGAGGTCAAGTGATGACCTAAAAAAAAAAATGACTTTGTTCAGTGATGGACGTCTAGTGGTTCTCACTCTGAACTCAGACACCAGGAAGCTCTGGTTTTACTGGGAGCATTTCTAATGGGTTTATGTCCAGATCGTTGGATGACTGCGTCGTCACACTGTGTTGGCTGTGGAGCAGCTGTCCTTCCTCCTCTGTCCACACGGGGGCGCTGCTGGACACCAGGTCCGTCAGTGGTTCTGTCCTGTGATGAAGCCATCGTTCAGTCATAGAAAGGAAAAAGCTCTAACGTGCGTTTGCTTCGTGGTTTCTATTAGTTTCTTTTCTCTTCGCCATTGGTCTAAAGACGTTCGTCCCCTTCTCGACCTTTGACCTGGACATGTTTAAGCCGCAGCGAGCCACAGACTTTATTCTTGCCGTCGCCTCTCGTGTCCGTGTCCAGCTCATACGTGTTTTCTGGCCCAGTCTGTGGTTGGTCAAAATGGTTTCCGGTCCTTTACAGCCGCACAATCGAACAGAAGGATCCGCGTCTGCGTTTCATGTGCAAAGTGTTAATGTTCCTGCTGGACGGTGTTTGTGTTTGACTGCGTAAAATCAGAGCAGCAGAAGCGGACCGAGCTGAACAGAACCCGGAAGGACGCGCCTCAGCCGAACCCAGAGCCGAACGGCCCCGCCTCCTCCAGGACGCCCGAGAACCGACATACGACGGAGATGCCGAGCGCGCGCACGACGACTCCACCGCTTGAGGAATGCTAATAAGCGCAGGAGAAGAGAGTATTGATCCTCTATTGTTGATTCAAACGGTGCTGGATGACATTTGGCTGGTCCAGCATTTCAGCATCTCTCATATGCAGCATGATGGAGTGTGATCCATTCATGGTGTGATTCGGTTCTGTTCGTCATGAAACCCGTCCTGCTGTCAGACATCGGTCGGGTTTGCTGTGACTCGGCCTCCATCACTGTCTGCTGTTACACGTTGACCCTGTGATGTTTGACTGTGTTGGTCTTGAGTTTTATCTTTGAATTGAATTAGTTTTGTGGTGCTTTGCGTCCTGCTGTATTAAGGACCAGGTGGAGCTGAAGGACAAACAGATGCGTCTTTAGTTCTGAACAACGTTACTGTCAAAGACACTGGAACCAACCAGGTGGGTCAGTGTGTGGGTCAGAACCAGGTGGGTCAGTGTGTGGGTCAGAACCAGGTGGGTCAGTGTGTGGGACTGGATGCTGATCTAGTCTGGCTCTGTTGACCTCGGTGCCTTATGCCCCAGCATCATTTTCCAGCCATTCACCTCGGTCTATGAGGGGCCTTGTCCGTACGGGGGCTGGTTCTCTAATGGCCTCAACCACCGTCCTCCCAGAACAGAAAGCCCCTCAGCTTTTAACTACGCTACACACTAACACCCAGCAAGACTCTGGAGGCTGGTGGTCTTCCAACGTCCTCTACACCCTACACAGAGGGGGGGGTCTCCTACTGGGGTCAGAGAGGAGGGGCCGGTGGGACCTCGGTTGTCGCCCCCGGCAACAATGACCACCACCCTTCTCATGACTGATTCTCAATCAGTGTTGCTGTTCTCTGTTGGTTGTACTGTGTGTTCTGCTCTTTGTGTCCCCTCCATTCATCCTGTCCAATCCAGAGACTGACGTTTACATTTTGATGGAACAACTAAAACATACACAGATCTTCAAGGAGGGTTTCATAGTTTATGTCCCCCTTGAAAAAGCAAGACTGTCCATCACAATACAACCCAGTGAGCTGCTGGACAGGACACAGGAAAAAGGTGAAGTGATCAGGGCTGATGAGGCTGGACACAGGAAGTAGAAAGCAGGGACTACAAAGTAAAAGCTGGGGACAGGAACTGAGAGCACACCTCCTCCTCAGTACACAGATGTTGATCACAGGAGAATCTGGTGCAGGAAGCGTTGGTCAGTCTGATGTCACATCACGCTGCAAAGACGGGAGGGAGGAGGTCTCACTCTGTCAGACAGACCACGAGGACGGAGATCAAATAAACGAGACGGGAGCTTCCATCCCGGATCCCGGATGTGTGTGATAAAGACATCGATACGAGACTGAAGGATTCAAACAAGCCTTTATTAGAATATTCAGAGAAGTGTCAGTATTAGCTCAGAATTAGATGAGAACAGTAAAGTGTCTGATGTTTCCAGCTCAGAAGTGATGCTCAGTGGTGACCTCCACAACCTCCTCCTGCATGGATGCTGCTGTCGCTGTAGCAACAGAAAGATCCTTTTCTGTCAAAGGAATTAATAATAAAATACATAGTTTAAAAACTGCACATCAAAGAATATGTTAACTATAATTGTAGTGGTTGTTCAATTAGTGACAGAGTCACAGATTTACCTGAAGCTCTGCGTCGATACAGAGACGCCACGAGGAGAGAAGAGACGAAGTAGGGACAGAAGACCAGCAGGTGGAGGAGCAGGAAGGAGACCAGCTGGAGGGAGGAGGAGTCAGGAGATGGAGGAGACGAAGGAGGGGGAGGAGGTGGAGAAGATGGAGGAGACGGAGAAGATGGAGGAGGTGGAGAATATGGAGGAGATGTGGTTGAAGCCTTTTCTGTGGAGAGAATCCAGCTGCTGAGTAAAGATGTGGATGAATCCGTGTTGGACTGAGAGTGAAGCTGCTGACCTGAGACAGAGATCCAGCTGGAAGGAGACTCTCCATTTGCGCTGATGCTGCATTTATAGGCTCCTTCATCAGACTTGGTGACATGGTGGATGGTCATGTGACCTGTAGGCTCAGTCCTGATGAGGGAGCCATCTTTATAGAAAGCAGCTGGGAGCTTGGAGGGAGGGCTCTTTGTTTGACAGTGCAGAGTGACATCATGTCCCTCCATCACAGGGAGGACAGGACTCTGCAGGATCACTGATCCACCTCAACACAGAGACAAACCACAGCATTTCATCCATGTCCACACAGACTCATCAACACTAACTCCACAGTCTGATCTCACCAGAGACAGTGATGCTGATGCTGCTGCTGCTGGACCCAGAGCTGGACTCACACCAGTAGACTCCACTGTCATGAGGGAAGACGTAACTGATGTTACAGGTAGAACCAGCTTTTACTCCCCACCCGTCTCCACACTGAGTCATCAGTCGTCTGCTCGTGTTCCTCTTCAGTCTCCATCCTCCAGATCCGTCGTCGTCCTCACAGCTCAGAGACACAGACTCTCCTTCAAAGAGCTGAGACCTGCTGGGACTCACAGTCAGACGAGCTGCAGCACAGACGTCAGCGTAAACATCTGCTCATGTGTTAACTTTTGTGAGTCATTTCATGAGCTGCTGCCATAAACAGATGATAAACTTCACGCTCTGAATAATCAACCAACCTGTATTTGTTCTGCAGCAAAGCAGCGAAGCCACAACTGAGGAGACAGACAAGAGTCAGAGACTGGTTCAGAGAGCAGCTGCTGGAGACTCACTGCCTGGAACTGGACGTCAAAAAGAGCCAGAACCTTCTCGTCAACAGAACCACGTCCTCAGAACAGGTTCACGTCTCGACCCAGAGGAGACGTTTTCTGGGTCTTTTTGTTAATTATTAATGAGCTGTAAAAAGCAGATCAGTGTCTCCAGGGTCAGAACCTGAACCCACTCAGTCAGCACCGACCTTCTGGACCCCTCTGCTCACGTTAACTTTACGTTTTCTATCTTCCATGTGAACAGTAACCTGGTTCAGGTGGTTCCCTCTTTGACTCTGAGAGAACTTCTCTACTCACGGATCAGACACCGCAGAGACGCTGCCTCCATCGTTGTGGAACCTCTGGTGTAGAGACAAATGGATCCCGATCGCGTGACCTGCGTGTTTAGGGACCAGTGAACCGTGTGTGCGCTGACTTCCTCTTCGCTTCCTGCTGTCGAGCCTGCGACACTTTGATTCAACGCGCTGATGTCTAACGCGGAGGGATGCACATCTGGAGATAAGCTGCTGGTTATGCAGCGGTGCGGCCCGGTGGGACCCAGTGGTCTGCGATGTGCTGCCTCTGAGCCCAGGCGGGCAGCCTCCCTGCAGCTGACGCGTCAGCGTGTGAAAAGCATAAGCTTTCACTATTCTCCTTCTCAGCACTTCACAGCTGAGCATCGTGTCAAACCACCTCACAGTGTGAAACGCAGGAAACGAGGCGACGCATCTGCAGCGCGACCTACAAAAAACCATTGTTGTCGTCTTTGAGGTGATCAGCTGACATGGAAGCATATTTACAATAAGAACCTTGGGCTCTGTGGACCACAGCCTCGTTCAGCAACCAAATGTGCGCTGTGACGTGTTGGTCGATTCCGGTTCTGCTGAGCGTTTACCTGTCGCTGTCTGTACGAGCAGGTAAGAGTTGGACCAGGAGCTCTGCTGGTTCCCGAACCGCGTCTTCATTGCTTCACAGCACCAGTAGCTATTCTAGCTGTTAGCATCCTGCTAAAGAGGCGCTTCTCCGGGTTCATTCTGGTTCTGACCCAAACCGGGAAGACGGGCAGCTCGGTTTTGGTTCTAAGGAGCATCCTGCCCGTTTCCCTCCCTGGTTCCCGTCAGCAGCTGTAGGTGACGGGAAGCAGGTCCAGAGCTCAGAACCGCTGTTCGGCTCTATGATCCAGACTCAGCAGACGTAGCTTCCAGAGGTGAATCGGGTTAAAGGTCTTGTTTTATATCGGCTGAAGTTTGTAATGGAGCAGGTTGAAGTGATGTCACCCAAACGAACCGGGTCGAACAGGAAACTGGACCTGGTGAATGTGAGCTGATTGGAAAGCTGTGGTGCTTGGTGACCTCTTCTCTCTGAGCTCCTGCTACTAACATCTCCATTAGGAGTGACTGTGTGTTTGAAGAGGTCAAAGGTCGCCCTGCTCTTATCTACCGGCCCATAAAGCCTCAGTCAACGTCTGTTTCCGACCCAACGTCTCCTCTGTGCTTCAGGAAGTTCTCTGAGCTGAGAAACGTGAAGTGTGACTGATGACGCACTTCCCTCCACAGCAGCGCCGACAAACTAATAACACCATCGGTTCCGCACGTCGCATTTAGGACGTATTCAGTAAATGTACAGTTACTGTCAACATAGAGTTTTATGTTTCAGTGCAGTTAAATCCGTTTCATTATAGATTGATTTTAATAGTTACTGAAATGAGTCTGTTCCACACTTTTCACGGATCCTGATGTTTTCAGCCTGGATCAACGTTTGTTCAACTGCTGCTTTCTCACCTTTTACATGTCAGCTACTACAAGAAACATGAAATAATTCAAAATCGTAAAGACGTGAATTGTGTCAGCATCTAATTGATCTCAGGACGTGTTTGTTTAAACGTGTTGACTATCAGAGAAGCGGTGAACAGCAGGTCTGGTTCGGCCCAGGTGAGCAGACGTTGAAGCTCCTCTTAGCTTCTGGAGGTTCTGCCTGATGAGACGCATGTTTCAGCTGCTTAGCTCTGCTCGGCTGTTCTCAGCGTTTAGCTGCTGCTGAGCTTTCAGTGGCTGCTTTGAGCGTAAATCCATGTGTGGACCAATTCATCTTAGCCGATCTGGACCCAGCGCTTGTAGAATTCATCTTCTTCCGGGTTTGTGCTGCTCAGCGGAGGAACTTCTTTGACCTTTAACCTCTCTGTGTTTTCTCTGCAGCCCACATCAATGGAACCGCCGGAGAGTCCGTCACGCTGCCCTGTCAGGCTCCGACCAGTACCGGGATCAGTGCTGTGAGATGGATCAGACCCGACCTGAGCGATTACGTGTTCTTGTACCGCGACGCACAGTCGGATCCAGAAAACCAGCATCCGTCATTTAAGTCGCGGACGCGGCTGAAGAACCGCGAGATGACAGACGGAGACGTGTCCTTGGTTCTAGCGAACCTGATGCTTAACGACACCGGAACGTACGCGTGTCAGGTTTTCCACTCAGGAGGGAAGACGTTCCCCATGTCCATCACCCTGACGGTTGGAGCAGGTGAGCTGCTGCCTGTGGGTCAGCAGGGGACACCTGTTGCTGTTTCCGCAGGACCCGACGGGACGAGTCCTGGTCTCATCGTCTGTCTGTCCGTTGCTGCCGGGCTTGTTGTGGCTTCGTTGCTCTGGTGACTTATAAAAAGCTCACAGGACAAAGCGCATACTGAGCAGGATCTGACGGAACCAGAGCAGCGATGTCTGCACATGTTAGTCTATAACTATAACCACGAACGCTGCAAGGTCTCAGTGGCTTCTAGAAACATTAACTAGCAACTAACTAACAATATCTAACTAACACTAAGTAACTGGCTCCAGTTTTTCTCATCACACACAGGAATGTGACCAACTGAGTTTCTGTGGCATCTTCACTGAGTCGTGTGAGCGACTGTTTAACATGATGAACCACCTTCGTCAACACTAAGTTTCCTGAAACCTGTAGCGTTAGTTGAGTCAGTGGAAAGAAGCGCTGACGACTCCAGCCTTTATTTATCTGACACCTCATGTTAGAACACACTCAACGTACTTTAATAAAGTCCAACCGCTGGAAACCATGAAGCTGTTTGGTCTTTATCTGCCTCGTGTTCTACGAGCCCCCAGGTCTGATCTGACCTGGAGTCAGTCAGAGACTTTGTTGCCACATTAAACTGAATAGAAGGTCATATTTAAAGGCACAGTAACTAAAGTGTCCATGTTTGTCATTTAAACTTGTTTCTCTGCAACGGCACCAAACGTGTTGGAGGCAGCGTCAACGACCAACGATCTACTAGAACGTTTCCTGTGTGGCCAGAGACGCTGGTGGATTCTGGTTCAGCGTGTTCTGCTCCAGGCCTGAAGTTTTTCAGCTCTGCTTTATTCATGACTGACTCGTTCCAGATGCTGTGCACGGACCCACCAAACACACAGATGTTAAGATCGTTTAATCAGAGTCAGACACTGAACGTCTCCTTCATCGTCTTCATCATCTTCACACCACCTGCATCAGCTGGGTTCACCTCAGGCTCTGATGCTTTCTGATTGGTCCTCTGAGCATCACATGACTGAAGCCGCAACATCACCTGTCGTAACCACCGTGGAACCTTCCACTGTCCAGTTTAGTCGGACCCAGGAGCCAACCTGAAGATACACGGACCAGGTTTAGAACTGGTCCAAAGCTCGAAACCGTGTCTGTCTGCTGTTACCTGGACTGGACCGGTTCTGAATTGGCTTTGTAGGACTCTGGTCTTTCATCTTCCTCCAGCAGTAGATCAGTAACCCAGCCAGGAATAAGAGCAGACCCAGGATCAGATCACGTCCGTGTCTGGACAATCTAGACAATCAGACAGACAGACAGGTAGAGAATCAGACAGACGGGTGTAGAGTCTTTACCCCAGTCAATGACCAGAGGCTGCTTCAGGCTGGCATGTTCCACCACACAGGATATCTTCTCTCCAGACCTGCTCCAACACAAACCAACGGGTCAGTGGTTCCGTCACTGTTCTGGTGTAACCGGTCCAGACTGGACCTGACTCTCTGGTTACTGGTGTCAAACCAACTTTTCTCTGACCTGGGATCTGTGATCTGAGAGCTGGTGTGGACCCCTCAGGGTCCTGGACCTGGACTCACCTGGGTGTGTACATCAGGTACGAGTGGGCCTGGTAGAACCAGTCGCCGTCCTCCATCTCCTCAGTGGATGTGGTACCGGACGGGACCTCATGTCCGTCTCTGGTCCAGCTCACTGTGATCGGTTTGGGGTAGAAGCTGTAGACGCTGCAGACCAACATGGCAGCATGTTCACCAGCAGGAGGCTCCACCGAGTGAAGTCTGGCGAAGGGTTTAACTGAACATCCACATCACTAAGACATGTCAGGACGTACACTGACAACATTCAGTCAGTCTGTGAGTCTGTTCATTAGTCAGTCACAGACTCACCTGTTTTAGTCAGAGCAGCCTTGTACTCAGTTCCAACGTTAGGCTGACAGTACTTTTCTTTCTCAGCTCTCATTGCAGCCAACAGACTCTGGTCCTGGTTCCAGGATTCTGCGATTTTCACTCCGTACTCAGTGTAGCCAACAAACTTCCCCACACTGCTGCTGAACCTGACGAACTCCAGCTTGTTGTAGTAGTGAGAGCTGGTGAACTCGATGTCGCTCAGTTCAGTGGAGTTAAACATACAGCAGTTAGCAGAGTAACACAACCATCCATCTGAGGAGGAGGAGGCACAGTCACTGAGTTAACCCAGCAGGGATCAGTCTGTGGGTCAGGAATCAGTGATCAATGACAGTGTCTGAGCTGGTCCTCGTCCTCTCCTGTGTCCTCTGTGTCTCTGCTGATGGTAGAGACTCACCTTTGACCTCTGACTCACTCTGACTCTTTAAAGTCAGTCTGACCGCTTTACCAGCTCGATGAGGCCGATGGACTCGTCTTACTTATATAGGTACTGTTTAGTCTTAATCTGTCCCTTCTCCAAATGGGTCGAAATAGTGCCAAGCAAGAACGCAGACTCAGTGGACGCAGCAAAAGCATTGAGTAAACACATCATACCTGAACATGGCATTCCAGAACGACTTTACAGTGACAATGGCCCACACTTTGTGAATGAAATCGTGAACAACATGGCCATCTAGGCATGGTACTGAAAAATCACTGCTCTTACCACCCTCAGAGTGCAGGGTTGGTAGAAAGAACGAATGGCACAGTGAAAGGGCGACTCAGGACGACCATGGCACGAATGTATCAACCTTGTAAAAGCGTACATGAGGGTGACGCCTACTAGCAATGGGCTAACACCCTTTGAAATCGTCTATGGTAGACCGTTCAGGCCACCTTTGTATACTGATGATGAAGACGAAGCCCAGGAAGAATGTACGCTAGTAGATTGGATGTCTAAACTGTTGAAAAGTAAAGACGTTGTGAGTGCAAATAATCTGCCAGATGCTGTTGTGTCTCCCCAGAAGAGCCTGATCAAGCCTGGGGACCTGGTCTTGATCAAAGTTATCAAACGCAAGTGCTGGTCCAGTCCACGCTGGGAAGGTCCCTACAAAGTCCTGTTGTCCACGCCAACTGCTGTAAAGTCACTGTAAACGAGTGACCCCACTGGCCAGCAGAGAGTAGTGGTGGAAGTCTGGCTACAAAGGGTGGGAGAGCAATCCCCTGGTCTCATACCAGTGAAGAAAACAACTGAACCACACTCAACAACCATGGCACTGTGGGAAGCTCCTTTTGACTACTGTCCTGGCAGGTACTCTTTGACTCACCTCTCAGCAGGACTCAGTCTGAAGGGAACAGGGGACATTCCAGTTTGAGAAGGTGGACTCACCTACATCCAGACGATTGGGACTGGAAGGATGTCGATCCAAAACATCCCCATGATGTGAATATGTGGTACAAAAGTAGTTGTTACGTGTGTTCCATTATGCCTCATTCATCAGCCCAAGTGACCGTGTATGCTCTAGCCATGAACTACACTCAAGGGGTATGTTACGCAAATATGGCCGCCATGGGATGGCACAGCGACGAAGTACCTGTAGGTTATGCTTCTGGTCGAGTTATCACGAGCGATGGAACGGAAGTACCCGACAGCACTTTACCCCCATACCTCTCAGTGTCATTTTCCAACACCACCTGTATGAAAATGTTTTTGGTGAACCTTAATCTAACCGTTAGGGGAAGGATTAGGCCACAAAAGGTGCTAATTGACCACACTAGGTTACCTGTGTGTGATCAGGGAAAATCATCTCGTTTCCCTCTCTGTTCTGCTCAAAAGAAGGGAAATGTGTACGTAGGCGACTTGACCATGAACTTGTGTTGTTCTGTCATCATACAGGCCAATTGGAGCCCTGTGAAGCCTTGGTGCAGCTGAGGCTCTTCCTCCACTGTCGCTGTACTGTCCTGCCTTCACCCACGTCGTGTCTCTACTGACAACTCTTAATAAAAAGCTGAACCAGGAGCAGCTCGGTGGAGTTGGCTGAGTTTGGGTGAAGTGGTAACACACTGAGATCCCACCGAGCTCCCCTTACAATGCAAGTAAAACTTTGAGCGACTCCTGGACATTATTAATGTTATTGAACCGTATCTCCAGGTGTAAACAGCGTTCTATCTATAAAAGATCAGCATCTATTTGAAAAAAAAAGAAAGTATTCAGGAAATTTCAAACATTGTCTGATTAGCAGACCACAAGTTGAGACAATTAGGCCCCATGACTTGGAAAAAGATATTAAAAAATGAATGATAATAATAATAAAAAAAGACAGAAATAAAAAAGCCACAAGTGAAAAAGGACCAAGAGTTAGTTTAGGGTATTTGTATTTTCTTAAAACATCACTTAGTCCAATAATAAGTGTAGATAAGTACAGATGCATGTATGAGGGTAGAGCTTCCCCTTAGAATCCAAGCTGAGGTTCCAGATCCACATGGTCCGGTGTCGGATGTTCTACCTGATGCTCAGTGGTTCAGTGGTTGATCTGTGTTCTGGGTTTTCAGGCTGATACTGAGTGAAAACAGTTGACGCCTCTTTGAATTCACAGGTTGATGAATGTTCACTAAGTCTGGAGGCGTGCCATACATCACTTGGTTGAAAGACGCCATAAAGCATCTCTGAAAAAGCTTCAGTACTGTCACAATCCACGACACACTCTTACTCTGAAGGGCTCCGGCGGGGACTCACACCACACCTCCACCATCTGCTCCTCATCTATCTAATCACGTTCACCTGGTTTCCTGACGGCTTCTTAATCTCTCTCCTCAGCTCCCTCGGTGTCAGATCGTCAACGATGGCCAAAACGCATGACCACCGACGAACTTCGCTCCGCGCCACGAAACAGCCGTGAGTTTTTGTTTCCCCCTCGTCAAGAGGGGGAAACAAAAACCCACTTCGGAAACAAGTCCACTTCGCGACTCCCGGTCCATCCACCCCTCTCTGCTCCCCCCGGATCACGCCACTTTCGCCCATAGCCACCGGACTTCGCCCACTCCCTTCTCATCTGCCAGTCTCCAGCCCACTCGTCCATCTATTCCATCCAGTCTTCCTGTGCCCGCTCGCCCTCAAACACAGAACCGGTAGAAGGTAACGTAAACTCTCATCGAGCTAAGTTCCTCTGCCAGCTTCAGTCCTAACCTGTGTCTCTGCTCCTCAGATCCGGAAGAGTCCGGAGCTTCGACTACCGTTCTCCCGAAACACATTCCCTTCCCTCTTGTACAATAAACTCATTCTAATCATTTTCCTGCCTTGGTTTAGCTCGTTCCATCTCTCTCGTCCAAATCCTATCACCACAAACCTGACGAGTACGGTAAAGACCAAGTGGAGAATCTGGGAGGTTGATCACACAGGGAACACGCTGGGTTTGTCTGTCTCCATTGGAAGCTGTGACCAAGGCTCCAAACCAACCACAGTCCGGGAAATGGTGACTCTCTTAGGGGTGACAGGCTGCAGAGTAGATTGGATAGATGGGTATTGAACAATTGTGCAACCCCTGAGAGAGACGATAAAAACTGAAGGAGCTGGAAAGTTATGGGGAAACTCATGTGGACCCCAGAGGGTCACATGTCATTTGAAACCATTAAAGTGTTGTTGCAGCAGGATCCTGCTCTGGTTCTACCAGACTATGAGAACACGTCACTAGTGTGTGTTTCTGGTTAAACAGACATGAACAGGCCTAAAGGAGGAGGGAGGCAATGTGTGTGTAGCTCATAGCATGTTACTCTATGGTTCCACTGCTGGTTGAAGTTAATTTCTCAGTTACCTTTAACCTATGAACAGGCCTCTGCAGTGAGGAGGGATTGGTTCTGATAAGAGCAGTGAATTTAACTGAGTGGCAGAGATGAGCAGCAGATAACAGTATTACACAGAATGATTAAAAAACATTGTGTGTCATTATGTGTGTGTGTGTGTAGGATTAACACTGCATGAAGCTTTGCTTGAGTGACTAATAGTAAGTAATTGATCAGAAATCTCATTAAAAGCAGATCATTAATTTACGCTTTGTGTTTCTTATTCTTTTTTTTTCTTCTTCTTCTTCTTCTTCTTCTAGTTTTATGGCGGGTGGCATCAGTGATGAGGTTCATTACCACCACCTACTATGCTGGAGTGTGGATCAGGATTTAGAAAAAAACCCGCCTACACTCTACTTATTAGACCCGTGTCTCAGAAATGTCAGTAATCTCTGTAACTGACTGAGTCTGTTTCAGGTCTAATCCTCTAAAACCTTACTTGTAAAGTGTCTTGAGATAACTGATGTTGTGAATTGGTGCTATATAAATAAAGTTGAATTGAATCTAATCCGTGTCCCTGTGCTTCCAGTGTCTCCTCATGTCTCCTCTCTGTCCTCTATGCTGGACAGAGACGTAACGTGTTCTACTGACTCCTCTGCTTTACAGAACCTACACAGACCCGTCTGGTGTTTCCTGTTCGCTGCAGTGACTCATTCAGTTCTGTGTGACCTCGTCCTAACGTGATATTATATTCTCCTCCTTTGTGTTTCCTCCTGTTGCCTCATCTTCTCCACTTCTTTCTGGATGTTATACAGATGTTGCCTGTTTTGTTGCCATTTGCTGAAGATTTTACTTTAATTATGGTTTTTGCTTCTGCTTTGCTCAGAGAAATGTCCATGGTAACGTCCTGCTTGTTTCCTTTTCCAGTGAGTCGGCTTCTCGTTCCCTTCACTTCCTGTGTGGCTGGTATCCACATGAAGGTAACTGATAGTTTTAACTGTTGGATTCATGGATTTCATTCACTATGTCCTGTCTACTCTGAGATGAAAAGGTTTTTATTGATACTAACGCTGAGCTGGAGTCTGAGCACAGAATGACTTTGTGTAGTTTGGTTTGTTCTTCCCACCGTGAAGCTGCTGTAATGGCCAACAATTCCACTGTGTACACGGCCAAATGGTCTGATGTTCTTTGGTTTACAGAAACTTGAAGAGCTGGAACAATGAATCCATAACCTGTGGTTCCTGTGTTTAGATCCTTGGATCCATCTGTATAAACCTCAACGTAACCCTTGTACACTGATCGAAGCCTTTCCTCCACCCTCCCTGGTGAATACTCTGACTCTTTCAGATAGTAATCGTTGTATAGAAGGTATAAATCAACTCACACCTGTGGCAATAACTATGGAGGCGTCACTGTCAGAGACACCGCGGGAGAGATTGTTCTCTGGTGTGAACCCATTTCTCCATCAACAGTAGTGCTGCCCCATATACAACATTTACTCCTGCCACTCACTCTCTGCTGGGAGCCAGTGCTGTAACTACTGGGTTTCTAGCCTCTGTTTGTCCCTTGTAGCTTTTATGATGGGTAAAGCCAGAGTAGCACCGTTAAAGCAAACAACGATTCCCCGCCTTGAACTTACCGCCGCTGTTCTAACTGTGAAGGTAGATAGAATGTTGCGAAAGGACCTTTTACTTAAGCTAAACAACTCGTGTTTCTGGACAGACAGTCAGACGCTGCTAAAATATATCAGCAATCAGAGCAAACGATTTTACACTTTTGTTGCAAATAGGGTAGCAGCTATAAGAGAGGCAACAGACACATCTCAGTGGAGGTACGTTTGTTCTAAATCCAATCCAGCCGACGGAGCATCTAGAGGACTTACTGCAGATGTTTTCTTGGCCCGTGGAGGTGGATCAAAGACCTGAGCAACACTGGCCAGCGACACTGGAAATACAACCTGTTTCTCCTAAGGACCCAGAAGTGAAAAGAGATGTTGTGGTGAATATTATCAGCACAGAGAGTGAGGATCCCATTACTGGACTCATTCAATATTTTTCCAGCTGGATAAGGCTGAAAACGTCGATCGCTTGGCTGCTGAAGTTTAAGGATATTTTACTAGGTCTAAGTAGAAAAAGGAAACAACTGAGGAGCGACACCTACAAACTCGATCCAGTTTTGAAGGACGGTTTTTCCACTGATCCATCATCTGTGCTACTCAGTGTAAACACCTCTTTTATGTCTGGATTAACCTGGAACCTCCTCCACCGATGTGTATTTTCAAACTCACCAGTAGATGAAGACACTTTTACCCATAATACATGAATACGTAGCAACACTCATTACATCCAACTACGCAGACAAACACAACAGTAGTAATAACTTTAATCAAAGGAGAAGTGAAGGATCCATGAGTTAGGAGAGAAGAGTCCAGCAGTTAACATCTCTATGTCTGTTGATATCTGTATGTACATATCATCAGATGGATGACAATTAAACCATCAGTACAGTAGGTTTTCACAGCTTGGAAACTGTTATTAGTTGCATGTGGCTCAGTTGTAGATGGAACAGCAGCCTGTAACACATTCACATGGTTCAGTAACTTAATGTACCACAAGTATTAGCAACAGGACAAAGTAGTGTATAAATAGAAACAGTTCTTTCTCCTCACATGGTTTAAGTTTCCGCCTCAGGTTTGCTCCTCTCAACGTTTAAGTGTTGAATTTAACAAAGCACCGTCATGACAGCACCAGCTGCTGATGTAGTGAAAGTCTGCGTCAGCTCAGGTGGTTCACAGACTTAATAATTATGATAATTTAACAACAACAACAACAATAATATTAATAATAAAACAGTAACAAAAAAGACGTCTGAGACGCCTCAAAAAAGGTGCAAAACAGAAACAGAAAAATCCACAGATGAGCTGAGGACGTGAGAGCAGACAGGTGAAGACAATTAACACAGCAACAAAACCTTTCACGATAAAACAACAAATGGGAGTAAAGCTGCCAACATCATCTGTGGTTTATATTAGTGGTGTCTGTGAATGGTTACACAGAGTTACAGTAAGAATCTGCAATGAGAAGGGCTTCCAACGTTTCCAAGTGATCGGTGAGGTCAGTGTCCACGTCACCAGTTGCATTTTTTTCTACCAGTCTGGAAAACGTAGGGTTACATTTAGAAAACATGTCAAACTATTGGTACATTATTGGTCTTGTAGACCAATTATATTACTTTTATATTTACTTTTATATTTACAAAATTATATTTACTTTTAACAGCAAGAACCACGAGCCCGACCAGGATTAAAGCTGCACCCAGGACACCAACCACGATCCAAATGGTTTTAGCTGAAGTGAACAAAAACATGATATTTATTAGAACAGCTCTAAGAAATCACAAAACCATTAAACTTGGAGCAGTTGATTTATTGTTGTTTTGTTCTTGATGTAGACACTCGTTCAAAACCTTACGTCACCATGAATTGAAAGGTTGATTTTCATTTCTACATGGTATTAACAGTTAGACTGGTGTAATTTGGGGAAACACACTGAGTTTGGTTTCTTTGCTTGACTAACATATGACACCAGTCACTGCTGTTTCTCTGACGCATATTTACTTACTGTGAGTATTGTCCGTCTCTGCGTCTTTGTCTTCTCCTCCATCTACTGAGAATGTGATAGAAGTTATTCTTTTTGTAAACACATCTCCTGCACATTCAGACCCTGGGAGGAGGCTGCAGCTGGTTGGCTTAGACCTTCAGGACTTAACTTAAACGTACGATTAAACCAACACACAAAACACAGACTGCTGTTCTGAGGATATAAAACACTTTAACGTTGTCGTGACTGATGATCTGACTTTTGGTAAAGCCCTGCCTCTGAATACTTATGGTATGGAATACTCTCGGACGCCACTTTGCCGGATCGTCTCTCTCGACTGCAGACCAGCATCGTCTTCTGGTTCTTGAGCTCTTTCTCGTTCTCTATGTCACTGTGAGTCCTCTGAACCTCGCTCAGCTTAAACCACTACAGATGAGGACGTTTTCTCAGGGAAGGCTCTGCTACTGGTTTGCTAAGACTTTCCTAGCGTCCTGTTGTCGCATAACCCGTCGCTTCGAGCAGACTTTCTATCTGGACTATTCACATTAATCTCTGGAACTAGGAAAACACCACTTTGACCTTAATCTGTGCACATTGGATGGTGGTGTGTGTTTCGTGTTCTGTCTGCACCTTCACTCTTCTCCACTTGTCTCTCGGCCGACTCTGTTTTGTAGAGTGTTGAAGAGAACCAACAGACGAGACGTCTAGCAAGTTATTGATTCACATTATCTGCAGATTGTTAATAAATGTCTTAATTTAAGTCTTGGTTCTTGATCCTTATTCCTGCTGGTTCTGGTCTCACCTTGAGCCAGAGGATTATGACAGTTTAAATTATTAGTTCGTCTTTACTCACCAACAGTCAACTTAACTTCAACATTTTCTCCTGGTTTACGCTTTGGATCTGCTGAAAACAAAATTATAATGTTGACATGTTAGGAATTGGAAATTTAAACTTTATACTAATATTAGTTTTATCTTTACTCACCAACAGTCAACGTAACGTTTCCTCTCTTGACCTGACTTTGTAGTTTGGGAACATAGCAGGTGTAATTCCCTGCATCTGTTTCAGTCACGTTGGTCAGTTTGAGTGAAATGTTTCCTTTGTGCATTTCATCATGGAAGAGAGAAGTTCTGTCTATGAATTTACCGTCTTGAGAATCGTTGTTATCTTTCTGACTTCTATACTTGTGCACAACAGGATTTGTATCTGGACTAATGACGCCAATCTCCTTTTTCCATTCCACTGTGAGATTTGTCACGTCAAACGGAGGCTCCAGGTGACACGGAAGAATGACGTCAGCACCAACTACTGCTACAACGGGTTCATGAGACCCGATCACGTCTGACCCTGGTGGAGAAAGAAAAGCAGAGGTTTAGATTCCATGTAGAATCAGAGAAGGCAGATGTTTCAGCCCCAGCACAGACTGGTTCTCTCCGAGGCTCCAGCTTCCTCGTCAAACTGGTTTAATGGCGACTCTGCGTCGTTCATGCCGACATTAGTCAACATGTGGCTCATTGAGTTTCCCTTCCACTCTTTATGTGGTCACGTCAACAGGTTTAATGGCGACTCTGCGCCGTTCATGCTGACATTAGTCAACATGTGGCTCATGGAGGTTCCCGCCTGACTGCACGATCGGGTGTTAGTAGAAGAAATACGGAAAAGAGTTAAAAAATATTATATCTAGACTCGTTTAATCAGATGTGAGTGTTTTCAGTCTGTAATGACAGAGATGTTAAAACTGCGTTTAGCACAACAGCAAAGTTAAGTCAAGCGATGCACTTTGCTTGAATGATCAGCTACTGACCTTGGTCCACGACGGGACTGATCCACTGAAGGAACAGCAGAGATGTTATTGAAGCGTAGTGAAGAGTCAACATCACCGTAGTTTAAACATCAGATCCATCAATGATCAATGAATAATGTGGAAGTAAAAGCTGAAATGAAGAAAAGCCACGAAAGACACTATTTCACTTTCACTAAGTGACTCATAGCACAAACATTTCCTCTTTGCTGAAGTTACAGCTTTTCTTGCAGAGTCGACCAGAAGCAGCAGCTGAGGATTCATATTTAATTTAATCCGTAACATCGCTGATTTTACACTGAAACATCCTGACATGACTCAGTTTTCTAAACTCACCCTGGTTCTTTGCACGTTTCCAAAGCAGAACAAGATCCAGAGGTTATGCACAGAAATTCAGTGAAACTCTGTGTGTTGCTGGCTTTTATGTGTTACGTCCCGTCCAGGTGGGCGCGTATCACGATTTGTGACCCTGCTGTGTCAAACCCACTCTCCCTAAAACCAGGACTAACTAAGCCGAGGAATAAACCGTCCACCATTTATTCCCAACAAAACCCTACGTGACAGTGTAGTTATACGGAAACATGCAAATCTCCTCAGGGTGAGTCAAGGCCAAAATAACAAACACAGCAGCGTCTACAGCCCCACAAGCGAAGCCCTGACCTGAAACACGGAACAAAATTTGACACACCCCAAACAAAATGGCAGCTCACCCCTACTGTGCAGACGATCACAACACACAGACACAAGGCTGCGAACAAAAAAAGAAAATGTGCAACAACACTGGATGAACTTCTGCCGCGTAGCTGTCACCGAAGCTTTGATGAGGAGATCGGGCCAATCAGAGGCCTGCTGCTCCAGACCAATCCCCAGCGAGCGTCAGGTGACCTACTGATTACGCATGCACACACACACACACACAGCAGGTAACACACACAGCACGGCTTGGACCATAACAATATGGGATTTGCTTTTACAGATTTTCTCTTAACTTTATTTATTATCCAAAAAATCATTAAAGCTCTAACTTGTATATATAGCTCATAAATACCATTCCACCACACTCTTACATCTGGGCCACCTCTCTGTTAAATAAATAACAGAATATTACACGAGGTCAAAGGTCACAGTTTTATTCATGATTGATTCTGTGTTTTCGTTTCCTTTCCAGTGACACTAAGCTCCATAAAATACAATAAGAACATTTTCATTTGCATCTTTCTTTTACTAACCTATGCACAGGTTGGGAGAAAAGCAGGTGTAACTTCCTGCATCTGTCTGAACCATGTTGGTCAGTTTGAGTCAAATGTTTCCTGTGTGCATTTCATCATGGAAGAGAGAAGTTCTGCCTCTGAATCTCCTGAGGAGACACATCGTTCTTCCTCCTTCGATAGAAGTGAACGAACGTCCATTCAGTCTCTGCTCTTAACGGCAGAAAGCCGTCAGCACCAACTACTGCTAGTAGCAGAGAGACGTTGGTTCAGGCCACAGATTTATCCTCCAGTCAGTTTCACTTCACCCTGTAACGAACGGGCTCGTTGTGAGAACAGAGGCAGTGAGTAGGTGAGAGCTCTCCACCACGTGTCTCCTCCTCCACCGCTACAGGGTCGTCAGTGGTTCCTTCATGGTGACGTCGTCTGGATCTGCCTCCATAGTTGATACATGATCCATCATCTGTGCTACTCAGTGTAAACACCTCTTTTATGTCTGGATTAACCTGGAACCTCCTCCACTGATGTGTATTTTCAAACTCACCAGTAGATGAAGACACACTTTTACCCATAATACATGAATACGTAGCAACACTCATTACATCCAACTACGCAGACAAACACAACAGTAGTAATAACTTTAATCAAAGGAGAAGTGAAGGATCCATGAGTTAGGAGAGAAGAGTCCAGCAGTTAACATCTCTATGTCTGTTGATATCTGTATGTACATATCATCAGATGGATGACAATTAAAACATCAGTACTGTAGGTTTCACAGCTTGGAAACTGTTATTAGTGTCATGTGACTCAGTTGTAGATGGAACAGCAGCCTGTAACACATTCACATGGTTCAGTAACTTAACGTACCACAAGTATTAGCAACAGGACAAAGTAGTGTATAAATAGAAACAGTTCTTTCTCCTCACATGGTTTAAGTTTCCGCCTCAGGTTTGCTCCTCTCAACGTTTAAGTGTTGAATTTAATGAAGCACCGTCATGACAGCACCAGCTGCTGATGTAGTGAAAGTCTGCGTCAGCTCAGGTGGTTCACAGACTTAATAATTATGATAATTTAACAACAACAACAACAACAACAACAACAACAACAACAATAATAATAAAACAGTAACAAAAAAGACGTCTGAGACGCCTCAAAAAAGGTTCAAAACAGAAACAGAAAAATCCACAGATGAGCTGAGGACGTGAGAGCAGACAGGTGAAGACAATTAACACAGCAACAAAACCTTTCACGATAAAACAACAAATGGGAGTAAAGCTGCCAACATCATCTGTGGTTTATATTAGTGGTGTCTGTGAATGGTTACACAGAGTTACAGTAAGAATCTGCAATGAGAAGGGCTTCCAACGTTTCCAAGTGATCGGTGAGGTCAGTGTCCACGTCACCAGTTGTCAGTCATCTTTGTTGTCGCTGTTACTGATGTTCTCCCCGTTGTTTATATTGACCGATAACAAACGAATGATCTCCTGGTTTTCCTCCTGGTTTCCCTCCTGGTTTTCCTCCTGGTTTTCCTCCTGGTTTTCCTCCTGGTTTTCCTCTGGTTGTTTCTGTGGGTTTTGGTGATTCCCGTTTTGTGCTGAACGTTTCTCTACACAAGTCAAAACAAGTCATCAGTCCAGTCATAACTGACTCTTCATAATTTCTACATTTTTTTCTACCAGTCTGGAAAACGTAGGGTTACATTTAGAAAACATGTCAAACTATTGGTACATTATTGGTCTTGTAGATGTGTCTGATCATTTGTTACCAAATGTTACAAAAATAAAACTTATAAAATTATATTTACTTTTAACAGCATAAACAACGAGCCCAAGGATTAAAGCTGCACCCAGGACACCAACCACGATCCAAAGAATGTTTTTAGCTGAAGTCAACAAAAACATGATATTTATTAGAACAGCTCTAAGAAATCACAAAACCATTAAACTTGGAGCAGTTGATTTATTGTTGTTTTTGTTCTTGATGTAGACACTGTTTGAAACCTTCCGTCACCATGAATTAAAAGGTTGATTTTCATTTCTACATGGTATTAACAGTTAGACTGGTGTAATTTGGGGAAACACACTGAGTTTGGTTTCTTTGCTTGACTAACATATGACACCAGTCACTGCTGTTTCTCTGACGCATATTTACTTACTGTGAGTATTGTCCGTCTCTGCGTCTTTGTCTTCTCTTCCATCTACTGAGAATGTGATAGAAGTTATTCTTTTTGTAAACACATCTCCTGCACATTCAGACCCTGGGAGGAGGCTGCAGCTGGTTGGCTTAGACCTTCAGGACTTAACTTAAACGTACGATTAAACCAACACAGAAAACACAGAAAAAAGTTACCTTTTCATTTATCACCGTGTTATTTTTGCAGAAAAAGGCGAAACTCCATTCAACTACTGAACTGATGCAAAGACGCATACATGAGCTACTTTAGTACTCGGGATAAATGTGAATGTTCTGAGGATATAAAACACTTTAATTTACTTTTAACATAAACAACGAGCCCAAGGATTAAAGCTGCACCCAGGACACCAACCACGATCAAAGGAATGTTTTTAGCTGAAGTGAACAAAAACATGATATTTATTAGAACAGCTCTAGGAAATCACAAAACCATTAAACTTGGAGCAGTTGATTTATTGTTGTTTTGTTCTTGATGTACACACTGTTTGAAACCTTACGTCACCATGAATTAAAAGGTTGATTTTCATTTCTACATGGTATTAACAGTTAGACTGGTGTAAATTTTATTTACTTACTGTGAGTATTGTCCGTCTCTGCGTCTTTGTCTTCTCTTCCATCTACTGAGAATGTGATAGAAGTTATTCTTTTTGTAAACACATCTCCTGCACATTCAGACCCTGGGAGGAGGCTGCAGCTGGTTGGCTTAGACCTTCAGGCTTAACTTAAACGTACGATTAAACCAACACAAAACACAGACTGCTGTAAAAAGTTACCTCTTCATTTATCACCGTGTTATTTTTGCTGAAAAAGGCAAAACTCCATTCAACTACTGAACTGATGCAAAGACGCATAAATGAGCTGTGCGACTCACCAACACTGAGCTGGACAAACGCTTCCTGCTGGACTGAAGGAAGGTAACATCTGTATTTCCCTCCGTCAGACTCAGTCACACTGGACAGTTTCAAGGAGACGTTTCCGTTGATCAACTCATCCACAAACAGACTTGTGCGATAAAAAAAAGCTGGATTTTGACTCTTGTATGAAAACCGTCCATCTTGGTGAACATGGATGGATTCTGGCTCCAGATCAGGTCGGGTCCACTCCACTGTCATGGACTCAGCACTGATGGGAGGTTGAAGACGACACAGTAGGACGACGTCACCACCAGGCAAGACGACGATTTGCTGAGGTGAACAAACCAAAACACTGGAGCCTACAAGGAAAGAGGAATAGAAATTAACTTAAACAGCTGCACTGATGAATATCATATGATGAATATTTATATTAATATTTGTTATATGAGTCTGTACTCACCAACAGTCAACTTAACGTTTCCTCTCCTGACCTGACTTTGCAGTTTGGGAACATAACAGGTGTAATTTCCTGCATCTGTTTCAGTCACGTTGGTCAGTTTGAGTGAAATGTTTCCTTTGTGCATTTCATCAGGGTAGAGAGAAGTTCTGCCTCTGAATTTATGGTGTTGAGAATCTAGGACGACTCCATAACTTCTATACCTGTGCACAACATCTCCGTCCTTTTTCCATCCCACTGTCAGACGTGTGACGTCAACCGGAGGCTCCAGGTGACACGGAAGAATGACGTCAGCACCAACTACTGCTACAACTGGTTCATCAGACCCGATCACGTCTGACCCTGCACAGATAAATGTTGGGTTTCATTAATAAAGCTTTCTTAAATAAAGTTCAAACATTTTCTGAGTTATTTTAAAGTTAAATTTGAAGTAAATTCTTTACTTTAAAACTACTTGTTCAGGCGACCTGATAATTACAGATAATTATTAAATCTTAAGCCTGTAGCATCACCAGCAGGTTTCCAAACTGAAGGAGACCACGGATGTGTGAATGATTAGGTGAATATTATTACGACTATAAAAGCAGAAAAAATGCAAAAGCATCCTTTTAGAACACAAGTGCTGTAGTATAACCATCGACACGTCTCTGATGTGTGCAGTGAATTAACAGATACAGTGAATAAATGTTTCACAAAGATTCTCCATAATGAGGCTAATTTCTCCAAGCTCAGTGTTGTAGTATCACCAGCACAACATCACTGATGTGAGGAAGAGACGGTGGAGACACGACCTTGATCAGTGCTGCACTCACCTCCCAGCAGGTCGCACATAGACACCGATGGTGTTTACCATCACTAGATAATTAGCCTTGGAATCAATAGAAAACACTATTAGGACACGTTGGCATCATTCAGAATGTGCAGGTCTGATGAGGATATAGATGCACCAGGCTCTAAACTATCTAAGCTGCCTTCTGTCCTCTATTAAGTCCTGTGGACGAATGGTTCTGTACTAAACGCAGGAGCTGCTACTTTTGCTTTATTTTATAACACAATCGATTGGAGACGTATTGTTTGGTCCCCATCTGCCAGACGGTTTTAACGCTGCGTCTCTCATTCGTTCCATATGCAAGTCACCACAACCTGAACAGCTGCAGCGACGAATCAAAATATTATGATAATCAATTTAATGTCATAGGAAATATAACAAAACATAAAGCATTTAGCAGATGATGCTGAGAGAGTCGTGCAGCCCTTGGTGCAAACAACAAGACGCAACTGTTTCGTTTGTTCGGAGAAGTACGTGGGTGGATCGATCCCTAATATCGATACTTAGGGATCGATCCAAAAGTCAAAATATCGATATTACGGTTTTTTAAACGTGTGATTTTCTTTATTTAGCATGAACTATAATGTTTAAAATGATCTTATATGTGGCGCTTTCTCTGTCTTAGCTCCTCCCACTGGCCCCGCCTCTCTGCTCTGGTTTGTCGACAGGTAAAAGCGGAGCGCGTGAACGTATTTTTCTGCTGCGAATGAAAACACAGCGAACTGCGACGTCTGTGAAAATGTCGTTAACACAACTTACAGCAACACAAAGAGAGAGAAGATGCGCCCAGTAGCTTAAAATCCAGTGACGGCTGATTTGACTACGGAAACACGAACAGAGGCTCACTTGACCGCAGTCTCGGATCGATACAGAACTTATCGTCAGTGTCGCCCGCCTCTGTGTTTAAGAAGCGGAGGCAAATGAGAGAAACCTGTTTATCTGACACATCTTTAAGTTAAACTTGGTCTGAACTGTCCGTAGGTGTGAGTGTTACTGGTTGTGTATCTGACCTGAGACAGACTGGACCAGGACCTCGCCCATAGAGAGAAGCGGTAGAAAGTAAATAAATAAATAAATGGATGGATCGATGGATGGATTAGCGGGTTAGGACTGTTTTATTGAAAGAGATTCGTCGGTCTGTAAATAGTCGATGGTCATAAAAAAGCTGTAAAACCCTCAGTAACGTTACGAGGACAAAGCTGAGACCAGAGACTCAGAAAAGACGTTAACTCACCTGTAACTATCGCCGCAGTCACAAACAACAACACAAACAGCGTTAACTGCATGTTCACGGTCAGTCAGGATGAAATATAGCATGAATAGATTTGGTTTAGAAGTCAAGACAATCGCCTTCACTTTCGCTTTGTTCGACAAAACCAACGTGACCCAGGGCGGAGCTTCGCGCGTGATCTTTTCTTCTTCCGTCTCGGCCACAGTTAGTGACTCAACACGTCAAAGCTCGTATCGTTGCCCTGGAGGCTCAATAGAAGGTTTGATGCATTATTCTATAATAACTGTTCCTTGTTCTAGAAGCAAACTTTTACCTCACACATGTGCTATTTTGTACATTTCTGGGTTTATTTTAACTTAAGTTCAATTTTTAAACGCCACCTGAAGAATCAAGAAGGAGAAGCTGCGTCAATGCGCTTTAGGCACCAATAAATAGAAAAACACCGTAAAAGAATCAGTCATGGGAGATGAAGTCCACCAGAGGCAGGACGTAGTAGTGGGAAGTTACAGGCTGCACAGGTGAGTAATGATGAGAGGACACGTTAGGAGAACACCAGCACATGTAGTGAAATAAACCCACGAAGGACCAATAACGAACGATAACTTATTAACAAGTCTCCTTAAAGCCAGACTCACATTCTCTGAAACTGGAGCCAAAGCAAAACTTAGCATAAAACCTCCTCTGACATCTGGAGGTTCTGGCTCTGACACTCAAGGACCTAATGAAGGTCAAATGCAGCGTTGAACCACTAGAAGCTTGTGTCTAATAATTTAAAGGAAAAGTGAAGGAGAGAATTTAGTCCAGCAGCAAATGTCTCTAACTCTGTTGCAGCGAGTCTCTGACCTTGTTTAGTCTGTTGAGGCGTCTTAGTTATGACTTCAATTAACATCCAGGCGTTGAAGACGTTCAAGCAGATGCCATTTATTTACTGCTGAACAAACGCAGATGAAAAGGATCTTTACAAACAAGGTAAATGACTCGTCCACAAAAAAAAAAGAAAGAAAAAAGAGGAACAGAGGTTGTGGATTAAATGTGGATGATGTCGCCTGCTGCACGATGCAGTAAAAACCCATGTGACCACAGACTAAACTCTGTCCAGGTTCAGACTTAGGCAGAACAACAGTGTAACAGTCCTGCATCGCTGTCATCACCTCAGAACCTGCAGTGATGCTCACGTTACTGTTTTGCAGCATCATTCACGTCATCAGTGTTTCCTTTGGTTTCTCTGTTTGTTTTCTTCTTTGTCCTGAAAAATTATTTACAGGAGACAAACCAAAAGTCAGTGTTGACCAACTGGCTCATTTCCTGTTCTTTGACTGTATTATTTGTTGCTGACTTGAATTAATTTGTACTGAAATGAGGGACAGTTATAAAGTTATAATAAATGAGCTACTGATTTAATATATAAATGAAAATGATAAGACTCACTTTGACATCGCCACCAAACAACTGATACAACAACAAGAAGCACAGGAACCACAAACACTGCAGCTCCAGAGATGAGATGGTGAGAGGCAACAGTGGCAGCGAACCAACAGGCCTTTGAGCTGAGATGAGGCCGATCTGTGAGCGATGCAGACGGAGACGAGTCCGTCCTCACTAAACTAGAGCAGTGGACTTTGTTCAGCAGGTCTGGGATCAGCGCTTCTCCATCAGTTCAGGTTTTCAGGCTAACAGAGCAGCTAACAGCAGGTCAGCTAGTTCTGCTTCACTAAATGTGACCCAGCATGGCAGAGCTAGCTGGCCTGCTGTTGGAGCAATTATAATGTAGACAGTAATTGAAGACACTATTTAAACTTTATATTAATATTAGTTTGTCTTTACTCACCAACAATCAACGTAACGTTTCCTCTCCTGACCTGACTTTGCAGTTTGGGAACATAACAGGTGTAATTTCCTGCATCTGTTTCAGTCACGTTGGTCAGTTTGAGTGAAATGTTTCCTTTGTGCTTTTCATCAAAGAAGAGAGAAGTTCTGCCTCTGAATTTATGGCCTTAAGTAGAAAAGTCGTCCTTCCTACTTCGAGAGACGTGAACGAACTCTCCATTGAGTTTCCCGCCCACTCTTAATGTGGTCACATCAAACGGAGGCTTCAGGTGAAACAGAATGACGTCAGCACCAACTACTGCTACAACGGGTTCATGAGACCCGGTCACGTCTGACCCTGGTGGAGAAAGAAAAGCAGAGGTTTAGATTCCATGTAGAATCAGAGAAGGCAGATGTTTCAGCCCCAGCACAGACTGGTTCTCTCCGAGCCTGCAGCTTCCTCGTCAAACTGGTTTAATGGCGACTCTGCGCCGTGCATGTCGACATTAGTCAACATGTGGCTCATGGAGGTTCCCGCCTGACTGCACGATCGGGTGTTAGTAGAAGAAACACGGAAAAGAGTTAAAAAATATTATATCTAGACTCGTTTAATCAGATGTGAGTGTTTTCAGCCTGTAATGACTGTAAAACTGTGTTTAGCACAACAGCAAAGTTAAGTCAAGCGACGCGCTTTGCTTGAATGTGTCACAAACTGACCAAAACAAAACTAAGGATCCACACGCAGTCACCACTGAGACCAGTTGCTTGGTTTCAAACTTTTATTTCGGGCTAACATAAGGTCACAGCAAAGCTGGGTGGGCAACGAAAGCAAACAAAAGACTGCACGACCAGAGACAAATAAACTAACGACTTGAAATACAAACTCAAAACGCTGCCTAAGCAGGAGCTAAACCAATTAGCTGACAGTTAATAGACAAAACCGTAGGTACGTCAAACCTAAGAACCAGAGGTCGGGGATGAGGGAGTCGAGTCAGGAAACCAGGAGACACGAGAAGACACACTAGCACCAGTCCCACAGAAAAGGTCAGTATATATATGGGAAGGTCTAAGCAGGGGAAATCATCAACAGCTGGTGGCACACATGATCTGGTGTCAAAACCTGACCTGACACCAACGGTGCTTACTCCACTCTGCCCCCTTGTGGAGGGGAGGTTGAAACACAACAGAATGATCAGCTACTGACCTTGGTCCACGACGGGACTGATCCACTGAAGGAACAGCAGAGACGTTATTGAAGCGTAGTGAAGAGTCAACATCACTGTAGTTTAAACATCAGATCCATCAGTGATCAATGAATAATGTGGACGTAAAAGCTGAAATGAAGAACGGCCACGAAAGACACTATTTCACTTTCACTAAGTGACTCATAGCACAAACATTTCCTCTTTACCAACGTTACAGCTTTTTTTGCAGAGTCGACCAGAAGCAGCAGCTGCAGATTCATATTTAATTTAATCCGTAACATCGCTGATATTACACTGAAACGTCCCGACTTGACTCCGTTTTCTAAACTGTACAAATGTTGAGTGGTGGCTAATATAGTCAAAAGGAAGCCAGCACGTTTGCTGTACTGATCGATGCCAGTTTCCTCTTTTACATAACGTTTAACGCTTCCATCCATCATCAAGTCTGTCCAGCTCTCAGGCTAAAGTTGTTCTTGTCACGAGTTGCTCTCTGACCAGTGTATTAGGGAAAAAGGATCAGACAGAACCAAGAACTGTTATGGAGGTGAATTTATTGATAAACGACTGTTCTAGTGATAATCGATCGGTCGTCAATCTGTCGGGCGAGGTAATGCCTGGAATCTGAAAGACAGGAGAGTCAGTGTTCGAGCGGTGGCTTGAAAACCAGAAGGGCGTAAAGATTGACGGTACCTTGAGGAACTGGAGGACCCGATATGGTTGGAGTGGGAGTAGCAGGACGGTGAAGCAGAGAAGGGGGGGTCTGGAAAAAGGGGGAAAGTGGCAATGGTCCGAGGTAGGCTGTGGTGGTGGCTGAGTGGGGAGCCGCTGGTGGGTCATTTCCACAGGGTAGCCGAGGGTGAGTGGGGGTCCGGGGTTTTCCCGCAGCGCAGAAACTGACGGCCTCGGAAGGTCGCTCTAATGGGGGCCAGGGGAGGAAGAGACGGGGGGGGGGGAAGAACAAAAAACACACACCACAGTCCAAAAGGAAAACAGAGATTTCACAACACAAAGCCAGCGTTAGGCTGTGATCCAATCTTCCATAGAAAGAGTAAACTCAAGTAGTGTGGCGGCAGTTAGCGATCCACAGAGCTAACGCAGAACATCAGTGAGACTGGGGAGAGGCTAGAAATAGTTACTTGGAGGGTTCGAAAAACAGAGCAAGGCGAGGCCAGGAAAACTCTAAACTCACGGTTCTGGTTTGGAGAAGGACGAGGTTTACGACAGCTCAGACTCCGTTGACGATCCGGCGGGAGTGTGTCTGTGAAAGCGACTTAAGGAGGCAGAGAGAGAGAGAATACACAGGTGAAGGAAATCGGCAATCAAAGAAGTTGGCGGGGATGTGGAAGGAGCATCCGGCGGAACTCTTCACAATAAAGGTCTGAGGCGGAAGTAAAGTTGCGGATCGATAGTTATACTGTAAATGTCAGAACTATCTGGAGTCTGGAGCTTCATCCACTTCATCCTCTGTACGTATATTAAGATGTTTCAATTAGTTTAACCAAACGTTTTAATATCTGTAGGTGAAATGTGGGAAAACACAACGAAAGCTTTAAAGCTTTGACCTTGAAGTCTCCAGATTAAGGTTTAGTGTGTTGTTCTTTTTATCTAAAGATAAAACAAGTACAGTGGTGAGTATTCAACCAATGTGAAAAAGAGTCAAGTCAAATTATTTCTGAGTCGAAGTTGGTGTTTTTTTATGTGTTGTGTGATGCAAATGTTTGTCAAATGTTGTCTTTCGTCCATTATGCTAACTACCTGGATTGAAATATGGATGAAATGCAAAAACAACATTTTAATGGTATTAGGTGTTACCAAGTGTTTAGGGGATAAGTAATAACATTAACTTTACGTTTAACCAAACAAGGCTGCAAACAGCTGTGATCAGGATGAAAATGACTAATGAAAATGGCATCAGTCCAGACACCAGACCCGAAATACACGAGAGATAAGATGAAATGAAAAACACAAAACATCTACTTTTAGAGATACAGAAGAAATGAATGAATCATTCACTATCTCGGCTGCTTATTCCTCACAAGGGTCATGGAGCCTTTTTTATTCTAATGGTGCTGGTGAAGTAAAGTAGCAACACTGGAGAGGAAGAGAGAAAAAAAACTGAACTGCAACGAGACGCAGTTCATGTTCAAACGAAAGTTAAAAACTCAGCCTCAGAAACAGTTTGAAGCCCAAATAGAAAAACGCGAAAAAAATGCCCTGAAGTAAATCTGTCAATATTATTTGTTGTTCCCATCAGTGGTGTAGCTGTCTCCATGGGCCTGTTGCACAAAAGTAGGATTAAGACATCCGGGATAGATGACTCAGCTGAGCTCAATAAAGCCAAAACATGTGCGTCCAGGCTTAATTGGTTGCACAAAGACCAAGCCAGGATGAGCAGACACGGATTCATTAAGCCAGGTGAAACCAATCCTGGATAGGTGCGCGCTCACGGCTCACTCAAATAGACCCCGCCACAGATCACAGATTAACTGATTTACCATGGTAACTAGAGCCGCGTACTTTTCCCCGTCGGAGACACAAATCCTCATGGAGACATACGAGGAGGTAAAAGATATAATTAAGAAGAAAGGCAACACCGCCACAGCGATAAAGCAAAGAGAAAAAACGTGGCAAAGTATTGCAGACCGCCTGAATGCGGAAGTAGCACAATTACACACTCACCGCTCCGCTGAAACATCACAATTACAAATCAAATATTTAATTCACATCTCCAACAACACAGTTGTACTGTAATTATGAAACGGTTACATTTTTTATTGAAATGCACTGCATATATGAGTGAAACTGTGTAATGTAACTCCATCACACTGTATAAAGCTATGATATATTATTATTAAAGCCTTACATTATTACTTTACGTTACTACGCTCAGTACGGTTTAATCTTAGTCGTTGTACTCTGCTTATTATGTTGTCCACCGTTTTTTTTTTTTGTGTTTCCCCTGCTTTTATTAATGTAAAGCAGCTTTGACCGAATGAAACAATTGTGAAAAGTGCTATATAAATAAAATTTTCTTGAATACATAGATGAGCTATAATAATAATCACTTTAATTTATATAGCGCCTTTCAAAGGACCCTAGCTAGCTTTAAATATATTTATATAATTTCTTATGCATAATATTTTTATTTTATTTTATTTTATCGGAGTATCCTTGTACTTTACACACCCTGATATCACCTCACTGCATTTATTTTAGTGTGCAGACATGCAGGGTGTGTTATATACAGACCTTTGAATGTGTATGTATCATTTTGTATAATATGCTTTGATTCTGTGCTTTCCATCTTGTAGAGTCACTCTGACTTCAGCTTCGAAAGGAGCTGATAGTTTACCTGCTTTGTTTTGTCCTTATTCAATAAAGGAACATAATGTTACACATTGTGTTTTTATATTCATATGGAATGTGTATTTGTTTATATGACAGAGTACTAGGGCCCCACTGAGGAAAAAGGATAAAGTCATAAATTTATGAGGCTGGTTCTTTCTGCAGAAAAGCAACATATTCTTTTTACAGTTTTGATAGTTATGACAATGTGATACTTCATATTCTGGCACATCAGCATGTCTTTGTTTATGAAACCATACTGAAGTACAATTTCACGAAATGCCCCACATCTGTAATTTTAACAACTGTCCTCCTTTAAAACAACTGGTTACAATATTATGACTTGTCTTTTTTTTCCCTCTGTGGCCCTAATATTCTATCATTTTATATATAGCCTTATAGTCTATGGGAAACTGTAAATTATCTAATGATAGCAACATCATCTAAAAATCATTATTTATCCAAAATGATTGAAATTAATGATCACAAACGTTTAAGTGATGACAGTGGGTCTAATTATATGTGATAACAATGTATAGTGAGCAGTGAAATAACTATTGGTTTCCATTTGTGGCGACTGCTGACTGACATTAGGGATGAGATTAAATAGATCCTGGAATTTAGCCTGGTCTGGAGCAGGCTAGCTCCACAGAATAAATCTCCATGGTAATTTATACCATAACATATCCTCCTGCCCCCTATCCAGCTTTAGTGCAACCGGATTACGGATCAATTAAGCCAGGATCACCAAGATATCCTGGCTTAATCCCTTATCCTACTTTTGTGCAACAGGCCCCATGTCACCAGTGATGTCAGTCATTTCTGTTGATGTCGCCCCACTTGTTTATATTGACCAATAACAAACGTATGCCCTCCTGGTTTTCCTCCTGGTTTTCCTCCTGGTTTTCCTCCTGGTTTTCCTCCTGGTTTTCCTCCTGGTTTTCCTCCTGGTTTTCCTCCTGGTTTTCCTCTGGTTGTTTCTGTGGGTTTTGGTGATTCCCGTTTTGTGCTGAACGTTTCTCTACACAAGTCAAAACAAGTCATCAGTCCAGTCAAAACTGACTCTTCATAATTTCTACATTTTTTTCTACCAGTCTGGAAAACGTAGGGTTACATTTAGAAAACATGTCAAACTATTGGTACATTATTGGTCTTGTAGATGTATCTGATCATTTGTTACCAAATGTTACCAAAATAAAACAAAGAAAATTATATTTACTTTTAACAGCATAAACAACGAGCCCAACCAGGAATAAAGCTGCACCCAGACCAACCACGATCCAAGAAATGGTTTTATCGGAAGTGAACAAAACATGATATTTATTAGAACAGCTCTAGGAAATCACAAAACCATTAAACTTGGAGCAGTTGATTTATTGTTGTTTTGTTCTTGATGTACACACTCATTCAAAACCTTACGTTACCATGAATTAAAAGGTTGATTTTCATTTCTACATGGTATTAACAGTTAGACTGGTGTAATTTGGGGAACCACACTGAGTTCTCACTTGCTTAGTGCTCTCACCTGATGCAGCTCTACAAAGCTTTTAACCAAATTCATGCTTAGTCATCGCAAATAAATCTTCTTGAAAACTGTGGTTCAGCTATTTCTTGGTCAAAGCTTATACTACAGCACTTGTGTTAAAACTTTAAACGCATTATACATATAAATATTTATTATCTGGACGTCACTTTGCAACACAAAGAGTGAAACTCATTTACTTACTGGGTTCAACACTTTTTCTGTTTCATTTAGATATTTTCAATTTGATGAAAACTTTATAATGTTGACATGTTAGTAATTGGAAACACTATTTAAACTTTATATTAATATTAGTTGGTCTGTACTCACCAACAGTCAACGTAACGTTTCCTCTCCTGACCTGACTTTGCAGTTTGGGAACATAACAGGTGTAATTTCCTGCATCTGTTTCACTCACGTTGGTCAGTTTGAGTGAAATGTTTCCTTTGTGCATTTCATCATGGAAGAGAGAAGTTCTGCCTCTGAATTTATCGTCTTGAGCATCTACGTTGTCTCCATTACTTTCATACTTGTGCACCACATCTCCGTCCTTTTTCCATCCCACTGTCAGACGTGTGACGTCAACCGGAGGCTCCAGGTGACACGGAAGAATGACGTCAGCACCAACTACTGCTACAACTGGTTCATCAGACCCGATCACGTCTGGCCCTGCACAGATAAATGTTGGGTTTCATTAATAAAGCTTTCTTAAATAAAGTTCAAACATTTTCTGAGTTATTTTAAAGTTAAATTTGACATAAATTCTTTACTTTAAAACTACTTGTTCAGGCGACCTGATAATTACAGATAATTATTAAATCTTAAGCCTGTAGCATCACCAGCAGGTTTCCAAACTGAAGGAGACCACGGATGTGTGAATGATTAGGTGAATATTATTACGACTATAAAAGCAGAAAAAATGCAAAAGCATCCTTTTAGAACACAAGTGCTGTAGTATAACCATCGACACGTCTCTGATGTGTGCAGTGAATTAACAGATACAGTGAATAAATGTTTCACAGAGATTCTCCATAATGAGGCTAATTTCTCCAAGCTCAGTGTTGTAGTATCACCAGCACAACATCACTGATGTGAGGAAGAGACGGTGGAGACACGACCTTGATCAGTGCTGCACTCACCTCCCAGCAGGTCGCACATAGACACAGATGGTGTTTACCATCACACATTAGATAATTAGCCTTGGAATCAATAGAAAACACTATTAGGACACGTTGGCATCATTCAGAATGTGCAGGTCTGATGATGATATAGATGCACCAGGCTCTAAACTCAGTGAAATGCTGCCTATTGTCCTCCATGAAGTCTTTCCCGCTGTTGCAGGGTCAGCTCTTCGGCACAGTCTTCTCCATCTGGTTCGGTCTAAGGCGTCTTCCGGGGACGCGTTGACGATCTTCAAGTCTCACGTCGTTCGTGAGGACGCCTGAGGGGGACGCCCTAGCAATGTCTAAATTTCGGTTGACTGTTGCCATAGATGCGACAGGTAGATACTTCGACCGGTGTGTCGCAGCATCTGACGTCGAAGACCATCACCGTTGGTTGGCTGTCCAGGGGGCACCGCGTGGAGGTGGTGATTGGATTTTCGCCCCCCAATAAATATTAAACGATTATTCTGTATTATTTCTCACTGAATCATTTAAACTAATCAAATATAAACTGTAGTTTAAAGACCACATCTAAGGATTAATTACGTTTACTGTCAGATTTTTCTCCTGCTTTTGCTCAGTGTTAAGGTCGTTACACTTTCTGACATGCGCAGTGATTCACCTTCATCACCATCAGTCACATTCACTGCAGTTATACAGAACTTTAGTATCTAACTGAGACTCAAAGGGTTTGTTTTGGGCCACGCCCATAGACAGAAGCGGTGGAAAACGGACGGATGAGTTACATCTGAAAAACAGTTAGGACTGTTGTATTGATTCGTTGGGCTGTAAACAGTTGATGGCCAGAAAAAAAAGCTGCAAAACCCTCAGTCACGTTACGAGGACAAAGCTGGAGACCAGAGACTCAGAAAACACGTTAACTCACCTGTTCCTTGCGCTGCCGTCATGGAAAACAACACAAGCAGCGTTAACTGCATGTTCACGGTCAGTCAGGATGAAATGTAGCACGAATCAGTTTCATTTTGTTTAAAAGTCAACGACGAGTAATTGCTTTGAAACTTTACTTTCGCTTTCCTCGAGAAAACCAACACGGAACAGCAGAAACGCGAACCAGGGCGGCGGTTGTTGTTGTTGTTGTTATGCTGCTTCTTCTTCTTCTTCTTCTTCTTCTTCTTCTTCTTTTAGTTTTATGGCGGGTGGCATCCAGTGATGAGGTTCATTACCGCCACCTACTATGCTGGAGGGTGGATCAGGATAGTGAGAAAAAAAACACCAGCACCTACACTCTACTTATTAGTCCTGTGTCTCAGAAATGTCAGTAATGCTCTGACTATCTGACTGAGTCTGTGTTTCAGATCTAATCCGTGTCCCTGTGCTTCCAGTGGCTCCTCATGTCTCCTCATGTCTCCTCTCTGTCCTCTATGCTGGACAGAGACGTAACGTGTTCTACTGACTCCTCTGCTTTACAGAACCTACACAGACGACGGGTCTGTGTAGGTCCTGTTCGCTGCAGTGACTCATTCAGTTCTGTGTGACCTCGTCCTAACGTGATATTATATTCTCCTCCTTTGTGTTTCCTCCTGTTGCCTCATCTTCTCCACTTCTTTCTGGATGTTATACGGATGTTGCCTGTTTTGTTGCCATTTGTTGAAGATTTTACTTTTAATTATGATTTTCGCTTCTGCTTTGCTAAGAGAAATGTCCATGATAACGTCCTGCTTGAGATTGTTCTCTGGTGTGAATCAATTTCTCCATCAACTACACTGCTGCTCCATATACAACATTTACTCCTGTCCCTCTCACTCTCTGCTGGGAGCCAGTGCTGAAACTACTGGGTTTCTAGCCTCTGTTTGTCCTTTTAGGCCTGTCCAATAATTCAACAGGAGCTGCTGATGTCTGAGGCTCATTGGCATTTCTCCCATCTCTACATGCAGAGCATTAATAGGTGTGGACTTCATCGCACCACAACACAGTCTCAGTGTTCGCACCTGCATTACCTCCAACTTCTGTAGTGATGTTTTTGCTGCTGACCCGTATTAACTCCCATAATCCAGGACCGATCTGATCAGTGCTACATAGATATTGTTCATAGCTCCTCTGCTTGCAGATAAACGCCTCATAAAATTTACCACCTTCTTACATTTCAAAGCGTCATTCCAATTCAGTTTTGAGTCAAACCATACTCCCAAAAACTTAAATGCTTTTATCCGTTCTATTAATTGTCCGTATCTCTACACCTTTGATTTCTTTCTTCTTCTTGGAGAATATTAGCGTTTTGATTTTTCCTACTGAGAATTTAAATCCCAGTGAATATGACCACTCTTCCACCACATTAACGGCGTCTTATATCTTTTGTGTAATATTCTTACCACAGTGCTTCATCATCTGCAAACGAGGATCAGTTTTTATCGTCTGGCACTTGTGTAAAAACATCATTTATCATGATGGAGAACAGTGCTGGACTAATGACACTGCCCTGAGGAAACAACTGTCCACTAAATACTTAGCCGACAAGGCCGTTCCAACTCTAACCTGAATAAATCTGTTGAATAAGAAATCACTGATCCAATTAAACGTTCTTCCTGAAATACCAATTGCATTTAACTTAATCTTGAGTCCCTCCTTCCAAACCAGGCCGTTAGCTTTCTCTATGACTGATTCTTTATCCACCTGTGGCTTCTTGATTTGATTCTCCAAACACATTATCGGGTCCACGGTGCCTCTGTCTCTTCTGAATCTGCTTTGGTAGAGGAGAGAATTCCCTTCCTTTCCGTCATCTTACATTAATGTGATGTCGGTGCTATTGGCCTGTAATTTCCCGGATGTGATGGATCTTTTCCCTGGTTTCCTCTCGTCTGACCCTAGATGTTTTAACATTATATAACAGATGTCATCCTTTCCAGGAGACGTCATTCCAGATCTTATTATTGCTCTGGTCATTTCTACCATCGTGAATGGCAGATCCATGACACCATCGTCTGCTGCATGTCTTCCTAGATCTCCATCGTGAGCTGCTATAGTCCTCAGCCTTCCATTCACACCCTCTCTAGTCAAATTGTGAGAACTATGAATTTCAACAAGTTCCTTTTCTATCATTTCTGCTTTATCCTTATCCGTTATTGCTATTTCCTCTTCTCTCTTTAAAGCTGGGTATTGATGCTCCTTCCTAATTTCTCTCATTTTCCTGATCATTCCCCAAACATCGCCCACTGGAGTTGTTCTTCCTGTCTTATTACAAAAACTCTGCCAACTCTGCTTCTTCGCTCTTCGTATTGTTTTCCTCACTCTTGCTTGTGACTTCTTATATTCCATTAAATTAAAAAAGTTATGAGTTCTTTTTAATATTCTTAATGCTTTACTCATCCGTCCACCAGGGAACTGCTTTCCGTTTCATTCTTCCTTTACTCTTAGGCATAGGCTGATTAGCGGCTTCTACTATTGTTCTTTTGATTTTTTTCTCATTCTCCTCATTTAGATCTATTTTGCACATTTCTCTCTCACAGATATATGTAAACTATTCCCATCTTGTCCTACTAAATAACCACTTCCCAGTTGTTTTCCCTTTTATTTTTCACCAGCCCTATATTACAGAAAATTGGAAAATGATCACTACCTAGTGACGTTTCTTCCACCACATCCCATTCACTTCTCCCACCCAAGTTTCTACTCACCAACATTAGATCCAGTACTGACGTGTTCCCAGTGTGCACATCTATCCTAGTTCCCCTGCCATCATTCAAGCAAACCATGTGCAATTCCTCCAACAATTCTTCTATAACTTCACCATATCGGTCTGTCCTCCCCACAATATGCGATGAGCATTAAAGTCCCCACATACCAACACCCTGTCATCACCCAAACCTTCAATGCTCATTAATCCCTCCAGACTTAATCTTCTACAAGGATTATACAAATTAACTATTACCATTTTCCCCTTATCTGTCCATATCTCCACCACCTCATATTCCTGATCACCCCCTGTGCTAACCTCTCTAAATGAAATATGTTCTTTAATAAACGTTGCACATCCTCCTCCATCTCCCTCCTGTCACACCTGACCAAAGCATATCCATCCATTCTGAAGTCTAGTTGTGGTCTTAAGTATGTTTCCTAAACACATATCACATCTGGTCTGAACGGCAAATCATCTATATATTTCCTAAATTCCAGTCCATCGGCCAACAAACTCGCATTCCATTGCAACACTAGAACCATATTTACTACTGTCCTGTTCCTGAATGTTCCTGACTCGTCTGGAGACTGAGTTTATGTCTCACCTCCTCTGATGTCTAAATGCTGAGCTGCTGCTTTAACAATTATTTGGATTCTCTCTGTTTTAGACTTTACTTCCATTGTGGCATTAAGTACTCCCGCAATAAAAGTAATCAGTTTTTTCCATTCTACCCTGATCTTCCCTTCCTCTGCCTGCTCGGGTTCTCTATCCATTTGTCTTTCTGCACTGCCTCTTTGTCCTTTCACATCTCTCTGGTTCACCCTTTTCGCCGCCTCTGCATAAGTGATCTTACTCAGAACTTTCACCTGTTGTATCTCCCTTTCTCGTCGCATGACTTCACACCCACTGACTTCCGCCACAGTTGCAGCACTTAGGTCGCTGCTCACGATCACACTGCCCGTAATCATGGTCTTCTCCACATCTCGCACATCTACGCCTTCCTTTGCAAACTGCAGCAGTATGTCCAAACCTTTGACAGTTGTAGGATCGGCACATATTCCCTAACGCTGTAGCTCAGATATCCTAGTGTGACTGTATTGGGGAGCACTTCCTCATCAAACTCAATCACGACAGATTCCCCATCAGTTCTCATTCCCTCCCGGGTTCCCTGTATCCTCCGGACTCCTTTTACTCATCCTCCTTTTAGGTTAGCTTTGATTTCGTCTACAGTTACGCCAACCGGATCTCCCCATATCACTCCCTTACGCCAATTACTTCCATTTCCCATGGGGGGGCCAGTCATGAATAGCTGGAACAGACTTTAAGCCAATCAAATTGCAGCATTTCTCTCTCTCTCCAGGGTCCTGAACTGCTTCCTGAATCCCAGTTTGAATCCCAATCAAGGCAAAGTTTGTGTAACATGATTAAAGATAATTGATGAATTCTAATGTTTGTGTACTTGGTGTGAATTTACACAAAATGGAATTGTTTTACCCTTTTTAGTATTATTAGTAGTACTATTAGCATGTCAAATACAACATTCACTTATAAGGAGATTTAGAGACAATATTTACGTAAACTGTTTAATGAACATTATCAAACTTACACAAACACATGTACATAAAAGTAGCTGGCCCCAAACAATATTAAACATAAATGAGTATACTACACATCTTGTTTTTCTTTTCTTCCTCCCACCTCTTTCTTTCCATGTTATAGAAGGTGGATGCCTGAAACTCTTTCCATGTCATCTCCTTCTCCATGCCTTTTTCTTTATAAAAAGACAAGACCTTTGCAGGGCAGTAAGTGTACTTTCCTGTAATTCCAGGAAAGCCAGTGAGAATGTAGGGGCTATTTGGGCCCTGTTTCAGTTCCATTTTACAAAAGCGACACTTGCGGCCTGTGGAGTGAGACTCAGTGCTTTTTCTCTTTTGTTGCCCTTTCTCCTCCACCCTTTTCTTTGTAGCATCCAGTTCCCGCTTAAAGAAGTCTGTCTGGGCAAAGTCTGCAAAGGGCATCTTAGGATTTGTCAGCCCTTCTGCTGCATAAGTTTTAAAAACTTTTGCAGAGCAATAAAAGTATCAGGGCCTTGCTGATAGAAGAAGTGTATAGAGGAACCATCATTCTTGTATCGTGATTTAGGCTGTCCACAAGAGAGACAGGTCTTTGTCTGTGCCTTCTTTTGCCCTTGCTGCTGCTTCTCCATAACACTTAAAGGTGTAGCAGGGGGCTGAACAGGCAGAGGTGGATTTACCACAGGAAGAGGCATAGTCACTGGTACGGTGACAGTCTCACTCCCTACCGTCAGAGAGTGCCAGAGTTGTTGTCTCAGTTTTTCTGGGCAGGTATTAAGGGAGGAGCTGGTGTTCATCAGCTTGCAGAGGTGCTTTATATATTGTGAGATGTGTAATTTGGTTGTGGGGTGTAGCATGCTGTTTGGGTCCCTGCAGTTGTCAACTAGAGCTGCATACTCCTGGTCCACAAGCCTGAGCATGTCTTTCTGCCCATGATGTTTGTTCAGCAGTTCATCGATGACGTTCTTCATAGGGACTGGCCAGTGCTTGTGATCTAACACAAAAACCCTTCCTCCAGCCCTCACTAGTCCAGTGCGTGCAGCGGTTGGTGAGGTCAACAGGGACAGAGGTGGTGTATACTTGCTTTCTACAACAAAAAAAAGGCCCGTACAGTTACCAGTGTAATACAGATGTATAATATCTGTTGTTCAGTAGTGTTTTTTTCTTTACCATAATCTGTGTGAGGCTCACATGCTGGCACTGGAGTGTTGTCTGCAGGATCAGCTAGAGGGCATGCAGGGAAATGAAACGGCTTTGAAGGCGATGACTGTGGAAGCTCAACTTATTACACCCAAACAAGGCTTCAAAGACAAAACACAGAGGTTTGATGTTTGATATTTTATTGACAACACATCGCATCTTCGGAGCAGACTGACTCAGGTATCCAGAAAACGGCGCGACAGCAGATACTAGCGGCCAAAAGTCTATCGCATCCTAGTGGTTTAGCACCACCATTGAAAATGAATGGAAACCGGTTTAGGGCGTTTTAGCTAAACAATCCCCGGTGCCCGCGCAGGAACTCACCACCGTATTCTTTCCCATTTCTTTCAGTTCTTCAGCTCGTTGTCTTTGTTCTTCATCTCTGCAAATGAACAGTAAATTTCCATCCCTCCACCTTTGCCATATGGATGTCAGCGACCTGCTTATTTAATACAGTCGTTAGTCGGACTCATTGTCGCAAACCTTAGAATGATCTTGAATTCGTTACCTTTCCTATCTCTTCGTTCATTTACGTCACCTTTGCTACTTTTAATCTTTTTCGGCCATTCGCTACCAGCATCGTCTCCTCTTTCCTCCTTAATTCTATCATTTCTTTGGCTTATATCCATATTATCGTCTCTCTCCTCTAACTCTGATTCTCCTCACTGTGATCCATTCACAGCATATCTATGGCTGCCGCCACTACTTTCTTCCCCTCATTAGTTTTTCCATCCTACTCCCTCTTCTCAGAGTTGGATAATCCCTGGTTCGTTCTCTCTCTCTCCGCAGCTCATTTGTTTCTCCGAGAGCGGCCCATGATGATGAGTCGCTGTCCAAGCGACTTGAGATTCTCCTCTGACGCTTTAAACTGTAAAGTAGGATGTTTAGGTTTGCTAACGTTAGCCTCTGCACTGCCTCTCTCTCTCTCCCTCCCTCCCTCCCTCTCTCTCTCCCTCCAGGGGGGTAATTTGATGAAGTTGGTGAGTGTCCAGGCAAAGCAGATCCTGGATTGGCCTTCAAAATAAGGCTCAGACCCGGAAGTCAGGTTGACAGTATGTACATATCAGATTGATGAGTTAACACAATTGAATGACAACTGAAAAGAAACGTGAAAGATATCTAAAAATCCTATAAAACATCAAATCAAACATCAGTACAGTAGGTCTTCACAGCTTGGAAACTTATTTGTTGCATGTGGCTCAGTTCTAGATTGAACAGCAGCGTGTAACACATTCACATGGTTCAATAACTTAATGTACCACAAGTATGAGCAACAGGACAAAGTACTGTAAAAATATAAACAGTTATTTCTCCTCACATGGTTCAATAACTTACTGTACCACAAGTATAAATATAAACAGTTCTTTCTCCTCACATGGTTCAAGTTTCCACCTGTAATGAAGCACCGTCATGGCAGCACCAGGTCCAGCTGATGAACTGAAAGTCTGCGTCTTTGTTGTCAGCTCAGGTGGTTCACAGACTTAAGATCATTGTCGACCGCTTCTTGAATCTGCAATGAGAAGGGCTTCCGACGTTTCCAAGTGATCGGTGAGGTCAGTGTCCATGTCACCAGTTGTCAGTCATCTCTGTTACTGATGTTCTCCCCGTTGTTTATATTGACCGATAACAAACGAATGCTCTCCTGGCTTCCCTCCTGGTTTTCCTCCTGGTTTCTCTCCTGGTTTTCTTCCTGGTTTTCCTCCTGGTTTCTCTCCTGGTTTCCCTCCTGGTTTCCCTCTGGTCGTCTCTCTGGGTTTTGGTGATTCCCGTTTAGTGCTGTCACAAATCAAAACAAGTCATCAGTCCAGTCATAACTGACTCTTCATAATTTCCACATTTTTTTCTACCAGGCTGGAAAACGTAGGGTTACATTTAGAAAACATGTCAAACTATTGGTACATTATTGGTCTTGTAGATGTATCTGATCATTTGTTACCAAATGTTACAAAAATAAAACAAACAAAATTGTATTTACTTTTAACAACGAGCCCAAGGATTAAAGCTGCAACCAGGACACAAACCTCGATCCAAATGGTTTTAGCTGAAGTGAACAAAAACATGATATTTATTAGAACAGCTCTAAGAAATCACAAAACCATTAAACTTGGAGCAGTTGATTTATTGTTGTTTTGTTCTTGATGTAGACACTCGTTCAAAACCTTACGTCACCATGAATTAAAAGGTTGATTTTCATTTCTACATGGTATTAACAGTTAGACTGGTGTAATTTGGGGAAACACACTGAGTTTGGTTTCTATGTGTAACTTTGCTTGAGTAACATATGACACCAGTCACTGCTGTTTCTCTGACGCATATTTACTTACTGTGAGTATTGTCCGTCTCTGCGTCTTTGTCTTCTCCTCCATCTACTGAGAATGTGATAGAAGTTATTCTTTTTGTAAACACATCTCCTGCACATTCAGACCCTGGGAGGAGGCTGCAGCTGGTTGGCTTAGACCTTCAGGACTTAACTTAAACGTACGATTAAACCAACACACAAAACACAGACTGCTGTTCTGAGGATATAAAACACTTTAACGTTGTCGTGACTGATGATCTAACTTTTGGTAAAGTCCTGCCTCTGAATACTTATCCTGCTTTCTTGGCCGCTACTTTGCCAGATCGTCTCTCTCGACTGCAGACCAGCATCGTCTTCTGGTTCTTGACCTCTTTCTCGTTCTCTACGTCACTGTGAGTCCTCTGAACCTCGCTCAGCTTGATCCTATACCGATGAGGACGTTTTCTCAGGGAAGGCTCTGCTACTGGTTTGCTAAGACTTTCCTAGCGTCCTGTTGTCGCATAACCCGTCGCTTCGAGCAGACTTTCTATCTGGACTATTGACATTAATCTCTGGAACTAGGAAAACACCACTTTGACCTTAATCTGTGCACATTGGATGGTGGTGTGCTGGAGATGTCAGGTGAAAGCGGAGCGCGTGGTATTTTACTGCTGCGAATGAAAACACAGCGAACTGCGACGTCTGTGAAAAGGTCGTTAACTACTGAGGTAACACAACTTACACCAACACACAACGACACAAAGAGAGAGAAGAGGAGAATCTATGTTAAGTTATTGACCCTGTATTTACTTGGTATCGGATCGATACAAAACTTTGCTGTATCGCCCGCCTCAGTGTTTAAGAAGCAAAATGAGAGTAAACTGTTTATCTGACACATTTTTAAGTTAAACTTAGTCTGAACTGTCCGTAGGTGTGAGTGTTACTGGTTGTGTGTCTATCTGCTCTGAGACAGACTGGACCAGGACCTCGATATAGACAGAAGGAGTAGAAAATGAATGAACAAATTAATAAATGAATGTTGGGTTATACCTGTAAAACATTTAGGACTGTTTTATTGAAAGAGATTTGTTGGGGTGTAAATAGTTGATGGACAGAAAAAAAGCTGTAAAACCCTCAGTCATGTTAGGACAAAGCTGGAGACTCAGAAAAGACGTTAACTCACCTGTAACTATCGCCGCAGTCACAGAAAACAACACAAACAGCGTTAACTGCATGTTCACGGTCAGTCAGGATGAAAAGTAGCACGAATTGGTTTGATTTGTTTAAAAGTCAACGACAAAGACAATGCTTTGACACTCGCCTTTACTCTCCCTTTGCTCGAGAAAACCAACGTGACCCAGGGCGGAGTTTCGTGCGTCACCTTTGCTTCTTCGGCCACAGTTAGTGACTCAACACGTCAAAGCTTGTATCGTTGCCTTGGAGGCTCAATAGAAGGTTTGATGCATTATTCTATAATACACCTACAGAGACACCTGGAGAATCGAGAAGGAGAAGCTGCGTCAATGGGCTTTAGGCACCAATGTATAGAAAATCACCATAAAAGGAACAGTTTATTATTAGAATGTCGGTATGATATGACACAAAGCAGCGTCGCCACCACTGAATCGTGGGAGATGAAGTCCACCAGAGGCAGGACGTAGTAGTGGGAAGCTAGAGGCAGAGATGTTACGAATACTGCTGGTGTGGTAGAAGGTGGAGGACCCAAACGCAGACTCAGACCAGGACTAGGCTTGACTTGACTTTATTAACGACACACTTATCATGACACTACTAGGCTTGACTTGACTCGACTCGACTAAACACAAACAAAGACTCACGTGACATGACACAGGAACCACGGGCAGCAACAACACACATAACGACAACGGACCGACAAGGACAGAAACAAGAGGGCAGGCTTAAATACAGAACTAAACAGGAAATTAAACACAGGTGTAACCACTAATTGCAGGGGAGGAGCACAGAGGGAGAACGTGACATCACAAGACAGACAGAAAACCTGGAACCCTCAGTGCTCTGAGGGCTGGATTTTAACAAGAGATGAGTCATGATGAGAGGACACGTCATAGAAACCAGCACATGTAGTGAAATAAACCCACGAAGGACCAATAACGAACAATAACTCAGTAACAAGTCCCCTTAAAGCCAGACTCACATTCTCTGAAACTGGAGCCAAAGCAAAACTCAAACAACCATTTGACCCAAGCATGAAACCTCCTCTGGAGGTAATGGTCATATGCAGCGTGACTAGAAGCTTGTGTCTAACAATTTAAATTAAAGGAGAAGCGAAGGAAAGAATTTAGTCCAGCAGCAAACATGTCTAAGTCTGTCTTGTTTAGTCTGTTCAGGAGTCTTAGTTATGACGCGCTTCAATTAACATCCAGGCGTTGAAGACGTTCAAGTACATGACATTTATTTACTGCTGAACAAACACAGATGAAAATGATCTTTACAAACAAGGTAAATGACTTGTCCACAAAAAAGGAAAGAAAAGAGGAACAGAGGTTGTGGATTGAATGTGGATGATGTCGCCTGCTGCACGATGCAGTAAAAACCCATGTGACCACAGACTAAACTCTGTCCAGGTTCAGACTTAGGCAGAACAACAGTGTAACAGTCCTGCATCGCTGTCATCACCTCAGAACCTGCAGTGATGCTCACGTTACTGTTGCATCGTTCTCCATCATCAGCGTCAGATGAGACCAGTAGAATGATCTCTTGAGGAGCAGAAATGTTCAGTTTGGTAACAGGCTCAGGTTTGATGCTTTCAGTCGTTCTTCTGTTTGTATTTGATCCTTTTTCTTCGTAGCAGTGTGTTAAATGTTAGTTGTGTTTGTCTCTTCTCAGGGTCCAGATCAACCAGTGGACGTCAGGACCAGCAGCAGCTGTTGTTTCATGTCTTGTTTCATTTCATTTCTCTCAGTTATTTCCTGTTTCTGACTAAACCTGAGCTTCTGCTTTTACCAGTAAAAACGTTCACATGAATTAAATCACTGCTGGAGAATTTAAGGACTTTATCTGGAAACATTTAGGGATCAATCATCAAACTACAGTAAGTGAGAGCAGCAGCAACAATAGTGAGTTAACAAATGAATAATTAGATTCAAGTATTTTCCTATTAATTTTTCTGCTGATGCATTTATTGATGCATCTGGTTTAGTTTATATCACCTGTTGAAGCTGACGTTTACACTGTTTGTACTGAACAGTGACAGGTTTCCTGCGTTCGTATCAGGATGTGGTGAACTGCAGCCGCTGTGAGTTGACATTTGACATCAACGCAGGATGGAGATCACGTCTCTCTGCCTTCTGCTCTGTAAGTCGCCTCCTTGCTTCCTCATGGTTCTACCTGCTCTCTGCTCTGCTCCACTCATCCACCAAACACACACAGACGTCAGGTTGTTGACGGATCCTTTGGGAATCACATCTGAATCCACAGGAACATGTAAGAAAACAGAGAAAGCAAAGTTAAACCACTGAGGACAGAGACTGGATCAGGTCAGTGTTTGGTTCTGATTTAGTGAAACTGGACCTTTGAGCCTCTGAAAACCAAACGGATGCTTGTGTGAGGTGAGAGCTGCAGGTCTGGTCACTCTGGGCTCAGGACGGATCGATTTCCTGTCAAACATCCGTCACTGACTTGAATCTAATGCGACAGGAAGTTAAACTATAGCAGGCGTCAACAACCTGAAGGTTTGTCAGAGGCTGAGTCTGCAGCTCAGTGCGTTTGCTTCACAGCATCCAGTCGACGGTTGTTCCAGCTCTGCTCTCGCTGAGCGACTCCTTCGTCTGTGTTTTGCAGGTTTGACTCGGGGCCTCGGTGCTGATGAGGGTGAGCTCTGCTTTTCTCTAGCAGGTGGTTGGAGGATGCTGATGTGCAGAGAAAGCTGCTCTAAGCTGCTTTCAGGTAACACGAGCTTCTGTCTGACTCCTTGCAGCCAAACTGAGCATCAGTCCTGACAGGTCCCTTTTCTTCTGGTACGAGGAAATCACCCTGAGCTGCTCAGGAAGCCAGAGCAGCTGGGTGGTGAGGAGGAACACGTCCAGGCAGACGGCCCAGCGGTGCCAGTTCGGCTGGGCCATCCCCACGGACACGACCTGCACCATCGAGGACTCGGACCAGTCAGACACTGGAGTCTACTGGTGCGAGTCCGCGAGCGGAGGCCGCAGCAACAGCGTCAACATCACCGTGACAAGTAAGAACCCGACTCCGTCATCAGGGTTTGGTTGGAGGTGAGCGTGTTCATGGCTGGATGGTCTCTGTTCCAGACGGTGCAGTGATTCTTCACAGTCCGGCGCTTCCGGTGTCTGAGGGCGAACCTGTGGCGCTTCGCTGCTCCTACAAAGAACACGAGGACGCTGAGCAGACGTCACGTTTCCCCGCGTCCTTCCACAAAGACGACGTGTTCATCGGCACCGAGGACAAAGGGGAGAAGCTGCTCCCGTCCGCGTCCACGTCCGATGAAGGCTTCTACCAGTGCGAACACCCCTCGGGGGGAAAGTCTCCACACAGCTGGCTGAGCGTCCAGAGTAAACACCGGGACCAAGCTCAGAATCAACCGCTGGTGGCTCGCGTTGACGCACTAATGGCTGTTTCCTCCCAGGCCGAGCTCAGACCACCGGGGTCCCGACCACTGCGCCTCCGGACGCGTCTCTGCCGCAGTCGCTGCTCAGCGTCCTGCTGCTCGTCCTCTACAGCTTCATCCTCATCCTGGCCCTGTACACGTACCGGAAGTGGGCCCGAGGTGCGTGAGCCTCAGGAAAACTGTCTGAAAGGCTGGATCAGCATTTACTGTCTGCGCTCTTCCCACAGCTCGAGATGAATCCAAGCGATCTTCTACTCGCCGCATATTGAGACGAGAAGCTGGAACCAAGAGGAAAGAGGAGAAGATGGAGGAAGGAAGCATCCAGAACCAGACCAGGATCAGAGGATTGTTGTAGGAGCCACTATTTGCTTTCTGGTTAGTTTTGGTTTAAGCTGATGGTTAATGATGTAGTTTCACTTCCTGTCTGGTGGCATCGTGAGCCCATCACCGGTAGGACGGAGAAAATATAGATATAGAGATGGATGGATGGATAGATATCTATATAGATAGATAGTAGATAGATGGATGGAGGTGAGTGGCCACTTCTCGTCTCACAGCTTGTTTTTTTTGTGTTTTGTTTTTTTTTCTTGGCGCATCATAGACATCTGATCCATAGCCTGAGGTCATTTCTACTTTTCTTTTCAGTAAATTGCTCATTTACTTCTTTTTGCAAAGATTCTTTCTCATCTACATTTTGTACAACAATAAAATAAACAGAATATTGTGGAACATCTTTGATGCCTGGACATTAATTGAAGCGTTAGGACTAAGACAAGGTCTGATAGTCGCTACTACAGCTTTGCCCCATGTTGTCTGTTTTTATTTGTTGCTGTCAGGAACCTCAGGGATGTTGAAGCTCTTCGACCAAACTGTGGCCTTTTAATGACTGAATGTAAAGTTTTAAATCAACATTATAAATCGGTTTTATTAGTTGACCCCTGAACAGATGATCCAGTTTATTAAAGCTACAGAATGTGACGTATTGATGCGGCTCACAGTCACTGCAGACGTACCAGCTACAACCAGGATGTGAACCTGAGACGGTGGAGACACGACCTTGGTCAGTGCTGCACTCACCTCCCAGCAGGTCCCACATAGACACCGATGGTGTTTACATCACTAGAAAATTAGCCTCAGAATCTGTAGAAAACACTATTAGGACACGTTGACATCATTCAGAATGTGCAGGTCTGATGAGGATATAGATGCAGAGAACCGATGCTGAGTCAGAGCCAGAGAGGCTCCAGGTGGACGGAGGAGCTGATCGTCTGTGGCTACAACAGGACGGCAGCAAGGTTTTCACTCTGCTTCACGAAGAGCTTAGATCCTGTCACAGCCACAAACGTCTCATGGCTGTAAAGTCACGACCACATGTTGGCTCGTCTTCACGATCAGATTGTTTCTCTGGACGACATAACGTTAGCTTCAGGTTCTACTGTAGGAACCTTGGTGTCATCTTTGACCCAGTTCTGTCCTTTACATCCTACATTATAGAATCTCTAGAACCTACTTCCACCTGAGGAATGTTGCTAAAATGAGGAGCATCCTGTCACAGAGTGATGCTGAAACATGAATCCCTGCATTAGTTCCTCCAGGCTGGACGACTGTGTCTCCCTGCTCATAGTTTGAACCAATGACTCTTTAAAAAACCTCCAGTTAATTCAAATGCTGCAGCAGAGTCTGACTGGACTCAGGAAGAGACGTCACATTTCTCCTACATTAGCTTCTCTGTCCTGTCAAATCTAGGATAGAATTCAAAATCCTTCTCTTCATAATAAAGCTCCATCTTGTCTTAGACCTCATGGCTCCTTCTGCTCCAACAGAACCTTGCTTCTCAGAGCTGGTCTACTGGTGGTTCCTAGAGTTTCTACCTGTAGAACGGGAGGCAGAGCCTTTAGCTCCAAGCTCCTCTATGTGGAACCAGCTTCCAGTTCAGGTTCTAGCAGCAGACGCCCTCTCTGCTTTAAAACTAGGCTGAAACCTTACTTGTAAAGTGGCTTAAGGTAACTGATGCTGTGAATTGGCGCCATATAAATAAAGTTGAGTTGAATTCTTGTTTGTATTATACTGTCATTAGTCTGAGACCTATTATGTCTAGATGTCTCATCTTGCCTCTTGTTTGGAGTCAGAGACTCCACGATGCAGATGTGATTATCTGACGATCAACATGCTTTCACTTATATTTACACCAAATGAGCTGAAATGCCAGGAGACGCCCTGGAGACTCAAGAAGAGCCAGAAAGTGAAGGTGAGAAGTCTTTTAGTTGGTTTGTGCTGCTCAATAATCCAGTGGCTGTTGTTAACGCGCTGTTTTTCCAGCTGACGTACGTCTGCGTCAACATGTCAGAAGGACGTGGAGCAGATCAAACATGTCGGGTCTCGCTGCTGCTCAGACTCACTTTGGTGTAAACGTTGTAACTGACTCTGAACAAATGTGGGAACGTTTTGTGAGCCAGATGTTTCTACTGTTGTTTATTCAGACTCACAACTAAACAAAGAGGTTTTAGTTGACTCCTCTTTTCAGTCTCTGCTTTGCCGGTGACCAGGTCTTTAACAGTGAACCAGTCCAACACTTCACAGCATTAACTCCAACCTATAACTGAAGCTGTGTCAGAACAACTCACCGTGAATAACAACCAGTTCATCTGATGCTGCAGCTGCTGCTGGTGAGAAAGTTTAGAGTCGACCAGATGAACCAGATCCTATGATGCAATTCAAGCACATGTAGCAAATGAAAGTCAAAAGGCTCAGAGCTGATTGTTTCTTTATTCCTCTGTGTTCAGACCAAACATTCACTACAAACAATCCAACTGCTGTTCAACACATAGATGTGTTTGACTCACTTTCATCAGGCCAACGAGTCAAATGTAAAAACAGCAGCTGACTCTGAAGTGAAACGTTACATTAGAGGACAAGACTGTTGCACAACTGGAAACTGCTGCTGAGCTCAGGACGTGAGGAAATGAAACAACAACAACGTGGAGAAGCCTCAAACTGTGACGCGTCTGACTCAGGTCGACTTCATGTGACGACTCTGAACGAGATCACGACCTGATGGAGTCGCTGATGGAAGCAGCATCTGCTCCAGTCTTCACGGTTGTGCTCGTCTTCAGTCCTGTCGTCTCACATCATGCTGATAAGGACCCAGGCATCCAGCAGGCAGCGCTGTAACACCTGGCTCTTCAAGCTCTGACTGGCCCCAAACGACACAGGAGCGAATCTGTAGCAGCGTCGCTACTGGACACTACATGGATGTTTGAGTGGTTTGTGATTTCAGGTGTGAGCGTCATTCAAGTGGTTCAGTGAGAAGGTTCCAACGTTCCTTTAATTATTCTCTGTCACTTGGTTGTGGTGCGTTAACCTCTGTCAGGTTGAAGGAGCTTCTTCATTACAGTCCATCATTTCAGATTTTATTCTGCTTGTTGACCTGTTGAACCTGTTTTGTTCTTGCTCTGACTAAACAACCTTCAACCTGCAGACTGGTCTGATTCCAGGCTGAGCTCTAACAGGAGCCACCGATGATTGTTGTTCATCTCCAGTCTCTGTCACCATCACATCCAGCAAGAAAAAAGGCAAATACACACAAAAGAATTTATTAAAAATTATTACAGTTATAAATAGAAATGTTTATATAAGTAACAAATCATTTGAGCTTAGTTTACGTGTCCAGATGTTTCACAGCTTATAAACCGTTGCAAGTTAGTTTGTGAATAAACCCACTGGCTCCACATTAACAGGCTCAGAACGAGAAGAGTGTTTAGTTCAGTGTCAGGTCAAACTGGTCACATTTAGTCTTTTTGGAGCTAAAACACTTTTAAACAGTGAATACAACAATTGTCCAAACAGCAAAGATTCCATTAACAACATCAACACAGCAATTTTAAATACAGTACCTGTGTGTGCGTGTGTTTTATAAAACCTTAGGTTTGCAAGGAATACAAATGTTTTTATATGTTTACATATGAATTGCACCATAATATTCATTAGGCTCTTTTCTTGTAGTGGTGTATGTGCTGCTGTGACTGAGAACGCGTCCATTCGACTGAACCTCCTGCAACAGACTAAATTCTGTCCAGGCGTCAGGTTCAGACTTAGGGCAGAACAACAGTGTAACAGTCCTGCATCGTTGTCGCTGTCGTCACCTCAGAACCTGCAGTGATGCTCATGTTACTGTTAAAGCGACGTTCTCCATCATCAGCTTCGTTCTCCATCATCAGCGTCGTTCTCCATCATCAGCGTCGTTCTCCATCATCAGCGTCGTTCTCCATCATCAGCGACGTTCTCCATCATCAGCGTCGTTCTCCATCATCAGCGTCGTTCTCCATCATCAGCGTCGTTCTCCATCATCTCTATTTCCTCTGGTCTCTCTGCGTTTTCTCTGTTGGGTTGATTTCTTCTTGGTCCTGGACAATATTTATACGAGACAAACCAAAAGTCAGTGTTGACCAACTGGCTCATTTCCTGTTCTTTGACTGTATTGTTTGTTGATGACTGTTAAATTACTTTGTGCTGGAATGAGGGACAATTATAAAGTTATAATAAATGAGCTACTGATTTTATATATAAATGAAAATGATGAGACTCACTTTGACGTTGCCACAAAACAACTGCTACAACAACAAGAGCAAGAACCACAATCACTGCAGCTGAGATGAGACCAGTAGCAGGATCTCTATCAGTGGATGGAGGCTCAGCTGAAATGACAGAACAGAAGATTTGATTATTTTAGATCATCTAGAAATAACTACAACCATGGAGCTGAGCTAAGTTCTTGAGTTTGGTGAGAGGCAACAGTGGCAGCGAACCAACAGGCCTTTGAGCTGAGATGAGGCCGATCTGTGATGCAGACGGAGACGAGTCCGTCCTCACTAAACTAGAGCAGTGGACTTTGTTCAGCAGGTCTGGGATCAGCGCTTCTCCATCAGTTCAGGTTCTCAGGCTAACAGAGCAGCTAACAGCAGGTCAGCTAGCTCTGCCAAGCTGGGTCACATTTAGAGAAGCAGAGACGCTTTAAAAACAGAAAGACGCAACTGGATGATGATGACGTCACTGGGACGTCACTATACAAACCCACCAGCAGGTGACGCTGTAGGACCAGAATGTGACTTTATCTGCATTTAGTATTTAGACCCAGCACTAACTACTAATAACATTTATTATCTGGACGTGACTTTGAAACACAAAGAATGAAACTCATCTACTTACTGGGTTCAACACTTTCTCCTGGTTTACGCTTTGGATCTGCTGAAAACAAAATTATAGACATGTTAGTAATTGAAAACACTATTAAAACTTTATATTAATATTAGTTCGTCTTTACTCACCAACAGTCAACGTAACGTTTCCTCTCCTGACCTGACTTTGCAGTCTGGGAACATAACAGGTGTAATTTCCTGCATCTGTTTCAGTCACGTTGGTCAGTTTGAGTGAAATGTTTCCTTTGTGCATTTCATCATGGAAGAGAGAAGTTCTGTTTCTGAATTTATCGTCTTGAAAATCGTTGTTATCTTTCTGACTTCTATACTTGTGAACAACAGGTTTTCTATTTGGACTAATGACGCCAATCTCCTTTGTCCATTCCACTGTGAGATTTGTCACGTCAAACGGAGGCTCCAGGTGACACGGAAGAATGACGTCAGCACCAACTACTGCTACAACTGGTTCATCAGACCCGATCACGTCTGACCCTGCACAGATAAATGTTGCTGTTGTTTACATGCGACCAAATATGGGAAATAATGTTGAATTTAATAATGTTGAGTTTAATAATATTGAATAACTGCCAGAAGGAAATTTAATTTAAAGAAAAACATGTTTGCTTTTCTCATTCATAGTGAGAGAAGGCAGATGCACAACATGATGCAGTTTTTCTCCTGATTCCCTCACCTTGAATGGTAAATGGTAGAAGGTCTGCATTTGTATAGCGCTTTTCTACCTATTGGTAATCAAAGCGCTTTGACACTGCGTCTCATTTACCCATTCGTACACACAAACACACACACACTCATTCACACACCGGTGGCAGGGCTGCTATGCTCATCGGGGGCAAACTGGGGTTCAGTGTCTTGCCCAAGGACACTTCGGCACACGACTGGGGAAGATCCTACGGTGGGCGACAGCTCTACCTCTGAGCCACTGAATCCTGCTGACTTCACAGCTGAACATGTGAAGTCAGCAGGAGGTTTGGTATCAATGAGTCTGTTGTGTTGTTTATTTGACTAAATATCTGTCGCTGTGACAAACTGACTAACATAAACAATACGTGTGTCAGTTTGTCTCAGTACTCGGTTAAAATACAAGCGTCAAACAAAGAAGTGAAGAAACCAAGTTACAGAGCTCCTCAAAAATCATCACTCAAAGTATAAAAATAAAAATGTATGAAGAACAGTAACTGAGAACCAGCTTCTTGTATCATCGCTGCTTATTTATCAGCTCACGTCTTATACTTTATAAGTAATATATAACTATTTTAGTTTATTTTATTATTGGTTATTTGGCCAATGGCGACTGGACACCAGTGAATCTAAACATTTAACCTTCGGTTCCGTCTGTTCAAACATTTTGACTTGCGGCAGGTTTGTGTCTCATATCTGTAGTTAAACTCACTGAAAGACACCGATTGGCTAAATGATCAGTTATTATTTATTTGATAAACAGCTCAGCTACCGAACACATGACGTCACTTGTTGAGGCCTGTATATTATATGTGCTTATTACGGTAGTGTTACACCTAAAATGGTCTGTACCTTCTCATTACCTACATTACGGTAAACACGTTTTAGAGTAGAGAAGAGGAAAACTGTCGTCATGTTATAACTGACCGTGTCGGATGGACAGAGCCGACAAAGCTGTTACTTTATGGGATCAAATTAGGGTCAAATAAAATTTGTACCCGTAAAATGATTTGTGCGTGTGTAAACCAGATTTGTACTTGTAATAGACTTTGTGTGTCTGTAAAAAGATTTGAACTTGTAGATTTAACTAGAGGATTACCAATATTCACAAACACAAATCAAGACTCTAAGTTACGCACAAAATGTGACAAAACGGTGGCTCTGATTTGACGCTTGAATTTGATTGGCTAATGAAACCCAATCACCAAGCAGGCTGTCGCAGTCCTTTAGCGAAGCACTACTGGTCCTGAAAGGTGAAGACACAGCGATAAGCGGCGACCGCCAATAAACCCACAGAGTAATTATATTTAATGACGAGACAGACTTGACGGACTATATGTATGACAAGATGTAGTCTTGTGATATGTTAAGGTAATGTAGCAGCTGGTAAAGGTAAACTGGTGTTAGTGGCAGAGTGAACGAAGAGTTCCTGCGCTCAACACCACTATATATATGATATATCATGAATTTCACATTATTAATGATAAGCATTTCTTTTATCGTTTATAGCACCTTTGTTTGGGGAAACATTAGTTCCTATCGACAGGTGTTTCTCAGGGGAAGGTTAAAGAGAAGGGACACAAGTTAGGAGGGGGTCAGCGTGGTTGTACGCAGAGCTTTGTAAGTTCCAGAAGTATTGTGTTGCCGTTCTAGTTAATAAAGAAGTTAAACAAAGATCTGTAGCCCGCTTGATACCCACAGCCTCGGTGACTGGAGAACAACAGACACCAACAGAAGTTAGTGAAGTTAGTCACACATAAGGCGAGTTATTAGGCGCACGGACGATTTATGAGAAACATGTTGGCTTTTAGGCCTTATAGTGCGAAAAATACGGTAGGTTGAAACTACGTCGTTAATGGCGGAAGAGAAACTTTATCTTAACTTACTTGTACCTTGTGCCGCCGCGGAGATAAATAAACACAAACACATCACGGCTCCATCAACAGTGAAACAACGAGCCGACAAACGTCCGCAGCTCATCATTGTGTTTTCGTCAAGTCATCAAGGAACCGACTTAAAAAATGAGGCTTTACTTTCTCTTTCTTTTTGAGTGTTGCAACATTAAGGCGGAAATGCATTAAGGGGATTTCCTCATATTCACCAAAAAAACGTTTACGTCCAAGTGGAGGAGGGGGCGGAGTCTGTCCTGCTGCCCTTCAGGACCACACAGAACCTGCCTGAGGACACTGAAGTGATGTGGGAACGATATGAACCTAAACACATGAAGGTCCACAAATATCAGAACAGTTCTGACCAACTTGAAGAACATCCACAGATACTGGAAGATACAGATGTATAATCTGGAGCAAAAGCATCTATAGATGGAAAACTGTGCATCTCAAGGTCAAAGGTCAGATATGTGTGTGTCTCTCTGAGTGCATGCTGGGAGTTTGGTGGCAGAGAGTGTGGTGAGTGTTTGCTGAGACTCTTCTCTAACTTTTCTTGTCTAACTGATTGACAGGTGAGTGATTGTTGTTGTAGTTGTTGTTGTTTACTGAGTGTCAGCTGGTTGTTGGCTGGTAGCCAGATGTGGTTTTCAGTCTCTGAGACGCTGTGACTGGTGTCGTAGTCCAAGCTCACGGTGCAGCAGGTTCTGTTGTTGGTCAGAGACCAGATGTGGGTCAGAACCATCTCATTATCCTCCAGAATGAACTAAGCTGTTGTTGAGTTCTGGAAGGAGCAGAAATGTTCAGTTTGGTAACAGGCTCAGGTTTGATGCTTTCAGTCGTTCTTCTGTTTGTATTTGATCCTTTTTCTTCGTAGCAGTGTGTTAAATGTTAGTTGTGTTTGTCTCTTCTCAGGGTCCAGATCAACCAGTGGACGTCAGGACCAGCAGCAGCTCCACTGCTTTAACTCCTCTGATGGCTGAACAGTCGGTCTGATCGCTCTTCAGCCTCTGATCTGTTCCTCTGGTCACAGCTGTCGGACTCATGTACGATCATAGACGGAGAAAAGCTCCTGGTGTCTGTGGTTGAAGGTGAGGGCAGCGAGGTTTTCACGCAGTTACACTAGGTTCTATTTTAAGATGCTAAATATTGTTGCACATTTCCTGTCACCGTCATAAACATCTGTGCGTCCAGTCATGGCTCTAATATCATCGCTGCATGTTTGCTCTTCTCCAGTTGTTTGTGTCTCAGGTTGTTTTAATGCACGGCTTCTATAAAATGCACTGATGTGTTTCTGTTTGTTTTCAGGTCTTGTTTCATTTCATTTCTCAGTTATTTCCTGTTTCTGACTAAACCTGAGCTTCTGCTTTTACCAGTAACGACGTTCACATGAATTAAAACAGTGCTGGAGAATTTAAGGACTTTATCAGGAAACATTTAGGGATCAATCATCAAACTACAGTAAGTGAGAGCAGCAGCAGTTTTCTGCTGATGCATTTATTGATGCATCTGGTTTAGTTTATATCACCTGTTGAAGCTGACGTTTACACTGTTTGTACTGAACAGTGACAGGTTTCCTGCGTTCGCATCAGGATGTGGTGAACTGCAGCCGCTGTGAGCTGACATTTGACATCAACGCAGGATGGAGATCACGTCTCTCTGCCTTCTGCTCTGTAAGTCGCCTCCTTGCTTCCTCATGGTTCCACCTGCTCTCTGCTCTGCTCCACTCATCCACCAAACACACACAGACGTCAGGTTGTTGACGGATCCTTTGGGAATCACATCTGAATCCACAGGAACATGTAAGAAAACAGAGAAAGCAAAGTTAAACCACTGAGGACAGAGACTGGATCAGGTCAGTGTTTGGTTCTGATTTAGTGAAACTGGACCTTTGAGCCTCTGAAAACCAAACGGATGCTTGTGTGAGGTGAGAGCTGCAGGTCTGGTCACTCTGGGCTCAGGACGGATCGATTTCCTGTCAAACATCCGTCACTGACTTGAATCTAATGCGACAGGAAGTTAAACTATAGCAGGTGTCAACAACCTGAAGGTTTGTCAGAGGCTGAGTCTGCAGCTCAGTGCGTTTGCTTCACAGCATCCAGTCGACGGTTGTTCCAGCTCTGCTCTCGCTGAGCGACTCCTTCGTCTGTGTTTTGCAGGTTTGACTCGGGGCCTCGGTGCTGATGAGGGTGAGCTCTGCTTTTCTCTAGCAGGTGGTTGGAGGATGCTGATGTGCAGAGAAAGCTGCTCTAAGCTGCTTTCAGGTAACACGAGCTTCTGTCTGACTCCTTGCAGCCAAACTGAGCATCAGTCCTGACAGGTCCCTTTTCTTCTGGTACGAGGAAATCACCCTGAGCTGCTCAGGAAGCCAGAGCAGCTGGGTGGTGAGGAGGAACACGTCCAGGCAGACGGCCCAGCGGTGCCAGTTCGGCTGGGCCATCCCCACGGACACGACCTGCACCATCGAGGACTCGGACCAGTCAGACACTGGAGTCTACTGGTGCGAGTCCGCGAGCGGAGGCCGCAGCAACAGCGTCAACATCACCGTGACAAGTAAGAACCCGACTCAGTCATCAGGGTTTGGTTGGAGGTGAGCGTGTTCATGGCTGGATGGTCTCTGTTCCAGACGGTGCAGTGATTCTTCACAGTCCGGCGCTTCCGGTGTCTGAGGGCGAACCTGTGGCGCTTCGCTGCTCCTACAAAGAACACGAGGACGCTGAGCAGACGTCACGTTTCCCCGCGTCCTTCCACAAAGACGACGTGTTCATCGGCACCGAGGACAAAGGGGAGAAGCTGCTCCCGTCCGCGTCCACGTCCGATGAAGGCTTCTACCAGTGCGAACACCCCTCGGGGGGAAAGTCTCCGCACAGCTGGCTGAGCGTCCAGAGTAAACACCGGGACCAAGCTCAGAATCAACCGCTGGTGGCTCGCGTTGACGCACTAATGGCTGTTTCCTCCCAGGCCGAGCTCAGACCACCGGGATCCCGACCACTGCGCCTCCGGACGCGTCTCTGCCGCAGTCGCTGCTCAGCGTCCTGCTGCTCGTCCTCTACAGCTTCATCCTCATCCTGGCCCTGTACACGTACCGGAAGTGGGCCCGAGGTGCGTGAGCCTCAGTAAAACTGTCTGAAAGGCTGGATCAGCATTTACTGTCTGCGCTCTTCCCACAGCTCGAGATGAATCCAAGCGATCTTCTACTCGCCGCATATTGAGACGAGAAGCTGGAACCAAGAGGAAAGAGGAGAAGATGGAGGAAGGAAGCATCCAGAACCAGACCAGGATCAGAGGATTGTTGTAGGAGCCACTATTTGCTTTTCTGGTTAGTTTTGGTTTAAGCTGATGGTTATTGGTGTAGTTTCACTTCCTGTCTGGTGGCATCATGAGCCCATCACCGGTTGGACGGAGGAGATATAGGTATAGATAGATAGATATAGAGATGGATGGATAGATATCTATATAGATATCTATATAGATAGATAGATATAGAGATGGATGGATAGATAGATATCTAGATAGATAGATAGATATAGAGATGGATGGATGGATAGATATCTATATAGATAGATAGTAGATAGAGATGGATGGATGGATAGATATCTATATAGATAGATATAGAGATGGATGGATAGATATCTATATAGATAGATATAGAGATGGATGGATAGATATCTATATAGATAGATAGTAGATAGATGGATGGATGGATAGATATCTATATAGATAGATAGTAGATAGATGGATGGATGGAGGTGAGTGGCCACTTCTCGTCTCACAGGTTGTTTTTTTTACCGCTTTATGTTGCAGGCGCATCATAGACATCTGATCCATAACCTGAGGTTATTTCTACTTTTCTAAATTACTAATTTACTTCGTTTTGCAAAGATTCTTTCTCATTTACATTTTGTACGACAATAAAATAAACAGAATATTGTGGAACATATTTGACGCCTGGACATTAATTGAAGCGTTAGGACTAAGACAAGGTCTGATAGTCGCTACTACAGTTATGCCGCATGTTGTCTGTTTTTATTTGTTGCTGTCAGGAATGACTGTCACAGAACTGAAACGAAATGCATCAGTCTTAAAAAAAACTCAACAGTTTGAAACCCAAATAGAAAAACACAAAAAAAATGCCCTGAAGTAAATGTGTCTCCACAACACCAGTGATGTCAGCCAACTATGTTGTTGCTTTTATTGATGTTGTGATGTCCCACTTGTTTGTAGTGACCGGTAAGAAACGTTTTCCTCCTTGTTTTCCTCTGGTCGTCTCTCCGGGTTTTAGTGATTCCTGTTTTATGCTAAACATTTCTATACATAAGTCCAAACAAGCCGTCAGTCCAGTCATAACTGACTCATATTTCCACATTTTTTTCTAACAGTCTGGAAAACAGAGGGTTAAATTTAGAAAACATGTAAAACTATTACATTAGTACATTATTATCATTTATTACCAAATGTTACATGAATAAAACTAAGAAAATTATATTTAGTTCTATAAACAGAAAGAGCAGCAAAGTACAGCCAGGAGTAAGGCAGCAAGTATGACTCCAACCACGATACAACAATTGATATTTTTCATTTATTATCGTTGTTTTTAATACATCAGAGCCAAACTAACTGATTCAATATGACGAGAAAGTTATTTGTGTCAAATCTTACTCAAGCAAATCTCTGCTTTAAAAAGAGGTTATACACAGAAATTCAGTGAAACTCTGTGTGTTGCTGGCTTTTATGTGTTACGTCCCGGCCAGGTGGGCGCGTATCACGATTTGTGACCCTGCTGTGTCAAACCCACTCTCCCTAGAACCAGGACTCACTAAACCAAGGAATTATCCGCCCACCATTAATTCACAACAAACCCCTACATGACAGCGTAGTTATAGTACACGGAAACATGCAAATCTCCTCAGGGTGAGTCAAGGCCAAAATAACAAAGACAGCAGCGTCTACAGCCCCACAAGGCAGCAAACAAAAAAAAGAAAAGAAAATGTGTAACAACACTGGATGAACTTCTGCCACGTAGCTGTCACCGAAGCTTTGATGAGGAGATTGGGCCAATCAGAGGCCTGCTGCTCCCGACCAATCCCCAGCGAGCGTCAGGTGACTACACAATGGCACACACACAGCAGGTAACACACACAGCAGGTAACACACACAGCACGGCTCAGACCATAACAAAATGGGATTTGCTTTCACAGATTTTCTCTTGATAACTTTATTTATTATCGCAAAAATGTGAAGTTGCAACATCGTTCTCCATCATCAGCGTCGTTCTCCATCATCAGCGTCGTTCTCCATCATCAGCGTCGTTCTCCATCATCAGCGTCGTTCTCCATCATCAGCGTCGTTCTCCATCATCAGCGTCGTTCTCCATCATCAGCGTCGTTCTCCATCATCTCTATTTCCTCTGGTCTCTCTGCGTTTTCTCTGTTGGTTTGATTTCTTCTTTGTCCTGGACAATTATTTACACGACACAAACCAAAGGTCAGTGTTGACCAACTGGATCATTTCCTGTTCTTTGACTCTATTATTTGCCGCTGACTGTTAAATTAATTGATGCTGGAATGAGGGACAATTATAAAGTTATAATAAATGAGCTACTGATTTTATATATAAATGAAAATGATGAGACTCACTTTGACGTTGCCACCAAACAAATGCTACAAAACCAACAACAACAACAAGAACCACAAGAAGCACAATCACTGCATCTCCAGAGATGAGACCAGTAACAGGATCTCTATCAGTGGATGGAGGCTCAGCTGAAATGACAGAACAGAGGATTAGATTATTTTAGATCATCTAGAAATAACTACAACCATGGAGCTGAGCTAAGTTCTTGAGTTTGGTGAGAGGCAACAGTGGCAGCGAACCAACAGGCCTTTGAGCTGAGATGAGGCCGATCTGTGATGCAGACGGAGACGAGTCCGTCCTCACTAAACTAGAGCAGTCGACACAGCACTTACTACTAATAACATTTATTATCTGGACGTGACTTTGAAACACAAAGAATGAAACTCATCTACTTACTGGATTCAACACTTTCTCCTGGTTTATGGAATTTATTGGAATTGGAAACACTATTTAAAGTTTATATTAATATTAGTTTGTCTTTACTCACCAACAGTCAACGTAACGTTTCCTCTCCTGACCTGACTTTGCAGTTTGGGAACATAACAGGTGTAGTTTCCTGCATCTGTTTCAGTCACGTTGGTCAGTTTGAGTGAAATGTTTCCTTTGTGCATTTCATCAGGGAAGAGAGAAGTTCTGCCTCTGAATTTATGTTCTTGTAGGGAATCATCACTCCCATTACTTCGATGGACGTGAACGAACCCTCCATTGAGTCTCCACTCAACTCTTAACTCTGCCACGTCAAACGGAGGCTCCAGGTGACACGGAAGAATGACGTCAGCACCAACTACTGCTACAACTGGTTCATCAGACCCGATCACGTCTGGCCCTGCACAGATAAATGTTGGGTTTCATTAGTTGTTCTGTGGCAGGTGTGTTTGTTTCCAGTTAAACTGTGCGACTCACCAACACTGAGCTGGACAAACGCTTCCTGCTGGACTGAAGGAAGGTAACATCTGTATTTCCCTCCGTCAGACTCAGTCACACTGGACAGTTTCAAGGAGACGTTTCCGTTGATCAACTCATCCACAAACAGACTTGTGCGATAACGATAAGCTGGATTTTGAATCCAGTATATCTTGTATATAAACTATTTTGAATCTTGTATATAAACCGTCCATCATGGTGAACGTGGATGTATAAAAGTTTTTTTTCATATCTTTTATAGTTTTTGAAATATTAAGGTATTCTCAATATTTTCGCCCCATAGAAGTGAATGTGAAACGTGTTTACCTAATTCTTTTTCATCTTAAATAACTTTGGGATACTTTAAGCTACATACATTTAAATTTTAAACTATTCTACAGACATTAAACGACAAACCCTCCAATCGTTTTATATATATATATATATATTGTAAAATTAAATTTACTTTGGTTGGAACTTCATGTGTCATGATCCACAATTCAGGTCCGCCGGAGACTTTTATTTTGAAAGGCTCCGGCGGAGACACTCACCGCGCTTCCTCCATTCTGCTCACCTGGTCCTGATTGTTGTCACCTGGCTCATTAACTCCCTCACTTAAACTCTCCTCACAGTTCGCGGTCAGACCATCAACGTTATCCCGACATACACCGCTTCTCGCCACCCAAGCCGTGAGTTTTTCTCGATTGCCTCTGTTTGTTTGCCAAGACGCTCACGGCGTCGGTGGATTCCCTGCATGTTTTGGACACCGGAATCTGAACTCTCTCTCTCGTCCCTGGGTGGTGGCTCTTTGCCACGTCAGCTCGTTACGGCAGACCTTTGTATGAACATTGCTCACTGCAGCTTACTCCGAGCGCCTTTGGTGCACCGTCTCTGTTTTGCCGGTTCGGCTCGCCTTTTGTTTGTTTCTTGTCGCCTGGACTCTGCTGTTCTCCTCGTCACACTCCTGGACCACCTCACTCGTCTGCAATAACCCCTGGACTGCTGTTCTGTTGCCTTTTAATAAATCATTATTCTACTGCACCCATTTCCTGGTTCTGCCTGTTCCATCCACATCTAGTTCGGTCATTGCAAATCGTAACATTATGTTACGTGAGGAAGTTGGTTTGTCCCACATTTAAGAGAGGACATTGAAGTTCTCCAGTGTTCGGCGGGCGGGAGTGGATCCCAGAGAACCGAGTCTCCTCATTCACCCACAGGCCTGATTACGTGTAATGCAGCTTATCTGACCCACAAAGGTAAGTATTACACCGGTGGCAGCGGGTTTGCAACTTGGGCTTGTTGCCGGGGACGAACGTTGTTTGCTACCGTTACAAGCTAACGCCTAGCTAGCAGGGGCTACAGTGGCTCACACGGACGGTGTTCATACATGAACCTGAACACTGCGATCGCCTCAGACGGATAAACTGGACACGTTCTCCCGTCGCTTCGTGGAGAACTGCGTTAAGGCCAATGAGCTGCCATTTCAGCCGAACTCTGCACACGCCAGAGGACACTTTGGACTCGGAGACTCCCCCCACGTCTACACAGGTGAGGGAAGAGATGACTTAGAAGCTAATCCAAACTGATGAGGACAGTACGTACAGGCTTCTAGCTACTGGGACAACCTTCCTGAAGCGGCTAAGTCTGATTATGCAGCAGTGAAAGACCGACCTAAAGCCGTTTTTGGACGGACTGCTTACCTTTCTACTCTTCAGTTTTAATGCGCGCACCTGTCTCCCAGGTGAAGCACTTCCGCTTCTCCTACATGTGGACATAATGCTAAAGATGGTGAAAGATTTGTTTTTTTGCTGGGATTGAACCATTTCATATCAACTACGATGTCATGTACATGGTGTCACGACATTGGATGCTGCTCTCAGGTTGGATCAGCTGAACGGGATACACGAGGATACAGCCCATCACCTAGAGAAGAGTGGCATGTTTTCTGAGCGTTCTGTGGATAGACGTCAGTCTCCGTCTCCTGGATGTGTACGTTTCAGATCAAAATCACCCACTACTACTGAGGGAAACTACAAGTAGCTGGCAATGGGGACCAATTGCCATCTAATGACTACTCAGGCCCACAGGGACATTAAAACCCGCGGACAGAAGGCATGCAGGACCTGCTGTCACAGGCTGAGGTTACAAAACTATATGTATCTGTTGTAATTGAGGACACTGTAGTACATGCTTTTGTAGATACTGGTGACATTTCAACGGCTTCAATTTCTCTCCACAAAAGCCTGTTGTACAGCAGTTTGTCCCTCTCACTAGTGCTACAGGTGATTATCTGGACTCTGTTGGGTCAATTGTAGTTAAGTTAAGTATAGCACAAGGTTTATGACACTACTTTATGTCAATACAGGTTGTAAGAAACTGTACCAAATTACAGATTTTGGGCTGGGACTGGTTGCGACTGCTATCATTGTCATGGTGGATGATGAGGAAGTGCCCGTGGTAAACCCACACAGATACATCCCTAAAGTGACTAACGTTAAGGTGTCCGCCACTGTAACAATTCCTTCTATGTCTGAGTTGGTAATCACAGCTAACCTTGATGTTCCACATGGTTATGATGGTGTATTTGAACCCCATTATAGTAATGAGACCCCTACCGGCTTGGCATGGGCTGTGGCTAATTCATGTCAAAGTAGCCAACCCTTCAGCTGACACTGTGAGGGTCTGGTAATAAGGTACACATGGATGTCACAGTGCTGTCTAAGCCCCCGTTTTCACAGAACAAACCCGTCAAGGTTGCCCAACCAGTTAAAAAACCAATCAAAACAATAGACCCCAAACTGCCTTTACTACAGGTGATGGATTATTCCACTTAATCTCCATTCCAGAGACTCATGCAACTGGTCTTGAGAGGACTGGACTACATGGGTCATTTATCTGGATGACATCATCTGTATGGGAAAAGACTTTGGTGCTCACATTAAAAACCTCACAGATGTTCTCACAAGGTTTAGACAAGCTGGTCTAAAACTAAATCCAAAGAAATGTGAGTTTTGTAAATCAGCTGTAAAGTATGTGGGTCACATTGTATCACGTGACTGCTTGTCACTGGACCCCGTTAACGATCATCATATACGGGAATGGCCTGTTCCAACATCACCTACTGATATAAGGGCATTTCTGGGACTGTGCTCTTATAACAGGCAACTTGTTTACCAGTATGCATTTATTGCTCACCCTCTGCACAGACTCACACAAAAACAGGTTCCATTTGGATACACGGAAGAAGAAGAACGCTCAAAGGCGTTCAGCACTCTGAAGGATGCACTGAGCTCTCCTCCTATAATGGCTTTTCCTAATTTTGACGAGCGATTCATCCTGAGATGCCTCTAACTAAGCAGTGGGAGCAGTACTTGCACAAATTCAAGAGGGACAAGAAAGAGTTATAGCGTATGCAAGTCATCTGGTGCACATATGATAAGGAACTGTGGGAAGGTGTTTGGGCTGAATTGTAATTGATTCACAATCATTACTGATCATCGCCCACTCCTCAGTTTAAGGAAAATGGATGTTACACACGACCCCACAGGAAGCAGAGGTCGTTGGGCTTCGGAGTTAGATCATCACTTAAAGTATAAAAGGCAGAAGGTATGTAGAAAAGCACAGAGACGCTGCTTCTTGTGTATCATTACTGCTTATGTCTTATAGTTTAAGTTCTTTCAGTTTATTTTATTTAAAAATAAGTTTGGTTATTTGGCCAATGGGGAGTAGACACCAGTGAAACTAAACTTTTTAAATGTAAAAAATAGCTTTTAAATAAAATGTCAAACATTACACACGTGTGTTATTAAAACACGGCTGTTCTACTGGAAGAAAAGCCCTAAATTATTAGTTCTGTCACCTTAGGTCCATCCTCCATTTTATTACAATCGTATATTCATTTGTTTTACTTGTACATTATGTTGGATTTGTTTAATTTAGCATTATTTATGATAAGCATTTAATTTATCATTTACAGCATCTTAGTACATGTAACATTGGTTCCAATCTGCCTGTGTTTCATTGGAAGTAGTTGAGAGGGAAGAGCGAGAGTTAGAGAGGAGCAGCCATGTTGTACGGAGGGAGGACAGAAGTTCCGGGTGTATTGTCCTGCCATTTTGGTTTTAATAAAGAAAAGTTGTTAACGAACTGTAGCCCGATTAGTGCCGTCAGCCTCTGAGACTGGAGAACTCTATAGACACAACAGAACATAGGCTTACAGTTCTATAATGTTCTTCAAATGAGAATCCTATCCTCCTATCTGTCTAGAAAACCTCACTGAAAACACAGAATGGCTGAATGAGTAGAAAACACTGACGTTCCACTGAGACCTCGACCCACAGGAAGTGAAAAGACTACGAATTATTATTACAGCCATTATTGTAATTACGTAGTTCATAAAAACGAACAAACAGCAAACGCCATAATAAAACCTACCTTACAGATTTAATTTTACACCGATGCCGCTCGAGCTCAACTCAGATTTACAGTCGATTGAAATTAGGTCAGGCTCTAAACAATTAGTAATGGTCAGCATCGTTCTCCATCATCAGCGTCGTTCTCCATCATCTCTATTTCCTCTGGTCTCTCTGTGTTTTCTCTGTTGGCTTGATTTCTTCTTTGTTCTGGACAATTATTTACAGGAGACAAATCAAAAGTCAGTGTTGACCAACTGGCTCATTTCCTGTTCTTTGACTGTATTATTTGTCGTTGTCTGTTAAATTAATTTGTGCTGGAATGAGGGACAATTATAAAGTTATAATAAACGATCTACTGATTTTATATATAAATGAAAATGATGAGACTCACTTTGACGTTGCCACAAAACAACTGCTACAACAACAAGAACCACAAGAAGCACAATCACTGCAGCTGAGATGAGACGAGTAACAGGATCTCTATCAGTGGATGGAGGCTCAGCTGAAATGACAGAACAGAGGATTAGATTATTTTAGATCATCTAGAAATAACTACAACCATGGAGCTGAGCTAAGTTCTTGAGTTTGGTGAGAGGCAACAGTGGCAGCGAACCAACAGGCCTTTGAGCTGAGATGAGGCCGATCTGTGATGCAGACGGAGACGAGTCCGTCCTCACTAAACTAGAGCAGTGGACTTAGTTCAGCAGGTCTGGGATCAGCGCTTCTCCATCAGTTCAGGTTCTCAGGCTAACAGAGCAGCTAACAGCAGGTCAGCTAGCTCTGCCAAGCTGGGTCACATTTAGAGAAGCAGAGACGCTTTAGACACAGAAAGACGCAACTGGATGATGATGACGTCACTGGAACGTCTCTACACAAACCCACCAGCAGGTGACGCTGTAGGACCAGAATGTGACTTTATCTGCATTTAGTATTTAGACCCAGCACTAACTACTAATAACATTTATTATCTGGACGTGACTTTGAAACACAAAGAATGAAACTCATCTACTTACTGGGTTCAACACTTTCTCCTGGTTTACGCTTTGGATCTGCTGAAAACAAAATTATAATGTAGACGCGTTAGGAATTGAAAACACTATTTAAACTTTATATTAATATTAGTTCGTCTTTACTCACCAACAGTCAACGTAACGTTTCCTTTCTTGACCTGACTTTGCAGTTTGGGAACATAACAGGTGTAATTTCCTGCATCTGTTTCAGTCACGTTGGTCAGTTTGAGTGAAATGTTTCCTTTGTCAATTTCATCATGAAAGAGAGAAGTTCTGTTTCTGAATTTAGCGTCTTGAGCATCGTTGTTGTCGGCACGACTTTTATACATGTGCACAACATATCCGTCCTGTTTCCATTCCACTGTCAGACGTGTGACGTTAAACGGAGGCTCCAGGTGACACGGAAGAATGACGTCAGCACCAACTACTGCTACAACTGGTTCATCAGACCCGATCACGTCTGGCCCTGCACAGATAAATGTTGGGTTTCATCAGTTGTTCTGTGGCAGGTGTGTTTGTTACCAGTTAAACTGTGCGACTCACCAACACTGAGCTGGACAAACGCTTCCTGCTGGACTGAAGGAAGGTAACATCTGTATTTCCCTCCGTCAGACTCAGTCACACTGGACAGTTTCAAGGAGACGTTTCCGTTGATCAACTCATCCACAAACAGACTTGTGCGATTACGATAAGCTGGATTTTGACTCTCGTATAAAAACCGTCCATCTTGGCGAACATGGATGGATTCTGACTCCAGATCAGGTCGGGTCCACTCCACTGTCATGGACTCAGCACTGATGGGAGGTTGAAGACGACACAATAGGACGACGTCACCACCAGACAAGACGACGATTCGCTGAGGTGAACAAACCAAAACACTGGAGCCTACAAGGAAAGAGGAATAGAAATTACCTGCTGCTGTAACAGTTCAGTCGTTCAGCTCTGAGGAGCTCTGTGTTCTGTCTTACATGGTTTGTCTGTGATGTCACTTCCTGGCTTTTCTGCGTTTTCTGTTTCCTGTGTCCGTATTTCAGCCTGTCGTCCAAATCTTGTTTTTCTGACTCGCTGTCTAATGTTACGTTTTGTTTTCTGGCTTGAATTTAACTTGTTGAATGTTTCTCCTTGCTGTTGGTTTCTTTTTTTGTAACTGGATCTTTTTTGATTTGTACTTTGTTTGTTCTTTCTTTTATCTGGTACTTGTGTTGTCTGTGTTTGATTGAGTTTGCTCTGCTCTCTCTAATGTTTTGTCTCAGTTTGTGTTTCCTATAGTTTAACCCTTACTCACCTGCCCTGCAGTGATCTTTAGTTTAGCTCTGATTTCTACAGGCCTGCTCTGCAGTGAATTTGAGTTTATTTTGCCTCTGTGTTCTTGTTCGTCCTGAGTCGTCAGACTTCTACTTTGTGTGAGCAGCACTTTGTTTGTTCTTCCCGTGTGGGAAGTGTTAGATTCACTGAAGGATGGTTCTAGAAACTTACCTTGACTTTGACTTTGTAGCTTGTAAATTGGTGATTTGTAACAGCTGCACTGATGAAAATTACTTTTTAACGCTGTCCTGCGTTAAAAAGGTTTAACGCTGTTAAACCCAGGAGCAGTAAGATCAGATTTGGTTTCCAACATCTATCATCACTTTCACATGCAACCACATGTGGGAAATAATGTTGAATTAAATAATGTTGAATTAAATAATGTTGAATTAAATAATGTTGAATTAAATAATGTTGAATTAAATAATGTTGAATTAAATAATGTTGAATTAAATATTGTTGAATTAAATATTGTTGAATTACTGCCAGAAGGAAATTTAATTCGGAGGAAAACACGTTTGCTTTTCTCATTCATAGTGAGAGAAGACAGATGCACAACATGATGTTGTTCACTTTATAATTGTGGTTTTACGCAGACGTCGCTCGAGCTCAGCTCAGATTTACAGTAGGTTGAAACTATGTCGTTAATGGCGGAAGAGAAGAGAAACTTTAACTTAACTTACTTGTGTCTTGTGCCGCCGCAGAGATAAATAACAACAACAACAAACACATCACGGCTCCGTAAACAATAACAAAACGAGCCGACAAACGTTCGCAGCTCTTCATTGTGTTTTCGTCAAGTCATCAAGGAACCGACTTTGAAATGAGGTTTACTTTCTGTTTCTCTCTTAGTGTCGCAACATTAACGCGGAAACGCACAGAGAAGGTTCCTCATATTCACCAAAACACATTTATTTATATTAAACCTGTAACCGTCCTGCATGACAATGACCTGATTAGTGATTCTGCACCGATGTCTCGTATCAACGCAAAGTATCAGCTACGGTTTCTGGTTAATGTCAGTGGTGAACATTCAAACTGTTTATTTCTCTTCCTCTTCAGTTTCAAAGCATAGAAACAGAGACGCTGTTGACAGAACATGTATCAACATGAACTAGTGAAACCTGAGTTCAGACTCGTTTCCTGACAGTAAAAACAGGATCATGTTTATTCCTGTTGTTCAGCCTCTGTTTTTTATTCTGCTGAGCTTCTACCTTTAAATTCAGTTTTTAAAAGGCAACCAATAAATTTGGAAACTATAACTTATCTTAATGCTTTAAATGCTTTTAAAGGCTGTTACAGTTGAGCCAAACAAAAAAGATTTAAACCATAAAACAGAGCAAAAGGTGCCGCTCAAGGTCAAAGGTCAGATATGTGTGTGTCTCTCTGAGTGCATGCTGGGAGTTTGGTGACACAGAGTGTGGTGAGTGTTTGCTGAGACTCTTCTCTAACTTTTCTTGTCTAACTGATTGACAGGTGAGTGATTGTTGTGTTGTAGTTGTTGTTGTTTACTGAGTGTCAGCTGGTTGTTGGCTGGTAGCCAGATGTGGTTTTCAGTCTCTGAGTCGCTGTGACTGGTGTCGTAGTCCAAGCTCACGGTGCAGCAGGTTCTGTTGTTGGTCAGAGACCAGATGTGGCTCAGAACCATCTCATCATCCTCCAGAATGAACTAAGCTGTTGTTGAGTTGAAGGAGCAGAAATGTTCAGTTTGGTAACAGGCTCAGGTTTGATTGTTTCAGTCGTTCTTCTGTTTGTATTTGATCCTATTTCTTCGTAGCAGTGTGTTAAATGTTAGTTGTGTTTGTCTCTTCTCAGGGTCCAGATCAACCAGTGGACGTCAGGACCAGCAGCAGCTCCACTGCTTCAACTCCTCTGATGGCTGAACAGTCGGTCTGATCGCTCTTCAGCCTCTGATCTGTTCCTCTGGTCACAGCTGTCGGACTCATGTAGGATCACAGACGGAGAAAAGCTCCTGGTGTGTGTGGTTGAAGGTGAGGGCAGCGAGGTTTTCACGCAGTTACACTAAGTTCTATCAGGATGTGGTGAACTGCAGCCGCTGTGAGTTGACATTTGACATCGACGCAGGATGGAGATCACGTCTCTCTGCCTTCTGCTCTGTAAGTCGCCTCCTTGCTTCCTCATGGTTCCACCTGCTCTCTGCTCTGCTCCACTCATCCACCAAACACACACAGACGTCAGGTTGTTGACGGATCCTTTGGGAATCACATCTGAATCCGCAGGAACATGTAAGAAAACAGAGAAAGCAAAGTTAAACCACTGAGGACAGAGACTGGATCAGGTCAGTGTTTGGTTCTGATTTAGTGAAACTGGACCTTTGAGCCTCTGAAAACCAAACGGATGCTTGTGTGAGGTGAGAGCTGCAGGTCTGGTCACTCTGGGCTCAGGACGGATCGATTTCCTGTCAAACATCCGTCACTGACTTGAATCTAATGCGACAGGAAGTTAACCTATAGCAGGTGTCAACAACGTGAAGGTTTGTCAGAGGCTGAGTCTGCAGTTCAGTGCGTTTGCTTCACAGCATCCAGTCGACGGTTGTTCCAGCTCTGCTCTCGCTGAGCGACTCCTTCGTCTGTGTTTTGCAGGTTTGACTCGGGGCCTCGGTGCTGATGAGGGTGAGCTCTGCTTTTCTCTAGCAGGTGGTTGGAGGATGCTGATGTGCAGAGAAAGCTGCTCTAAGCTGCTTTCAGGTAACACGAGCTTCTGTCTGACTCCTTGCAGCCAAACTGAGCATCAGTCCTGACAGGTCCCTTTTCTTCTGGTACGAGGAAATCACCCTGAGCTGCTCAGGAAGCCAGAGCAGCTGGGTGGTGAGGAGGAACACGTCCAGGCAGACGGCCCAGCGGTGCCAGTTCGGCTGGGCCATCCCCACGGACACGACCTGCACCATCGAGGACTCGGACCAGTCAGACACTGGAGTCTACTGGTGCGAGTCCGCGAGCGGAGGCCGCAGCAACAGCGTCAACATCACCGTGACAAGTAAGAACCCGACTCCGTCATCAGGGTTTGGTTGGAGGTGAGCGTGTTCATGGCTGGATGGTCTTTGTTCTAGACGGTGCAGTGATTCTTCACAGTCCGGCGCTTCCGGTGTCTGAGGGCGAACCTGTGGCGCTTCGCTGCTCCTACAAAGAACACGAGGACGCTGAGCAGACGTCACGTTTCCCCGCGTCCTTCCACAAAGACGACGTGTTCATCGGCACCGAGGACAAAGGGGAGAAGCTGCTCCCGTCCGCGTCCGCTTCTACCAGTGCGAACACCCCTCGGGGGGAAAGTCTCCGCACAGCTGGCTGAGCGTCCAGAGTAAACACCGGGACCAAGCTCAGAATCAACCGCTGGTGGCTCGCGTTGACGCACTAATGGCTGTTTCCTCCCAGGCCGAGCTCAGACCACCGGGGTCCCGACCACTGCGCCTCCGGACGCGTCTCTGCCGCAGTCGCTGCTCAGCGTCCTGCTGCTCGTCCTCGGACGCCATCCGCCCGAACAACTACCCCAAAATAAACAACCAGAACCCACCAAAAGCCCCCAGAACCACCAGCAAGTGGCAAGTAAAGAACGAGAAAAACGGCAAAAAACGCCAGCCTCACCACGCACACTCTCACACGACGCCATACTCAGAGAGAGAGAAAAAGAGAGAGAGATTTTTTGATTTTTCAATAAACTTTATTTGTCAAGCTCAGAAGACAAATAGTAAACAATCAACAAGAGGAAAAAGAAAACAATTGACAAGTGACAAATAGGTGCATTAAATAATAAAGATAAGAACCATTAATAATTTAGTTCTTATTTTAAAGTGGGTTAGACCTTATTTAAAAGCGCTACCAAAAACAAGGTCGTCATCCACCACAGAACAGGTGACGTCTTGGTGACACCACTGACTTGTAAAACTGAGCAAGTTGTTGGTGAACTTGTAGAACTTAAAATCTACCCACACTCTGGCCCTGACCAAAGCGCAAAACATGGGAACGATGTCTTGGTTCTTCATCTGTCTAGTCTTGTAAATGGCAAGCTTGGCTTGGCCAGACACAAAGTTCAGCAGTTGCCACTTGGTGGCATCGGTTCTGCTGTAACCAGCACCAAGAATAAAAACATATACACTCCATGATACATTAAAATCTTCAAAAACACCAGACAATAAGTTAAAAAGTGCCTTCAGTCTTTTGCAGTCCATGAAGCAGTGGAAGACAGTCTCGACCTCACCACAGTGCTCACACATGCGGGAGCTTCCTGGGTTGATCCTCACAGTGAAGGAGTTGACGGCTATCGCCCCGTGAAGAATCCTCCACTGAAGGTCTCCAGTTCGTTTGTTTAGTGGGGGCTTGTAGAGGACCCTCCAGACTGGCTGAGTCTGGGCAGGCAGCGCCAGCCTCTTCCTCCAGACCGTGTCCATTCTGCTGCTCAGCTGTTTTAGATTCAGAGCTTTGACGCAGCAGCTGTAAAACAACTTCCCTGTTAGTGTGTACAGGTCAAACAACTCGATGGAGTTTCTAAAAGCCAAGTTAAAACCCATCTCGGGAAAGGGATCCCGCTCATCTGGAGTCTCTGTGTGATTCGTGTAGTCCTGCAGCATCTCTCGTTCATCATCAGTCAGTTCTGCCGACAGGAGTTTTAGGAACTTTCCTGAGATCCTAGATGAGTGAAGACCCAGTGCGGAGGCCAATGCCTCTGCGTTCCGCAGTCCAGGACCAGCTACGTCTACCAGGTGCCGTAATGTATTCAGACCCGAGGTAACCAGAGCGTGAGTCAGTCCTGGAAAGGAGCTGTTCTGCAGGTCCAGCCGAGCCCCGTGGACCAGGGGCTCTGATAGCAGCCAGTGGAGGGAGACTGAAGGCTCCAGCCTCCTCCAGTTAAACAGACCCCAAGACCTAAAAACAGTCTGATAAAAGGCAGGTAGAATTGTAACATTAAAAGCAGTAGTGTCCATTAAAAACAAGGCAGTGTCCAGGTTCAGTTTGTTAGTCCTTCTAAAAATGGCAGAAGCCACGGGTCTCCATACCACGTCCTCTGGGCCACAGAGAAACCTCTGACCGAACTGAAGTCTAAAAGCCAGCACTCTGCTGGACAGATGAACTAAACCTTGTCCACCTTGGTCTTTAGACAAGAACAACATACACTGGGGCACCCAATGAAGCTGGTCCCAGAAGAAATCTACCACTTTGGACTGGAGCAGTTTCAGGAGGTCAGCAGGGGGGTCCACACAGGCCAAGCGATGCCAGAGCCCACTTGCTACCAGGTTATTAATAATGAGGGTCCGTCCCTTGTAGGACATGTGTGGCAGTAACCATCTCCACTTTTGCAGCCTCCCCTCTACCTTCTCTACGGCGCCATCCCAGTTCATTTCAATGTTTTCATCGTTGCCAAGATGAACACCCAGATACTTAAAACCTCCTGTTTTCCAGAGGAGGCCCCCCGGAAGCCTCGGACGACCAGTCCTCCAGCCTCCTACCGCTAAGGCCTCTTGGTCTAGCGAAATCAGACCTAAGTCTATGCCCAATGAACTAGAGAGATCTAAAACATCCCGAATTAAGATCACGTTATCACAGATTAACCTACCGGGCACACAGTACGTCTGGTCCCGATGAACGATCTGATCCATCACCTCCCGCAGTCTGTTGGCCAGGGCCTTGGACAGGATCTTATAGTCCGTGCACAGCAGCGAGACAGGACGCCAGTTCCTAATGTCCTGCAGGTCTCCCTTTTTTGGCAGTAGTGTGAGGACGGCTCGTCTGCAGCTCAGGGGTAAGGAGTTCTCTGTTAGACTCTCTTCAACCACAGAGAGAAAGTCCTGGCCCAGGTCACACCAGAAAGTCTTATAGAACTCGACAGTGAGGCCGTCCAGCCCTGGAGCTCTCCCTCCCTGCATGCTCTGCAAGGCTGTGGACAGTTCTTGCAGGGAGATGGAGCTCCCAAGTTCATTGTTGACCTCCTCAGGAACCTGAGGAAGGTTGTCACAGAAGGCTGCAAAGCCCTCCTCATCGTCAGTGTGTTCACTGGCGTACAAGTCCCTGTAAAAATCCACAGCCCTCCTCCTGATGGCACCCGGCTCTTCTAGAATCTCCCCTGTAGTTGATCGTAGGCCATGAATGGACCTACTCTGGCCGTTGCGCTTCTCCAGACCAAAGAAGAACCTGGAGGGGGCGTCCATATCGGCCACATTCTGGAACCTGGACCGGACCAGTGCACCTTGAGTTCTGGTGCCCAGTAAGCTGGCAAGAGCTGCCTCTTTTGACTTGAGGGCTTCAATGTGCCCAATGTTTCCTGTGGATTCTGCCATGTGCTGCAGTTCCACAATATCAGTCTCTAGACCCTTCATTGATCTTGTAATGTCCCTCGTGACATTGAGAGTGTACTGCAGACAAAATTGTTTAATCTCAACTGTACCACAATCCCACCACTGTCGAAGACTCATAAAATCAGGTTTTCTGGTTTTAAAACATTCCCAAAAGAACCTAAAACTATCTTTAAAACCCTCGTCCAGCAGCAGTGAGTCGTTAAAATGCCAGTACGTGCTCCTGTGCTTGATGTTGTTGATAAAAACATGACACTGAACCATAGAATGATCAGTAAAACCAACAGGTGAGATAAAACAGGACCTAAAAGTGCCTAAGTGATGCTTAAAAGCATAAAAACGATCAAGTCGAGCCAGGGAGACCATGTTGTCTCTCATGCGAGACCAGGTGTACTGTCTTTCGCAGCCATGAAGGCTCCTCCAGACATCCACCAGCTCATGCGTCTCTACAACCCGTCTTAAAAGCTGTGCTGAAGCAGAGTGTGGCTCCATGTGGTTTCTGTCTATGGAGTCGTTTTCAGTGCAGTTAAAATCACCACCTAAAAACAGAAGATCCTCAGAATTCAAATTCATTAAAACAGTGTTAACTTCACTGAGGAGCTTAAGTTTCCCTGGTCCTGTGTTCGGAGCATAGACGTTCACTAAAAGCATCCTTCGGTTGTCAAAACCCGTCTGCACCACCAACAGTCTGCCAGGAAGGACCTCAGACACGGTGAGGGAGACAGGAGGGCAGGACTTGGAGAATAAAATGCCCACACCGGCGCTGGTGCTGCTGCCGTGGCTCAGAACCACCTTCCCAGGCCACTCCCTGAGCCAGTCAGCCTCATTACTCCCATCACTGTGTGTCTCCTGAACAAACATGATATCGATATGGTGCAGTGTCATCAGTTCATATAAAACCAATCTCTTTTTCAAGTCTCTGGCCCCATTTAGGTTTAAAGTGGCTGTTTTAAAATGAACCATGAGAAGAGGGGAGATAGAAAACAACCCAGAGTAAAACCAACGTTCTTGGGTGAAAACCTGAGCGATTAAAAGACTCCACCATCCTCCTCATTCAGAAGTTCCTGACTCAGTTTAAAAACGATCTTCTTCAGTCTGTAGAACTCCTGGTCCGTGTAGCCCCCCTTGCCCCTGCTCCTTATCTGAGCACGCACAGATGTAACAAAACGCTCTTTGTCAGAAAAATAATCGTCAAATTTGACACGTTTCATGTTTTTTGTTCTTAGTAAAAACAGTTTGACTCGTTCAATGCTGTAATCCGCAGTTTTCTGGGGCTGGGATGAATTATAATCTGACATTTCTGTGTCGCTGGCAGGAGGAGAGTCCTCGTCCTCACTGAGGTGTGACTCAGCTACGTCCAGTTCTCGCCCTCTGACCTTCTTTGCGGTCCCTTGCGACTCTTGGGAGCAGCTCGTGGTGGCTTTAATTTTTCTTTTAGCATTTTTTCCTTTTTTACAACTTTCTGTGTCACTCGGCATTTCTTCAGTATCAGCACAATTAGATTTCAAGTCGCTAACATCTGCCTCCTCCATTCTTTCACTGTTAGTCTCTGGGACTGATGAGGTTGTCGCTACAACCGTGTCCAATCCCTGTGACTGTGTATCAGCCACATCACTTTGTCCACCCACAGCTGGTTGTCCTTCATCACGACCAGCCTTCACCTGTCGCCGCCTGCTCTCGTCCACCTTCCACCCGTTCTCCACCGTCACCACCCTGCTCTCGTCCACCTACCTCCGTTCCACCACTTGTCTGTGGTTGTCCACCACCAGCCTGCTCCTGTTTCTCCGTCTCACCCTCCGTGTGTCTGGCTGACCCTCCTTCATGCCGTTCCTTCTCATTTCCGGTAAACTTTTCAGGGCAGGCCCTGATGAGGTGTCCTTCCTTTCCACAACCAAAGCACTTCATGGTTTCAGATGTTATAAATAGAACATAATCAAAATCCTCAACTTTCAGTTTTAGGACCAGATTAAGTTCTTCGTCTTTTCTGTGCATTGCCATGTAAACCTGTCTCCTGTGGGAGACAACATGACGTAGTTCTGGCTGTTTGCAGCCTGAGGGCAGCTTCTTGAAGGGTGAGACTATTTTACCGTGTCTAGAAAGTTCCCTGCTCAGCATCTCATCGCTAACAAACGGTGGAACATTGGAAAGTGTCACTTTTTTAAGCAGGTTGCGTGAAAGGGGACACAGGAACAAACGAGTCGTTGATAACGACTCCGTTCTGGACCACGACGTTAACTTTGTCCACGCTGTCTAGAAATATCACCACGGACCCGCTCATTCTAGCAGCGGACTTAAGACACTGTGGACCGACCACTGCGGCCACAGCAACACAACATTCGTTCACCGAGTACCGGGAAGCAGCGGCGATCTTCAGGCCGTGCTTCCGCGTTAACTCGGTCAATAACATCCCGCACCGGGGAAAGACGGCTACAAAACACCAGAAAAACCACCCACCCGCTTTATTTACACACCAAACTAAAGAACCAAGCCTCAAAAAACACCACAGTGAAATATATGAATAAACGAAAAGCTAAAGCTTTCGAAAAACCGTCAGACAGTCTGACAAACACCCAGCTCTCACTCACACACCGCCTCACTCAGAGAGAGAGAGAGAAAAAGAGAGAGAGAGAGAAAAAAAGAGAGAGAGAGAAACCTTTAACGTGGCCTTTATTTCTAGAAAATATTATTTACAGGCACAAAGACAAAAAAAAACCTTCAAAACGACAAAAAAAAAAAAAACAAACCGTCAGAAAAACCTTCAAAAGTCAAAAAAAGTTAAAACTTAAGCACAAGCGAGCCTTGAAATACACAGCACAAAATATCCTTGTGTCCCCAAAAAGATATGAAACTGTCCGCGTGGGGTCTGTGACCATCTTCATTAATCAGAGCGGACAGGTAACTGTTCTTAGCAGATCTAACAGCAGATTGATAATCTAGAAGAGTCTGTTTATGAATGTCTTTAAAAACCTGGAGGCCGTGCTTCAACCACCTCCGCTCGGCTGCCTCAGAGTGTCACTCATCCATGGTTCTGGGTTCATCCTTGGTGGATGACCTCCAAGGGGCCACTTGATCCAGAACAGCATGTCTCAGTGCCGGCGATGGTAAGGACCAGGCGGATAAGACGCTTCCAATTACTCACTTTATTAAGAAGTGGCGCGTGCTCAAAAACGCCGGACCAGGCAGTCAAAAACAGAGAAACACAAAACACTTGAAAATCCAAACCAAAACGTGAGAAAACATGAACAAAACAAGGACAGACCTGAATATACAAGGCACAAGTAAACATGAGCGACGGTGAACGGAGCTTAAATGCTGTGGTAAACTAAACAAGGTCCAGGTGAAAACATTCAGCATAATCAAAACACAGAAAGTGTCCGGCGGATCCCGCCACATTAAGAGTCGGCGGAGCTCAACACAATAAAGGTCCGATCATGACACAGCAGCGTGTAACACTTTCACATGGTTCAGTAACTTAATGTACCACAAGTATAAATATATATATATATATATATAATATATTGCTCCTCTCAACATTCAAGTGTTGAATTTAATAAAGCACCGTCATGACAGCACCAGCTGCTGATGTAGTGAAAGTCTGCGTCAGCTCAGGTGGTTCATAGACTTGAGATCATTGTCGTACGCTTCATTAGTGTTGTCATGTTTTGCTTAAAGTAATTATTAGGGGAACTCTGTGTGCAAATGTTTAGCTGGGTTTCACAATAATAATAATAATAATAATAATAATAATGAAACAAAGCAGTAACACAAAAGAGAGAGACAGAAAAAACTGAACTGAAACAAGATGCGTTACAGTTCATGAGAAGTTCAAAGGAAAGTTCAAAACTCAGCCACAGAAATGGTTCAAAACACAAACAAAAAAATCCACAGATGAGCTGAGGACGTGAGAGCAGACAGGTGAAGACAATTAACACAGCAACGAAACCTTTCACAATAAAACAACAAATGCAAGTAAAGCTGCCAACAGCATCTGTGGTTTACATCAGTTTTCCTGCTGGTTTCCGTCCTGGTCGTCTCTCCTGGTTTTCCTCCTGGTTTTTCTCTGGTCGTCTCTGTGGGTTTTGGTGATTCCCGTTTTGTGCTGAACGTTTCTCTACACAAGTCAAAACAAGTCGTCAGTCCAGTCAAAACTGACTCTTGATAATTTCAACATTTTTTTCTACGAAAACGCAGGGTTACATTTAGAAAACATGTCAAACTACTGGTACATTATTGGTCTTGTAGATGTATCTGATCATTTGTTACCAAATGTTACAAAAATAAAACAAAGAAAATTATATTTACTTTTAACAGCATAAACAACGAGCCCAAGGATTAAAGCTGCACCCAGGACACCAACCACGATCCAAAGAATGTTTTTAGCTGAAGTCAACAAAAACATGATATTTATTAGAACAGCTTTAAGAAATCACAAAACCATTAAACTTGGAGCAGTTGATTTATTGTTGTTTTGTTCTTGATGTAGACACTTGTTCAAAACCTTACGTCACCATGAATTAAAAGGTTGATTTTCATTTCTACATATTAACAGTTAGACTGGTGTAAATTTTATTCACTTACTGTGAGTATCGTCCGTCTCTGCGTCTTTGTCTTCTCCTCCATCTACTGAGAATGTGATAGAAGTTATTCTTTTTGTAAACACATCTCCTGTACATTCAGACCCTGGGGGGAGGCTGCAGCTGCTTGGCTTAGACCTTCAGGACTTAATTTAAACGTACGATTAAACCAACACACAAAACACAGACTGCTGTAAAAAGTTACCTCTTCATTTATCACCGTGTTATTTTTGCTGAAAAAGGCAAAACTCTCTCCACGTTCTCTACGTCACTGTGAGTCCTCTGAACCTCGCTCAGCTTGATCCTATACCAATGAGGACGTTTTCTCAGGGAAGGCTCTGCTACTGGTTTATAAGACTTTTCGAGCGTCCTGTTGTCGCCTAACCCATCGCTTCGAGCAGACTTTCTATCTGGACTATTGACATTAATCTCTTGAACTAGGAAAACACCACTTTGACCTTAATCTGTGCACATTGGATGGTGGTGTGTGTTTCGTGTTCTGTCTGCAGAACAGAAACAGTCTCCACTCGTCTCTCGGCCGACTCTGTTTTGTAGAGTGTTGAAGAGAACCAACAGACGAGACGTCTAGCAAGTTATTGATTCACATTATCTGCAGATTGTTAATAAACGTCTTAATTTAAGTCTTGGTTCTTGATCCTTATTCCTGCTGGTTCTGGTCTCACCTTGAGCCAGAGGATTGTGACAGTTTATATTATTAGTTCGTCTGTACTCACCAACAGTCAACTTAACTTTAATATTTTCTCCTGGTTTATGTTAGTAATTGAAAACACTATTTAAAGTTTATATTAATATTAGTTCGTCTGTACTCACCAACAGTCAACTTAACGTTTCCTCTCCTGACCTGACTTTGCAGTTTGGGAACATAACAGGTGTAATTTCCTGCATCTCTTTCAGTCACGTTGGTCAGTTTGAGTGAAATGTTTCCTTTGTGCATTTCATCAGGGAAGAGAGAAGTTCTGCCTCTGAATTTATCGTCTTCAGCATCTTTGTTGTCTCCAGGACTTTTATACATGTGCACAACATCTCCGTCCTTCATCCATCCCACTGTCAGATGTGTGACGTCAACCGGAGGCTCCAGGTGACACGGAAGAATGACGTCAGCACCAACTACTGCTACAACTGGTTCATCAGACCCGATCACGTCTGGCCCTGCACAGATAAATGTTGGGTTTCATTAGTTGTTCTGTGGCAGGTGTGTTTGTTTCCAGTTAAACTGTGCGACTCACCAACACTGAGCTGGACAAACGCTTCCTGCTGGACTGAAGGAAGGTAACATCTGTATTTCCCTCCGTCAGACTCAGTCACACTGGACAGTTTCAAGGAGACGTTTCCGTTGATCAACTCATCCACAAACAGACTTGTGCGATAACGATAAGCTGGATTTTGACTCTCGTATAAAAACCGTCCATCTTGGTGAACATGGATGGATTCTGGCTCCAGATCAGGTCGGGTCCACTCCACTGTCATGGACTCAGCACTGATGGGAGGTTGAAGACGACACAATAGGACGACGTCACCACCAGACAAGACGACGATTCGCTGAGGTGAACAAACCAAAACACTGGAGCCTACAAGGAAAGAGGAATAGAAATTACCTGCTGCTGTAACAGTTCAGTCGTTCAGCTCTGAGGAGCTCTGTGTTCTGTCTTACATGGTTTGTCTGTGATGTCACTTCCTGGCTTTTCTGCGTTTTCTGTTTCCTGTGTCCGTATTTCAGCCTGTCGTCCAAATCTTGTTTTTCTGACTCGCTGTCTAATGTTACGTTTTGTTTCCTGGCTTGAATTCAACTTGTTGAATGTTTCTCCTTGCTGTTGGTTTCTTTTTTTGTAACTGGATCTTTTTGATTTGTACTTCGTTTGTTCTTTCTTTTGTCTGGTACTTGTGTTGTCTCTGTTTGTTTGAGTTTGCTCTGCTCTCTCTAATGTTTTGTCTCAGTTTGTGTTTCCTATAGTTTAACCCTTACTCACCTGCCCTGCAGTGATCTTTAGTTTAGCTCTGATTTCTACAGGCCTGCTCTGCAGTGAATTTGAGTTTATTTTGCCTCTGTGTTCTTGTTCGTCCTGAGTCGTCAGACTTCTACTTTGTGTGAGCAGCACTTTGTTTGTTCTTCCCGTGTGGGAAGTGTTAGATTCACTGAAGGATGGTTCGATAACTTACCTTGACTTTGACTTTGTAGCTTGTAAATTGGTGATTTGTAACAGCTGCACTGGTGAAAATTACTTTTTAACGCTGTCCTGCGTTAAAAAGGTTTAACGCTGTTAAACCCAGGAGCAGTAAGATCAGATTTGGTTTCCAACATCTATCATCACTTTCACATGCAACCACATGTGGGAAATAATGTTGAATTAAATAATGTTGAATTAAATAATGTTGAATTAAATAATGTTGAATTAAATATTGTTGAATTAAATAATGTTGAATTAAATATTGTTGAATTACTGCCAGAAGGAAATTTAATTCGGAGGAAAACACGTTTGCTTTTCTCATTCATAGTGAGAGAAGACAGATGCACAACATAATGTAGTTTTTCTCCTGAATCACTCATCTTGAATCAAGTAGAGCAGCTGAACATGTGAAGTCAGCAGGAGGTTTGGTATCAATGAGTCTGTTGTGTGTTTATCTGACTGAATATCTGTTGCTGTGACAAACTGACTAACATAAACATTACGTGTGTATTATTGGTTATGTGGCCAATGGCGACTGGACACCAGTGAATCTAAACCTTTCCAATGTATGAGTTATTTTTAAAGTAAAAAAATTATTTATGAATTCTTATTACTGCCGTTATTACTGTTACATCGTTCATATAAAGTAACAAACAGCAGGCTCCATAATAAACCTACAGAAATATGCGTTTTACATGTTGTTCACTTTATAATTGTGGTTTTACGCAGACGTCGCTCGAGCTCAGCTCAGATTTACAGTAGGTTGAAACTACGTCGTTAATGGCGGAAGAGAAGAGAAACTTTAACTTAACTTACTTGTGTCTTGTGCCGCCGCAGAGATAAATAACAACAACAACAAACACATCACGGCTCCGTAAACAATAACAAAACGAGCCGACAAACGTTCGCAGCTCTTCATTGTGTTTTCGTCAAGTCATCAAGGAACCGACTTTGAAATGAGGTTTACTTTCTGTTTCTCTCTTAGTGTCGCAACATTAACGCGGAAACGCACAGAGAAGGTTCCTCATATTCACCAAAACACATTTATTTATATTAAACCTGTAACCGTCCTGCATGACAATGACCTGATTAGTGATTCTGCACCGATGTCTCGCATCAACGCAAAGTATCAGCTACGGTTTCTGGTTAATGTCAGTGGTGAACATTCAAACTGTTTATTTCTCTTCCTCTTCAGTTTCAAAGCATAGAAACAGAGACGCTGTTGACAGAACATGTATCAACATGAACTAGTGAAACCTGAGTTCAGACTCGTTTCCTGACAGTAAAAACAGGATCATGTTTATTCCTGTTTTTTATTCTGCTGAGCTTCTACCTTTAAATTCAGTTTTTAAAAGGCAACCAATAAATTTGGAAACTATAACTTATCTTAATGCTTTAAATGCTTTTAAAGGCTGTTACAGTTGAGCCAAACAAAAAAGATTTAAACCATAAAACAGAGCAAAAGGTGCCGCTCAAGGTCAAAGGTCAGATATGTGTGTGTCTCTCTGAGTGCATGCTGGGAGTTTGGTGACACAGAGTGTGGTGAGTGTTTGCTGAGACTCTTCTCTAACTTTTCTTGTCTAACTGATTGACAGGTGAGTGATTGTTGTGTTGTAGTTGTTGTTGTTTACTGAGTGTCAGCTGGTTGTTGGCTGGTAGCCAGATGTGGTTTTCAGTCTCTGAGACGCTGTGACTGGTGTCGTAGTCCAAGCTCACGGTGCAGCAGGTTCTGTTGTTGGTCAGAGACCAGATGTGGCTCAGAACCATCTCATCATCCTCCAGAATGAACTAAGCTGTTGTTGAGTTGAAGGAGCAGAAATGTTCAGTTTGGTAACAGGCTCAGGTTTGATTGTTTCAGTCGTTCTTCTGTTTGTATTTGATCCTTTTTCTTCGTAGCAGTGTGTTAAATGTTAGTTGTGTTTGTCTCTTCTCAGGGTCCAGATCAACCAGTGGACGTCAGGACCAGCAGCAGCTCCACTGCTTCAACTCCTCTGATGGCTGAACAGTCGGTCTGATCGCTCTTCAGCCTCTGATCTGTTCCTCTGGTCACAGCTGTCGGACTCATGTAGGATCACAGACGGAGAAAAGCTCCTGGTGTGTGTGGTTGAAGGTGAGGGCAGCGAGGTTTTCACGAAGTTACACTAGGTTCTATTTTAAGATGCTAAATATTGTTGCACATTTCCTGTCACCGTCAGAAACATCTCTGCGTCCAGTCATGGCTCTAATATCATCGCTGCACGTTTGCTCTTCTCCAGTTGTTTGTGTCTCAGGTTGTTTTAACAGTTTCTATAAAATCCACTGATGTGTTTGTCTTTTGTTCGTTTTCAGGTCTTGTTTCATTTCATTTCTCAGTTATTTCCTGTTTCTGACTAAACCTGAGCTTCTGCTTTTACCAGTAAAGACGTTCACATGAATTAAAACAGTGCTGGAGAATTTAAGGACTTTATTTGGAAACATTTAGGGATCAATCATCAAACTACAGTAAGTGAGAGCAGCAGCAACAATAGTGAGTTAACAAATGAATAATTAAATTCAATGTAAAGTATTTTCCTATTAATTTAGTTTTCTGCTGATGCATTTATTGATGCATCTGGTTTAGTTTATATCACCTGTTGAAGCTGACGTTTACACTGTTCACACTGAGCAGTGACTGGTTTCCTGCGTTCGCATCAGGATGTGGTGAACTGCAGCCGCTGTGAGTTGACATTTGACATCAACGCAGGATGGAGATCACGTCTCTCTGCCTTCTGCTCTGTAAGTCGCCTCCTTGCTTCCTCATGGTTCCACCTGCTCTCTGCTCTGCTCCACTCATCCACCAAACACACACAGACGTCAGGTTGTTGACGGATCCTTTGGGAATCACATCTGAATCCGCAGGAACATGTAAGAAAACAGAGAAAGCAAAGTTAAACCACTGAGGACAGAGACCGGATCAGGTCAGTGTTTGGTTCTGATTTAGTGAAACTGGACCTTTGAGCCTCTGAAAACCAAACGGATGCTTGTGTGAGGTGAGAGCTGCAGGTCTGGTCACTCTGAGCTCAGGACGGATCGATTTCCTGTCAAACATCCGTCACTGACTTGAATCTAATGCGACAGGAAGTTAACCTATAGCAGGTGTCAACAACCTGAAGGTTTGTCAGAGGCTGAGTCTGCAGCTCAGTGCGTTTGCTTCACAGCATCCAGTCGACGGTTGTTCCAGCTCTGCTCTCGCTGAGCGACTCCTTCGTCTGTGTTTTGCAGGTTTGACTCGGGGCCTCGGTGCTGATGAGGGTGAGCTCTGCTTTTCTCTAGCAGGTGGTTGGAGGATGCTGATGTGCAGAGAAAGCTGCTCTAAGCTGCTTTCAGGTAACACGAGCTTCTGTCTGACTCCTTGCAGCCAAACTGAGCATCAGTCCTGACAGGTCCCTTTTCTTCTGGTACGAGGAAATCACCCTGAGCTGCTCAGGAAGCCAGAGCAGCTGGGTGGTGAGGAGGAACACGTCCAGGCAGACGGCCCAGCGGTGCCAGTTCGGCTGGGCCATCCCCACGGACACGACCTGCACCATCGAGGACTCGGACCAGTCAGACACTGGAGTCTACTGGTGCGAGTCCGCGAGCGGAGGCCGCAGCAACAGCGTCAACATCACCGTGACAAGTAAGAACCCGACTCAGTCATCAGAATCATAGTCTTTACTATCACTGTGAACGCTGTGAAGGGAATGTAGACACTTGTCTACTTGCTCACTGTGTAACGAGAGCGACCGCTTCTGCGCCATTGAACGCCTCATTTTTCTGCCTGGCTCCCGGAGCAGAAGAGACAGATTAATCGTTTTGAACACGCTGGGAAATTTGGGAAATTGGAAATTTTCAGTCTTTGGACATTAAACTCACACAAGTTGCAGATTAAAGTATCGGCTTTCGGTGGCTTTTGAGAATTGCCACAGCAGCCAGCTTGTCACTGACAGGATGTATAAGGGGCCTGTGAAACCTGAAAATGTTATTTTCAGCTGTTAGGTGGCCTCGCGGTTAGTCTGCTTCACGTTACTGCGAGAGGCTACTGGTTTAAATCCCGCTTGAGACGTGGCTTTTTCAAAAGGATGTTTTTTGTCACATTGAATCTAAATGTTCTGCTTGTTGTAACAATGCTTTTAAAGCTTCAGTGATGTCAGTCCTGCAAAATTCTATCAACACCTTTTAGGCGTTTTCTATACTTTTAGTGTTTGGATCAACTCAACTATGTTTTCTTTAATTATTTAATTATAAATACCTATTTAATATTATTTTTAACTTGTTCTGAACATGTTTAGCTCTTTTAACCACTTGTATTTTTCTTAAACTACCTTTAAGAACTTTTTAAACTCTCCAGCTACAGTCATCAGTTCTTTCACATTCACAGTGAATTTTCTTACTTAGTCTCGTTTAGTCTTAAGCTTTGCTTGTTCCATATCCAGTTTTTAAGCAAAACTTGTTTGGGTCCATAAGAAAAGGTTCATTGTTATATCTGGAGGAAGATTTTTCAGTAAATTTCAATGTTGGCCCACGACTTTGTTCCAGTTTTGAACTTTGGCCCAGTGTGTATTTGAGTTTGATGCCCCTGTTCCAGACGGTGCAGTGATTCTTCACAGTCCGGCGCTTCCGGTGTCTGAGGGCGAACCTGTGGCGCTTCGCTGCTCCTACAAAGAACACGAGGACGCTGAGCAGACGTCACGTTTCCCCGCGTCCTTCCACAAAGACGACGTGTTCATCGGCACCGAGGACAAAGGGGAGAAGCTGCTCCCGTCCGCGTCCACGTCCGATGAAGGCTTCTACCAGTGCGAACACCCCTCGGGGGGAAAGTCTCCGCACAGCTGGCTGAGCGTCCAGAGTAAACACCGGGACCAAGCTCAGAATCAACCGCTGGTGGCTCGCGTTGACGCACTAATGGCTGTTTCCTCCCAGGCCGAGCTCAGACCACCGGGGTCCCGACCACTGCGCCTCCGGACGCGTCTCTGCCGCAGTCGCTGCTCAGCGTCCTGCTGCTCGTCCTCTACAGCTTCATCCTCATCCTGGCCCTGTACACGTACCGGAAGTGGGCCCGAGGTGCGTGAGCCTCAGTAAAACTGTCTGAAAGGCTGGATCAGCATTTACTGTCTGCGCTTTTCCCACAGCTCGAGATGAATCCAAGCGATCTTCTACTCGACGCATATTGAGACGAGAAGCTGGAACCAAGAGGAAAGAGGAGAAGATGGAGGAAGGAAGCATCCAGAACCAGACCAGGATCAGAGGATTGTTGTAGGAGCCACTATTTGCTTTCTGGTTAGTTTTGGTTTAAGCTGATGGTTAATGATGTAGTTTCACTTCCTGTCTGGTGGCATCGTGAGCCCATCACCGGTAGGACGAAGGAGATATAGGTATAGATAGATAGATATAGAGATGGATGGATGGATAGATATCTATATAGATAGATAGATATAGAGATGGATGGATAGATATCTATATAGATAGATATAGAGATGGATGGATAGATAGATATCTATATAGATAGATATAGAGATGGATGGATAGATAGATATCTATATAGATAGATAGATATAGAGATGGATGGATAGATAGATATCTATATAGATAGATAGATATAGAGATGGATAGATGACATATATATGTTTATTGTTCCATCAGGCCCAGGTGAGTCTGGCAGGTGTTTTTAAGGGCATGGGTGACTCTGTTCGGCCCTGAATCAAGCTGAGGGAGACTCCGTGTGTTGCACATGCAGGGAAGTCGCTGCTGGTCGGTAACGTTTTAGCGCATTACCTGTTTTTATATGCACAGAGCTCAGGGGCGGCGTCTCCTTACGGAGCCAAGCTTTTAGTAGCGATCAGCTGATCTGGTGTTGGTCCGGGCTGTGGCAGCTGATGTCCAGGTACCAGCATGGTTTTATACTGTAGGATTCCTGGTCGTATTCCACCTGTTTAACCATGTTTTATGTAACTTTTGCAGCGAGTGGAGGGAGGATCCTCTGCTGAAGAGACTGCAGCAGGTCCCTTAAAGCTCTGCTGCTCTGGCTCCACCACTGTGGGACTATACTCTGGCCTGGGAAGAGCGGCCACGAATCGGCTTTTCCCTCATCGTTGCTGTTCTGACGACCGCTGTTCTGGTTCTTCCTCAGACTCCGATTCGGATTTAAGTTGCAGCACATCTGACGACTTGGGGCCGCGAGACGGTCCCTGCTTCGTTGTCCTGATGTGGACCGGATCCTGTTAGTTTATCGCGTTTAGTAGATCTTTTAACTGATTGGTGTTAAACTCTGGCCCGCGGGCCATACCAAATTATTATTAGAGCTGGCCCGCCGGTATGATCATGTACCGCTAATACTACAAATCCCAGAATTCTCTGTTGGCGTTTTGGTGGCGTCAATCGCGAGAGGACCCATTAACGCCCACTCCTTCTGTTGACCATAGTCCCCCCCCCCCTCTAAAATGGCTAAAAGAAGCGTTAACAGTATTGTTTTCCTAATATTATCACTGTGAACGCTGTGAAGCGAATGTAGACACTTGTCTACTTGCTCACTGTTTACCGTAGAGGCCGCTTCTGGGCCATTGAACGCCTCATTTTTTCTGCCTGACTCGCGGAGCAGAAGAGACAGATCGATCGCTGGGAATTCAAAAATGTCTTTGGACATGAAACTCACACAAGTCGCAGATTAAAGTATCGGCTTTCGGGTGGTTTTTGTGATTCGTGTTACGGTTTTGCTGCAACGAGCCCGTTTAACGGGTTTCGCTTTCCTCGGCGAATCGCCACAGCTACAGCAGGTCACTGACAGGATGTCTGAGTGGTGCGCGGTGACACTTCCACCTGCTCAGATAGTCCAGCGGTTACTCTGCTGCAGGCTACCGGTTCAAATCCCCCTAGAGTTGTCTCTTATTAGATGTGATGTTTATTGTCATCACATTGAATCTGAATGTTCTGCTTGTTGTAATAATGCTTTTAAAACTTCATCAATGTCAGGAAAGTCCTGCAAAATTCTATCAACACGTTTTAGTCGTTTTCTATACTTTTACTGTTTGGATCAACTCAACTGTGTTTTCTTTAATTATTTAATTATAAATACCTATTTAATATTACTTCATTATGCTTTATTTTGAAATTTAAGACTTTTAACTTGTTCTGTATATGTTTAGCTCTTTTTTTTAACCACTTGGATTTTTCTTAAACTACCTTTAAGAACTTTTTAAACTCTCCAGCTACCGTCAACGGTTCTTGGGAATAAATTCAGCATCACAGTATTCACAGTGCATTTTCTTACAGAAATAGTCTAGTTTAGTATTATTTTTGCTTGTTCCATATCTACTTTTTTTTCCCAGTAAATATCAATGTTGGCCCGCGACTTTGTTCCAGTTTTCAATTTTGGCCCACAGTGTATTTGAGTTTGACGCCCCTGTTTTAACTGAATTGACATTGGAATTGGTTTGGTTTCTTTTTCCTGTTTATTTGCTTTGAATTGGTTTCTGTTTATTTATTTTGTTTGCATTGGTTTACTCATGAACATTGTTGCATGTTTTTAAACAGGAAATCGCCTTTTTAATTTGAAAGTGTCATAAAATAAAAGTTTTATAAGCCACAAACTCTGCTCTCTGGTGCTATCCTTGCGTTTTAAGTTGGCAGACCTGCTTGGGTTACGTAAAGGGAAATAACTTGCTGACTCTGTCACATTAGCAATGGTGGTTTTATTGGATGTTAAAGTAGCATGTTAGCGGTCAGGCTATTAGCATGTTGATTGTGAAGGTGCGGTTAGCACGTTGTCATTCACCGCCGAGACTCAACGTAATAGTTTTTCATCAGGCCGCAGAAGTTTACCAACGTGAATTAAAGCCTTGCAGGTAATACAGTCACTGTCAAGTCTGTCTCGTCATTAAATATAATTACTCTGTGGGTTTATTGGCGCTCGCAGCTTATCGCTGTGTCTTCACCTTTCAGGACCAGTAGTGCTTCGCTAAAGGACTGCGACAGCCTGCTTGGTGATTGGGTTTCATTAGCCAATCAAATTCAAGCGTCAAATCAGAGCCACCGTTTTGTACTTGTAAATTTAGTGTCACATTTTGTGCGTAACTTAGAGGCTTGATTTGTGTGTGTGAATATTGGTACAGCTCTAGTTAAATCTACAAGTTCAAATCTTTTTACAGACAAAGTCTATTACAAGTACAAATCTGGTTTACACACGCACAAATCATTTTACAGGTACAAATGTTATTTGACCCTAATTTGATCCCATACTCATAGGACCAAAGTGTACAGCAGTAATCACCCTGGATGGAGTTCAGTGCAGCTGTCTGCTCGACTCAGGGTCACAAGTGACTACAGTTTCAAAGTCCTTCCATGAGACCAACCTATCACATCTGCCTATTCGTTCTATTCAAGACCTCTTAGACATAGAGGATGCAGGGGGGCAGGAGGTACCTTACCTCGGTTACATCCAAGTCAACATCCAGTTCCCAGAGGTCATCATGGGGAAGAATGAAAATGTGGATACTTTAGCTCTAGTTGTGCCTGACCACAGAACAAACATGGGTGTCCCCCTCCTGATTGGCACAAACACACTAGACCCCCTGTATGAAAAGTGTGCAGCTGTTTTTGAAACACACCCTAAGTACGACATCATAGGCAACACCTGTTCCCCGTTTGTAAAGCATCTATATCATGGACACAGGATCCATCAACGTAATGGTAGAGTGGGAACTGTGAAACTGCAGAGTAAAAAGTGTCTTATCGTTCCAGCTGGAGAGAGAGTAGCTTTGACTGGATATGCCCGAAACATTCCAGTAGTGCCGAATATGAGCCTCTTAGTTGAGCCACCCCACCAGTCAAGTCTGCCTGGTGGTCTTTTGTTTTGCAGCTACATCTTGACAGCCCCGTCTCATCCCTCTTTCAAACTGCCAGTCCTGGTCAAAAATGAGACTCTACATGACATCAAAGTGTCATGTACAGGTAATATTATTGCTGAGCTTTATCTTCTCAAGTCTGTTTTAAGGCCACTTACACACAATGGAAAAAGTGCAGCATCATCCCACCCTACATCAGTCTCTGCTACATGCAGCTCCATGAGCACATTTGATTCTGCCCAGATCAGTTTTGATTTCAGTGACTCCCCTTTGCCTGAAGAGTGGAAAGAGAGGATTACAAGGAAGTTGAACTCTGTGTCAGATGTCTTTGCACTCAGTGACCTTGATTATGGCCACACGACAGAAGTCAAGCATCGGATACGACTTTCAGACCCAACCCCATTTAAGCAGAGGCCGAGACCCATCCATCCTTCGGATTATGAGGCAGTTCGACTTCATTTAAAGGAGCTTCAAGATGCCAACATCATACGAGAGTCAGAAAGTCCTTTTGCTTCTCCCATTGTAGTAGTAAAGAAGAAAAATGGTGACATTAGGCTGTGCATTGATTATCGTAAACTGAACAGGCAAACCATCAAGGACGCATATGCTTTACCCAACATAGAGGAGGCATTTTCAGCCTTGACTGGATCTAAGTGGTTCTCTATCATGGACCTTAAGTCTGGATATTATCAAGTAGAGGTGGAGGAGGAGGACAAGTGTAAAACTGCCTTTGTGACACCAATGGGATTTTGGGAGTTTAACAGGATGCCGCAAGGAGTTACAAATGCTCCCAGTACTTTTCAGAGGGTGATGGAGAAGTGTATGGGTGGCATGAACTTGAGTGAAGCCCTAGTGTTTCTCGATGATGTCATCGTATTCTCTGCCACGCTGGAAGAGCATGAGGATCGTCTACTGAAAGTCCTCCACAGACTTAAAGAATTTGGCTTAAAACTCTCGCCTGAGAAATGTCAGTTCTTCCGGACATCTGTGAAATACCTTGGCCACATTGTATCAGCTAATGGAGTGGAGACAGACCCATCTAAGATAAGTGCCCTTACCACATGGCCCAGGCCAAACAATGTCAAAGAGCTTAAGTCTTTTCTCTGGTTTGCTGGATATTATAGGAGGTTCATAAAGGATTTTTCAAAAATTGCAAAGCCTCTGAATGATTTGACGACTGGGTACTTCCCTCCAAAGAGAAGATCACACTTTTCATCTGGAAATTTGAAACACTCATCAAGTGTAGATCTTAAGAAGCCCTTTAATGAGAAATGGTCTTTAGCATGCGAAGATGCATTCACAACTCTCATTCAGAAACTTACCACAGCCCCTGTGCTTGGGTTTGCAGATCCAAAGAAACCATACATCGTACACACTGATGCAAGCTTACATGGTCTTGGTGCAGCCTTGTACCAGGAGCAGGAAGGGAAGTTAAGAGTCATTGCTTATGCGAGTAGGGGACTTTCTCCCTGCAAGCGGAGATATCCAGCTCACAAACTTGAATTCCTCTCTCTAAAGTGGGCAGTCACAGAGAAATTTTTTGATTATCTGTATGGTGCTAAATTTACAGTTGTGACAGATAACAACCCACTTACATATGTATTGACATCAGCCAAACTTGATGCAGCAGGCCATCGTTGGTTAGCGTCTCTGTCCAGTTTTGATTTTAACATCCAATACAGGGCTGGAAGGAAGAACCAAGATGCAGATGGTCTCTCCAGGTGTCCATATCCGAGCGACTCAGATCTGCCTGATGTCAATTCCCAGGATGAAGACAGTCACATTGAAAGGTTCATTGCACAGCTAATGCATGGCAATAGAGAGCCCAACTTTCCTTCTGAAGCTGTGAGGGCAGTGTGCCAGAGACATCAGTGTGTTGCACCATCTGATTCAGAACCTGATATTGTTACAGTCCAGCCCTCATAGCTCTGAGGGTTCCAGGTTTTCTGTCTGTCTTGTGATGTCATGTTCTCCCTCTGTGCTCCTCCCTTGTAATTAGTGGTTACACCTGTGTTTAATTTCCTGTTTAGTTCTGTATTTAAGCCTGCCCCCTTGTTTCTGTCCTTGTCGGTCTGTTGTACGTTGCATGTTGCTGGTGTTGTGAAGGTGATGGTGTTGCTGTCCCTGTCCCTGTCCCTGTCCCTGTCCCTGTCCCTGTCCCTGTCCCTGTCCCTGTCCCTGTCCCTGTCCCTGTCCCTGTCCCTGAGGCATGTGAGTTTTGTATCAGTCAAGCCATGTTTGTATAGTCAAGTCAAGTCATGTGCGTAGTCAAGTTTAGTCAAACCATGTGTGTTAGTGTGAAGTTAAGTCAAACCATGTGTGTTAGTGTGAAGTTAAGTCAAACCATGTGTGTTACTGTGAAGTTAAGTCAAGCCATGTGTGTCAGTGTGTAGTCAGGTTAAGTCAAGCCATGTGTGTTAGCGTGTAGTCAAGTCAAGTCAAGTCTTGTATTTAGTCAAGTCAAATTAAGTCAAGTCAAGTCTTGTGGTCTCATGTTAAGTGTGTTGTCAATAAAGTCAAGTCAAGTCACGTCCTGGTCTGAGTCTGCGATTGGGTCCACCACCGTTGCCTACTCACCACACCATCAGACCCCCAGTTTGTAACAGATATAGTGTTACCCATTGAGAGCGTTGCCATTGAGGACTCAGCCATTCCGGAAGGGTTCAGTCATGATGATGTACTAGGGACATGTACTCTGCCACAGATGTCGCTCCAAGACTGGGCACATGAGCAGAGACTGGATCCCGTAATCAGTAGAGTAATGACTCTTTTGAAGGCAGGATATCGTCTGTCACATAGAGCAAAGCAACATGAAGAACGAGATGTCCAGTTGATGCTGAGAGTGATGGATCAGTTAGTTATAACTGATGAGGTCTTATACAGGAAGCGAAACAGTGAGGCAGGGCCAACTTATCAACTTGTCCTTCCAGTGAGCCACAGGGAAGCGGCGCTTGCTAGTCTCCATGATGCTGCTGGACATATGGGCATTGATAGGACCTTAGACTTAGTCCGAGCACGATTCTACTGGCCACGTATGGCAATGGATGTAATTACAAAGATCAGGACTTGCGAAAGGTGTCTCCGGAGAAAAGCACGGATAGAGCGGAGTGCTCCACTTGTCAACATAGGGACCAGTCGTCCTTTGGAGTTGGTTTGTATGGACTATCTTTCTATCGAGCCGGATGGAAAGGGAACCAAGAACATTCTGGTCATAACTGATCATTTTACTAAGTATGCAGTGGCCATTCCCACAGCAGATCAAAAGGCAAAGACAGTGGCAAAGACTCTTTGGAACAACTTTTTCATACACTATGGATTTCCTGAGCGGTTGTATAGCTACCAGGGTCGCTATGAATCTGCCCTGATTAAAGACCTGTGCTCCTTGCTGGGCATAAAAAAGACGAGGACTACACCTTATCATCCACGTGGAAATCCTGTGGAAAGATTCAACCGAACTTTGCGGGAAATGCTGGCGACGCTTGAAGAATATCATAAAGCAAAATTGAGAGATTGTGTACAAGCCCTTGTTTGTGCATATAACTGTACAAAAAATGACACCACAGGTTTCTCTCCTTAGCAGCTAATGTTTGGTAGGCAGCCAAGGCTTCCCATCGACATAGCTTTCGGTCTGAAGCCACAGCCATGCTGTAAAATGCCCCACGCAGAGTATGTCAAGAGGTTGAGAGACAGTCTGAGGGAAAGTTATAAGTTAGCTTCTGAGCATAGTCAGAAAAATGCATTACAAAACAAACAAAGGTTTGACAAGAAAGTGAGAGCGTCGACACTGGCAGCAGGAGACAGAGTCCTTGTGAGAAATGTCGGCATCAGGGGAAAACACAAACTTGCTGATCGCTGGAGTAACACCATCTTCACTGTTGTCAAGCAGATCACAGACTCTCCTGTCTATGTAGTGGTTCCAGAAAACACAGCAGGGCCAGAGAAGGTGTTGCATCGTGATATGCTCTTACCCTGTGGATTTTTGCCATGTGTTATCAGTGACGGAAAACCACTTAAACAAGACACCAGACAGAAAACAGATCACACAAAACATCTTGATGTGTCTGTGAACGACGACGAAGAAGAACTACTTGAAGCTGAGGATGAAGTAGAATATTACTCTCCTTATGCTGTACCGCAAAATGAGACAAGGGATGGTCTAGTAACCCACATTAAATTGTTAAGAACGTTGATTTAGTTTTTGTGTGTAATTATCATTTTATTACACCAGTAGGTGGCAGAATTGGCCTGTTGAGGATAAGCTCAATAAATAAAGCTAATACAATAATATCTATAGGGTTTCCTGGTCAAGATTCCAGGGGACGAGAAGGCGACTTGTTTGTTACCCTGACCCTCTAGTCCCAGAGAGCAGCCAGCTCTCACATTAAAGTGGTTAATTTATCAGCCTGCCTGGGGTTTAACAGTACAGGTTTCTATTCTAGGCTGAGGTGAAGAAATTCATCCAGCTAATTCACTACCTTCATCCCAGTTCCCCCTGCTGCACTAACATCAGCACCTGTATAGACCAGAAAATTACAGATACCAATGAGTCTCCCTGGTTAACGGCAGCTTCCTTCTTAAAGTAACAGTTGTGGTGGTTGCTGGAATAAGTTTTGGTGATAAGTATACTTTTACCACACAGGCGGTGTTAATTTCAGGTCTAGACTAAACCGACCAGAGCTTCATCATGTGAGTCTGGCTTAGTCACACACGATCGGATACTTTTACGTCAACGAAGAGAAGCTACGAGCTCTTTGAAGAAACCCTGATGAAATACAATTAAAGCAAGTGTAGTGGTCAGAGATGTCCCAACTCAGAAGAATTCAAGCCGAGGCAGCATTAGGTTCAAATAATCAAACATGAATTTATTTTCAGTGGTGAGATGAGAAAATATGCAAAGACAGGAAAACAAAGTCACCTCTGTCTCCTGCGGGAGACGCTCACAGACGCACGGGGAAGGACGGAGCCCAGGCTGGGAGACGCTGGTTGTGTCTCCCAGCCCGGCACGGCTCCCATCTCCCCCGTCTCCTTCTAGGTAGGTGGTTTTTAAACCCTGAACATGCGTCAAAATGTGAAGATTTCATACCAAGAATTGTTTGTCCAAATTCCTTTGTTCAACAGCTCAGACTGTTTTGTCTAAAAGCCAGATTGTCTTCGGACCCAAGGCCAGCAAGCCTGCACAGCCTAGACAGGACCTGCTCTACTCTATTCTAAACCCTTTAGCCTGAACTAAATGCATATGTGCTAAATATATATATTCCACTACACTTATGCATGGACTTTTTCTACTAGACAAGGAAGCTGTTGCTTTAACTGCAGATGTTGAACTTTATTCAGCAGATGCAAAAGCTAACAGCAAATAATAAACGATTAAAATATCAAGATTACAATGTATTGAATATATAGGTAACTATTCTTGCCCTATGGTGCTACTCTACTCACAACCCCTTTTGAAGTCTAAGGCTGGTTGAAGAGTGGACACGACACAGATGTGAAGATTGTTGGCTGAGAGTGTTACGGTTATAAGTGTCGGACATGAGATAGATGGATGGAACAGGCTGAACCAAGTTGAGTATGGAGATAGTACCAGTTTATTGACAGATTAACAACTAAGACGAGAGTTTTAGGTGAGACGAACGTGGTCAGTAGTCCGGGTACTTCTGGATCTTCAACCGGTACTGTGCGTGAGGAGGGTGAGCAGGCTAGTGTAACTGAGCCGAATTAGCCTTCTTCGACCAATTCAATTGGTCAGTTCAGCGACCCTCTTCTATGGCCTGTCGTTCTGCGTTGTGTATTTTTATAAAGTTCAATGATGGACAGGAGGGCGTTGGCTTGTTTCATGCCACCGTTTATTACCTCTGTACCTGGACAGGAACACAACGTTCTGGTCACTCGTACTGCAGCTCTTTAGTAGGTGGTTCACATACACTCGAGCGCGTCTCTCATGAACTGGCAGTAATTTACATGTTACAACAATTTTAATAACAAATTTCTGTACCTGTACAGGAACACAACGTTCTGGTCACTCGTACCGCAGCTCTTTAGTAGGTGGTTCACATACACTATAAAACAGCAACATTAGCACATTAGCCCGCTAGCTTACCATGTGCGCCATTACTATGTAATAGCTCCAGCAGTTTGATAAAGCATTGCAAATACTTGTAACACTACACACTGATCATTAATTAATCACATAGCTCATATAAACCTTTGCACACAACACTTTGGGACTAATAGCCGATAGTAGCACCACATGCTATTTTAACCACCCACCTCAAGCGCATCTCTCGTCAACTGGCAGTAATTTACGCTGGCCAGTAGCTTTTATCTATGAGAGAGAGGGGGCGGCCTAGAGCCACATCCATTACCCACAATAACAGAAACATACAAGTGGAATCATCTATACAAATGAACCCTGTTACATCAGCAGGTCCAGGAAGGGGGGAGAGGGATGGAGGAATGGCGACTGACAGCAGACGAGGAGGGAGTGAGTAGAGAGCCAGAAAGTTATGGTGAGGAGTGAAGTGATCCTGAGGAGAGCAGACGGGGGGGCGTGGCTTGGTCGGGGGTGGCAGCGTGGGTAAGATCCAGGGTAGAGGGTAGAGACGGGAGAGTTCCGGGTTGTCTTCACAGCGCAGCAACCGACGAAGCATTTAGAGAAACAGAGACGCTTTAGACACAGAAAGATGCAACTGAATGATGATGACGACGTCACTGGAACGTAACTATACAAACCTACCAGCAGGTGACGCTGTAGGACCAGAATGTGACTTTATCTGCATTTAGTATTTAGACCCAGCACTAAATACTAATAACATTTATTATCTGGATGTGACTTTGAAACACAAAGAATGAAACTCATCTACTTACTGGATTCAACACTTTCTCCTGGTTTACGCTTTGGATCTGCTGAAAACAAAATTATAATAAAGACACGTTAGGAATAGGAAACACTATTTAAACTTTATATTAATATTAGTTTGTCTTTACTCACCAACAGTCAACTTAACGTTTCCTCTCCTGACCTGACTTTGCAGTTTGGGAATCTTCTGCCCTCAGTTAAACGTGGTCGCTTAACCTATGCAGCGAGCTAAACACGAAAAGGCTTCAATGAACACTCGGTAGACGATGGTTCTTTCCTTTCCTTATATTTTTGTAAAACTGCAACACACAAAACAAAGCACGAATAACATTCTGCTTCTATGTACATGCATGAACATATGAGCACTTACAGACTGCATTAGAAGTAGCACGAATTAGCTCAAATACAGCAAGCGTTAGCATAAACCAGAGCTAACATGTAGCACTTACTTACAAGAGCATTCAACGTGCACTTTAAACGTTCTTTGTACTAACAGAACACGTCCAGAAACATTTACAACTGCCGCCACACATCAACTTACGGATTATGTCTTATCACGGGCACCCGTCGGAAGAACGAGGCGACACACCGCACACCAGTCTTGCTTGTGGCGCTCATACGCTATGTGTAGCGTTTCCTCACAAATGCTGCTTCCTTCCTTTGGCCACTAGATGGCAGTGTTTCCAGTAAAGGCAGTACTAAACTTTAAATACAAACTTGACGAACAATACATAACACAACGGAGAAGACAGAATAGGGAACATAACAGGTGTAATTTCCTGCATCTGTTTCAGTCACGTCGGTCAGTTTGAGTGAAATGTTTCCTTTGTGCATTTCATCAGAGAAGAGAGAAGTTCTGCCTCTGAATTTATCGTCTTGAGCATCTATGCTATCGTCACGATTTTTATACTGCACAACATCTCCGTCCTTCATCCATCCCACTGTCAGATTTGTCACGTTAAACGGAGGCTCCAGGTGACACGGAAGAATGACGTCAGCACCAACTACTGCTACAACTGGTTCATCAGACCCGATCACGTCTGGTGGAGAAAGAAAAGCAGAGGCATAGATTCCATGTAGTTGAATCAGAGACCAGTCTCAGAAAAGGCAGATGTTTCAGCCCCAGCTGAACCACACCCAACTGAACACCCAGCCCCAACCACAGACTGGTTCTCTCTGAGCCTCCAGCTTCCTTGTCAAACAGGTTTAATGGCGACTCTCGCTTTGCTTGAATGATCAGCTACTGACCTTGGTCCGCGACGGGACTGATCCACTGAAGGAACAGCAGAGATGTTATTGAAGCGTAGTGAAGAGTCAACATCATCGTAGCTTGAACATTTGATCCATCAATGAATAATGTGGACGTAAAAGCTGAAATGAAGAACAACCACGAAAAACACAATTTCAATTTCACTAAGTGACTCATAGCCCAAACATTCATCTTTACAGAAGTTACAACTTTTCTTACAGAGTCGACCAGAAGCAACAGCTGCAGATTCATAATTAATTTAATCCGTAACATCGCTGACTCCGTTTTCTAAACTCACCCTGGTTCTTTGCACGTTTCCAAAGCAGAACAAGATCCAGAGGTTATGCACAGAAATTCAGTGAAACTCTGTGTGTTGCTGGCTTTTATGTGTTACGTCCCGTCCAGGTGGGCGCGTATCACGATTTGTGACCCTGCTGTGTCAAACCCACTCTCCCTAAAACCAGGACTAACTAAGATGAGGAATAAACCGTCCACCATTTATTCCCAACAAAACCCTACGTGACAGCGTAGTTATACGGAAACATGCAAATCTCCTCAGGATGAGCCAAGGCCAAAATAACAAACACAGCAGCGTCTACAGCCCCACAAGCGAAGCCCTGACCTGAAACACGGAACAAAAGCTGACAGATCCCAAAAAAACAGAAAAAAAAAATTCTCTTAACTTTATTTATTATCCAAAAAATCATTAAAGCTCTAACTTGTATATATAGCTCATAAATACCATTCCACCACACTCTTACATCTGGGCCACCTCTCTGTTAAATAAATAACAGAATATTACACGAGGTCAAAGGTCACAGTTTTATTCATGATTGATTCTGTGTTTTCGTTTCCTTTCCAGTGACACTAAGCTCCATAATATACAATAAAAACATTTTCATTTGCATCTTTCTTTTACTAACCTATGCACAGGTTGGGAGCAAAGCAGGTGTAACTTCCTGCATCTGTCTGAACCATGTTGGTCAGTTTCAGTTAAATGTTTCCTGTGTGCATTTCATCATGGAAGAGAGAAGTTCTGCCTCTGAATCTCCTGAGGAGACACATCGTTCTTCCTCCTTCGATAGAAGTGAACGAACGTCCATTCAGTCTCTGCTCTTAACGGCAGAAAGCCGTCAGCACCAACTACTGCTAGTAGCAGAGAGACGTTGGTTCAGGCCACAGATTTCACTTCACCCTGTAACGAACGGGCTCGTTGTGAGAACAGAGGCAGTGAGTAGGTGAGAGCTCTCCACCACGTGTCTCCTCCTCCACCGCTACAGGGTCGTCAGTGGTTCCTTCATGGTGACGTCGTCTGGATCTGCCTCCATAGTTGATACATGATCCATCATCTGTGCTACTCAGTGTAAACACCTCTTTTATGTCTGGATTAACCTGGAACCTCCTCCACTGATGTGTATTTTCAAACTCACCAGTAGATGAAGACACACTTTTACCCATAATACATGAATACGTAGCAACACTCATTACATCCAACTACGCAGACAAAAACAACAGTAGTAATAACTTTAATCAAAGAAGAAGTGAAGGATCCACGAGTTATGAGAGAAGAGTCCAGCAGTTAACATCTCTATGTCTGTTGACATCTGTATGTACATATCATCAGATGGATGAGTTAATACAACTGATTGACAACTGGAGAGAAACGTGAAACATATTTAAAAATCATATTAAACAATTAAAACATCAGTACAGTAGGTTTTCACAGCTTGTGTAGCCAGATCAAGATTTAGAGAGCGGCATAAGAAACAGCCGTGACTATAATTAACTACGCCACCTTGGGACTCTCACCCAAAGATCTAAAACATTAGGATTCGTTCGCAGGTCGCTACCTGCGAGCTAAACATACGCTGAGTGATTATTAGTCACCTGCACTGATGGAGATTAACCCGATCTGCGAACCACATGCAGAGCAATCGGGCCAAAACAAAACAATAGTGTTGATAACACCACATACCTGGCGATCTGGACTCAGCTTCGTCCCACAGCTGCAACAAATAGGAAGTCAACTAACCGGAAGATGAGAGAGAGACACACAACGCTTCTTTCCGCTTATTTATCCCGTCTCCAATTACGCAGACCTCCGGTAGGAAAACGTTAAGAAACTGGGCGCAGCTAACGCCCTGTTACACTTGGAAACTGTTATTAGTTGCATGTGGCTCAGTTCTATCAATCAATCAATCAAACTTTATTTATAAAGCACCACATCCCAACATATAGTTAAACAGGTGGGTTCTAGCTTTGATTTAAAAAGCTAAAACCCACACAAAAGTGTGGGGGCATATCGGTGGTGTCAAAGAGCCCAGAGAAATGGACATCGAGGGTATGGGTGAATTACAACAAAGAAATGAGGAAGCAGCCTGTGAGGAGCTGTGTAAGCATTTCAGGCCTTATCAGCCTCAGAGCGAGAAGGAAGAAAAGGGAAATGCCGAGCAAGAGCCTGTCTGACCTAAAAGGAGCAGATGGAGTAAGCAGAGGCAAAATATGCGATATAGAAAGCCTTTACAGAGGAAACAACATGATCATCCTAAGCAGATATCCCCTGAGAGAGTGGTTGCCATGGAGAGGGCGGTGACCCCAGCAGCAGCTAGAGGAAGAAGATGTTGTGATGGAAGTCGGCTGCATGTCACCAAAGTTAGGAACATCAGAACCCAAAAATAGAGAGAAGGGAGAGAAGTCTGTGCAGGGAAACAGTTTGTTAGAGGGAGAGTGGGAAATTTTAGATGAAGTTTGAAGTTTTAACAGTTAAACTACATTTGTACTCAACTATATGATTTTACACGGGTTGCATAACAATTTTACTTATGATGATTGTTATGAAGTATAACCATGTGATGAGTTTATAATTACTAATGATTACTATTACTGATTCCTTAATAAAAATAATGTTTGTTAATCAAATGTGTTTGATTTTTAAGGCTAAAATCAGAGGAACTGTGACCAGGTTGAAACAACTGTTAAAAGTGTTAAATGTATGAAGTAAAAGGTAAATCAAAATAATTTCTGTGTGCATCAGCTAAATATTAAGGAAGTACAGGGCCAGTGGAAAGTACCAGAAGGGCCAGGAGGATGTGATGGGGGATGGGGAGAACATGAAGAACAGCATCTCTGACCAAGGTTGAGACGGGTATTAGATCATGTCTGTTCACGTGTGAATACTGTCCTGCCACTGGTTGATAAAGGTTGAACACGCGCTAAGCATCACCTTACTGTGCCTGTAAACCACCAATGATGCTACAGATGTGATTTTATGTTTATGATTAAGGAGGAGACAGGAAGATGACATAGCTAAACTTTAGTATAAAAATCCTGGATTTTGTCTGGTTGGGCAGATTGTTCACTGTTGCAGGAGGACCCTCTGTCAGTCTGAACCAAAAACTGAGAAGCAGAGGAAGGAAGCAGATCCAAAGCAATCGGCCTCACGGCCTGACTGCCCCTTGTGCAGTTTTGCCCCAGTACATGACGGAGCATGAAGCATCACAGAGAAGATCTACAGCTGGGCCTCAGTTTCACCCCAGAGACTCTCAGCCAACAATCTTCACACCAGCCTTAGACTTCAAAAGGGGTTGTGAGTAGAATAGCACCATAGGGCAAGAATAGTTACCTACATATTCAATACATTGTAATCTTGATATTTTAATCATTTTTATTATTTGCTGTTAGCTTTTGCATCTGCTAAATAAAGTACAACATCTGCAGTTAAAGTAAAAGCTTCCTTGCTTTAATTGTCTTTTATAAGGGTTTCTTCAAAGAGCTCGTAGCTTCTCCTTGTTGACGTAAAAGTATCCGATCGTGTGTGACTAAGCCAGACTCACATGATAAAGCTCTTGTCGGTTTAGTCTAGACCTGAAATTAATACCTCCTGTGTGGTAAAAGTATACTTATCACCAAAACTTATTCCAGCAACCGCAACAACTGTTACTTTAAGAAGGAAGCTGCCGTTAACCAGGGTGACTCATTGGTATCTGTAATTTTCTGGTCTATACAGGTGCTGATGTTAGTGCAGCAGGGAGAACTGGGATGAAGGTAGTGAATTAGCTGGATGAATTCCTTCGCCTCAGCCTAGAATGGAAACCTGTACTGTTAAACCCCAGGCGGGCTGATAAATTAACCACTTTAATGTGAGGGCTGGCTGCTCTCTGGGACTAGAGGGTCAGGGTAACAAACAGTGGATAAGGTCGCTTAGATATGGGGGTGAGGTACCATGGGCTGCCTTGAAAGCAAACACTAAAATTTTGAATCTAATTCTGTATTCAACTGGCAGCCAGTGGAGGGACCGAAGTTCTGCCGCATTCTGAGACTGGAGGCGAGCAAGGAGAGATGATGATGATTGTTGATGCCAGCATACAGGGTGTTGCAGTAGTCCAGTATAAAGCTGATGAAAGCATGAATAACTCTTTCAAGGTCCTTGTGGTTAAGAAAAGGCTGCACCTTCCTAAGCAAACGTAACTGATTAAAATTAAGTTCTCACAACACTGTCTGTGAAGGTTCTCATTCATCCAGGTCAAGTTGTCTGAAGGTTGAGTCATGGCAACTGGACTTCTTCTAGTTAGTAGAAACGTTTCTCCATCTGTCCAGGTGGCTTCTTCAGTCTGTGGGAAGTTGGTGAAGACACTAATTTATCCTCCAGTTGGGTTTCACTTAACAGCTGTGAAGAATGGGTTCGTTATGACGCATAACGAACCCATTCGTGTTAAGTGAAACCCAACTGGAAGATAAATTAGTGGTTCTCCAAAACGAAATTCCATGCCATGTCGAGACAAGTGTACACCTGCAGGTCATCAGCATATACATGATAAGACACATTAAATTTCCTTAAAATCCTTTAATTAGGATTAGACCCTTTAATTAGGAAACAAGAACTCAAAAGTCAAACAACAACCAAAAGAAACCAAAAATAGGGCGGGTCAGCAATTCACAATCAAATTGTCCCCCTGAACGGAGCACAACACATCATTTACACACCATATTTTCTGGAAAGAGGCTATGTTATTGGTCAGTCTGTAAAACCCAAATTCCACCCTAAGACGAGCCGTCAACAAACCTCTTAACATACGTACCAGATCAGTTGACCCCTGACCTCGAATGTGATTTTTCCTGGTTTTCCAGATTGTTAACTTGGCTGTTCCAGAGAGAAAGTTGACAATTCCAATTGCTATGCTGTTCCTGGCAGTATACCTTGGGCCAAACACAAACAGGTCAGGAGTGAACTGGAAACCCATGTCAAAATACCACCTTTCTAACAGGGAAAAAAGTCCTGTCAGCCTAGGACATTGGATAAAAAGGTGCTGGAGGGTCTCCCTCTCATCACAGAAAGGGCAGCCCACCCCCACGCTAGGATCTATGTGCGCCAGATATCCGTTTGTAGCTATACACCCATGTACAACCCTCCACTGGAGGTCCCCTACACGCTTCTCAATAGGGGGGTTGTACAGGGACCGCCAACAGCCTCTGGGAGAAAGATTCGGGCCAACAAAGGTGGTCCACCTCGACACCCTGCAAGCCCTTAGCGAACCCAGATGTAACACCTTTACACAGCTATGGTACAAGGCTTTTTTGTCCAAGTGCTCCAAAGGCCCTAATGAATTGGCATCAAAGGTCAAAAGTCCACTGGAGGTTGGTATTTAACATGTCGTTGTGGAACAGTGGTTCCTCAAACAGCCACATGCCTGGGTTGGCTGTGAGGTCTCTCTGAAGGTTGAAGACCTTCACAGACTTCAATACCGACTTGTAGAACTGAGTTGTTGAGGAACAGTCCAAACTGTTACGATCGATTATGAACAAATGCTTGTCATAGCCCAGACCGGCTGTTCTCCTAAGCAGCAGACGAGCTGTGTCTGTCCAACTGAGGCCAGCAGTGTACAGCAGACGTTGGGCCGCCTGCAGACGAAAGGTCTGCACCCTGGCAAGAATGTCAATAAGGCCCTGTCCTCCCTCTGCCACTGGTAGAAAAAGGACAGGAGCTCTAGTCCAATGAGCCCCAGACCAGAAAAAGTCCACCAAGATACGCTGCACCCGCTCCAGTAGGCCAGGAGGAGGTTGAAGCACTGCTAGCTTGTGCCAAAGTGTGGAGGCGACCAAATTATTGGACACCTAAACTCTCCCCCTATAAGACAGCTGGGGCAGCAGCCATTTCCATTTGGACAGTCTATTCAATTCAATTCAATTCAACTTTATTTATATAGCGCCAATTCACAACATCAGTTATCTCAAAGCACTTTACAAGTAAGGTTTTAAGACCTTACACAACTAACCCAACAATTCCCACATAGAGCAGCTTTTAATTGTAGCCAATCGATAAATTGTACATTTAAATAGCAACATTGGAAAAACTCCCTCTCTAACGAGGAAGAAACCTCCAGCAGACCCAGGCTCAGTGTGGGCGGCCATCTGCCTTGACCGGTTGGGGTGAGGGGATAAAGAAGAGAGAAAAGAACACAACCACAACAACAAAACAAGCAGCAACAGAACACAGGCGGGATGGTTGGACCAGCAACTGAACACTGGAGACACACGACTCTGAGATCTGATGATACCTGTAGATGAGGATAGAGAGAGAGACAGAAGGGGAGAAGCACAACTAGGAGAGAAAAGAGACAAAGTTAGTCACATGTGGAAATGGAGGCATGTTAGTGGATAGAAGAAAAAGAGAAAAAAGAGCTCAGTGAATGAAGGACGTCCCCCAGCATCTAAGTCTATAGCAGCTTAACTAAGAGATGGTTCAGAGAAACCAGAACCATCTCTAACTATACGCTTTGTCAAAAAGAAATGTTTTACGCCTAGTTTTAAAACTAGAGAGGGTGTCTGCTTCTCGAACCTTGACTGGAAGCTGGTTCCACAGCAGAGGAGCTTGGAGCTAAAGGCTCTGCCTCCCATTCTACATTTAGAAACTCTAGGAACCACAAGTAGACCAGCGCTCTGAGAACGAAGCGTTCTGTTGGGAGCATAAGGAGCGATGAGGTCTTTAAGATAAGATGGAGCTTTATTATGAAGAGCTTTGTAGGTGAGGAGAAGAATTTTGAATTCTATCCTAGATTTGACAGGGAGCCAATGCAGAGAAGCTAATGTTGGAGAAATGTGATCTCGCTTCCTAAGTCCAGTCAGACTCTGGCTGCAGCATTTTGAATTAGTTGGAGGATTTTCAAAGAGTTATTGGGACAACCTATGAGTAGCGAGTTACAGTAGTCAAGCCTAGAGGTAACAAATGCATGGATTAATTTTTCAGCATCACTCTGTGAGAGGATGCTCCTAATTTTATCAACATTCCTCAGGAGGAAGTAGGCGGTTCTAGAGATTTCTTTAATATATGGTGTAAAGGACAGATCTTGGTCAACAATGACACCAAGGTTCCTCACAGTAGAACTTGAAGCTAACGTTATGTCATCCAGAGTAACAATCTGATTCAATAATGAGTCTCTCTGGTTTTTAGCACCAATTATAATAACCTCAGTTTTATCTGAATTCAGTTGCAGAAAGTTATGGGACATCCAGTTTGAAGTTTGACTAATTGGTTTGTTTCCTCTGGTTTCATGGACAAATATAACTGAGTATTATCTGCATAGCAGTGGAAATTTATAGAATGTTTTCTAATAATATTACCAAGGGGAGACATGTAGAGATTGAAAAGTATTGGACCAAGCACAGAACCCTGTGGAACAACAAAGCTAATTCCTGTGCGGATGGAAGATTGATCATGAACATGAACAAATTGGAATCTGTTCAATAGATAAGACTTAAACCATCCCAGTGCTTTGCCTTTAATCCCTGTTATGGCGACTATCCGACCTTCTTTTAGTCGCCCTTTTTGAACGGGGAGTCTTGTTCGAACGCGCTTCAATTAACTGTCCAGGCGTTGATGATGTTCCATGATATTTAGTTTATTTTATTGTTGTACAAAGTAGATGAATATGAGTCATTGATCAAACGAAATAAATGAATAATCAGAAAAGAAATGTTAAAGATACCATGAGGTTATGGGTCCAATGCCTAACATAGCGCCTGCAACTTAAAGCGTTACAAAACTGTATGACCTCCCGTTACCGCCCGGTGGACATACCACCTATATATATCCTCCTGGCCTAGAGGTGATAGGCTCCACATGCCACCAGACAGGAAGTGCACCATTACACCATTAACCTTAACCTTAATCAAACCAAAACAAATAAAAGGAAATAATGGCTCCTACACACCGGCCCCAATTGTGTAAACAGCACAATTCAAATAAAAGGAGCCAAAAAACATGCAGCATCATGCAATTTCATACAAATTAAACTGCTTCTTGAAGAAGAAAGATTTTTGAGATGGGTCTCTCCAATTGTCCCGTCTTCGTCTTCAACTGCACGGCACGCACAAGTCCATATTTATCAGGGTAAACGTTCATAACCCTTCCCAGGATCCAGGAACCACGAGGAGCAGTATGATCCACCACCACGACATCATCACCAACCACAAAGCTTCTTCGGGGCTTGGACCACTTTTGTCTTTCAGAGACCAGACCATCTCTTCCAGAATAGGTCTGCAAGATACTGAACCTGCCTCCAGCGTCTTCTCACGTCACAATCCTTTTCTTCAAAGACACCAGGAGCAAGGAAAGGCTTTCTTTTAAGTAGAAGGATGTGGTTTGGAGTAAGGGCCTCCAAGTCGTTTGCATCATCTGAAACCTTGGTTATTGGGCGATCGTTGAGAATAGCCTCAGCTTCACACAGAATGGTTTGTAAACTTTCGTCGTCCACGGATTGTTGTTTTAAAACAGAAAACAACACCTTGCGAACCATTCGGATGAGACACTCCCAGACACCACCATGATGTGATGCAGCCGGAGGGTTAAAGATCCAATCGACTTCTTTCTGCAATAGAACCTGGTGGATTTTATTATGATCAACCGCTACGAAAGCCTCTCTCAGCTCTCGCTCTGCACCAACAAAGTTTGTGCCGTTGTCTGATCTCATCTGGCAAACTTCGCCCCTACGACATATAAAACGTCTTATTGCATTGATGCATGAGTCAGTGGTTAGTGAATGTGCCACTTCCAGGTGCACAGCTCTACTTGCCATACAAGTGAAGATTACTCCGTATCTTTTCACCACTGCACGTCCTCGTTTGACCTCTATAGGTCCAAAATAGTCCACGCCTACGTTGGTAAAAGGTGGCAGATCTGGGCAGATGCGTTCCATTGGCATATCTGCCATTTTCTGCTCAGATGGTTGTCCCCTGTGACGTCTGCAGACGGAACACTCAGAGATGATCCTCCTACAGGCTGAGTTAGCGTTAGTAATCCAATACTTCTTCCTGAGGGTGGAGAGCATATGGTTTCTTCCCGCATGTCCAAGCTGCTGGTGTATATGCTGCAAAATAAGCTTGGAAACATGCTGATCCTTGGAGAGAATAACTGGATGCTTCTGTTCTTCAGGTAAAGATGAACGACTCAGTCTTCCACCTACTCTTAATAAACCGTCCTTCAAAACTGGATCGAGTTTGTAGGTGTCGCTCCTCTTTCTAACAGAGGTTCGTCCTCTTTGCAAGAAATCGATCTCTTCTTTGAATCTTATGTGTTGACTATAGGAAATGACAATAACTTCCGCTTTGGAGAGATCACTTACTGATAGACTCTGCCTACGAATGTCATTCCTGGCTCTTTTCATCTCCATCTCGATTTCCTTGGGAGTGAGAGGGGGAACGGAGGCGGGATGCCCAGACATCAGTTGTTTCCTTTTTCTACTTAGACCTAGTAAAATATCCTTAAACTTCAGCAGCCAAGCGATCGACGTTTTCAGTCTTATCCAGCTTGAAAAATAATGAATAAGTTCAGTAATGGGATCCTCACTCTCTGTGCTGATAATATTTACCAAAACGTCTCTTTTCACTTCTGGGTCCTTGGGAGAAACAGGTTGTATTTCCAGTGTCGCTGGCCAGTGTTGCTCAGGTCTTTGATCCACCTCCACGGGCCAAGAAAACATCTGCAGTAAGTCCTCTAGATGCTCCGTCGGCTGGATTGGATTGAGAACAAACGTACCTCCACTGAGATGTGTCTGTTGCCTCTCTTAGAGCTGCTACCCTATTTGCAACAAAAGTGTAAAATCGTTTGCTCTGATTGTTGATATATTTTAGCAGCGTCTGACTGTCTGTCCAGAAACACGAGTTGTTCAGCTTAAGTAACAGGTCCTTCATTCTATCTACCTTCACAGCTAGAACAGCGGCGGTAAGTTCAAGGCGGGGAATCAGTGTTTGCTTTAACGGTGCTACTCTGGCTTTACCCATCATAAAAGCTAGATGCACGTTTCCTTTCTCATTCTCCAGCCTTAAATAAGACACTGTACCGTATCCATGTTCACTAGCATCTGCAAAATGATGCAGCTGAGCCTGGAAAGGTCCGTGAAAGCTACTGGGCTTGATACAGCGGGACACTTTAAGCTTTGATATCTTCTCCAGGTCGCGGATCCATGTCGTCCATTGCTGCAACATTAGCTGGGGAACAGGGTCGTCCCAGGACAGTCTCTGCCTGCACATTTCCTGTAGTAACAGTTTTGGTAACAAAGTGAATGGAGCGAGAAAACCCAATGGATCATAAATAGAGCTGACCATTGACAAAATGCCGCGTGTAGTGTGAAGCTTTCTTTCCACGGATAACTGAAAAATAAAAGCGTCACTTTCTGCGCACCAGCTCAAACCTAAAGCCTTCTCCACGGGCAGACTGTCTCGTTGCAGGTGAAGCTGCCTGATCGGTTGTGAACGCCTCACCTCAGGGATGGATGACAGCACCGTCCTGCTGTTGCTCATCCACTTCAATAGCTTAAATCCTCCTTTTGAACACAAATCAGTCAGATATTCTGCCAACTTAATCACTGATTGTTCTGTAGCTACAGACTTAAGACAATCATCCACATAAAAGTTATGATAAACAGTATCAGTCACAAGTTTATCGTAAGTGTCCATGTGGTCCACTGCTGTCCTTCTCAGAGCGTAGTTAGCACAGCTTGCAGAAGAAACTGCTCCAAAAAGGTGAACTGTCATGCTTTGCTCCACTGGGCTGACTGACGTGTCTCCTGCAGGCCACCACAGGAAGCGAAGAAAGTCCACATGATCCTTTGATACCTTTACTTGATGGAACATAGCCTGTACATCTGCCATCAGAGCAACATTCTCCTCCCTGAATCTGGTCAGTACGCCGAAAAGAGAGTTAGTGAGGTCCGGCCCCTGTAACAGCTGGCTATTCAATGATGTTCCTTCGTAGCTTGCTCCACAGTCAAAAAACACTCGCAATGTCTTCTTCCTTGGATGGTAGACGCCGTGATGGGGGAGGTACCACACCTTTCCACGTTTGTTTTCCAGCTGTTGATGCGGCACCACTTCTGCATAACCGCTTTTAATGAGGTCTGTGACGAATGCTGTATACTCCTCCTTATAGGCCTTGTCCCTCGCAAATCTTCTTTTAAGGCTGTGAATGCGCTGTTCCACAATCCTCCGATTGTTTGGCTTACGTTGTCCCTTTTAAATGGCAAATCCAAGCAGTAATGCCCATCCAGCACACAAGCTGATCCTTCCAATATCTCCATGAATCTCTTGTCCTCAACTGACATTTCATGCACCTCTTCCAGTGTTTTTGTTGCAATCCAGCCCTCAGCACTCTGAGGGCTCCAGGTTTTCTGTCTGTCTTGTGACGTCACGTTCTCCCTCTGTGCTCCTCCCTAGCAATTAGTGGTTACACCTGTGTTTAATTTCCTGTTTAGTTCTGTATTTAAGCCTGCCCTCTTGTTTCTGTCCTTGTCGGTCTGTCGTCATTATGTGATGTTGTTGCTGTCCGTGGTTCCTGAGTCATGTCACGTGAGTCTTTGTTTGTGTCAAGTCAAGTCAAGTCAAGTCTAGTCTAGTAGTGTCATGATAAGTGTGTGCCAATAAAGTAAAGTCAAGTCAAGTCCTGATCTGAGTCTGCGATTGGGTCCGCCCCCTCCACCTTCTACCACACCAGCAGCAATTGTCACAGTTTTCTCACTGAAGTCCTGATTGTACTGTGATATTAATAGTTCCTCCAATTTGGCAACAGAAATCCTATTAGCATAAACAGTCGAACAACTCCTTTGACTGCCCCTTAAAGGTCCGTTCAAAACCCATCCTAATCGGGTCCTCACAGCGTATGGACCGTTGCCTTGACTATTAATAATCTCCCATGGTTCCATGAGGTGATGTGCATTAGTTCCAATTAAAAGCTGCACGTCACAGTCCAATTCTGTGATCTTAATGTTATTAAAGTATTCCCACCTTTCAATGTCCTTCTGACGTGGAATGCTGTTTTTTGACACTGGGATGGCTTCCTGTGAATAAGCTTCTGGGAGCTCCAGAAAGGTGTTCTCGTCTAATCCGGCGACCTCCAGACCTTTGACCTGATAGCTGTGGACCAGCCTTTCTTGGCCCATAGTGCGAAGCAAGATGCTACACTTCGTGCCTTGGAGGTTAAGCTGTTTCATAAGCCCCTCCGTGATGAACGTAGCAGAACTTCCAGGATCTAAGAATGCATACGTTTGCAACACCTTATGTCCTTTCTTGGATTTTATTTGAACAGGAATAACAGAGAGAGTAAAGTCCTGGTCTCCGGCCCCATTATAAGCACCGGCCTTGTGGGTCACAAACGCACTATTGACTGATGTAGCCTGTGCTTTAACCTGGTCTTTGTTGTCTGAATGAAGAACAGTAGGATGTTTCAGGTTGCACTTGTCACATACGAGACGACTCCTGCATTCCTTACTCATATGGCCGACCCTTAAGCATCCAAAACATATTCCCTTTCCTTTTAGGAATTCAATTTTCTCTCTATGAGAAATCCTGTTGAGGTTTGGACACTTCAATATGAAATGGGTCTGCTCACAGTAAGGACAGGCTGCTGAGGTCGAACCTTTAGTAGTAGCTGGCTGTCTCCATTGCTGCTGTGCAATAGGTGGATAGGTTGTGGGGTGTTCACTGGCTGTTGTTGATGTATCAAAGGTGCTACCTTTGATATGGGACTTTGACTGGCCTTTATTCCATGTTCCGTGCTTTATTACGGGATTTGATCTTACGTCAGAAATGTCTCCAAACAGAGGATGAGACAAAATTTTAACTTGATGCTCCAGAAAGTTGACCATGTCATTAAAAGTTGCTCTGAAGCCTCGACGTTCCTGTAGCTCACAGGCTGCAACTCTCCACCTTTCACGTAACTTATAAGGCCACTTCATGATCACTTGCTTCATATATGATGGCACGTTTAACTCTTCCATGTACTGGGTTTCTGACATAGCATTACATCATCCCCTTAAAAACAGAGAAAAGTCTTGCAGAGCTGGAATATCCTCAGATTTGATCACTGGCCAAGCCATAACATTGTCCAAGTATGCTGTAGATATTTGATGTTCATTTCCAAAGTGCTCCAGTAGAAGTCCTTTAGCCCTTTGGTATCCCTGCTGTGGTGACATATACATACAGCTTCTCACCAGCTCCCTCGGTTGCCCTCTGGTAAACTGTTCAAGGAAATATAAACAGTCCTGATAGTTGCTGGTCTTCTCCTCCACGCAGTGTTCAAAGGCTCTCAAGAAGGAAATACAATGCAATGGGTTGCCATCGAACACGGGGACCTCTCGCTGGGGTAGAGCGGCTGCTAACTGTTGCTGCACCAACATCGATGTAATTTCATTTTGCTTTTGCATGATGGTACAAATTGCATTATTGTCCACGACAGGTGCAGCCTGTGTAGTAGAATGTTTCTGCTGATGACGTGGAGCTGACTGAATAGAAGCGTTTGCGTTCAACAGGGAATGATGACTTAACATAGTTGGTTTATCCTTCGACTGTAAACCGGTTTTGACAGTGACGTCCTTTATTTCGTCCTGCTGATGATGCGGTGATTGAGTTTGGAAGCGTAGCCTGTGGTTGTGATATGGTTTAGGTTTCACATCTGATGCAGACATAGAAACTGCCTTTAAGCTCGGCTGAGCAGCATCAATGAGTTTGGGCTCTTTCTCCTCAAACTCCTTTACCTGTGGATTAATGTCCATCCTTTTTTCTTGAAGTCCTTTACTCACGTAAGAGTTCATTCCATCTGAGCCTGAATCTTCCCCCACATCACTGGCCTCCAACACTGAAAGTCTTGCTGCTGCGGCAGCTATTTGAACGTTTAATTCCAACTGTTCCTTTTGTTTCCGTATTTTTTCCTCTTGTTCCTCCAGCTCGTGTCTCCTTTTCAACGCGGCAGCTTTCTCCATCAGAGCTGCTTTCTCTGCCGCAGCTAATTTTCGAGCCGAAGTGCAAGATCCGGACGAGTGGCTGCGTTGACTCGAGCGCTTACTGGATAAGTTTGACGCGCTGTCTCCATGTTTTAAACGATGATCGTCCAAGCCACCTTGATTCGATGCAACGTTAATATTAACATCCAGATCTTGGTCATTCGTTTCCATTCCGTTTTCACTTAACCAAGCGCACACTTATCCTGGAACCATGCGTCTTGCTTTCTTCGTTCATCCTCCCGTAAAGGAAACTCTTTTAATAAAGTGTTGTGTAAGGAGGAAGCATTTTTGCCTGACATATTAAACTCCTTTAAATGTTGTATGACAGCAGATGGGCTTGTTTCCGATGACCAAAGCTGTATGATGGCTCTTTTTATGCTATTTGCCTTTTTGAAAACCTCATTTCGTTCCTTTTGAAGCCTTTCGATGGCGAAGGTGGTTCCCTTCAGTGAATACTTCCTCTGCCTCTTTCCTTGTTGACCGACAACGGCCTCGGATTCACTGTTTGAATCCATTTCATTCATAGTATAGTCAATAATGATATTGTGCCGTGTTGTGATTAGCGGCCTGAGCCTCAGACGCTTCAACCTGTTACGTAACACAAGCGTTCACACGCCCCCATGTGTGGCTTTCCGCTTCTTAATATATGAATGAAACAATCAATCGAAATGTTATGAATGAAAGTCGTACCGTGATTGTCCGTAGTTGCTTTTAGGCTCCAAGAAAACTCTGCGGGTCGCGACGCCGCTCCACAATTCCTGATGCCGACTGGACTCGCGGCCCAAGGCTTCCATGCTTCCTGCTCCATACCTTAAGGAGTAGTTATCCTCAGAAAACGACTGCAGATGAATGAATGATGAATGACGGCTCCTTCCTCATCAGGTCCAGTTTTGTACTTTGTTATGGCGACTATCCGACCGTCTTTTAGTCGCCCTTTTTGAACAGGGAGTCTTGTTCGAACGCGCTTCAATTAACTGTCCAGGCGTTGATGGTGTTCCATGATGTTTAGTTTATTTTATTGTTGTACAAGGTAGATGAATATGAATCATTGATCAAACGAAATAAATGAATAATCAGAAAAGAAATGTAAAAGATACCATGAGGTTATGGGTCCAATGCCTAACATAGCGCCTGCAACTTAAAGCGTTACAAAACTGTATGACCTCCCGTTACCGGACGGTGGACACACCACGTATATATATCCTCCTGGCCTAGAGGTGATAGGCTCCCCATGCCACCAGACAGGAAGTGCACCATTACAACATTAACCTTAACCTTAAATCAAACCAATAAATACATCAAAAGAAATAATGGCTCCTACAATCCCAATGCTATGTTCCAGTCTCTGCAACAGAATCTTGTGATCTATCGTATCAAATGCACTAAGATCTAACAGGACAAGTACAGAAACTAGACCATTGTCTGAAGCTGTGAGAAGATCATTAGTGACTCTAATCAGAGCTGTTTCTGTGCTATGATGTAATCTGAATCCTGACTGGAAATCTTCATATAGGTCATTTCTACGCAGGTGGTCACATAGTTGTTTAGCTACGGTTTTTTCAAGAACTTTAGAAATAAAGGGCAGATTGGATATAGGCCTATAATTTGCAAGTTCTCTAGGGTCAAGAGTAGTTTTTTCAATAAAGGTTTGACCACAGCAACTTTAAAAGCCTGTGGTACGTAGCCTGTAACCAGCGATTGGTTCATTTGATTTAATATGGACGTGCTGATTAATGGAAAAACTTCTTTGAGTGATCAGGTTGGGATTGGGTCTAAGAGACAAGTAGCTGATTTAGCAGAGTTAATTATTGAAGTTAACTCAGTGTGATCTATGGGGGAAAACAGTTTAAGTAAGACATAGGTCTATGCTATGACTCTTACTCAGCCTGGCTACAGAGCTGAAAAGAAACCTGGGGTTGTTTTTATTTTCCTCAATTAATGATGAATAGTATGTGGTTCTAGCAGCACAAAGTGCTTTTTATATAGTTTTTCCATGCTAGACAGGATTCATCTAATTTGTTGGAACGCCACAATCTTTCTAGTTTTCGAGTCCTCTGCTTAAGGCTGCGGATCTGAGTTATACCATGGAGCCAACCTCCTTTGATTCACTGGCTTCTTCTTCAGAGGAGCAACAGTGTCTAAAATTGTAGCATCATCAACAAGACGAACTACCTGCTCATGATTCAGATGACTGCTCTGCTCTGTGTAGCTACAAGGGAATGAGACAAAAGATGATGAATCATCTCCTTAAATCTAACAACAGCATCATCAGATAAACATCTGCTGTAATAGAACTTATTTCCAACTGTTGTCAGGTCTGTTATGGTAAATTCAAACGTTATTAAGAAATGGTCAGATAACAGAGGGTTTTGAGGGAGAACTTTGAAGAGTATGATTAAGACAGTGAGTGGGTTCATTCACATGCTGACTAAAACCAATAGAATCCAGTAGTGAATTAAATGCAATGTTGAGACAGTTACTGTCAACATCTACATGAATGTTAAAGTCACCCACTACAATCACTTTATCTGTGCTGAGAACTAAGTTAGATAAAAACTCTGAGAATTAATTATAGTAGTAGTATTAATTATAGTAATTAATAAATCTGAGTCTAGCACACACTTTCTCCTCAATTCCCTCCCAATTTATCCTTTGAAAATCTTGTGAACCGAGAAAGACCCCCAGCACCCTCATACCCCCAATAGACCAACGTAAACCTCCTGGCAGGCTGGGCCGGGCCTTTCCCCCCCAGTCCCCCACCAGCCAAGCTTCGCTCTTCCCCCAGTTTACCCTCGCAGAGGAGGCTTTCTCAGGGGGCAGACTGACGGGTGGGGAGACGGTCTGGGCCCGGTGACGGTGTAGCTGAGGCTGAGGAGGGAGGTGACTGCACTGACATACACACACACACACACACACACACACACACACACACACACCGCAATGAAGACACGCTTACACCAACATCCACTGATGATGCTATTGCTGCCATTGCAATGAAGGACGCTTGCCATGGTTAACCTCAAATACTTCTACTAACTGCAATGAAGAACACTTACCTTGCATAGATTCAGAAATGATTTTACAGTGTTTGATGAATTTAGAAAGTAGAATAAAAACACCACAAGGCACCTATGTGTACCTGACTGAACCACACATGCAATTTCCAGAAATGGTTTTAACGATAAATGGGGAGCAAATCACTTTTCTTGTAGACAGTGGAGCTACACGCTCTGTGATGACGTCCTCAAGCCTTAAAACTGCACCAAAAATGAATGGGAATCATGTTTATAGTGGTGGGGCTTCGGGGGTAACAGTAAAAGAATATTTAACCAAACTTTTGACATGTCTTACTCCAGATGGTACCACATTCAAGCAGGTTTTCATGTTTTCTGATTTGTGCCCCATAAATTTGCTAGGGAGAGATCTAATGATCAAACTGGGCATTTCTCTGATCTCATCCCCAGAGGGATTGAAGGTCAACACAGATGCGAACACAGACCCAGAGGGAGTGTTTGTTCTCTGTGGAGTGAGTGATTTACTGTATGTATGTGTGTAAGCTGCAGCAGTCTGTCTTGTGTGAGCAGTTAATGTCTACAGCGCATGCGTTAGTTAACCCAGAAGAAACAGACTATATGGATCCAGAAGACTTACACTGCACCATTCACGTGTCACAGGGTTAACATCAACTCCTGCTTTAGCAGAAGTTGCTACACATGGGAATACATTCCACTGAGAGGCCGTTACCATCCACTTCACTTTGTGAAGATGACATGTTACAGTACTGTAAGTCTTTGTCTGCAGTTCTGTTTCAGATCTCTCAGCAGGTGACAGCAGCTTTACCAGTTCCAGCACAAGGGCCACTACACTCTCCGGAACTAGGCGACTGGATTGTGGTACGAGAACATCGCCCTAAACACTGGAAGGCACGGAAGTGGGTTGGACCCTTCCAGGTGATACTGACTACGCATACGGCAGTGAAGGTCGCAGAGAGGGCGACGTGGGTCCATGCGAGCCACTGCAGGAAGGTCCCGGAGCCAGTAGATGACTTCTCACCAGCTGTCCACCAGCACGAGGGCTCTGATCAGCAGTAACACCCTTGTTCTACGAGGGGCGGCGTTGACCAGCACAGTGGGAGAGACACGTTGAGTTGAGACACTGCACCGGTGAATACACTTAAGCATAGCACATACTGCACACACTGAGAAAACAAATACACAGTGGTACCACCTACGAGGGATTTCAACGCTACACATCTGTACAGTGCAGTAGTGTCTCTAGTGACAAAGGGGAGGGAAACCTAACGGTGACAACAACTCCCTACGACACTACAAAGACCAGTTGCTCGGGTGAACTCCATACAAACTGGTTGGCTATTGCACTGACATCGTGGACCAGGACAGGACAACGCCCATAACATCAGCATCTTGGTAGGATCCGCTTGGACCAAGCACTAACACAACAACAGAGAACTGTGAGAGACATTGTGTGAACTGTGGGACTTTTTTCTGTGAACAGTTTATGATGGTAGCTAAAGCCTTTGTGAATTTAGCTATACTGATGTTTCTTTGTTCACTTTGTGTGATTAATTAATAATCAAAGGGGAGGGATTGTAATGGAAATTTTACTATATGGGTATTTTCACTTGTGACAGAACTCTGATTCATAATACTTGATATATTCTCATATGTATCTGTACTAAGCAAAGTAATCATAGAATGAATTATATACTTGCTTACAGAAATATTTTAGAATAGTGAGCCTTCTCTTTCCCATGGGAAAGGGAGGTAGGGAGATACTGTTTAGTTATGATTGTTTTACAGCATGGACCATGGCCATGAGAGCATGGCAGCAGAACTTTGATGTACTTTGTTTCTGTTACACTTTCCTCCTGGTGAAAGGCAGTGACTGACCCTGAGTTGTGGGCTGATAAGTCCCTTGTGGACTGTTTTTGTTTGAGACTGAGCTAATGAGAAGATACATCTTTACTCCCTCGCAACGAAGGAGGTATTTAGGTAGGAACAGAGTAGATGACTTCAGATCTACACTCAGGCAGGACAGTTTTGCACTGACTCTGTGTACTTCTCTTCTTGCAAGAATTAAAGACAACAGAAAGACAACTTTGATTGGTTTTTGATTCATTCACCAGGTTCCTAACAGGTTTTTGCCTCCACACTCATTGGCACCATCATGTGATGCAAGTTTGAGTTGAATATCCCTAATTTCCTGCTCAAGTCTGTCCACAGTGGTTTTAAAACTAGCAGACGTATGTGAGGCATAGTGCTGACAGAACACGCGAATCCTAGACTTGCCCACCTCCCACCACTGGACTAAAGAAACAAAATTCCCTTTTCTGGCTCTCCACTCCTCCCAGAAAGGCTCAAATGAGAAACAGAAATCTTTGTCGTGAAGAAGTTGTGTGTTAAAATGCCAGTATGTACTAAGTCTCTTGCTAGTAGAGAGGCAGAGTTTCACAGTGACCATGTGGTGATCCGTGAAGCCCACTGGATGGATAAAGCTCTGTTCGAGTCTATTGCTGGAATGCTCTGAAACATAGATCCTGTCTAACCGCGCTGCAGAAACTCTGCCATCTGTGACCTTAACCCACGTACTGTCTGCTCCCACCGTGCTTTACTCGCCATGTGTCGTTGAGATCGAGCTCAGTCATGGTGCCCTTTAAAAACCTGGATGACTGCAGGTGAGGTTCTTCACTTGTCCTGTCTAGTGTGAAGTCCACTGTGCAGTTAAAGTCCCCCCCTAAAACAACACAGTCACACAAAAACTCCTTCATCTTCTTGAAGAAGCCCACCCTCTCTGTGCCTTCATTAGGAGCGTAAATATTAACAAAAGAAAAGACCGTCTCCCCCAACCGAGCCCTGACGTGCTGCATCCTTCCCTGCACCACCTGTGAGCTGGTCAGGATGTTCAGTGAGCCTGGGGGAGAAAAGCACAGCGACCCCGCACTGACATTAGAGCCATGGCTGAGGAAAAGCTGCCGTCCCAGCACAGGCCCCACTCCACCTCATTATTACTGTCGGAGTGTGTTTCTTGCAAAAATAAAACATCTAAACTTTTCTGCTTAAACACATCTGCCACTAAAGCCCTTTTCTCTCTGTCCCTCCCACCATTTATATTAAGAGAACCCACCTTAACGTCTGCATAGGAAGGAAGAGAGAAGAGAACAAGAGGCAGAACAATAGAAGAAAACCATCCACACACACAGACATCATCACTTGTTGGTTCTTAGGCGTTTTGCCATTTTTCCCTTCCTCAACAGAGTCTCCTTCCTCAGACCAGTCACAAACTTCCTCAGCCTAAATCTTTTCCTTTCATCCAGCAAATCAACTCCGACCAGTTTTTGTAGTATCTTCACTGATTTAATAAACTTTTCCGTGTCCGGGAAATAATCAGCGACTTTAACAGATTTACCAAAAGTTTCGTCTAAAAAGTTGTTAATCTCCTGCAGAGTGTAAACGTCCGCAGACTGAGAGGCTGCGTCTGTGGTTGACAGACCGTCCGAGTCATCCTCCGGCCTTAGAGTGTCGTTCACCACCACGGGCTGCTCCGCGGAAACCCCGGGAGAGGAGTCCATTTGGGACGACTGTCCCTCCTCTGCACCACCACCCTGGTTCTCTCCCTCTGCCCGGGTGAAAACTGATCAAAGGCTATTGCTGAATCGTTAACGGCTGCTGATGAATACGCAGAGTGATTAAAAGACGTTTAATTACCATAATCTTCTGTTGAAAATGGTCAGTGAACATATTTCATGTCAGTCCAGACTGACTACTGGCTGTGAGACTATGAGGCTGCAACACAGCTGAGATTGTTTTGAATAAGACGTGGGGTCTGTGACCATCTTCATTAATCAGAGCGGACAGGTAACTGTTCTTAGCAGATCTAACAGCAGATTGATAATCTAGAAGAGTCTGTTTATGAATGTCTTTAAAAACCTGGAGGCCGTGCTTCAACCACCTCCGCTCGGCTGCCTCAGAGTGTCACTCATCCATGGTTCTGGGTTCATCCTTGGTGGATGACCTCCAAGGGGCCACTTGATCCAGAACAGCATGTCTCAGTGCCGGCGATGGTAAGGACCAGGCGGATAAGACGCTTCCAATTACTCACTTTATTAAGAAGTGGCGCGTGCTCAAAAACGCCGGACCAGGCAGTCAAAAACAGAGAAACATAAAACACTTTAAAATCCAAACCAAAACGTGAGTAAACATGAACAAAACAAGGACAGACCTGAATATACAAGGCACAAGTAAACATGAGCGACGGTGAACGGAGCTTAAATGCTGTGGTAAACTAAACAAGGTCCAGGTGAAAACATTCAGCATAATCAAAACACAGAAAGTGTCCGGCGGATCCCGCCACATTAAGAGTCGGCGGAGCTCAACACAATAAAGGTCCGATCATGACACAGCAGCGTGTAACACTTTCACATGGTTCAGTAACTTAATGTACCACAAGTATAAATAGAAACAGTTCTTTCTCCTCATGTGGTTCAAGTTTCCGCCTCAGGTTTGCTCCTCTCAACGTTTAAGTGTTGAATTTAATGAAGCACCGTCATGACAGCACCAGCTGCTGATGTAGTGAGAGTCTGCGTCAGCTCAGGTGGTTCACAGACTTGAGATCATTGTCGTACGCTTCATTAGTGTTGTCACGTTTTGCTTAAAGTAATTATTAGGGGAACTCTGTGTGCAAATGTTTAGCTGGGTTTCACAATAATAATAATAATAATAATAATAATAATGAAACAAAGCAGTAACACAAAAGAGAGAGACAGAAAAAACTGAACTGAAACAAGATGCGTTACAGTTCATGAGAAGTTCAAAAGGAAAACTCAGCCACAGAAATGGTTCAAAACACAAACAAAAAAATCCACAGATGAGCTGAGGACGTGAGAGCAGACAGGTGAAGACAATTAACACAGCAACGAAACCTTTCACAATAAAACAACAAATGCAAGTAAAGCTGCCAACAGCATCTGTGGTTTACATCAGTTTTCCTGCTGGTTTCCGTCCTGGTCGTCTCTCCTGGTTTTTCTCTGGTCGTCTCTGTGGGTTTTGGTGATTCCCGTTTTGTGCTGAACGTTTCTCTACACAAGTCAAAACAAGTCGTCAGTCCAGTCAAAACTGACTCTTGATAATTTCAACATTTTTTTCTACGAAAACGCAGGGTTACATTTAGAAAACATGTCAAACTACTGGTACATTATTGGTCTTGTAGATGTATCTGATCATTTGTTACCAAATGTTACAAAAATAAAACAAAGAAAATTATATTTACTTTTAACAGCATAAACAACGAGCCCAAGGATTAAAGCTGCACCCAGGACACCAACCACGATCCAAAGAATGTTTTTAGCTGAAGTCAACAAAAACATGATATTTATTAGAACAGCTTTAAGAAATCACAAAACCATTAAACTTGGAGCAGTTGATTTATTGTTGTTTTGTTCTTGATGTAGACACTTGTTCAAAACCTTACGTCACCATGAATTAAAAGGTTGATTTTCATTTCTACATATTAACAGTTAGACTGGTGTAAATTTTATTCACTTACTGTGAGTATTGTCCGTCTCTGCGTCTTTGTCTTCTCCTCCATCTACTGAGAATGTGATAGAAGTTATTCTTTTTGTAAACACATCTCCTGTACATTCAGACCCTGGGGGGAGGCTGCAGCTGGTTGGCTTAGACCTTCAGGACTTAATTTAAACGTACGATTAAACCAACACACAAAACACAGACTGCTGTAAAAAGTTACCTCTTCATTTATCACCGTGTTATTTTTGCTGAAAAAGGCTAAACTCTCTCCACGTTCTCTACGTCACTGTGAGTCCTCTGAACCTCGCTCAGCTTGATCCTATACCAATGAGGACGTTTTCTCAGGGAAGGCTCTGCTACTGGTTTATAAGACTTTTCGAGCATCCTGTTGTCGCCTAACCCATCGCTTCGAGCAGACTTTCTATCTGGACTATTGACATTAATCTCTTGAACTAGGAAAACACCACTTTGACCTTAATCTGTGCACATTGGATGGTGGTGTGTGTTTCGTGTTCTGTCTGCAGAACAGAAACAGTCTCCACTCGTCTCTCGGCCGACTCTGTTTTGTAGAGTGTTGAAGAGAACCAACAGACGAGACGTCTAGCAAGTTATTGATTCACATTATCTGCAGATTGTTAATAAACGTCTTAATTTAAGTCTTGGTTCTTGATCCTTATTCCTGCTGGTTCTGGTCTCACCTTGAGCCAAAGGATTGTGACAGTTTATATTATTAGTTCGTCTTTACTCACCAACAGTCAACTTAACTTTAATATTTTCTCCTGGTTTATGTTAGTAATTGAAAACACTATTTAAACTTTATATTATTAGTTTCGTCTGTACTCACCAACAGTCAACTTAACGTTTCCTCTCCTGACCTGACTTTGCAGTTTGGGAACATAACAGGTGTAATTTCCTGCATCTGTTTCAGTCACGTTGGTCAGTTTGAGTGAAATGTTTCCTTTGTGCATTTCATCAGGGAAGAGAGAAGTTCTGCCTCTGAATTTATCGTCTTCAGCATCTTTGTTGTCTCCATGACTTTTATACATGTGCACAACATCTCCGTCCTTCATCCATCCCACTGTCAGATGTGTGACGTCAACCGGAGGCTCCAGGTGACACGGAAGAATGACGTCAGCACCAACTACTGCTACAACTGGTTCATCAGACCCGATCACGTCTGGCCCTGCACAGATAAATGTTGGGTTTCATTAGTTGTTCTGTGGCAGGTGTGTTTGTTACCAGTTAAACTGTGCGACTCACCAACACTGAGCTGGACAAACGCTTCCTGCTGGACTGAAGGAAGGTAACATCTGTATTTCCCTCCGTCAGACTCAGTCACACTGGACAGTTTCAAGGAGACGTTTCCGTTGATCAACTCATCCACAAACAGACTTGTGCGATAACGATAATCTGGATTTTGACTCTCATATAAAAACCGTCCGTCTTGGTGAACATGGATGGATTCTGGCTCCAGATCAGGTCGGGTCCACTCCACTGTCATGGACTCAGCACTGATGGGAGGTTGAAGACGACACAGTAGGACGACGTCACCACCAGACCAGACGACGATTCGCTGAGGTGAACAAACCAAAACACTGGAGCCTACAAGGAAAGAGGAATAGAAATTACCTGCTGCTGTAACAGTTCAGTCGTTCAGCTCTGAGGAGCTCTGTGTTCTGTCTTACATGGTTTGTTATTGATGTCACTTCCTGGCTTTTCTGCGTTTTCTCTTTCCTGTGTCCGTATTTCAGTCTCCATCCACACCTTGTTTTTCTGACTCGCTGTCTAATGTTACGTTTTGTTTCCTGGCTTGAATTCAACTTGTTGAATGTTTCTCCTTGCTGCTGGTTTCTCTTTTTGTAACTGGATCTTTTTGATTTGTACTTTGTTGTACTTGTTCTTTCTTTTATCTGGTGCTTGTGTTGTCTGTGTTTGTTTGAGTTTGCTCTGCTCTCTCTAATGTTTTGTCTCAGTTTGTGTTTCCTATAGTTTAACCCTTACTCACCTGCCCTGCAGTGATCTTTAGTTTAGCTTTGATTTCTACAGGCCTGCTCTGCAGTGAATTTGAGTTTATTTTGCCTCTGTGTTCTTGTTCGTCCTGAGTCGTCAGACTTCTACTTTGTGTGAGCAGCACTTTGTTTGTTCTTCCCGTGTGGGAAGTGTTAGATTCACTGAAGGATGGTTCTAGAAACTTACCTTGACTTTGACTTTGTAGCTTGTAAATTTGTGATTTGTAACAGCTGCACTGATGAAAATTACTTTTTAACGCTGTCCTGCGTTAAAAAGGTTTAACGCTGTTAAACCCAGGAGCAGTAAGATCAGATTTGGTTTCCAACATCTATCATCACTTTCACATGCAACCACATGTGGGAAATAATGTTGAATTAAATAATGTTGAATTAAATAATGTTGAATTAAATATTGTTGAATTAAATAATGTTGAATTAAATATTGTTGAATTACTGCCAGAAGGAAATTTAATTCGGAGGAAAACACGTTTGCTTTTCTCATTCATAGTGAGAGAAGACAGATGCACAACATGATGTCGTTTTTCTCCTGAATAACTCATCTTGAATCAAGTAGAGCAGCTGAACATGTGAAGTCAGCAGGAGGTTTGGTATCAATGAGTCTGTTGTGTGTTTATCTGACTGAATATCTGTTGCTGTGACAAACTGACAAACATAAACATTACGTGTGTATTATTGGTTATGTGGCCAATGGCGACTGGACACCAGTGAATCTAAACATTTCCAATGTATGAGTTATTTTTAAAGTAAAAAAATTATTTATGAATTCTTATTACTGCCGTTATTACTGTTACATCGTTCATATAAAGTAACAAACAGCAGGCTCCATAATAAACCTACAGAAATATGCGTTTTACATGTTGTTCACTTTATAATTGTGGTTTAACGCAGACGTCGCTCGAGCTCAGCTCAGATTTACAGTAGGTTGAAACTACGTCGTTAATGGCGGAAGAGAAACTTTAACTTAACTTACTTGTGTCTTGTGCCGCCGCAGAGATAAATAACAACAACAACAAACACATCACGGCTCCGTAAACAATAACAAAACGAGCCGACAAACGTTCGCAGCTCTTCATTGTGTTTTCGTCAAGTCATCAAGGAACCGACTTTGAAATGAGGTTTACTTTCTGTTTCTCTCTCAGTGTCGCAACATTAACGCGGAAACGCACAGAGAAGGTTCCTCATATTCACCAAAACACATTTATTTATATTAAACCTGTAACCGTCCTGCATGACAATAACCTGATTAGTGATTCTGCACCGATGTCTCGTATCAACGCAAAGTATCAGCTACGGTTTCTGGTTAATGTCAGTGGTGAACATTCAAACTGTTTATTTCCCTTCCTCTTCAGTTTCAAAGCATAGAAGCAGAGACGATGTTGACAGAACATGTATCAACATGAACTAGTGAAACCTGAGTTCAGACTCGTTTCCTGACAGTAAAAACAGGATCATGTTTATTCCTGTTTTTTATTCTGCTGAGCTTCTACCTTTAAATTCAGTTTTTAAAAGGCAACCAATAAATTTGGAAACTATAACTTATCTTAATGCTTTAAATGCTTTTAAAGGCTGTTACAGTTGAGCCAAACAAAAAAGATTTAAACCATAAAACAGAGCAAAAGGTGCAGCTCAAGGTCAAAGGTCAGATATGTGTGTGTCTCTCTGAGTGCATGCTGGGAGTTTGGTGACACAGAGTGTGGTGAGTGTTTGCTGAGACTCTTCTCTAACTTTTCTTGTCTAACTGATTGACAGGTGAGTGATTGTTGTGTTGTAGTTGTTGTTGTTTACTGAGTGTCAGCTGGTTGTTGGCTGGTAGCCAGATGTGGTTTTCAGTCTCTGAGACGCTGTGACTGGTGTCGTAGTCCAAGCTCACGGTGCAGCAGGTTCTGTTGTTAGTCAGAGACCAGATGTGGATCAGAACCATCTCATCATCCTCCAGAATGAACTAAGCTGTTGTTGAGTTGAAGGAGCAGAAATGTTCAGTTTGGTAACAGGCTCAGGTTTGATTCTTTCTTTTGTTGGTGTTCAGTCGTTCTTCTTCCCGTCACAGTCAGAAACATCTCTGCGTCCAGTCATGGCTCTAATATCATCGCTGCACGTTTGCTCTTCTCCAGTTGTTTGTGTCTCAGGTTGTTTTAACAGCTTCTATAAAATCCACTGATGTGTTTCTGTTTGTTTTCAGGTCTTGTTTCATTTCATTTCTTAGTTATTTCCTGTTTCTGACTAAACCTGAGCTTCTGCTTTTACCAGTAAAGACGTTCACATGCATTAAAACAGTGCTGGAGAATTTAAGGACTTTATCTGGAAACATTTAGGGATCAATCATCAAACTACAGTAAGTGAGAGCAGCAGCAACAATAGTGAGTTAACAAATGAATAATTAGATTCAAGTATTTTCCTATTAATTTAGTTTTCTGCTGATGCATTTATTGATGCATCTGGTTTAGTTTATATCATCTGTTGAAGCTGACGTTTACACTGTTCACACTGAGCAGCGACTGGTTTCCTGCGTTCGCATCAGGATGTGGTGAACTGCAGCCGCTGTGAGTTGACATTTGACATCGACGCAGGATGGAGATCACGTCTCTCTGCCTTCTGCTCTGTAAGTCGCCTCCTTGCTTCCTCATGGTTCCACCTGCTCTCTGCTCTGCTCCACTCATCCACCAAACACACACAGACGTCAGGTTGTTGACGGATCCTTTGGGAATCACATCTGAATCCGCAGGAACATGTAAGAAAACAGAGAAAGCAAAGTTAAACCACTGAGGACAGAGACTGGATCAGGTCAGTGTTTGGTTCTGATTTAGTGAAACTGGACCTTTGAGCCTCTGAAAACCAAACGGATGCTTGTGTGAGGTGAGAGCTGCAGGTCTGGTCACTCTGGGCTCAGGACGGATCGATTTCCTGTCAAACATCCGTCACTGACTTGAATCTAATGCGACAGGAAGTTAACCTATAGCTGGTGTCAACAACGTGAAGGTTTGTCAGAGGCTGAGTCTGCAGCTCAGTGCGTTTGCTTCCCAGCATCCAGTCGACGGTTGTTCCAGCTCTGCTCTCGCTGAGCGACTCCTTCGTCTGTGTTTTGCAGGTTTGACTCGGGGCCTCGGTGCTGATGAGGGTGAGCTCTGCTTTTCTCTAGCAGGTGGTTGGAGGATGCTGATGTGCAGAGAAAGCTGCTCTAAGCTGCTTTCAGGTAACACGAGCTTCTGTCTGACTCCTTGCAGCCAAACTGAGCATCAGTCCTGACAGGTCCCTTTTCTTCTGGTACGAGGAAATCACCCTGAGCTGCTCAGGAAGCCAGAGCAGCTGGGTGGTGAGGAGGAACACGTCCAGGCAGACGGCCCAGCGGTGCCAGTTCGGCTGGGCCATCCCCACGGACACGACCTGCACCATCGAGGACTCGGACCAGTCAGACACTGGAGTCTACTGGTGCGAGTCCGCGAGCGGAGGCCGCAGCAACAGCGTCAACATCACCGTGACAAGTAAGAACCCGACTCAGTCATCAGAATCACAGTCTATTACTGTGAACGCTGTGAAGTGAATGTAGACACTTGTCTACTTGCTCACTGTGTAACGAGAGCGACCGCTTCTGCGCCTCATTTTTCTGCCTGGCTCACGGAGCAGAAGAGACAGATTAATCGTTTTGAACACGCTGGGAAATTTGGGAAATTGGAAATTTTCAGTCTTTGGACATTAAACTCACACAAGTTGCAGATTAAAGTATCGGCTTTCGGTGGCTTTTGAGAATTGCCACAGCAGCCAGCTTGTCACTGACAGGATGTATAAGGGGCCTGTGAAACCTGAAAATGTTATTTTCAGCTGTTAGGTGGCCTCGCGGTTAGTCTGCTTCACGCTACTGCGAGAGGCTACTGGTTTAAATCCCGCTTGAGACGTGGCTTTTTCAAAAGGATGTTTTTTGTCACATTGAATCTAAATGTTCTGCTTGTTGTAACAATGCTTTTAATGTTTCAGTGATGTCAGTCCTGCAAAATTCTATCAACACCTTTTAGGCGTTTTCTATACTTTTAGTGTTTGGATCAACTCAACTATGTTTTCTTTAATTATTTAATTATAAATACCTATTTAATATTATTTTTAACTTGTTCTGAACATGTTTAGCTCTTTTAACCACTTGTATTTTTCTTAAACTACCTTTAAGAACTTTTTAAACTCTCCAGCTACAGTCATCAGTTCTTTCACATTCACAGTGAATTTTCTTACTTAGTCTAGTTTAGTCTTAAGCTTTGCTTGTTCCATATCCATTTTTTAAGCTAAACTTGTTTGGGTCCATAAGAAAAGGTTCATTGTTATATCTGGAGGAAGATTTTTCAGTAAATATCAATGTTGGCCCACGACTTTGTTCCAGTTTTGAACTTTGGCCCAGTGTGTATTTGAGTTTGATGCCCCTGTTCCAGACGGTGCAGTGATTCTTCACAGTCCGGCGCTTCCGGTGTCTGAGGGCGAACCTGTGGCGCTTCGCTGCTCCTACAAAGAACACGAGGACGCTGAGCAGACGTCACGTTTCCCCGCGTCCTTCCACAAAGACGACGTGTTCATCGGCACCGAGGACAAAGGGGAGAAGCTGCTCCCGTCCGCGTCCACGTCCGATGAAGGCTTCTACCAATGCGAACACCCCTCGGGGGGAAAGTCTCCACACAGCTGGCTGAGTGTCCAGAGTAAACACCGGGACCAAGCTCAGAATCAACCGCTGGTGGCTCGCGTTGACGCACTAATGGCTGTTTCCTCCCAGGCCGAGCTCAGACCACCGGGGTCCCGACCACTGCGCCTCCGGACGCGTCTCTGCCGCAGTCGCTGCTCAGCGTCCTGCTGCTCGTCCTCTACAGCTTCATCCTCATCCTGGCCCTGTACACGTACCGGAAGTGGGCCCGAGGTGCGTGAGCCTCAGTTAAACTGTCTGAAAGGCTGGATCAGCATTTACTGTCTGCGCTCTTCCCACAGCTCGAGATGAATCCAAGCGATCTTCTACTCGCCGCATATTGAGACGAGAAGCTGGAACCAAGAGGAAAGAGGAGAAGATGGAGGAAGGAAGCATCCAGAACCAGACCAGGATCAGAGGATTGTTGTAGGAGCCACTATTTGCTTTTCTGGTTAGTTTCGGTTTAAGCTGATGGTTAATGGTGTAGTTTCACTTCCTGTCTGGTGGCATCGTGAGCCCATCACCGGTAGGAGATATAGGTATAGATAGATAGATATAGAGATGGATGGATGGATAGATACAATGGGGAAAAAAAGTATTTAGTCAGCCACCGATCGTGCAAGTTCTCCCGCTTAAAATGATGACAGAGGTCTGTAATTTTCATCATAGGTAGACTTCAACTATGAGAAACAGAATGTGGAAAAAAATCCAGGAAATCCCATTGTAGGATTTTTAAAGAATTTATTTATAAATTCCAGTGTAAAATAAGTATTTGGTCAATAACAACTGTTCAACTCAATACTTTGTAATATAACCTTTGTTGACAATGACAGAGGTCAAGCGTTTCCTGTAGGTCTTCACCAGGTTTGCACACACTGTAGCTGGTATTTTGGCCCATTCTTCCATGCAGATCTCCTCTAGAGCAGTGATGTTTTGGGGCTGTCCCTGGGCAACACGGGCTTTCAACTCCCTCCACAGATTTTCTATAGGGTTGAGGTCTGGAGACTGGCCAGGCCACTCCAGGACCTTGACATGTTTCTTACGGAGCCACTCCTTCGTTGCCTGGGCCGTGTGCTTGGGATCATTGTCATGCTGGAAGACCCAGCCACGTCTCATCTTCAATGCTCTCGCTGATGGAAGAAGGTTTTTGCTCAAAATCTCACGATACATGGCCCCATTCATTTTTTCCTTAACGCGGATCAGTCGTCCTGTCCCCTTTGCAGAAAAACAGCCCCAAAGCATGATGTTTCCACCCCCATGCGTCACAGTAGGTATGGTGTTCTTGGGATGCAACTCAGTATTCTTCCTCCTCCAAACACGACGAATTGAGTTTTTACCTAAGATTTCTATTTTGGTCTCATCTGACCACATGACGTTCTCCCAATCCTCCTCTGGATCATCCACATGGTCACGGGCAAACTTTAGACGGGCCTGGACATGTGTTTTCTTAAGCAGGGGGACACGTCTGGCACTGTAGGATTTGATTCCCTGTCGGCGTAGTGTGTTACTGATGGTAGCCTTTGTTACTTTGGTCCCAGCTCTCTGCAGGTCATTCACTAGGTCCCCCCGTGTAGTTCTGGGATTTTTGCTCACCGTTCTCATGATCAGTTTGACCCCACGGGATGAGATCTTGCGTGGAGCCCCAGATCGAGGGAGATTGTCAATGACCTTGTGTGTCTTCCATTTCCTAATGATTGCTCCCACAGTTGATCTGTTCACACCAAGCTGCTTGCCTATTGTAGATTCACTCTTCCCAGCCATGTGCAGGTCTACAATTTTGCTCCTGGTGTCCTTCGACAGCTCTTTGGTCTTGGCCATGGTGGCGTTTGGAGTCTGACTGTTTGAGGCTGTAGTCAGTTGTCTTTTATACAGATAACGAGTTCAAACAGGTGCCATTAATACAGGTAACAAGTGGAGGACAGAAGAGCTTCTTAAAGAAGAAGTTACAGGTTTGTGAGAGCCAGAAATCTGACTTGTTTGTAGGTGACCAAATACTTATATTTTACTCAGGAATTTATAAATAAATTCTTTAAAAATCCTACAATGTTATTTCCTGGATTTTTTTTTCCACATTCTTTTTCTCATAGTTGAAGTGTACCTATGATGAAAATTACAGACCTCTGTCATCATTGTAAGTGGGAGAACTTGTACAATTGGTGGCTGACTAAATACTTTTTTTCCCCATTGTATCTATATATGTAACTGAGCCGAATTAGCCTTCTCCGCCAATTGGTCAGTTCAGCGACCCTCTTCTATGGCCTGTCGTTCTGCGTTGTGTTATTTTATAAAGTTCAATGATGGACAGGAGGGCGTTGGCTTGTTTCATGCCACCGTTTATTACCTCTGTACCTGGACAGGAACACAACGTTCTGGTCACTCGTAATGCAGCTCTTTAGTAGGTGGTTCACATACACTCGAGCGCGTCTCTCATGAACTGGCAGTAATTTACATGTTACAACAATTTTAATAACAAATTTCTGTACCTGTACAGGAACACAACGTTCTGGTCACTCGTACCGCAGCTCTTTAGTAGGTGGTTCACATACACTATAAAACAGCAACATTAGCACATTAGCACATTAGCCCGCTAGCTTACCATGTGCGCCATTACTATGTAATAGCTCCAGCAGTTTGATAAAGTATTGCAAATACTTGTAACACTACACACTGATCATTAATTAATCACATAGCTCATATAAACCTTTGCACACAACACTTTGGGACTAATAGCCGATAGTAGCACCACATGCTGTGTTAACCACCCACCTCGAGCGCGTCTCTCATGAACTGGCAGTAATTTACGCCGGCCAGTAGCTTTTATCTATGAGAGAGAGGGGGAGGCCTAGAGCCACATCCATTACCCACAATAACAGAAACATACAAGTGGAATCATCTATACAAATTAAGCCTGTTACATTCCCCCCTGCTGAATTCCACTTGTATTTCAATCAAAAAACAACAGGAGAAGAAAACAATTTGAATGACCAGGAAGACACAATCAGGTACAAAAATCCCAACTATGCACAAAGCAGTTAAGCAAAACACAAGAAAAAAAATCCAGAAATGAGGATCTACAGCAATAAGTACAGTTGTGAATGCAATCACAGTCATAAGACCATCCATCAAAGGAATCAGGATGAGACAAGGTTGGCCTGACCTCATCACCACACATAGTGAAAAACATGCCTGTTACATATTTCACACACAGCACAACTGCAAGACACTTCATTGCGAAGGAAGAAATAAACTACATCACCAGAGATCCACTACAACCAATCTCCTGGCCAAGATCCGAGATCCCAAACCAAACAACCACACCCAATTCCACACAGCATGAGTGTGAAAGAAAAAAAATAACAATAATAAAACAAAATATATAACCTGAGCAATATAGACAAATCATCACACCGACATGCCTGTTTTCTGTTGCATCATCTCAATAAGTCTGGCAACAGGTTTCACCAATCTACCCGCTCTGGTCGTAAGACGATTCCTACCAGTTACCACAACTGGGACTCTGTCAACCACCTGCCCATGACCGTCTGCAGAAGCGTGGGGAACCGTTAAGACATCAGCAGCAACTACACTGTTGACACTGTTAGAACATCCCTCACTTGTTGTCTCGACCAGGACACCAGCAGAGTCAGCCGACATAGTGCTCAGAGGTCGTTGGTCACAGGAGACAGAAGTGCGTTCACAACCAGCCTGTTTCCCAGGTGAGGAAGTGTTGACAGACAGGGATGAGGCAGCATCTGCGTTATCACGCTGACCATCCATACTGGAAGACTCAGATGGGATGGTAGACACCCATGCTCTAGTCCGGTACACCACAGAGGCTGAAGAGCCATCAGTAACCGTCTCTGTCCCATCCTCAAGTTCTTCAGACACAGAGATTGAGTCCATCTTTTCCTCAGGGTCAAAGTCCTGAAGAGGGAGAAAGTTCACTGGCATTATCAGGTTACGATGCACAACCTTTTCCTGGCCCGTAGAGGCATCTTGGATCCTGAAAGTGTGACTCTCCTCATTTTTGTCCAGCACAAGATAAATAGTATTTGCCCATCGGTCAGCGAGCTTTCTCTTTCCACGCTCTCCTTTGTTGGCAAGCAACACACGGTCACCCACTTCCACCGGAGCTCCACGCACCTTCCGGTTATAGAGGTCCGTGTGACGCTTCAGCTGCTGAGATGTCATCCTTTGTGCTATGTCCATGGCTGCCTTTAAATCTTTCCGCAGTGACTGGACATATCGGTCATAGTTCGTGACCTCCGGGTTGTCAATAACCGATCCAAAAATGACATCAACTGGGAGTCTCGGCACTCTGCCAAACATGAGTAAAAATGGTGCATAGCCTGTTGTTTCGTGAGCAGTACAGTTGTACGCAAACGTCAACGATTTCAGAATATCTGGCCACCTATGCTTCGCTCTTGGGGGCAGGGCACGAATCATGTTTCCCAGTGTCCTATTCATCCTCTCACATGAGCCGTTCCCCATTGGATGATAAGGCGTCGTGTGTGACTTCTGGACACCCGCCACACTCAACAGTTCAGCCATTAGAGCACTCTCAAAGTTGGCTCCCTGGTCAGAATGCAGCCGTGTGGGAAAACCATAAATGCAGAAATAGTTGTGCCACAGCTGGTGCGCAACCGCTTTTGCTGACTGGTTGGGGCATAAGAAGGCATGTGCCATCTTCGTAAAATGATCAGTGACAACAAGCACATCCAATGACCGGTCAGAGGCATCTTCAGCCGTCCAGAAGTCGATGCACACTAGCTCAAGAGGCTCTGATGTCCTGATGTTCTCTAGGGGCGCCCTGGCTTCAGGTTCCGGCGACTTGCTGACTACACATCTCCTGCAACGCCTCACATACTCAGCCACGTCTTTGCACACTCCCAGCCAATAAAACCTCTGCCTGGTAAGGTACAATGTTCGTTGTTGGCCCTGGTGGCCAGCTTCATCATGGACACCCTTCAGCACCATGGAACGTAATGACAGAGGGACAACATACGCATACCGTTTCTTCATTGAAGCAATGTTCTGTGTCACTCGATACAAAACCCCATTCTTCAATGTCAGTTTCTGCCAGCTTTTTAGCAGTCTGATGACGTCAGCTGGTTCTCTGGCACGTTCTCTCCTTGATGGTCTCCGACCTCTTTCTACAAAGAAGATCACTCTGTTCAGGACAGTGTCACACCTCTGCTTCTCCAAGAGCACATCATGTGATAGCACTTCAACTCGAGAACACTCAGATGTCATAACAGTCTGGGGAAACTGCGGCAGTAAAAGTGCATATGGGTACGATCCAGAATCCTGCTGATTATGCACGTCGAGAACGGCCGCCACTTCTGCTGATGATAATGTCCCAGGCCGAGCCACAGCTGCATTCTGGTGAGAAATAGGCTGGCTCTCCTCACAGGACCTATCAGGTGGGTTAACAGACCAGCGGAAGGCTTCTTGTACACCGTGCTTGCACACTGCATCGGCTTCAGCCAGCAGTTTTGCATAGGGTACCCTTGTCATCCGATGAGATGCACTGGGCTGCACAAAGGGTTCCCGGCTCAAAGCATCAGCGACCACGTTTCTGGGTCCAGGTATGTATTTAATATCAAACTGGAATGGGGCCAATTTTGCAATCCACCTCTGCTCACAGGCGTCCATCCTCGCCTTGGACAGTATGTAAGTCAGTGGATTATTATCAGTCCATACAGTGAATGGGTGTCCTCTCAGCCAGTGGTGGAATTTGTCACACACCGCCCACTTTAAAGCAAAAAACTCCAGCCTATGAGCAGGATACTTAGACTGTGCATAACTGAGTGATTTACTTGCAAAGGCAATCGGCCTAGCAGTTGATCCTCCAGCCGGGACTTGCGACAGCACAGCCCCAAGTCCATTACTAGAAGCGTCGACTGAGAGCAGAAATGGTACCAAAGGGCCTTTGACCCCAGTTGTGAGGCCGAACAGAGGTTTGGCTATTGAAGAACAGGCTTCAATAAACTGCTGGTAGAAAACCACCATTCCAAGGAATGATCTGACCTTTTTTGGTGAAGGAATGTTGGTGCCTTGCTCCATGAGGTCTGACTCTGACAGTGAGGTGAGAGCAGCCACCTTTTCTGGATCAGTGGTTATACCGTCAGAGCTCACGATGTGTCCCAGAAATCTCACTGACCTCCGCAGAAAATGGCATTTCTTAGGCGCGAGTTTGAGATTGTGCGCCTTGAGCCGCCTAAAGACCATTTCCAGACGCTCCAGTGCCAGGTCTTCCGTGGGAGCAAACACCAAAACGTCATCCAGATAACACAGCAAACTGAGGAAATTCTGATCACCAAAGATAGTCAGCATCATTCTCATAAATGTTGCTGGACTATTACACAGTCCCTGTGGCATGCGGTTATATTCATATAACCCAAAGGGTTAGGTGATGTGAAGGCTGTGTACTTTCTGTCCTCCTCGTGGACTTCCACATTGTAGTATCCAGAAGTGAGGTCCATCGTGCAGAAAAAGGCATTACCACCCAAAGCAGCTAGAGCATCAGCCGGATGAGGAAGTGGATGGGCATCTTTTACGGTTCGAGCATTGAGCCAGCGGAAATCATTGCAGATTCTAACATCACCTGACTTCTTCCAGACTAACACCAAAGGTGAAGCAAAGTCACTGCTTGATTTCCTTATAATTTCTTTTTCCTCCATCTCATCCAATGCTTGCCTTAGTTTCTCGTACTGAGTGGGAGGCACACGTCTGCATGGCAACCGAAAAGGCTTCTCATCAACAACACGGATTCTGTGGAGACAGCCTGTAGCTTTCCCACAATCCAGCTTGTTTCTGGAGAAGATGGATTCAAACTTAGTTATGAGTCTGACAAGTTCCTCTTTGGAAGCACGTGATCCCTCACAGGAGTCAATGTCTATATCAGGCAAACCTATGTTGTGCAATACTGAATGGAGTGAGTCAGACTGGCTACTGGGTTTCTCCAATAAAGGATGATCAGGTAGGCTGGAGGCCTCTGTAGCTAAGCTGTAATCGTCATAGCACGTCATGAGGCTGGCAGGTGACCTCTGCATATTTCGCTGCATGTTGCATTGTAGGTCAGTGGCTACCTTCGGACTGCTGAATGTTTCCACTGCAACACAAGGGTACACATCAGCCAGTTTAGCATTTCTCCTCAGGGTAACAGGTTTGTCAAAGGGGTTTATCACTCTTAGGGGCAGCCACGCATCACTTCTCAGCACTGCTACGGTTCTCCCCACTATGACTGACCTTGGTCTCGTCCTAGCACCAGTGGGCTCTGTCACAACTGTGCAGCCTGGTGGCAAATCATTCGTTTGCTGTAATTTACCCCATACCAGGTGTTCAGTCATTGGCTCTAGGGTGACAGCTCCCTTTATACCAACAGTCCCCACATTGCCAGAGACACCCTCCATAGACCCATCCACCTTAGCCATTAGACTTGTCAATTTCGTGCGTGTGTCACTGCCACCACGTGTCAAGCTGGAGATGGTATCCACTGAACCTCTTTCTTGTTCCAGCCACTGAACTAAATATGTCAGGAGATTACTGCCAATAATCAGATTCTCACTCTGACTCTCAACCACTAACATTGGGACAAGCACTCTGCAGCCACAGACCTCTACTTCCAGGTCACACATTCCTGATGGCATAGTCTTTGATCCACCACAACCGATCAGAACAACATCAGTGGGCTCTAGAGTGTGGGTCTTTAAAACAGCTTGCTCCATCAACCTGGGAATGACACTAGGACTCAGTGTGCAGGCCATAGACCCACTATCGAGCATGGCCTTGACTGACACTTTACCACCCAGGATTACATCTTCATAAAATAAGTTGTCATGTGGTTTCAGTCGTTGGATGTTTTGAAGTATGGGACACCGCCCAAGTTCCCTCTCTTCGCACACCCTCTGATGGATAGACTCAGAGTCATCATTATCAATCACCGGGGGACCATTATCAGGCCTAGCACTACCCCCCACCACATGCCGGCCAACTAGTTTCCCTCCTGCTGAGTTGTGGGCCTAGAAGCCCTGCGCTTTGGAGTCATAGCATCGGGACAACTGCTGCGTGTGTGATCAGGTGCATAGCAAACAAAGCACAGATGATTAGCTCTGCAGTTGTATTGAGTGGTATGTTCAACGTCCCCACAGACACCACAGGACATGATAGGTCTGACTTTGGCCTTATGGCTTGATGGATTTCTTAGATCCCTCCTAAAACCAGATCCAGTCTGTCGTGGTTGGTGTTCTAGTACACGCTCCAGCATCCCTATTAAATGCTCAAGGCGGTCGGCGGACTCACTTCTCCCTTGACCTGGCGATGGGGCTGAAACATGCTCACTGCCAGGTGCCGCAATGCGCGTGCGGGAGTCCACTTCTTGTCGCTGAGCAGCGACAGCAGTGGCCCCTCTCAACTGGGATACCTGCTTCTGGTCCCTGCTATGTTCAACAAGTTTGTCGTGTATCTCAGTGACTGTCCATTGCTGCAGCGGTTTGCACTTGAATATGAGAGAGAGTTCTGGGTCGGGGCAATGGCGTATAAACATTGCAGTTAGATCGAGGGACAGGTTGTCAAAAGTCTTATTTTGTCTCTTTAAGCAGTCCTCTGTCACCTCCATAGTCCTATTCAGTCTCAGCCAGTAGTCGAAAGGACATTCATCAGGGGCAGGCAATGTTGCATAGAAATCTGCTAGGGGCATCCCAGATGAAACTGTGTCACTGAAGTGCTGCTTTAGTATGTCAAAGATGGGATCAGGGCCTGCAGCAAGTGTCAGGGCTGGTTTGCTACGTATGCCCACTTTAACCACTTCACGTGCTTTTCCACTGAGCCTGCCCAACACTTCATCAGCTTGTTCAGCCACCGGCACACACTTCTTCTTCATGTAAGCCAGCATCACAGCCTCCCACTCCTGAACAGTATGCGTGTCATGGCCGTCTCCTTTAAAACTTACTGGTTCTTTGACATCAGACCTAACTACTACATTTAGCAGAGAAGGATCAACAGAAACATTTCTCAAAACCCCAGCTGTGCTTTGACCCATCCCACAGCCCAGACGCGACTCAAGGCAAGATGCTATGCTTTCGCCTATAGAAAGTCCAATCTGCGACGCTAAACCTGCCACAAGTTCCTCGGTTTTACTCTCACTATTTAATCCCTGAGTGTGTGAGAAACCTTGGGAGGTCTCTGTAATGGTTTCATTACCAGACAAATTACCAAAAATTGGTTTGGGGGTGGACGAATCTGCTGAAAATAAGAATCTAGCTCTGCCCAACCCAACAGGCGATACCGGCGTAAATGTCGCCAACCCCCTCCCCCGTCCACGTCCTTCATTGCCAGCCATGTGAAGGAGCCAGCAAATACCAAATACCCAAGACAATAATAATACTGAGTAAAAACAATAGTAAAAGAAACAAGAAAAAAAACTTAGCACTCTACCAGGTGTAATGGGGTTAAATCACGCCTCACTGCTCTGTACGCCAGAAACAGGGCACTTTAGAATAAACACGAACAAAAACATCACCACGCCGCCATCTTGTGACCAAAGTCGGTACTACACTCCAGGGGCGTTGCCGACTCCGTTGTTCGAGAAGCACAGTACGGTCTCCTCGATCGCCGTCGAGATCACCAGAGAATAGACGGGTCCCTCCCGCCGAAAAGGATCCTGACGTCGGGTCACGGCACCAATGTAACTGAGCCGAATTAGCCTTCTCCGCCAATTGGTCAGTTCAGCGACCCTCTTCTATGGCCTGTCGTTCTGCGTTGTGTTATTTTATAAAGTTCAATGATGGACAGGAGGGCGTTGGCTTGTTTCATGCCACCGTTTATTACCTCTGTACCTGGACAGGAACACAACGTTCTGGTCACTCGTACTGCAGCTCTTTAGTAGGTGGTTCACATACACTCGAGCGCGTCTCTCATGAACTGGCAGTAATTTACATGTTACAACAATTTTAATAACAAATTTCTGTACCTGTACAGGAACACAACGTTCTGGTCACTCGTACCGCAGCTCTTTAGTAGGTGGTTCACATACACTATAAAACAGCAACATTAGCACATTAGCCCGCTAGCTTACCATGTGCGCCATTACTATGTAATAGCTCCAGCAGTTTGATAAAGCATTGCAAATACTTGTAACACTACACACTGATCATTAATTAATCACATAGCTCATATAAACCTTTGCACACAACACTTTGGGACTAATAGCTGATAGTAGCACCACATGCTGTGTTAACCACCCACCTCAAGCGCATCTCTCGTCAACTGGCAGTAATTTACGCTGGCCAGTAGCTTTTATCTATGAGAGAGAGGGGGCGGCCTAGAGCCACATCCATTACCCACAATAACAGAAACATACAAGTGGAATCATCTATACAAATAAACCCTGTTACATATAGATAGATAGTAGATAGATGGATAGATAGATATCTATATAGATAGATAGTAGACAGATGGATAGATAGATATCTATATAGATAGATAGTAGACAGATGGATGGATAGATATATATATAGATAGATAGTAGATATATGGATGGATAGATATCTATATAGATAGATAGTAGATAGATGGATGGATAGATATCTATATAGATAGATAGTAGATAGATGGATGGATAGATATCTATATAGATAGATAGTAGATAGATGGATGGATAGATATCTATATAGATAGATAGTAGATAGATGGATGGAGGTCAGTGGCCACTTCTCGTCTCACAGCTTGTTTTTTTTACTGCTTTATGTTGCAGGCGCATCATAGACATCTGATCCATAACCTGAGGCCATTTCTACTTTTCTAAATTACTCATTTACTTCTTTTTGCAAAGATTCTTTCTCATCTACATTTTGTACAACAATAAAATAAACTGAATATTGTGGAACATCTTTGACGCCTGGACATTTAATTGAAGCGTTAGGACTAAGACAAGGTCTGATAGTCGCTACTACAGCTTTGCAGCATGTTGTCTGTTTTTATTTGTTGCTGTCAGGAACCTCAGGGATGTTGAAGCTCTTCGACCAAACTGTGGCCTTTTAATGACTGAATGTAAAGTTTTAAATCAACATTATAAATCAGTTTTATTAGTTGACCCCTGAACAGATGATCCAGTTTATTAAAGCTACAGAATGTGACGTATTGATGCGGCTCACAGTCACTGCAGACGTACCAGCTACAACCAGGATGTGAACCTGAGACGGTGGAGACACGACCTTGGTCAGTGCTGCACTCACCTCCCAGCAGGTCCCACATAGACACCGATGGTGTTTACATCACTAGAAAATTAGCCTCAGAATCTGTAGAAAACACTATTAGGACACGTTGACATCATTCAGAATGTGCAGGTCTGATGAGGATATAGATGCAGAGAACCGATGCTGAGTCAGAGCCAGAGAGGCTCCAGGTGGACGGAGGAGCTGATCGTCTGTGGCTACAACAGGACGGCAGCAAGGTTTTCACGCAGCTTCACGAAGAGCTTAGATCCTGTCACAGCCACAAACGTCTCATGGCTGTAAAGTCACGACCACATGTTGGCTCGTCTTCACGATCAGATTGTTTCTCTGGACGACACAACGTTAGCTTCAGGTTCTACTGTAGGAACCTTGGTGTCATCTTTGACCCAGTTCTGTCCTTTACATCCTACATTATAGAATCTCTAAACCTCCTACTTCCACCTGAGGAATGTTGCTAAAATGAGGAGCATCCTGTCACAGAGTGATGCTGAAACATGAATCCCTGCATTAGTTCCTCCAGGCTGGACGTCTGTGTCTCCCTGCTCATAGTTTGAACCAATGACTCTGTAAAAGCCTCCAGTTAATTCAGATGCTGCAGCAGAGTCTGACTGGACTCAGGAAGAGACGTCACATTTCTCCTACATTAGCTTCTCTGTCCTGTCAAATCTAGGATATGATTCAAAATTCTGAAGTGAAGGTGAGAAGTCCTTCAGTTGTGTAACCCACATTAAATTGTTAAGAATATTGGTTTAGTTTTTGTGTGTAATTCAACAATTGTGAGTTTTCCGACATGAAACTCACTCAGGTTGTAGAATGAAGTACATTTAAACCGCGGTTTCTCTATAAACTTTCACTTGTAAATTGTCGCCACGGCCGCAATTTTCGCTCTTTTTAAAAGATTCTTTCACTCTAATGTAGAGTTACTTGTCTACTTGCTATCTACGAGATAAACAATTTTAGACTGATGTTTGTTACCAAACTAACGGTCTAATACACCTTTGGACTAACTTTAGCTGCTTAACTGAAGGTTGAGTCATGGCAACTGGACTTCTAGTTAGTAGAAACATTTCACCACCTGGATAGATGACTCAACCTTCAGACAACTTGACCTGGATGAATGAGCACCTTCACAGACATTTAGCTGCTTAAATGGCCGAGCGGTTAATCTGCTGCACTGTAAAGCGGGAGATCCTGGTTCAAACCCCAGCCGAAGGCAACTGACTTCAGAAAATCTTGCAAAATTCAATCAACATGTCTTAGGGGTTATCTATACTTTTACTGTGTAGATCAACTCACCTGTGTTTTATTAAATTATTTAATTATTAATACTTACTTAATATTCTTTAATTATGCTTTATTTTGAAATTTAAGACTTTTAACTTGTTCTGGACCTGTACAACCCTATTCTATCCACTTCTATTTTTCTTAAGCTACTTTTAAGAACGTTTTAAACTCTCGAGCTACAGTTAGCAGTTATTGGTAATACATTCAGCATAAAGCATTCACAGTGCATTTCCTTATGGAAATGCTTTTCTAGTTATAGTTTTATTACACCGTAGGTGGCAGAATTGGCCTGTTGAGGATAAGCTCAATAAATAAAGCTAATACAATAATAATCTATAGGGTTTCCTGGTCAAGATTCCAGGGGACGAAAAGGAGACTGCAAGGTTAATGGTCAGATTCGGGGTCTGGCTGAGAAAAGGAAAGTTTTATTGTACTAAAGGCCCAGGCTCTGTTTAGTATTAAACTGGCATGTTCTAAGTACTTCGGTGGAAGTAACGTTGGCTGGAAGTTGTGCAGCGATAGCTGAGCAGCGGCGGTTCGTCGGCGGATCGAGGGAACTGCAGCGGACGGACGGTGGAGCAGATAAACCTGTGTTCGCAAAACGATAGGACAAGAAAAAGAAAATAAAACAAGGTCCAAAACCTTGTTTTATTTTCATTTTGGTTATCAGAGCTCTGAGTGTTTCTGAATGTTAGACATATGTTGAATCTGCATAATTAAATAAGTTAAGTTAAACATATGAGTGTGTTGTTTTTTTCCTCCTCTCCGTTGGGAAAAGAGCCCAGAAAGTAACTAGTCAGCCGCTGAGTGTTAAGGCGTTGGTTACAGTTGGTTTGTGCTGCTCAATAATCACGTTTCTCCAGCTGCTCAGGTTGGTTTTATAACTGAACCTCTGTCAACTCAACTCACTGAGGGACTGAATAACAACCAGTTCATCTGATGCTGCAGCTGATGCTGGTGAGAAAGTCTGGAGTCGACCAGACGAACCAGATCCTATGATTCAATTCAAGCACATGTAGCAAATGAAAGTCAAAAGGCTCAGAGCTGATTGTTTCTTTATTCCTCTGTGTTCAGACCAAACATTCACTAGAAACAATCCAACTGCTGATCAACACATAGATGTGTTTGAGTCACTTTCATCAGGCCAACGAGTCAAATGTAAAAACAGCAGCTGACTCTGAAGTGAAACGTTACATTAGAGGACAAGACTGTTGGACAACTGGAAACTGCTGCTGAGCTCAGGACGTGAGGAAATGAAACAACAACAACGTGGAGAAGCCTCAAACCGAGACGCGTCTGAATCAGTTTGTACTTTTCAGGAGTGAGCGTCATTAAAGTGGTTCAGTGAGAAGGTTCCAACTTTCCTTTAATTAAAGTCCAACATTTCAGATTTTATTCTGCTTGTTGACCTGTTGAACCTGTTTTGTTCTTGCTCTGACTAAACAACCTTCAACCTGCAGACTGGTCTGATTCCAGGCTGAGCTCTAACAGGAGCCACCGATGGTTGTTGTTCATCTCCAGTCTCTGTCACCATCACATCCAGCAAGAAAAAAGGCAAATACACACAAAAGAATTTATTAAATATCAGAAAAGTTACAAGTAGAAATGTTTATATAAGTAACAAATCATTTGAGCTTAGTTTAGTGTCCAGATGTTTCACAGCTTATAAACCGTTGCAAGTTATTTTGTGAATAAACCCACAGGCTCCACATTAACAGACTCAGAACGAGAAGAGTGTTTAGTTCAGTGTCAGGTCAAACTGGTCACATTCAGTCTTGTTGAAGCTAAAACACTTTTAAACAGTGAATATAACAACTGTCCAAACAGCAAAGATTCTATTAACAACATTTTAAATAAAGTACCTGTGTGTATGTTTGTTTACAAAACCTTAGGTTTTAAAGGTTTTACATATGAATTGCATCATAATATTCATTAGGCTCTTTTTCTTAGTGGTGTTTTCTGTGCTCCTCTGACTGAGAACACGTCCAGTCGACTGAAACTCTGTCCAGGTTCAGACTCAGAGAACAACAGTGTAACAGTCCTGTACTGTCGCTGTCGTCACCTCAGAACCTGCAGTGATGCTCACGTTACTGTTACAGCGTCGTTCTCCATCATCAGCGTCGTTCTCCATCATCAGCGTCGTTCTCCATCATCAGCGTCGTTCTCCATCATCAGCGTCGTTCTCCATCATCAGCGTCGTTCTCCATCATCAGCGTCGTTCTCCATCATCAGCGTCGTTCTCCATCATCTCTATTTCCTCTGGTCTCACTGCGTTTTCTCTGTTGGGTTGATTTCTTCTTTGTCCTGGACAATTATTTACACGACACAAACCAAAAGTCAGTGTTGACCAACTGACTCATTTCCTCTTCTTTGACTCTATTATTTGTTGCTGACTGTTAAATTAATTTCTACTGCAATGAGGGACAATTATGAAGTTATAATAAACGAGCTACTGATTTTATATATAAATGAAAATGATGAGACTCACTTTGACGTCGCCACCAAACAAATGCTACAAAACCAACAACAACAACAACAACAACCACAATCACTGCAGTAGGGATGAGACCAGTAGGAGGATCTCTATCAGTGGATGGAGGCTCAGCTGAAATGACAGAACAGAGGATTAGATTAGTTTAGATCATCTAGAAATAACTACAACCATGGAGCTGAGCTAAGTTCTTGAGTTTGGTGAGAGGCAACAGTGGCAGCGAACCAACAGGCCTTTGAGCTGAGATGAGGCCGATCTGTGATGCAGACGGAGACGAGTCCGTCCTCACTAAACTAGAGCAGTGGACTTTGTTCAGCAGGTCTGGGATCAGCGCTTCTCCATCAGTTCAGGTTCTCAGGCTAACAGAGCAGCTAACAGCAGGTCAGCTAGCTCTGCCAAGCTGGGTCACATTTAGAGAAGCAGAGACGCTTTAGACACAGAAAGACGCAACTGGATGATGATGACGTCACTGGGACGTCACTACACAAACCCACCAGCAGGTGACGCTGTAGGACCAGAATGTGACTTTATCTGCATTTAGTATTTAGACCCAGCACTAACTACTAATAACATTTATTATCTGGACGTGACTTTGAAACACAAAGAATGAAACTCATCTACTTACTGGATTCAACACTTTCTCCTGGTTTACGCTTTGGATCTGCTGAAAACAAAATTATATGTAGACACGTTAGGAATTGAAAACACTATTTAAACTAATATTAATATTAGTTGGTCTTTACTCACCAACAGTCAACGTAACGTTTCCTCTCTTGACCTGACTTTTTTTGTTTATCTGTGTGCGAACAACGCAGGTGTAATTTCCTGCATCTGTTTCAGTCACGTTGGTCAGTTTGAGTGAAATGTTTCCTTTGTGCATTTCCTCACGGAAGAGAGAAGTTCTGCCTCTGAATCTATAGTCTGTAGAATTTATGCTATCGTCACGACTCCTATACTTGTACACAACATCTCTGTCCTGTTTCCATTCCACTGTCAGACGTGTGACATCAACCGGAGGCTCCACGTGACACGGAAGAATGACGTCAGCACCAACTTCTGCTACAACTGGTTCATCAGACCCGATCACGTCTGACCCTGCACAGATAAATGTTGGGTTTCATTAGTTGTTCTGTGGCAGGTGTGTTTGTTTCCAGTTAAACTGTGCGACTCACCAACACTGAGCTGGACAAACGCTTCCTGCTGGACTGAAGGAAGGTAACATCTGTATTTCCCTCCGTCAGACTCAGTCACACTGGACAGTTTCAAGGAGACGTTTCCGTTGATCAACTCATCCACAAACAGACTTGTGCGATAACGATAATCTGGATTTTGACTCTCATATAAAAACCGTCCGTCTTGGTGAACATGGATGGATTCTGGCTCCAGATCAGGTCGGGTCCACTCCACTGTCATGGACTCAGCACTGATGGGAGGTTGAAGACGACACAGTAGGACGACGTCACCACCAGACCAGACGAAGATTTGCTGAGGTGAACAAACCAAAACACTGGAGCCTACAAAGAAAGAGGAATAGAAATGACCTGCTGCTGTAACAGTTCAGTCGTTCAGCTCTGAGGAGCTCTGTGTTCTGTCTTACATGGTTTGAATGTGATGTCACTTCCTGGCTTTTCTGCGTTTTTATGTTTTCTTGTGTCCGTATTTAAGCCTCCCGTCCACACCTTGTTTTTCTGACTCGCTGTCTAATGTTACGTTTTGTTTCCTATAGTTTAACCCTTACTCACCTGCCCTGCAGTGATGTTTAGTTTAGCTCTGATTTCTACAGGCCTGCTCTGCAGTGAATTTGAGTTTATTTTGCGTCTGTGTTCATATTCTTGTTCGTCCTGAGTCGTCAGACTTCTACTTTGTGTGAGCAGCACTTTGTTTGTTCTTCCTGTGTGGGAAGTGTTAGATTCACTGAAGGATGGTTCTAGAAACTTACCTTGACTTTGACTTTGTAGCTTGTAAACTTGTGATTTATAACATTCGCACTGATGAAAATTACTTTTGGTAAAAACGATTTATTGTCCACAGAATATTAACCTAAAACAACAACGCTGTTAAACCCAGGAGCAGTAAGATCGGATTCGGTTTCCAACATCTATCATCACTTTCACATTAGACCACATGTGGGAAATAATGTTGAATTTAATAATGTCGACTTAAGTAATTACTATAATTGAATTACTGCAAGAAGGAAATTTAATTTGAAGCAAAACATGTTTGCTTTTCTCATTCATAGTGAAAGAAGACAGATGCACAACATGATGCAGTTTTTCTCCTGATTCATTCACCTTGAATCAGGTAGAGCAGCTGAACATGTGAAGTCAGCAGGAGGTTTGGCATCAATGAGTCTGTTGTGTGTTTATCTGACTGAATATCTGTTGCTGTGACAAACTGACAAACATAAACATTACGTGTGTATTATTGGTTATTTGGCCAATGGCGACTGGACACCAGTGAATCTAAACCTTTTCAATGTATGAGTTATTTTAACTAATTCAAAAATTAGTTTCAAAGTAAAGAAAAAAAAACATTCCACAAAACAAAGTTATAGACTGAAATGTGTGTTATCATAGGAACCAACAGACATTATTCCAAACATCCTTCGGCTCCGTCTGTTCAAACATTTCGACTTGCGGCAGGTTTGTGCTATGAGAAAAGTCTCATATCTGTAGTAAAACTCACTGAAAGACACCGATTGGCTGAATGATCAGTTATTATTATTTTATATTATATTGTTAAATTATTAGTGATAAACAGCTCAGCTACCGAACACATGACGTCACTATATTATTGTAGAGATACAGAATGAATTATATGAATTATTATTACTGTTACATATAAAGTAACAAACAGCAGGCTCCATAATAAACCTACAGAAATATGCGTTTTACATGTTGTTCACTTTATAATTGTGGTTTTACGCAGACGTCGCTCGAGCTCAGCTCAGATTTACAGTAGGTTGAACTATGTCGTTAATGGCGGAAGAGAAGAGAAACTTTAACTTAACTTACTTGTGTCTTGTGCCGCCGCGGAGATAAATAACAACAACAACAAACACATCGCGGCTCCGTAAACAATGAAAAAACGAGCCGACAAACGTTCGCAGCTCTTCATTGTGTTTTCGTCAAGTCATCAAGGAACCGACTTTGAAATGAGGTTTACTTTCTGTTTCTCTCTCAGTGTCGCAACATTAACGCGGAAACGCACAGAGAAGGTTCCTCATATTCACCAAAACACATTTATTTATATTAAACCTGTAACCGTCCTGCATGACAATAACCTGATTAGTGATTCTGCACCGATGTCTCGCATCAACGCAAAGTATCAGCTACGGTTTCTGGTTAATGTCAGTGGTGAACATTCAAACTGTTTATTTCTCTTCCTCTTCAGTTTCAGAGACGCTGTTGACAGAACATGGATCAACATGAACTAGTGAAAACTGAGGTCAGACTCGTTTCCCTTTTTCCTGACAGTAAAAACAGGATCATGTTTATTCTTGTTGTTCAGTCTCTGTTGTTTATTCTGCTGAGCTTCTACCTTTAAATGCATTTTTTAAAAGGCAACCAATAATATTTTAAATTATAACTTATCTTAATGCTTTAAATACTTTTAAAGGTTGTTACAGTTGAGCAAAACAAAATAAGATTTAAACTATAAAACAGAGCAAAAGGTTTAGTGAACGTGAAGGAATGTGACAAATGTCACTGATCTGCTTCTGTCCTTCAGTTTCTCTGGTTGTGTCTCAGTCTGTCAGGTGGAGGTGGAGGAGGGGGCGGAGTCTGTGAGGTGACAGGAATTGTCCTGAGCTGCTGTTGATTTGCTAATATTTCTAAGTTATGATAGTAGAGATGATTTACTATATATATTGACAGGCATTGACAGGTGAGGTATTGTTGTGTTGTAAAGTAAAGACGTTCACATGCATTAAAACAGTGCTGGAGAATTTAACCATCAGCTTAAACCGAAACTAACCAGAAAGCAAATAGTGGCTCCTACAACAATCCTCTGATCCCAGCAGGTGGAACCATGAGGAAGCAAGGAGGCAACTTACAGAGCAGAAGGCAGAGAGACGTGATCATGGCTGTAAAGTCACGACCAATGTTGGCTCGTCTTCACAATCAGATTGTTTCTCTGGACGACACAACGTTAGCTTCAGGTTCTACTGTAGGAACCTTGGTGTCATCTTTGACCCAGTTCTGTCCTTTACATCCTACATTATAGAATCTCTAAACCTCCTACTTCCACCTGAGGAATGTTGCTGAAATGAGGAGCATCCTGTCACAGAGTGATGCTGAAACATGAATCCCTGCATTAGTTCCTCCAGACTGGACGACTGTGTCTCCCTGCTCATAGTTTGAACCAATGACTCTTTAAAAGCCTCCAGTTAATTCAGATGCTGCAGCCAGAGTCTGAGTGGACTCAGGAAGAGACGTAACATTTCTCCTACATTAGCTTCTCTGTCCTGTCAAATCTAGGATAGGATTCAAAATTCTTCTCCTCACCTACAAAGCTCTTCATAATAAAGCTCCATCTTATCTCAAAGACCTCATGGCTCCTTATGCTCCCAACAGAACGCTTGGTTCTCAGAGCGCTGGTCTGCTTGTGGTTCCTAGAGTTTCTAAATGTAGAACAGGAGGCAGAGCATTTAGCTCCAAGCTCCTCTATGTGGAACCAGCTTCCAGTCCAGGTTGGAGAAGCAGACACCCTCACTAGTTTTAAAACTAGGCTTAAAACATTTCTTTTTGACAAAGATTGTAGGAGCCATTTGAGTTGTTTGCATTATATTGTAATTAACTTTTTTATCCACTAGGGGTCGGTGTTTTTAATTGGTGACACACTATAAAGGTGGGAATCTTTAACAGGCAACCAGGTGTTGCTACACGGAAGACATACAGTTTTGGACCGCTACACATCGCTTCACTCAACTTCATCAATGCTAAGCTTCAATAACTTGTATGGACATATATCGCCGTTTATCCATAAGACTGGGAATTTTGGTGAGAATAAATTAAGTCATTTCCAACAGAGAATTACGGCGGACTGTCATCTATTCAAACCAAAGCGCGTCAATTACAGTTTCCCGTTTAGCAGCATCTCAGTGGCTTTGAGTTTAGGCTTGGACACTATAAAGCGTATAGTTAGAGATGGTTCTGGTCTCTTTTTCTTCCATCCACTAACATGCCTCCATTTCCACATGTGACTAACTTTGTCTCTTTTCTCTCCTAGTTGTGTTTCTCTCTTTCTGTCTCTCTCTATCCTCATCTACAGGTATCATCAGACTCAGAGTCGTGTGTCTCCAGTGTTCAGTTGCTGGTCCAACCATCCTGCCTGAGTCTGTTGCTGCTTGTTTTGTTGTTGTTGTTGTGTCCTTTTCTCTCTTCTCTATCCCTTCACCCCAACCAGTTAAAGAAAATGTTCTCCCACACTGATCCTGGGTCTGCTGGAGGTTTCTTCCTCTATAGAGGGAGTTTTTCCACTGTTGCTATTATAATGTACAATTTATCGATTGGCTACAATTAAAAGCTGCTCTATGTGGTATTTGTTGGGTTTAGTTGTGTAAGGTCTTAAAACCTTACTGTAAAGTGCCTTGAGATAACTGATGTTGTGAATTGGAGCCATATAAATAAAGTTGAATTGAATTGAATTGAATTGAATATCTAAAGATAAGATAAGATAAGACTTTATTTAAACAGTTGGAAAATAAGGAAATTAAAAAAAAAGTTGCAATAGTTACAAAAAAGAGTAAAATGTTATACATTATATACAAAAAAAGAAAATGTACATATCTAAACATAAACATAAAAGTGCAAAGTGCCAAATGAAAAAAAGAAAACAAAATAAAAAAACAACATACATGCAACATGTTCACCGCACGGCACACATCACACTATAAACATGCTTTAGTCATGTTGGTGTGTTGTGGAGTCTTATTGTCGTGGGTATGAAGGACCTCCGGTAGCTCAGTCCTGCACTTCAGGTGCAGCAGTCTCGCGCTGTGTGAGCTGCGTTGGTCCTCCACGGTTTGGTGCAGGGGGTGGGAGGGGTTGGCCATGATGGACCACAGTTTCGCCCGCGTCCTTCTGTTGGCCACCACCTCGATGGACTCCAGTGGGCAGCCCAGGACAGAGCCAGCTTTCTTCACCAGTTTGTTCAGTCTGTTTCTGTCTCTGTCACACAACGCCGTAGAGGACTGATGCCACCACCGTGTCATACACAGTCCGTAGGAGAGCCCTGCTCACCCCAAAGGACCTCAGTCGCCTCAGCAGGTGGAGGCGACTCTGGCCCCTCCTGTACAGGGCATCAGAGTTGTCGGTCCAGTCCAGGTTTTTGTTGAGGTGGACACCCAGATATTTGTAGGTGTCCACCATCTCGATCCCAGAACCCCTTATGCAAACCGGCGGCGGTGGTGCTGGTTTCCGCTGGAAGTCAATCACCAGCTCCTTCGTTTTGCTGGTGTTCAGAACCAGGTGGTTATCTTCACACCAGTCCACAAAGTCTGTGATGACCCCCCTATACTCCAGCTCGTTCCCCCCAGATACACATCCAACAATCGCAGTGTCGTCCGAGAACTTCTGCAGGTGGCATTTGCTGGAGTTGTACCTGAAGTCCGCTGTGTACAGGGTGAACAGGAAGGGCGAGAGCACCGTCCCCTGGGCCCCCGTGCTGCAGACGACCACGTCAGACACACAGTTGCGCATAAAACAAGTACAGTGGTGAGTATTCAACCACTGTGAAAAAGAGTCAAGTCAAACTATTTCTAAGTCGAGGTTGATGTGTTGTTTTTTTTATGTGTTGTGTGACGCAAATGTTTGTCAAATGTTGTCTTTCGTCCATTACGCTAATTACCTGGATTGAAATATGGATGAAATGCAAAAACAGCATTAATGGTATTATGTGTTACCAAGTGTTTAGGAGATAAGTAATAGCAGACTCTGGCGTGACTTAAACTAAAATGAGTTTATTAAACCAAGAACACACATGACTTGACTTCACACGACTGAACTAAACTTGACTCGACAACGACCCCATGACTTGACTAAAACAAAAAGACTCACACGAAAGAACCTCCACCACACAGAACATCACGTCCACGAATAGGCAACGGACCAACAACTGACGAAGACAAGACAGGAACTTAAATCCAAGATAAACCAGAAACAAGACACAGGTGTGTAGAATAACTCATTAACTCAGGACACGACAGAAAACCAGACAGGACCACAGCGCCCTCCAGGGGCTGGAGGAACTGAAACGAAACGCATCAGTCTAAAAAAAACTCAGTCTCAGAAACTGTTTGAAACGCAGATAGAAAAACACAAAAAAAATGCGCTGAAGTAAATGTGTCTCCACATCACCAGTGATGTCAGCCAACTATGTTGTTGCTTTTATTGATGTTGTGATGTCCCACTTGTTTGTAGTGACCGGTAACAAACGTTTTCCTCCTTGTTTTCCTCTGGTCGTCTCTCCGGGTTTTAGTGATTCCTGTTTTATGCTAAACATTTCTATACATAAGTCCAAACAAGCCGTCAGTCCAGTCAAACAAATGCTACAAAACCAACAACAACAACAACAACAAGAACCACAATCACTGCATCTCCAGAGATGAGACCAGTAGGAGGATCTCTATCAGTGGATGGAGGCTCAGCTGAAATGACAGAACAGAGGATTAGATTATTTTAGATCATCTAGAAATAACTACAACCATGGAGCTGAGCTAAGTTCTTGAGTTTGGTGAGAGGCAACAGTGGCAGCGAACCAACAGGCCTTTGAGCTGAGATGAGGCCGATCTGTGAGTGATGCAGACGGAGACGAGTCCGTCCTCACTAAACTAGAGCAGTGGACTTAGTTCAGCAGGTCTGGGATCAGCGCTTCTCCATCAGTTCAGGTTCTCAGGCTAACAGAGCAGCTAACAGCAGGTCAGCTAGCTCTGCCAAGCTGGGTCACATTTAGAGAAGCAGAGCAATTATAATGAAAACACTATTTAAACTTTATATTAGTTCGTCTTTACTCACCAACAGTCAACGTAACGTTTCCTCTCCTGACCTGACTTTGCAGTTTGGGAACATAACAGGTGTAATTTCCTGCATCTGTTTCAGTCACGTTGGTCAGTTTGAGTGAAATGTTTCCTTTGCATTTCATCAGGGAAGAGAGAAGTTCTGCCTATGAATTTATGGTCTTGAATAGAAAAGTCGTCCTTTCTACTTCAAAAGATGTGAACGAACCCTCCATTGAGTTTCCCTTCCACTGTTTATGTGGTCACGTCAAACGGAGGCTTCAGGTGAAATGACAGAATAATGTCAGCACAAATTTCTGCTGGAACGGGTTCATGTGACCCGATGACCTTCGACTCTGGTGGAGAAAGAAAAGCAGAGGTTTAGATTCCATGTAAAATCAGAGAAGGCAGATGTTTCAGCCCCAGCACAGACTGGTTCTCTCAGAGCCTCCAGCTTCCTCGTCAAACAGGTTTAATGGCGACTCTGCGCCGTTCATGCCGACATTAGTCAACATGTGGCTCATGGAGGTTCCCGCCTGACTGCACGATCGGGTGTTAGTAGAAGAAACACGGAAAAGAGTTAAAAAATATTATATCTAGACTCGTTTAATCAGATGTGAGTGTTTTCAGTCTGTAATGACAGATGTTAAAACTGCGTTTAGCACAACAGCAAAGTTAAGTCAAGCGACGCACTTTGCTTGAATGATCAGCTACTGACCTTGGTCCACGACGGGACTGATCCACTGAAGGAACAGCAGAGATGTTATTGAAGCGTAGTGAAGAGTCAATGTTGGGTCTAACCTGCCAACACTTAAACAATCGCAGAGACACCTGACACATGAAGACAAACTCGAGAATCTCAGCTTCTTTTACTCGTGCACGAGGGGAGCCTCTCTGAACACAACAACTTAGTGGCCAGCTGGAGAACTCCAAACTCCTCTCTCGCACACGGGTCTTTTATTGAGATCAGTATGAAAGTCACTCCTTCTACATCTGGTGCAATAAAATACAAGACAAGTCCATATATGGTAGATAACGTATACATAGGTTGTGAAGCTTCCTCCTTTGATGCAGGCGGTTGAGACCCCCTTTCCCAAACACTACAAGTCGTAAAAGATGCATTCAGGCATAGCAAGATAGTGGACAGCTCCATGTGGTGTCAAATACCTATTAAGCAATAAATGTGGTCTGCAAACTCTCCTCCTGACATAGGTGGTAAAACCACTCTCCTCTAATACTATAAATCGTTCCATGTTTATAAAAGTAAAAGCAAGAAAAGGTTACAGGTCACAGAGACACAGACAGGACCAAACACAGAGAGGACAATGATTATGCTCCATATCCTCTAACAATCCCTCCTGTTTGTCCTCCTGTGTACCCTGGGCAAGAAAAACTTTAACATTATATACATGAATAGCAAACACAATCTGCACGAATCATCATCAGACACATTCCACTTGATCTCTCATTTTCGGAACATGCATCATACATCAGGAATTGATTATTCTGCTATGTCGATTAGGGAGATGCATTCTTCCCGCTCGTCATCCTCGTAGATCTTTTTCTCCAGTTCCAGTTGTTGGATTGTGAACTGCTGTGACACTGCCGTTTCAGCACTCTTCACAATGAGGCTACGAACACAGGGTATAACACAACATTTTTTGTTAAACTGGACTCTAGGGATGTAGTCCTTTAGTGGAGTTCCTGTGACTTGAGCGGTTAGTCAAATACTGCAAGAATCCTCTGACACCAGCTCCCTGTCTCGAGCTTCTTGATAACAGGAATGTGTGTCATAAGGAAAAGGAACCATAGTCAGTTGTGGTCGCGCCTTGGCACAGATCACACAAGACCCTTCAGTAATTGTCTTGGCCGTATAGTTGGTATATGCCAGCCATAGATTACCATCTGGATTGTCCTTGAGGTAGTCCCGTGCTGCCTCCCATGCATCCCAGTCTCTGATGGCTCGGCTCGAACGATGCAAGATGACCTTCACTGGAGATCCCTGCCCCGGTAAGAGACCATCTTCCCACAGCAACAGAGTCACTATAGCTATCACAGCTACAGTTCCAGCAATTACCACTGCACACAGCTTACCCCTCGACATCATAGCTGGGAGTAGGGATCAGATGATTTTTTCTGCAGCCAAGGGCTTTGGTGCCGGCCGACTTCCACCCTACTCAGATGTCAGCGGTGTCAGCTTTTTGCAGTGGCTCTGGTGAATCCACGTGTCTCTCTCTGCTATCTTCAGCGCTGTTGGTGTGGTCAGCAGGACTGTGTAGGGGCCTTCCCAGCGGGGGCTGGACCAGTTCTTCCGTTTGATCACTTTGATGAGGACCTGGTCACCTGGCTGTATGAGCGTTGCCTGGGGAGACAAAACATTGTCTGGCAGATTATTTGCATTTACAACCTCTTTCTCCTCCAGCATTCTACACATCCACTCTGCTAGTGTGTGTGTGTCCTCTGCTTTTTCTTTAACATTAGTCATCATTGGTAACACAAAAGATCTCCCATGCAAAATCTCAAAAGGAGTTAATCCTTTATCTGTAGGAGTAATGCGCATATACATTTTTACCAAATCTAAACACTCAGGCCATGGTCTGCCTGTTTGTTCCATGGTCTTTCTCAGTCTGCCTTTCACGGTGCCATTTGTTCGTTCCACCAATCCTGCACTTTGTGGGTGGTATGAACAGTGATTTTTCAGACATATTCCTAGATGTTCTGCCATTCGCGACACTACTTCGTTCACAAAATGTGTCCCATTGTCACTATAGATTACTTCTGGAATACCATGTTGTGGTATTATGTGTTTGCATATGGCTTTTGCTACTGTAAGGGCATCTGCTGTCTTACTTGGGACAATTTCAACCCATTTTGAAAATGGATCTATGAGAACGAGGCAATACTTATATTGCTGGCTTGGTGTTAGTTCAATAAAGTCCATGTGTATGAACTGGAAAGGATATTTAGCTTGAGGGAACTGTCTTCTTTTTGGTCTGAGATTACCTTGTGGATTATGTTTGCAACAGATGAGACATGATCTACAAAAATTTTTTGAGTAAGTATTAAATCCATAGGCGTAGAAGTGCCGTCCCACTATTGTCACCATCCCTCCTGTTGAGACATGGCACGGCCCATGGCTCATTACAGCTGCTGTATGGAACAGACTTCTGGGTAGGCATGGCTTCTTGTTAATGTAGTAAACTTCATTTTCAATTTGTGCTCCGTTTTTAAGCCAGTTTGCAACTTCTTGCTTAGGAGAGTTAGCTTGCATGTCTCTAATAATTTCTATGTCTAGTGGCACTTGAGGAGAATCCTGTGCCACCATGACCATTGTTCCATATTTTCCTTCTGCTGCTTCTTTCGCTATCTTGTCTGCAAACGCATTTCCTAGTGAAACTGAGTCTTTCCCTTTTGTATGTGCCGCACATTTACACACTGCTAATGCTTCTGGCAAAAGCACAGCTTGTAATAATGCTTCCAACAGTTTTGCATGTTGCACTGTCTTCCCTGTAGAAGTTGTCATTCCTCTACGAGCCCACTGGGCGGCAAAGCAATGTAATGTAGAAAAAGCAAACTGACTGTCTGTGTACACTGTCAATCTTTTCCCACGTCCAGCTCTACACGCTTCAGTCAATGCTACGATTTCTGCAGCTTGTGCAGAATAGTGAGATGGTAACTTCATTGCTGTGATGATAGTGTCCTGTGTAACTACCGCAAACCCAGACTGATTAGTACCTTGAGGAGTCTTTGAACACGATCCATCAACAAACCAACATTCTCCTTCCTCTAAAGGAGTATCTTTCAAATCAGGTCGCGGTTTACACTGCTGTTCTGTGTCAGCTAGACAACTATGTGGCATTCCCTCATGCGGACGTGGCAGGAGGGTTGCCGGGTTCAAAGTTGAACATCTTTTAATAGTCAAATGTGGTTGCGAAAGCAACGTTGACAGTAAAGACAAATGTCTCGCAGGAGACAGAAATGTCATTTTTGTCTGAGTCAGTAACATGTCTACTTCATGAGTGACTAACAACTGCAGCGGGTGATAAAGCACAACTTCAGCTGAGGCTTGTATGGCTAACGCTGCAGCACACACAGCTCTGACACAGCTAGGCAAGGCACATGCAACTGGATCTAATCTCTTAGAGTAGTAAGCCACAGGCTTCATCTTGCCTCCCATCTGCTGTGCTAACATAGACGTCGTAAATGAACCCTTACAATCAACAGTCTGTACGAAGGGCTTGGTATAGTCTGGTAGCCCAATGACCGTGGAGCTGGTAAGTGCTCGTTTCAGCTCGGTGAAAGCTTTTTCTGCTGCATCTGTCCACTGCAAAGTTTGTTTCATAGTCATTGGTTCATCATAGATGAGATCTAACAACGGTTGTGTCACTTGTGCATAATTTGGGATCCACAACCTACAATAGTTGCACAACCCTAGAAAACTCATCATGTGTTGCTTTGTGACGGGTTTCGGTGCATCTAATATAGACTTTTTTCTGGTGTCTGTGATTCTTCGACCTTCAGGAGATACTTCATGGCCTAAGAAAACTACAGCTTGTCTGGCCCACTGTAACTTTGAAAGTGAGGCCTTGTTTCCTGTTTTATGTAAATGTTTAAATAATGCCACAGAAACCTGCTTGTTATGTTCTTCTGTGTCTGATGCTATTAATAGATCATCTACATATACCAATAGTTGGCTGTGTTCAGGCATTTGGAAGTCAGCCAAACAATTATTTATCTCTGCAGTAAATATAGTAGGACTGTCACAGAAACCTTGTGGTAACCGAGTGTAAGTATACTTCTTTCCCTGATATGTAAAACCAAACCATCCTTGTGACTCTTGTGCTAATGGGATGGAAAAGAAAGCATTACTTAAATCAGCTACAGTAAACCACTTCATTTCAACTCTTAACTGATTCAACAGTGTGTGTGGGTCAGGCATGGGGCCCTGCTTTCCACAGCTTGATTTACTGCTCTCAGGTCCTGGACCATTCTCCATTGTCCCGTTTCTGCCTTTTTGACAGGAAAAATGGGAGTATTACATGGAGCATCTGGAGCTTGAATTATGATGCCTGCTTTAATCATATCAGCTATCACTGGCTGGATGCCTTTCTCTGCATCTGGTTTAAGTGGATACTGACGGACACGAGGTCTATAGTCCGTTTTTGGTTTTATCACTACAGGTCGAGCAGTAGTCATTAAACCTACATCTGCTTTTCCCTTAGACCAAAATTCATCAGGAACTGTTTTCAACAGTGGGTCTGTTACTGTTGACATTATTGGGCATGGCTGTCATTTAGACTCATAAAAACTCTCTAAGTGGGTGTGTGGTGTGAGCGTCACCACCCAGCTTAACGGTTTTCTCCATCTGTCTCGGGTGTGATTTATTTCCCACCCGTCTTGATCAGGCTCTGGCCTCCAGTGGGTGCATCTCATTGTCTCTTTCAACCACGGGCCCAGAAACTCCCATTTGTACTGGGGGTCTCTGGTCACAGAGACATGCGGCTGTGAGTCATAATTTTTAAACAGCTTGAAAGCTTTATCTGGCAATACAACGTCACAGGCTGACATTCCTTTGCCATCAGTGTAATAATGTTGTAACGTTACACGTTGGGGTCCAGAGTCATTCACCAGCTTATCATATTGGTGATCTGACCCTGGGTCATGTTTGTACCAGAGGGTAACATGCATCTCGCTTGGAGACATAGAGACATAGTCTCCTGATTGGCTGTTATCAGCCAGTTTTAATAATTCTTTCCCTATTTTCCCCGGGTCTGGATTTGGGAAATCTAAAGACCAATAATATTGTGGTATCCCACTGGCTAATAGGGGATATGTAGACACTGCTTCATCTTTTCCTATAGCCACCATTCCTTTTGAGGTGGGTACGACGGAGATATGTAATTTTATCATTAAATCTCGCCCTAAGAGGTTCACTGGACACGCTGGACACATTACTATGGGTGCTGTTATTTCTAAGTTACTCTGAAGATCTTTTACAGACACAGGTTTAGACACTGCACTTGATGTTATTGTGCCGTTTGCTGATTGCACAAAAATACGGTCGTTTGAAGCGGAAACTCCCTCAACGTGCTCTTTTAAAACTGTGCGATCTGCTCCAGAATCACATAAGAAAACGACGTCACGACCTTCTACTGTCAAAGTTCTGGTGGGAGTGTTCTTATTACCGGTCTGTGCTACTAATGTTTCTATTACACAAGTGAGATCTAAAAAATCATCAGGTCTGTCCATGTCTGGTGAACTCTCCTGCGAGCCTAGTCAATTATTAGGATTAAATGGATTTTGTCTACTATATTCTGTAGGTCTTCGTTGTTGCTTCCTGAGTTTCTCAGGACAGTTTCGGGCTATGTGTCCTGGCTTGTCACAAGTGTAACATCGATCATGTTTAGGTGGACCTCCTCTAGACCAACCACGCCCCCTCCCTCTGAGGCTCCCTCGGCCTCTACCGGGGGGGCCTTGGAAAAACACTTCTGCTTCTAAGTTGTCATCTGCTCCAAATAAGCCGTAAACAGCTGCTTCAACATTTTTCTTCTTTTTCTTAGCCAATACTTCACTAGCATGTCTGGCAAAGTTCATAATGTGGTTAACATCATCTGTGGTGTAATTTACGTTATGCTTTCTAATAAAATCAGAGATCGGACCTCTAAATCCTGCTAATAGCGCCTGTTTTAGCTGGTTCTGATAAGCTGAATCAGGTGCCTGTTCTTCCGGAAGGCCACAATGTGCTTTGAACACATTTTCTAAACGTTCTCTGTATTCATACACATCCTCCCTATCTTTCTGGCGACACTGGGCAATTTTTATATAGTCTGGTCGTGCTCTCCATATTCTTCTTATTTCCACGTAGACTGCTTCTCTCTGTGCTGTCAAGGCAGCACTACTGGCTGCAAGCCACGTGTCATCTGCTGCTTTTCCCGTGAATTGCCCTCTCACACGTCCCCAATGAAACAGGAGACATTTCCTGAATGTCTGCATGACCTCCCACCCATTTAACCCAAAGGAGTTAACTAATTGTTTATGTTTCTCAATCCACTGTTCAGGGTCAACTGTGGGGTCACCTAATGCTCTGCAAGCTTCACTACAGTCTGTTTCTGTCCATGGTCGATAAACACGCATGGTTCTTTCTTGATTTCCTACTCCAAAATTTGGATTAGCTACCTCAATCATGGGAAACACCTGGTCTGGCCCAGGGGTCGGAGAATCTGGCATTGGGCCATAATCCTCGCAATCATCATCATCTAACCCATAGGTTACACTGATATGTTTAAGATTTGGATATTGTGCAGCCACATTCACGCTGGCTGTTTTTGATTTTAATTTCTCACTCTTCTCTTCCTTTCCCCTCGTGTTATATGCTACTGGAGAGGACGGACCTGCCGCCTTGTCTCCAGTTTGTTTTATCTGGTCCTCGATCTGTTTATGCAATTGTTGCAACCGAGTGGTAACCCTATCTCCGACATCCTTTGCTTCTTGCTCTCTCCTCCTTTGTTGTCTCAATAACCTTCCTTGCACCGATTCTTCATCTGGTTTCACAAGAGCTGCTGCCTGTAATACAGCCTGGCTGTCTTTCTTTGCCTGTTTTCGCTGTATATCTTCCTGTCTTTTTACAGCTTGCTTATTCCACTCTGCTGCTGCCAACCACTGTTTTTGTAATTTTTCTTTACGTTTACCCTTTTCTTTTGTCATCTTTTTGTCTAATTTAGACAGAAGGCTACGACAATCATCAGGCACTAATTTGCCACTAAATTCATATTTTTTTCCATTCGCCGATCCACTTAACATGTTGTGGATCTAACGACGCCATAAACTTTGTGTCTCCCTCCAAAAGGGGCTTACTGTTTGTTTTCCCCATCTCTCCTGTATGAAATAGGCTTTAGTATTATACTCTATTAACGGACTCTATTAATATCTTATTATTAATAGGCTTTATCAATAGCCTTTATTAATACACTTTGTTAATACACTTTTATTAATAGACTTTGGACTGAGTCAACGATTTGCCACCTTCTCACGTGTCCATCGACTACATCAAGCTTCTACAGGTCTATCACCTGCGGACGTAGCTGAACAAATGAGCAGCATTTCAATTTTGGCTCAGTCCTACTGTTTTCAAACTTAATGTGAGAATCCGAGCCCCGCAACCTAGGCGGTGAAACTTCTGACTTGGATTCTCCTAATAACCCACAGTTTCCTTAATTCACCCCTCGTATAGTACGCATGGCCGGGTTACGTTAACACCGTCAGGTTTCCCCCAGTCACACGTTTTCTGCGTCAATGGGTGACTTTCACACTTCACACATCACTAATGCATTAGACTGAACATTCACTGAAGAGTAACTACGTCTACTCCTCCCTCGGACAATTACTTCTGTCCGCTTGAGAAAATACGTCTATTTTCTCCTTCTAGAACAATTACGTCTGTTCTACGTGGAAATGCGACCTGCCATTTCACACACACCGCACTTTTTCAGCGGTACTTATTCTAGAACAATTACTTCTGTTCTACGTGGAAATGCGTCCTGCCATTTCACACACACCGCACTTTTCCAGCGGTACTTACGTTTGTCTTGCCCTGGTCAGATGCCTCTCAGGAATCGTCATCAGTGAGCGAAGAGGGGGATGTCAGGAGCTATTCAACCGGCCCAGCAGACGAATTCACGCTCCGGGTCTTTGTTTTCCGACCGTCCTAGACGAATCGACTGTGCACAGATTTCGGTCCTCCGTTGTCCTCCCCTTCGACGCTGAATCTTGACTCCCGGGTCCTTCGGCACCAAGAAATGTTGGGTCTAACCTGCCAACACTTAAACAATCGCAGAGACACCTGACACATGAAGACAAACTCGAGAATCTCAGCTTCTTTTACTCGTGCACGAGGGGAGCCTCTCTGAACACAACAACTTAGTGGCCAGCTGGAGAACTCCAAACTCCTCTCTCGCACACGGGTCTTTTATTGAGATCAGTATGAAAGTCACTCCTTCTACATCTGGTGCAATAAAATACAAGACAAGTCCATATATGGTAGATAACGTATACATAGGTTGTGAAGCTTCCTCCTTTGATGCAGGCGGTTGAGACCCCCTTTCCCAAACACTACAAGTCGTAAAAGATGCATTCAGGCATAGCAAGATAGTGAACAGCTCCATGTGGTGTCAAATACCTATTAAGCAATAAATGTGGTCTGCAAACTCTCCTCCTGACATAGGTGGTAAAACCACTCTCCTCTAATACTATAAATCGTTCCATGTTTATAAAAGTAAAAGCAAGAAAAGGTTACAGGTCACAGAGACACAGACAGGACCAAACACAGAGAGGACAATGATTATGCTCCATATCCTCTAACAGTCAACATCACCGTAGTTTAAACATCAGATCCATCAATGATCAATGAATAATGTGGACGTAAAAGCTGAAATGAAGAACGGCCACGAAAGACACTATTTCACTTTCACTAAGTGACTCATAGCACAAACATTTCCTCTTTGCTGAAGTTACAGCTTTTCTTGCGGAGTCGACCAGAAGCAGCAGCTGCAGATTCATATTTAATTTAATCCGTAACATCGCTGATTTTACACTGAAACGTCCTGACATGACTCAGTTTTCTAATCTCACCCTGGTTCTTTGCACGTTTCCAAAGCAGAACAAGATCCAGAGGTTATGCACAGAAATTCAGTGAAACTCTGTGTGTTGCTGGCTTTTATGTGTTACGTCCCGTCCAGGTGGGCGCGTATCACGATTTGTGATCCTGCTGTGTCAAACCCACTCTCCCTAAAACCAGGACTAACTAAGCCGAGGAATAAACCGTCCACTATTTATTCCCAACAAAACCCTACGTGACAGTGTAGTTATACGGAAACATGCAAATCTCCTCAGGATGAGTCAAGGCCAAAATAACAAACACAGCAGCGTCTACAGCCCCACAAGCGAAGCCCTGACCTGAAACACGGAACAAAACCTGACACACCCCAAACAAAATGGCAGCTCACCCCTACTGTGCAGACGATCACAACACACAGACACAAGGCTGCGAACAAAAAAAGAAAATGTGTAACAACACTGGATGAACTTCTGCCGCGTAGCTGTCACCGAAGCTTTGATGAGGAGATCGGGCCAATCAGAGGCCTGCTGCTCCCGACCAATCCCCAGCGAGCGTCAGGTGAACTACTGATTACGCAATGGCACACACACAGCAGGTAACACACACAGCAGGTAACACACACAGCACGGCTTGGACCATAACAAAATGGGATTTGCTTTCACAGATTTTCTCTTGATAACTTTATTTATTATGGCAAAAATGTGAAGTTGCAGCATCGTTCTCCATCATCAGCATCGTTCTCCATCATCAGCGTCGTTCTCCATCATCAGCGTCGTTCTCCATCATCAGCTTCGTTCTCCATCATCAGCGTCGTTCTCCATCATCAGCGTCGTTCTCCATCATCAGCTTCGTTCTCCATCATCAGCGTCGTTCTCCATCATCAGCGTCGTTCTCCATCATCAGCGTCGTTCTCCATCATCAGCGTCGTTCTCCATCATCTCTATTTCCTCTGGTCTCTCTGCGTTTTCTCTGTTGGTTTGTTTTCTTCTTTGTCCTGGACAATTATTTACAGGAGACAAACCAAAGGTCAGTGTTGACCAACTGACTCATTTCCTGTTCTTTGACTATTATTTGTCGCTGACTGTTAAATTAATTGATGCTGGAATGAGGGACAATTATAAAGTTATAATAAATGAGCTACTGATTTTATATATAAATGAAAATGATGAGACTCACTTTGACGTCGCCACCAAACAAATGCTACAAAACCAACAACAACAACAACAACAACAACAACCACAATCACTGCAGCTGAGATGAGACCAGTAGCAGGATCTCTATCAGTGGATGGAGGCTCAGCTGAAATGACAGAACAGAGGATTAGATTATTTTAGATCATCTAGAAATAACTACAACCATGGAGCTGAGCTAAGTTCTTGAGTTTGGTGAGAGGCAACAGTGGCAGCGAACCAACAGGCCTTTGAGCTGAGATGAGGCCGATCTGTGATGCAGACGGAGACGAGTCCGTCCTCACTAAACTAGAGCAGTGGACTTAGTTCAGCAGGTCTGGGATCAGCGCTTCTCCATCAGTTCAGGTTCTCAGGCTAACAGAGCAGCTAACAGCAGGTCAGCTAGCTCTGCCAAGCTGGGTCACATTTAGAGAAGCAGAGCAATTATAATGAAAACACTATTTAAACTTTATATTAGTTCGTCTTTACTCACCAACAGTCAACGTAACGTTTCCTCTCCTGACCTGACTTTGCAGTTTGGGAACATAACAGGTGTAATTTCCTGCATCTGTTTCAGTCACGTTGGTCAGTTTGAGTGAAATGTTTCCTTTGCATTTCATCAGGGAAGAGAGAAGTTCTGCCTCTGAATTTATGGTCTTGAATAGAAAAGTCGTCCTTTCTACTTCAAAAGATGTGAACGAACCCTCCATTGAGTTTCCCTTCCACTCTTTATGTGGTCACGTCAAACGGAGGCTTCAGGTGAAATGACAGAATAATGTCAGCACAAATTTCTGCTGGAACGGGTTCATGTGACCCGATGACCTTCGACTCTGGTGGAGAAAGAAAAGCAGAGGCTTAGATTCTATGTAGAATCAGAGAAGGCAGATGTTTCATCCCATCACAGACTGGTTCTCTCAGAGCCTCCAGCTTCCTCGTCAAACAGGTTTAATGGAGACTCTGCGCCGTTCATGCAGACATTAGTCAACATGTGGCTCATGGAGGTTCCCGCCTGACTGCACGATCGGGTGTTAGTAGAAGAAACACGGAAAAGAGTTAAAAAATATTATATCTAGACTCGTTTAATCAGATGTGAGTGTTTTCAGTCTGTAATGACAGATGTTAAAACTGCGTTTAGCACAACAGCAAAGTTAAGTCAAGCGACGCAATATGGGATTTGCTTTCACAGATTTTCTCTTAACTTTATTTATTATCCAAAAAATCATTAAAGCTCTAACTTGTATATATAGCTCATAAATACCATTCCACCACACTCTTACATCTGGGCCACCTCTCTGTTAAATAAATAACAGAATATTACACGAGGTCAAAGGTCACAGTTTTATTCATGATTGATTCTGTGTTTTCGTTTCCTTTCCAGTGACACTAAGCTCCATAATATACAATAAAAACATTTTCATTTGCATCTTTCTTTTACTAACCTATGCACAGGTTGGGAGCAAAGCAGGTGTAACTTCCTGCATCTGTCTGAACCATGTTGGTCAGTTTGAGTCAAATGTTTCCTGTGTGCATTTCATCATGGAAGAGAGAAGTTCTGCCTCTGAATCTCCTGAGGAGACACATCGTTCTTCCTCCTTCGATAGAAGTGAACGAACGTCCATTCAGTCTCTGCTCTTAACGGCAGAAAGCCGTCAGCACCAACTACTGCTAGTAGCAGAGAGACGTTGGTTCAGGCCACAGATTTCTCCTCCAGTCAGGTTTCATGGGCTCGTTGTGAGAACAGAGGACTGAGGGCAGTGAGTAGGTGAGAGCTCTCCACCACGTGTCTCCTCCTCCACCGCTACAGGGTCGTCAGTGGTTCCTTCATGGTGACGTCGTCTGGATCTTCCTCCATAGTTGATACATGATCCATCATCTGTGCTACTCAGTGTAAACACCTCTTTTATGTCTGGATTAACCTGGAACCTCCTCCACTGATGTGTATTTTCAAACTCACCAGTAGATGAAGACACACTTTTACCCATAATACATGAATACGTAGCAACACTCATTACATCCAACTACGCAGACAAAAACAACAGTAGTAATAACTTTAATCAAAGGAGAAGTGAAGGATCCACGAGTTAGGAGAGAAGAGTCCAGCAGTTAACATCTCTATGTCTGTTGACATCTGTATGTACATATCATCAGATGGATGAGTTAATACAACTGATTGACAACTGGAGAGAAACGTGAAACATATTTAAAAATCATATTAAACAATTAAAACATCAGTACTGTAGGTTTTCACAGCTTGTGTAGCCAGATCAAGATTTAGAGAGCGGCATAAGAAACAGCCGTGACTATAATTAACTACGCCACCTTGGGACTCTCACCCAAAGATCAAAAAAATTAGGATTCGTTCGCAGGCTCGCTACCTGCGAGCTAAACATACGCTGAGTGATTATTAGTCACCTGCACTGATGGAGATTAACCCGATCTGCCAACCACATGCAGAGCAATCGGGCCAAAACAAAACAATAGTGTTGATAACACCACATACCTGGCGATCTGGACTCAGCTTCGTCCCACAGCTGCAACAAATAGGAAGTCAACTAACCGGAAGATGAGAGAGAGACACACAACGCTTCTTTCCGCTTATTTATCCCGTCTCCAATTACGCAGACCTCCGGTAGGAAAACGTTAAGAAACTGGGCGCAGCTAACGCCCTGTTACACTTGGAAACTGTTATTAGTTGCATGTGGCTCAGTTCTATCAATCAATCAATCAAACTTTATTTATAAAGCACCACATCCCAACATATAGTTGTCCAAGGCGCTTAACAGACAATATAGTAACAGTAATAATAAACAAGATTAAAACAAATAGGCATACAAGCATACAACAAATATATATGTGTAAAACCCCAATTCAAGTATTGCCAGATTCGTAAGCTAGAATAAACAGGTGGGTTCTAGCTTTGATTTAAAAAGCTAAAACCCACAAAAAAGTGTGGGGGCATATCGGTGGTGTCAAAAAAGCCCAGAGAAATGGACATCGAGGGTATGGGTGAATTACAACAAAGAAATGAGGAAGCAGCCTGTGAGGAGCTGTGTAAGCATTTCAGGCCTTATCAGCCTCAGAGCGAGATGGAAGAAAAGGGAAATGCCGAGCAAGAGCCTGTCTGACCTAAAAGGAGCAGATGGAGTGAGCAGGGGCAAAATATGCGATATAGAAAGCCTTTACAGAGGAAACAACATGATCATCCTAAGCAGATATCCCCTGAGAGAGTGGTTGCCATGGAGAGGGCGGTGACCCCAGCAGCAGCTAGAGGAAGAAGATGTTGTGATGGAAGTCGGCTGCATGTCACCAAAGTTAGGAACATCAGAACCCAAAAATAGAGAGAAGGGAGAGAAGTCTGTGCAGGGAAACAGTTTGTTAGAGGGAGAGTGGGAAATTTTAGATGAAGTTTGAAGTTTTAACAGTTAAACTGTATTTGTACTCAACTATATGATTTTACACGAGTTGCATAACAATTTTACTATTGATGATTGTTATGAAGTATAACCATGTGATGAGTTTATAATTACTAATGATTACTATTACTGATTCCTTAATAAAAATAATGTTTGTTAATCAAATGTGTTTGATTTTTAAGGCTGAAATCAGATGAACTGTGACCAGGTTGAAACAACGGTTAAAAGTGTTAAATGTATGAAGTAAAAGGTAAATCAAAATAATTTCTGTGAGCATCAGCTAAATATTAAGGAAGTACAGGGCCAGTGGAAAGTACCAGAAGGGCCAGGAGGATGTGATGGGGGATGGGGAGAACATGAAGAACAGCATCTCTGACCAAGGTTGAGACGGGGATTAGATCATGTCTGTTCACGTGTGAATACTGTCCAGCCACTGGTTGATAAAGGTTGAACACGCGCTACGCATCAACTTACTGTGCCTGTAAACCACCAATGATGCTACAGATGTGATTTTATGTTTATGATTAAGGAGGAGACAGGAAGATGACATAGCTAAACTTTAGTATAAAAATCCTGGATTTTGTCTGGTTGGGCAGATTGTTCACTGTTGCAGGAGGACCCTCTGTCAGTCTGAACCAAAAACTGAGAAGCAGAGGAAGGAAGCAGATCCAAAGCAATCGGCCTCACGGCCTGACTGCCCCTTGTGCAGTTTTGCCCCAGTACATGACGGAGCATGAAGCATCACAGAGAAGATCTACAGCTGGGCCTCAGTTTCACCCCAGAGACTCTCAGCCAACAATCTTCACACCAGCCTTAGACTTCAAAAGGGGTTGTGAGTAGAATAGCACCATAGGGCAAGAATAGTTACCTATATATTCAATACATTGTAATCTTGATATTTTAATCATTTTTATTATTTGCTGTTAGCTTTTGTATTTGCTAAATAAAGTACAACATCTGCAGTTAAAGTAAAAGCTTCCTTGCTTTAATTGTATTTCATCAGGGTTTCTTCAAAGAGCTCGTAGCTTCTCCTCGTTGACGTAAAAGTATCCGATCGTGTGTGACTAAGCCAGACTCACATGATAAAGCTCTTGGTTTAGTCTAGACCTGAAATTAACACCTCCTGTGTGGTAAGAGTATACTTATCACCAAAACTTATCACCAAAACCAAAAATTCCAGCAACCGCAACAACTGTTACTTTAAGAAGGAAGCTGCCGTTAACCAGGGTGACTCATTGGTATCTGTAATTTTCTGGTCTATACAGGTGCTGATGTTAGTGCAGCAGGGAGAACTGGGGTGAAGGTAGTGAATTAGCTGGATGAATTCCTTCGCCTCAGCCTAGAACAGAAACCTGTACTGTTAAACCCCAGGCCGGCTGATAAATTAACCACTTTAATGTGAGAGCTGGCTGCTCTCTGGGACTAGAGGGTCAGGGTAACAAACAGTGGATAAGGTCGCTTAGATATGGGGGTGGGGTACCATGGGCTGCCTTGAAAGCAAACACTAAAATTTTGAATCTAATTCTGTATTCAACTGGCAGCCAGTGGAGGGACCGAAGTAAAGGTGTGATGAGGTCAGAAACCGGGCTGCCGCATTCTGAGACTGGAGGCGAGCAAGGAGAGATGATGATGATTGTTGATGCCAGCATACAGGGTGTTGCAGTAGTCCAGTATAAAGCTGATGAAAGCATGAATAACTCTTTCAAGGTCCTTGTGGTTAAGAAAAGGCTGCACCTTCCTAAGCAAACGTAACTGATTAAAATTAAGTTCTCACAACACTGTCTGTGAAGGTTCTCATTCATCCAGGTCAAGTTGTCTGAAGGTTGAGTCATCGCAACTGGACTTCTTCTAGTTAGTAGAAACGTTTCTCCACCTATCCAGGTGGCTTCTTCAGTCTGTGGGAAGTTGGTGAAGACACTAATTTATCCTCCAGTTGGGTTTCACTTAACAGCTGTGAAGAATGGGTTCGTTATGACGCATAACGAACCCATTCGTGTTAAGTGAAACCCAACTGGAGGATAAATTAGTGGTTCTCCAAAACGAAATTCAGTATCAAAGAGAAGTCCAAGGTTCCTAACGACAGACTTTTGGGAGAATGATAGATCATTAACCGAGCAGTGGTTTGCGCCAAATGCAATAAGCTCATACTTGTCATTCAGCTGAAGGAAATTGCTGGATTTGATTTGATTTGACTGATGCCTTCTGCTAGATGGGAGAGGGGAGATGGGTCTGCCATGTCGAGACAAGTGTACACCTGCAGGTCATCAGCATATACATGATAAGACACATTAAATTTCCTTAAAATCTCACCAAGGGGAAACATATAAAATGAGAATAAAAGTGCCCCTAGAACTGAGCCCTGGTGCACACCACAGGTGAGAGGGACAGGATTGGAGGAGTGATCATCCCAAGCTACACAGTAAGACCTGTTTGAAAAGTAAGAACGAAACCACTCTAGAACAGAGCCACTGAGACCACCGACATGTTCCAGTTGCTGTAGAAGTATTGCGTGATCAACTGTGTCAAAAGCAGCAACTAGGTCCAGCAGCAATAGCACAACAGGAGAGAGAGAGAGAGAAAGAGAGAGAGAGAGAAAGAGTGAAAGAGAATTTAATTTTAAGACCCTTTAATAAGGAAACAAGAACTCAAAAGTCAAACAACAACCAAAAGAAACCAAAAATAGGGCGGGTCAGCAATTCACAATCAAATTGTCCCCCTGAACGGAGCACAACACATCATTTACACACCATATTTTCTGGAAAGAGGCTATGTTATTGGTCAGTCTGTAAAACCCAAATTCCACCCTAAGACGACCCGTCAACAAACCTCTTAACATACGTACCAGATCAGTTGACCCCTGACCTCGAATGTGATTTTTCCTGGTTTTCCAGATTGTTAACTTGGCTGTTCCAGAGAGAAAGTTGACAATTCCAATTGCTATGCTGTTCCTGGCAGTATACCTTGGGCCAAACACAAACAGGTCAGGAGTGAACTGGAAACCCATGTCAAAATACCACCTTTCTAACAGGGAAAAAAGTCCTGTCAGCCTAGGACATTGGATAAAAAGGTGCTGGAGGGTCTCCCTCTCATCACAGAAAGGGCAGCCCACCCCCACGCTAGGATCTATGTGCGCCAGATATCCGTTTGTAGCTATACACCCATGTACAACCCTCCACTGGAGGTCCCCTACACGCTTCTCAATAGGGGCGTTGTACAGGGACCGCCAACAGCCTCTGGGAGAAAGATTCGGGCCAACAAAGGTGGTCCACCTCGACACCCTGCAAGCCCTTAGTGAACCCAGATGTAACACCTTTACACAGCTATGGTACAAGGCTTTTTTGTCCAAGTGCTCCAAAGGCCCTAATGAATTGGCATCAAAGGTCAAAAGTGTCCAAATGTCGTTGTGGAACAGTGGTTCCTCAAACAGCCACATGCCTGGGTTGGCTGTGAGGTCTCTCTGAAGGTTGAAGACCTTCACAGACTTCAATACCGACTTGTAGAACTGAGTTGTTGAGGAACAGTCCAAACTGTTACGATCGATCATGAACAAATGCTTGTCATAGCCCAGACCGGCTGTTCTCCTAAGCAGCAGACGAGCTGTGTCTGTCCAACTGAGGCCAGCAGTGTACAGCAGACGTTGGGCCGCCTGCAGACGAAAGGTCTGAACCCTGGCAAGAATGTCAATAAGGACCTGTCCTCCCTCTGCCACTGGTAGAAAAAGGACAGGAGCTCTAGTCCAATGAGCCCCAGACCAGAAAAAGTCCACCAAGATACGCTGCACCCGCTCCAGTAGGCCAGGAGGAGGTTGAAGCACTGCTAGCTTGTGCCAAAGTGTGGAGGCGACCAAATTATTGGCCACCAAAACTCTCCCCCTATAAGACAGCTGGGGCAGCAGCCATTTCCATTTGGACAGTCTATTCAATTCAATTCAATTCAACTTTATTTATATAGCGCCAATTCACAACATCAGTTATCTCAAAGCACTTTACAGTAAGGTTTTAAGACCTTACACAACTAACCCAACAATTCCCACATAGAGCAGCTTTTAAATGTAGCCAATCGATAAATTGTACATTTAAATAGCAACATTGGAAAAACTCCCTCTCTGACGAGGAAGAAACCTCCAGCAGACCCAGGGGCTCAGTGTGGGCGGCCATCTGCCTTGACCAGTTGAGGTGAGGGGATAAAGAAGAGAGAAAAGAACACAACCACAACAACAAAACAAGCAGCAACAGAACACAGGCAGGATGGTTGGACCAGCAACTGAACACTGGAGACACACGACTCTGAGTCTGATGATACCTGGAGATGAGAATAGAGAGAGACAGAAGGGGAGAAGCACAACTAGGAGAGAAAAGGGACAAAGTTAGTCACATGTGGAAATGGAGGCATGTTAGTGGATGGAAGAAAAAGAGAAAAAAGAGCTCAGTTAATAAAGGACGTCCCCCAGCATCTAAGTCTATAGCAGCTTAACTAAGAGATGGTTCAGGGTGACCAGAACCATCTCTAACTATACGCTTTGTCAAAAAGAAAGGTTTTAAGCCTAGTTTTAAAACTAGAGAGGGTGTCTGCTTCTCGAACCTGGACTGGAAGCTGGTTCCACAGCAGAGGAGCTTGGAGCTAAAGGCTCTGCCTCCCGTTCTACATTTAGAAACTCTAGGAACAACAAGCAGACCAGCGCTCTGAGAACGAAGCGTTCTGTTGGGAGCATAAGGAGCGATGAGGTCTTTAAGATAAGATGGAGCTTTGTAGGTGAGGAGAAGAATTTTGAATTCTATCCTAGATTTGACAGGGAGCCAATGCAGAGAAGCTAATGTTGGAGAAATGTGATCTCTCTTTCTAAGTTCAGTCAGACTCTGGCTGCAGCATTTTGAATTAATTGGAGGATTTTCAAAGAGTTATTGGGACAACCTATGAGTAGCGAGTTACAGTAGTCAAGCCTAGAGGTAACAAATGCATGGATTAATTTTTCAGCATCACTCTGTGACAGGATGCTCCTAATTTTAGCAATATTCCTCAGGTGGAAGTAGGCAGTTCTAGAGATTTCTTTAATATATGGTGTAAAGGACAGATCTTGGTCAACAATGACACCAAGGTTCCTCACAGTAGAACCTGAAGCTAACGTTATCTGATTCAATAATGAGTCTCTGTGGTTTTAGCACCAATTATAATAACCTCAGTTTTATCTGAATTCAGTTGCAGAAAGTTATGGGACATCCAGTTTGAAGTTTGACTAATTGGTTTGTTTCCTCTGGTTTCATGGACAAATATAACTGAGTATCATCTGCATAGCAGTGGAAATTTATAGAATGTTTTCTAATAATATTACCAAGGGGAGACATGTAGAGACTGAAAAGTATTGGACCAAGCACAGAACCCTGTGGAACAACAAAGCTAATTCCTGTGCGGATGGAAGATTGATCATGAACATGAACAAATTGGAATCTGTTCAACAGATAAGACTTAAACCATCCCAGTGCTTTGCCTTTAATCCCTGTTATGGCGACTATCCGACCTTCTTTTAGTCGCCCTTTTTGAACGGGGAGTCTCGTTCGAACGCGCTTCAATTAACTGTCCAGGCGTTGATGATGTTCCATGATATTTAGTTTATTTTATTGTTGTACACGGTAGATGAATATGAGTCATTGATCAAATGAAATAAATGAACAATCAGAAAAGAAATGTAAAAGATACCATGAGGTTATGGGTCCAATGCCTAAGATAGCGCCTGCAACTTAAAGCGGTACAAAACTGTATGACCTCCCGTTACCGCCCGGTGGACACACCACGTATATATATATATCCTCCTAGCCTGAAGGTGATAGGCTCCCCATGCCTCCAGACAGGAAGTGCACCATTACACCATTAACCTCAACCTTAATCAAACCAAAACAAATAAAAGGAAATAATGGCTCCTACACACCGGCCCCAATTGTGTAAACAGCACAATTCAAATCAAAGGAGCCAAAAAACATGCAGCATCATGCAATTTCATACAAATTAAACTGCTTCTTGAAGAAGAAAGATTTTTGAGATGGGTCTCTCCAATTGTCCCGTCTTCGTCTTCAACTGCACGGCACGCACAAGTCCATATTTATCAGGATACACGTTCATAACCCTTCCCAGGATCCAAGAACCACGAGGAGCAGTATGATCCACCACCACGACAACATCACCAACCACAAAGCTTCTTCGGGGCTTGGACCACTTTTGTCTTTCCTGCAGCAGCGGCAGGTATTCTTTTATCCATCTCTTCCAGAATAGGTCTGCAAGATACTGAACCTGCCTCCAGCGTCTTCTCACGTAACAATCCTTTTCTTCAAAGACACCAGGAGCAAGGAAAGGCTTGTGGTAGAAGGATGTGGTTTGGAGTAAGGGCCTCCAAGTCATTTGCATCATCTGAAACCTTGGTTATTGGGCGATCGCTGAGAATAGCCTCAGCTTCACACAGAATGGTTTGTAAACTTTCGTCGTCCACGGATTGTTGTTTTAAAACAGAAAACAACACCTTGCGAACCATTCGGATGAGACACTCCCAGACACCACCATGATGTGATGCAGCCGGAGGGTTAAAGATCCAATCGACTTCTTTCTGCAATAGAACCTGGTGGATTTTATTATGATCAACCGCTACGAAAGCCTCTCTCAGCTCTCGCTCTGCACCAACAAAGTTTGTGCCGTTGTCTGATCTCATCTGGCAAACTTCGCCCCTACGACATATAAAACGTCTTATTGCATTGATGCATGAGTCAGTGGTTAGTGAATGTGCCACTTCCAGGTGCACAGCTCTACTTGCCATACATGTGAAGATTACTCCGTATCTTTTCACCACTGCACGTCCTCGTTTGACCTCTATAGGTCCAAAATAGTCCACGCCTACGTTGGTAAAAGGTGGCAGATCTGGGCAGATGCGTTCCATTGGCATATCTGCCATTTTCTGCTCAGATGGTTGTCCCCTGTGACGTCTGCAAACGAAACACTCAGAGATGATCCTCCTACAGGCTGAGTTAGCGTTAGTAATCCAATACTTCTTCCTGAGGGTGGAGAGCATATGGTTTCTTCCCGCATGTCCAAGCTGCTGGTGTATATGCTGCAAAATAAGCTTGGAAACATGCTGATCCTTGGAGAGAATAACTGGATGCTTCTGCTCTTCAGGTAAAGATGAACGACTCAGTCTTCCACCTACTCTTAATAAACCGTCCTTCAAAACTGGATCAAGTTTGTAGGTGTCGCTCTTCTTTCTAACAGAGGTTCGTCCTCTTTGAATCTTATGTGTTGACTATAGGAAATGACAATAACTTCCGCTTTGGAGACATCACTTACTGATAGGCTCTGCCTACAAATGTCATTCCTGGCTCTTTTCATCTCCATCTCGATTTCCTTGGGAGTGAGAGAGGGAACAGAGGCAGGATGCCCAGTCATCAGTTGTTTCCTTTTTCTACTTAGACCTAGTAAAATATCCTTAAACTTCAGCAGCCAAGCGATTGACGTTTTCAGTCTTATCCAGCTTGAAAAATAATGAATGAGTCCAGTAATGGGATCCTCACTCTCTGTGCTGATAATATTGACCAAAACGTCTCTTTTCACTTCTGGGTCCTTAGGAGAAACAGGTTGTATTTCCAGTGTCGCTGGCCAATGTTGCTCAGGTCTTGTGAGAAAATCTGGGCCTTTGATCCACCTCCACGGGCCAAGAAAATATCTGCAGTAAGTTCAAGGCGGGGAATCGTTGTTTGCTTTAACGGTGCTACTCTGGCTTTACCCATCATAAAAGCTAGATGCACGTTTCCTTTCTCATTGTCACGATCCATACTCCAGGTCCGCCGGAGCCTTTTACTTTGAAGGGCTCTGGCAGAGACTCTCACCACACTCCTGTCTGATTGCCTACACCTGGTGCAGTACCTGTCTTCTTAAATCCCTCCACGCAGGCTTCTCATTGTCGGATTGTCGATCGTCACTCACGCACTCTAGATCTCGACCACGGATTGTTTCTCGACCACGGATTGTTTCTCGACCACGGCTTGCTTATCGGTTCGGCAGACGCTCCGACCACGGATCTAGTGAGTGTGTTGCCCCTTCGGCTAAGCTGTTTAGCACCCACCCCGGCGTCCGCTACATCTGGACTCAGCGACCGGGTGAGTTGGATTGAACGCTGCGCATTCTGAAGCGTCGGTGGCTACGCTACTCCCGAGTGAGTGAACGGCAGCGCTAAGAGGAGAGATCTCCTCATTACAGACTACTACGAGCGCTCTAGCGTTCCCTGAACCTTGTTTTATTTTGTGTTCTAATAACTATCGGCCGGTTCGGCTCGTTTTGCTTTTCCTGTTTATGAGCAGCTGTGAGCACAGCACCGCCCTTGCCTGCGTCAGTCTGCTCTGCTCTCGTCACCGCTCTTAGTCACAGGAGGAGCCTGTCTCGTCGGTGTTCGCGCTGCGAACAGCTCCGGTCTCAGGACCTCAATCTCCAGCGGTGCGGCGGTCAGCACACAACCCGTGTGGCGACACAGAAGATCCGGACGGCCCCGGTAGTCCTACGGTCGCCACGACTCTACTCACCTTTAAATAAACTTGTTGTTAAATCCTAAACCTTGGTACCGATCCAGTCTGTTCCTTTCCTTTTCTCTCATCTCATTGGCAAAACGTGACACTCATTCTCCAGCCTTAAATAAGACACTGTACCGTATCCATGTTCACTAGCATCTGCAAAATGATGCAGCTGAGCCTGGAAAGGTCTGTGAAAGCTACTGGGCTTGATACAGCGGGACACTTCAAGCTTTGATATCTTCTCCAGGTCGCGGATCCATGTCGTCCATTGCTGCAACATTAGCTGGGGAACAGGATCGTCCCAGGACAGTCTCTGCCTGCACATTTCCTGTAGTAACAGTTTTGGTAACAAAGTGAATGGAGCGAGAAAACCCAATGGATCATAAATAGAGCTGACCATTGACAAAATGCCGCGTGTAGTGTGAAGCTTTCTTTCCACGGATAACTGAAAAATAAAAGCGTCACTTTCTGCGCACCAGCTCAAACCTAAAGCCTTCTCCACGGGCAGACTGTCTCGTTGCAGGTGAAGCTGCCTGATCAGTTGTGAACGCCTCACCTCAGGGATGGATGACAGCACCGTCCTGCTGTTGCTCATCCACTTCAATAGCTTAAATCCTCCCTTTGAACACAAATCAGTCAGATATTCTGCCAACTTAATCACTGATTGTTCTGTAGCTACAGACTTAAGACAATCATCTGACAGTTCACCTTTTTGGAGCAGTTTCTTCTGCAAGTTGTGCTGTGGTGACATATACATACAGCTTCTCACCAGCTCCCTCGGTTGCCCTCTGGTAAACTGTTCAAGGAAATATAAACAGTCCTGATAGTTGCTGGTCTTCTCCTCCACGCAGTGTTCAAAGGCTCTCAAGAAGGAAATACAATGCAATGGGTTGCCATCGAACACGGGGACCTCTCGCTGGGGTAGAGCGGCTGCTAACTGTTGCTGCACCAACATCGATGTAATTTCATTTTGCTTTTGCATGATGGTACAAATTGCATTATTGTCCATGACGGGTGCAGCCTGTGTAGTAGAATGTTCCTGCTGATGACGTGGAGCTGACTGAATAGAAGCGTTTGCCTTCAACAGGGAATGATGACTTAACATAGTTGGTTTATCCTTCGACTGTAAACCGGTTTTGACAGTGACGTCCTTTATTTCGTCCTGCTGATGATGCGGTGATTGAGTTTGGAAGCGTAGCCTGTGGTTGTGATATGGTTTAGGTTTCACATCTGATGCAGACATAGAAACTGCCTTTAAGCTCGGCTGAGCAGCATCAATGAGTTTGGGCTCCTCCTCCTCAAACTCCTTTACCTGTGGATTAATGTCCATCCTTTTTTCTTTAAGTCCTTTACTCACGTAAGAGTTCATTCCATCTGAGCCTGAATCTTCCCCCACATCACTGGCCTCCAACACTGAAAGTCTTGCTGCTGCAGCAGCTATTTGAGCGTTTAATTCCAACTGTTCCTTTTGTTTCCGTATTTTTTCCTCTTGTTCCTCCAGCTCGTGTCTCCTTTTCAACGCGGCAGCTTTCTCCATCAGAGCTGCTTTCTCTGCCGCAGCTAATTTTAGAGCTGAAGTGCAAGATCCAGACGAGTGGCTGTGTTGACTCGAGCGCTTACTGGATAAGTTTGACGCGCTGTCTCCATGTTTTAAACGATGATCGTCCAAGCCACCTTCATTCGATGCAACGTTAATGTTAACATCCAGATCTTGGTCATTCGTTTCCATTCCGTTTTCACTTAACCAAGCGCGCACTTCATTCACAAAAGCGTCATTTGCGGCACACTTATCCTGGAACCATGCGTCTTGCTTTCTTCGTTCATCCTCCCGTAAAGGAAACTCTTTTAATAAAGTGTTGTGTAAGGAGGAAGCATTTTTGCCTGACATATTAAACTCCTTTAAATGTTGTATGACAGCAGATGGGCTTGTTTCCGATGACCAAAGCTGTATGATGGCTCTTTTTATGCTATTTGCCTTTTTGAAAACCTCATTTCGTTCCTTTTGAAGCCTTTCGATGGCGAAGGTGGTTCCCTTCAGTGAATACTTCCTCTGCCTCTTTCCTTGTTGACCGACAACGGCCTCGGCTTCACTGTTTGAATCCATTTCATTCATATTATAGTCAATAATGATATTGTGCCGTGTTGTGATTAGCGGCCTGAGCCTCAGACGCTTCAACCTGTTGCGTAACACAAGCGTTCACACGCCCCCATGTGTGGCTTTCCGCTTCTTAATATATGAATGAAACAATCAATCGAAATGTTATGAATGAAAGTCGTACCGTGATTGTCCGTAGTTGCTTTTAGGCTCCAAGAAAACTCTGCGGGTCGCGACGCCGCTCCACAATTCCTGATGCCGACTGGACTCGCGGCCCAAGGCTTCCATGCTTCCTGCTCCATACCTTAAGGAGTAGTTATCCTCAGAAAACGACTGCAGATGAATGAATGATGAATGACGGCTCCTTCCTCATCAGGTCCAGTTTTGTACTTTGTTATGGCGACTATCCGACCTTCTTTTAGTCGCCCTTTTTGAACGGGGAGTCTTGTTCGAACGTGCTTCAATTAACTGTCCAGGCGTTGATGGTGTTCCATGATATTTAGTTTATTTTATTGTTGTACAAGGTAGATGAATATGAGTCATTGATCAAACGAAATAAATGAATAATCAGAAAAGAAATGTAAAAGATACCATGAGGTTATGGGTCCAATGCCTAAGATAGCGCCTGCAACTTAAAGCGGTACAAAACTGTATGACCTCCCGTTACCGGACGGTGGACACACCACGTATATACATATCCCCCCAGCCTGAAGGTGATAGGCTCCCCATGCCACCAGACAGGAAGTGCAAATACACCATTAACCTTAACCTTAAATCAAACCAATAAATACATCAAAAGAAATAATGGCTCCTACAATCCCAACGCTATGTTCCAGTCTCTGCAACAGAATCTTGTGATCTATCGTATCAAATGCTGCACTAAGATCTAACAGGACAAGGACAGAAACTAGACCATTGTCTGAAGCTGTGAGAAGATCATTAGTGACTCTAATCAGAGCTGTTTCTGTGCTATGATGTAATCTGAATCCTGACTGGAAATCTTCATATAGGTCATTTCTACGCAGGTGGTCACATAGTTGTTTAGCTACGTTTTTTTCAAGAACTTTAGAAATAAAGGGCAGATTGGATATAGGCCTATAATTTGCAAGTTCTCTAGGGTCAAGAGTAGTTTTTTCAATAAAGGTTTGACCACAGCAACCTTAAAAGCCTGTGGTACGTGGCCTGTAACCAGCGATTGGTTCATTTGATTTAATATGGACGTGCTGATTAATGGAAGAACTTCCTTGAGTAATCTGGTTGGGATTGGGTCTAAGAGACAAGTATCTGATTTAGCAGAGTTAATTATTGAAGTTAACTCAGTGTGATCTATGGGGGAAAAACAGTTTAAGTAAGACATAGGTCTAACCAGCAGATCTAAGGCTGTTGGATCTGCAGATCGGTTTATGACTTTTGTTGACAGATTATGATAAATCTTTTCTCTAATGGTTATGATTTTATTGGTAAAGAAATTCATAAAGTCATTGCTGCTGAGATTTAAAGGGACACTAGGCTCAACACAACTATGACTCTTAGTCAGCCTGGCTACAGTGCTGAAAAGAAACCTGGGGTTGTTTTTATTTTCCTCAATTAATGATGAATAGTATGTGGTTCTAGCAGCACAAAGTGCTTTTTTATATAGTATTAAACTGTTTTTCCATGCCAGACAGGATTCACCTCATTTGTTGACGCCACAATCTTTCTAGTTTTCGAGTCCTCTGCTTAAGGCTGCAGATCTGAGTTATACCATGGAGCCAACCTCCTCTGATTCACTGGCTTCTTCTTCAGAGGAGCAACAGTGTCTAAAATTGTAGCATCATCAACAAGACAAACTACCTGCTCATGATTCAGATGACTGCTCTGCTCTGTGTAGCTACAAGGGAATGAGACAAAAGATGATGAATCATCTCCTTAAATCTGACAACAGCATCATCAGATAAACATCTGCTGTAATAGAACTTATTTCCAACTGTTGTCAGGTCTGTTATGGTAAATTCAAACGTTATTAAGAAATGGTCAGATAACAGAGGGTTTTGAGGGAGAACTTTTAAATGATCCATCTCAACCCATAAGTCAGGACAAGATCGAGAGTATGATTAAGACAGTGAGTGGGTTCATTCACATGCTGACTAAAACCAATAGAATCCAGTAGTGAATTAAATGCAATGTTGAGACAGTTACTGTCAACATCTACATGAATGTTAAAGTCGCCCACTACAATCACTTTATCTGTGCTGAAAACTAAGTTAGATAAAAACTCAGAATTCAGTTAAGATCTGAATATGGACCAGGAGGACGGTAGACGACACAGAACACAACTGGTTTCTGGGTTTTACAGTCTGAGTGAGAAAGGCTCAGAGTGAGGCTTTCAAAAGAATTATAGTAGTAGTATTAATTATAGTAATTAATAAATCTGAGTCTAGCACACACTTTCTCCTCAATTCCCTCCCAATTTATCCTTTGAAAATCTTGTGAACCGAGAAAGACCCCCAGCACCCTCATACCCCCAAAAGACCAACGTAAGCCTCCTGGCAGGCTGGGCCGGGCCTTTCCCCCCCAGTCCCCCACCAGCAAAGCTTCGCTCTTCCCCCAGTTTACCCTCGCAGAGGAGGCTTTCTCATACAGTTCAATGCTCTGCACTAAACTGTTTAAGTCCTCTTGGTTATTTATAAAAACATTGATGTCATCCGCATAGGCTGACAGGACCAGAGGGGAAGGCACATTCAGACCAGGCAAAGGGAGCCCACTCAGGTTCTCCCTCAACCTGCACAGTAGGGGTTCGATAACTAAAGAATATAATCGACCAGATATGGGACAACCCTGTCGGATTCCCCTTTTTACTGACACCAGTCGACTTAAACCACCACCCACCTTGACCATACACGAAGCCTCCCGATATAAAAGACCCACATAGGATATGAATTTTTCTCCCAAACCAAAGGCTTTCAAAGTACAAAACAAAAAAGAATGGTCAACACGGTCATAGGCTTTTTCTTGGTCCAGCGAGAGGACACCAACGTTGAGACCATATAGCTCACACAGGTCTAACAAGTCCCTTATTAGGAACAAATTGTCTCTGATGGTCTGATCTGGAATACAATAGGATTGGTCCTTGTGGACAATAATGTCCAGGTCTATTGGTCTATTGGCCAGCACTTTTGATAGGAGTTTATAGTCCGTGCACAGCAGTGCAACAGGCCTCCAGTTTTTTAACAACGTCAGGTCTCCCTTTTTGGGCAGCAGCGTAAGCACCGCGCGACGACAGGACGCAGGAAGAAGGCCATTATTAAAACATTCCTGTAGGACTGACAGCAAGTCAGGACCCAAAAGTTTCCAAAAATGTCTATAAAAATCCACAGGCAGCCCATCGATCCCAGGAGACTTCTGCAGAGCCAGCTGTCCCACCGCATCAGTCAACTCAGTCAAGCTGAGATCCACGTCCAAGGTCTCACGCTCATCCTGGCTCAGCCGAGGCAGGTTCTGCAATAACTCCGCAACAGAGTCCTGGTCGCACCCCTCTGCTCCATAGAGGCTGCTATAGAAATCTACTGCATGCCTCCTCATCTCACCGGGATCGACTGTCACCGTACCATTTGGGAGACGCAAACAAAGCATTTGCTTCTTCTTAGGGCCTGACTTTTCCAGGTTAAAGAAGGAGGAACTGGAAGTATCCATATCTGCTATGGTAGTAAACCGAGCTCGAACCAAGGCCCCTTTTACCCTCTCCTGTAAAAAGTTGCCCAACTCACTCTGCTTATCCCGCAGCAACCCGCCCTGCCCATTGGCACCATCATGTGATGCAAGTTTGAGTTGAATATCCTTAATTTCCTGCTCAAGTCTGTCTACAGTGGTTTTAAAACTAGCAGACGTATGTGAGGCATAGAGCTGACAGAACACGCGAATCCTAGACTTGCCCACCTCCCACCACTGGGCTAAAGAAACAAAATTCCCTTTTCTGGCTCTCCACTCCTCCCAGAAAGGCTCAAATGAGAAACAGAAATCTTTGTCGTGAAGAAGTTTTGTGTTAAAATGCCAGTATGTACTAAGTCTCTTGCTAGTAGAGAGGCAGAGTTTCACAGTGACCATGTGGTGATCCGTGAAGCCCACTGGATGGATAAAGCTCTGTTCCAGTCTATTGATAGAATGCTCTGAAACATAGATCCTGTCTAACCGCGCTGCAGAGACTCTGCCATCTGTGACCTTAACCCACGTGTACTGTCTGCTCCCACCGTGCTTTACTCGCCATGTGTCGATGAGATCGAGCTCAGTCATGGTGCCCTTTAAAAACCTGGATGACTGCAGGTGAGGTTCTTCACTTGTCCTGTCTAGTGTGAAGTCCACTGTGCAGTTAAAGTCCCCCCCTAAAACAACACAGTCACACAAAAACTCCTTCATCTTCTTGAAGAAGCCCACCCTCTCTGTGCCTTCATTAGGAGCGTAAATATTACCAAAAGAAAAGACCGTCTCCCCCAACCGAGCCCTGACGTGCTGCATCCTTCCCTGCACCACCTGTGAGCTGGTCAGGATGTTCAAAGTGAGCCTGGGGGAGAAAAGCACAGCGACCCCCCACTGACATTAGAGCCATGGCTGAGGAAAAGCTGGCCGTCCCAGCACAGGCCCCACTCCACCTCATTATTACTGTCGGAGTGTGTTTCTTGCAAAAATAAAACATCTAAAGTTTTCTGCTTAAATACATCTGCCACTAAAGCCCTTTTCTCTCTGTCCCTCCCACCATTTATATTAAGAGAACCCACCTTAACGTCTGCATAGGAAGGAAGAGAGAAGAGAACAAGAGACAGAACAATAGAAGAAAACCATCCACACACACAGACATAATCACTTGTTGGTTCTTAGGCGTTTTGCCATTTTTCCCTTCCTCAACAGAGTCTCCTTCCTCAGACCAGTCACAAACTTCCTCAGCCTAAATCTTTTCCTTTCATCCAGCAAATCAACTCCGACCAGTTTTTGTAGTATCTTTTTACTGATTTAATACTTTTCCGTGTCCGGGAAATAATCAGCGACTTTAACAGATTTACCAAAAGTTTCGTCTAAAAAGTTGTTAATCTCCTGCAGAGTGTAAACGTCCGCAGACTGAGAGGCTGCGTCTGTGGTTGACAGACCGTCCGAGTCATCGTCCATCTCACCGTCATCCTCCGGCCTTAGAGTGTCGTTCACCGGCGCCTCAGCGGCCTCCTGTTCCGCATCATTCGCCGTCCCTTCCCCCGCTACTGTCGAGCTCGACGCCGGAATAAAGCTGTCATCCGGGTCGTTCGCCACCACGGGCTGCTCCGCGGAAACCCCGGGAGAGGAGTCCATTTGGGACGACTGTCCCTCCTCCGTCAGTCTGGACTGACTACTGGCTGTGAGACTATGAGGCTGCAACACAACTGAGATTGTTTTGAATAAGACGTGGGGTCTGTGACCATCTTCATTAATCAGAGCGGACAGGTAACTGTTCTTAGCAGATCTAACAGCAGATTGATAATCTAGAAGAGTCTGTTTATGAATGTCTTTAAAAACCTGGAGGCCGTGCTTCAACCACCTCCGCTCGGCTGCCTCAGAGTGTCACTCATCCATGGTTCTGGGTTCATCCTTGGTGGATGACCTCCAAGGGGCCACTTGATCCAGAACAGCATGTCTCAGTGCCGGCGATGGTAAGGACCAGGCGGATAAGACGCTTCCAATTACTCACTTTATTAAGAAGTGGCGCGTGCTCAAAAACGCCGGACCAGGCAGTCAAAAACAGAGAAACATAAAACACTTTAAAATCCAAACCAAAACGTGAGTAAACATGAACAAAACAAGGACAGACCTGAATATACAAGGCACAAGTAAACATGAGCGACGGTGAACGGAGCTTAAATGCTGTGGTAAACTAAACAAGGTCCAGGTGAAAACATTCAGCATAATCAAAACACAGAAAGTGTCCGGCGGAACCCGCCACATTAAGAGTCCGGGCGGAGCTCAACACAATAAAGGTCCGATCATGACACAGCAGCGTGTAACACATTCACATGGTTCAGTAACTTAATGTACCACAAGTATAAATAGAAACAGTTCTTTCTCCTCATGTGGTTCAAGTTTCCGCCTCAGGTTTGCTCCTCTCAACGTTTAAGTGTTGAATTTAATGAAGCACCGTCATGACAGCACCAGCTGCTGATGTAGTGAAAGTCTGCGTCAGCTCAGGTGGTTCACAGACTTGAGATCATTGTCGTACGCTTCATTAGTGTTGTCACGTTTTGCTTAAAGTAATTATTAGGGGAACTCTGTGTGCAAATGTTTAGCTGGGTTTCACAATAATAATAATAATAATAATAATAATAATGAAACAAAGCAGTAACACAAAAGAGAGAGACAGAAAAAACTGAACTGAAACAAGATGCGTTTCAGTTCATGAGAAGTTCAAAAGGAAAACTCAGCCACAGAAATGGTTCAAAACACAAACAGAAAAATCCACAGATGAGCTGAGGACGTGAGAGCAGACAGGTGAAGACAATTAACACAGCAACGAAACCTTTCACAATAAAACAACAAATGCAAGTAAAGCTGCCAACAGCATCTGTGGTTTACATCAGTTTTCCTGTTGGTTTCCGTCCTGGTCGTCTCTCCTGGTTTTTCTCTGGTCGTCTCTGTGGGTTTTGGTGATTCCCGTTTTGTGCTGAACGTTTCTCTACACAAGTCAAAACAAGTCGTCAGTCCAGTCAAAACTGACTCTTGATAATTTCAACATTTTTTTCTACGAAAACGCAGGGTTACATTTAGAAAACATGTCAAACTACTGGTACATTATTGGTCTTGTAGATGTATCTGATCATTTGTTACCAAATTTTACAAAAATAAAACAAAGAAAATTATATTTACTTTTAACAGCATAAACAACGAGCCCAAGGATTAAAGCTGCACCCAGGACACCAACCACGATCCAAAGAATGTTTTTAGCTGAAGTCAACAAAAACATGATATTTATTAGAACAGCTCTAAGAAATCACAAAACCATTAAACTTGGAGCAGTTGATTTATTGTTGTTTTGTTCTTGATGTAGACACTCGTTCAAAACCTTACGTCACCATGAATTAAAAGGTTGATTTTCATTTCTACATATTAACAGTTAGACTGGTGTAAATTTTATTCACTTACTGTGAGTATCGTCCGTCTCTGCGTCTTTGTCTTCTCTTCCATCTATTGAGAATGTGATAGAAGTTATTCTTTTTGTAAACACATCTCCTGCACATTCAGACCCTGGGGGGAGGCTGCAGCTGGTTGGCTTAGACCTTCAGGACTTAATTTAAACGTACGATTAAACCAACACACAAAACACAGGCCGCTGTAAAAAGTTACCTCTTCATTTATCACCGTGTTATTTTTGCTGAAAAAGACAAAACTCTCTCCACGTTCTCTACGTCACTGTGAGTCCTCTGAACCTCGCTCAGCTTGATCCTATACCAATGAGGACGTTTTCTCAGGGAAGGCTCTGCTACTGGTTTATAAGACTTTTCGAGCGTCCTGTTGTCGCCTAACCCATCGCTTCGAGCAGATTTTCTCTCTGGACTATTGACATTAATCTCTTGAACTAGGAAAACACCACTTTGACCTTAATCTGTGCACATTGGATGGTGGTGTGTGTTTCGTGTTCTGTCTGCAGAACAGAAACAGTCTCCACTCGTCTCTCGGCCGACTCTGTTTTGTAGAGTGTTGAAGAGAACCAACAGACGAGACGTCTAGCAAGTTATTGATTCACATTATCTGCAGATTGTTAATAAACGTCTTAATTTAAGTCTTGGTTCTTGATCCTTATTCCTGCTGGTTCTGGTCTCACCTTGAGCCAGAGGATTGTGACAGTTTATATTATTAGTTCGTCTGTACTCACCAACAGTCAACTTAACTTTAATATTTTCTCCTGGTTTATGTTAGTAATTGAAAACACTATTTAAACTTTATATTATTAGTTTCGTCTGTACTCACCAACAGTCAACTTAACGTTTCCTCTCCTGACCTGACTTTGCAGTTTGCGAACATAACAGGTGTAATTTCCTGCATCTGTTTCAGTCACGTTGGTCAGTTTGAGGGAAATGTTTCCTTTGTGCATTTCATCAGGGAAGAGAGAAGTTCTGCCTCTGAATTTATCGTCTGGAGAATCGTTGTTGTCTTCATGACTTTTATACATGTGCACAACATCTCTGTCCTGTTTCCATTCCACTGTCAGACGTGTGACGTCAAACGGAGGCTCCACGTGACACGGAAGAATGACGTCAGCACCAACTACTGCTACAACTGGTTCATCAGACCCGATCACGTCTGGCCCTGCACAGATAAATGTTGGGTTTCATTAGTTCTGTGGCAGGTGTGTTTGTTTCCAGTTAAACTGTGCGACTCACCAACACTGAGCTGGACAAACGCTTCCTGCTGGACTGAAGGAAGGTAACATCTGTATTTCCCTCCGTCAGACTCAGTCACACTGGACAGTTTCAAGGAGACGTTTCCGTTGATCAACTCATCCACAAACAGACTTGTGCGATGACTATAAGCTGGATTTTGACTCTCGTATAAAAACCGTCCATCTTGGTGAACATGGATGGATTCTGGCTCCAGATCAGGTCGGGTCCACTCCACTGTCATGGACTCAGCACTGATGGGAGGTTGAAGACGACACAGTAGGACGACGTCACCACCAGCCCAGACGAAGATTTTCTGAGGTGAACAAACCAAAACACTGGAGCCTACAAGGAAAGAGGAATAGAAATTAACTCAAACAGCTCTGATGAAAATGACTTTTATTATAAAGAAAAATGTTAACAAGACGTGCACAAAACAATCAGAAGAGTCGTGTCATGCAGAACAAAACTCAGACACTCATCAAAAATCACGAGTTATTACAACAAGCTTCATGCTTTCAATAATTTTTTAATTTAAATTTCACCTAACAAAATAAAGATAATTCAGATTTTTGTCACTTTCATTCCTTGCATTCAGCAGCTTTTCTTCTGCTTCAGTGTTGTTTTCTCTCATTGGTTTAGAATAAAATGCAGTAACTTCACCAACTCTGATGATTGAATGAATCATTTATTTAAGTCAAGCTTAACTAAGATAATGTTTGTTTTTGTACAAGAGAAGTTCTTTATAATTTCTGTCTGAAGAACTAAGTATTTTCATTATGCCTTGTTTGAACTGGTCTGAATTTAGGTCAATTCAATTCAGCTTTATTTATATGGCTCCAATTCACAACAGCAGTTATCTCGAGGCACTTTACAAGTGAGGTCTCAGACCTTCGTAGCAGCAAAGGAGCAACTGTTCAAATACCAGCTCAGTTAGCTCGCATGCATTCTCCTGAGCTATAAAGCCGTTTGCAGGTGCCATGCGAACTATAGCAGTCAGTAAAACAGCCTCACAACGCTGCATGTGGAGGAGAAGACATAGAGAACCGATGCCTGGAGATGAGAAGAGAGACAGAGAGAAACACAACTAGGAGAGAACAGAGACAAAGTTAGTCACATGTGGACATGGAGGCATGTTAGTGGATGGAATAGATAGAAAACCAGAGGCGCTCAGTGAATGAAGGAGGTTCCAGCATCTAAGCCTGTAGCAGCTGAACTAAGAGATGGATCAGAGAAACCAGAACCATCTGGAACCATCAGCTTTGTCAGAAAGGAAGGTTTCAGCCTAGTTTTCAGATTTGACAGGACAGAGAAGCTAATGTAGAGAAATGTGATCTCTAGGCTTTATATTTATACCAACAAGTTAATTTTGTTCATTAATGCGTTAAGGGGCGGCACGGTGGGCCTTTCTGTGTGGAGTTTGCATGTTCTCCCCGTGTCTGCGTGGGTTTACTCCAGGGTCTCCGGGTTCCTCCCACAGTCCAAAGACATGCAGATAGGTCAATTGGGTAAAATTGAGTGTGTGTATGTGTGGCCCTGCGATGGACTGGCGATCTGTCCAGGGTGTACCCTGCCTCTCACCCATAGACAGCTGGGATAGGCTCCAGCACGCCCGCGACCCCTTCAGGGAATAAGCGGTAGAAGATGAATGAATGAATAATGCGTTAAGGTTAAGAAAGTGAAAACTAGGCTGAAACCAGAGTGAAACGAGATTAAGAGGAAATGATTGGAACATCAGAATATATATATGTTCTGTCTAGAAGAGGACGCTGTCACCTGATGCAGCTCTACAAAGCTTTTAACCAAATTCATGCTTAGTCATGAATGAATCTTCTTAAACTGTGGTTCAGCTTTTTCTTGGGTCCAACCTACTGTCAAGCTCTGAGAAGTAACATTCTGTCTGTAATAACACTTCACTCATTTTAACATGACACCAAATGTGGAATCAATGTTGAACCACTTCAGTTGGCAGAAACACTCTCAGTCGTCCGTTTGACCTGTAGCTTTGTGATCAGTGTGATGAGGTGGGAGATCATCACTACTGTTAAAGCTCATAGTCCACAGCTGCAGGTCCCTCGTTAGAGACTCGACGCGTCTGAATAAAAGCTGAGCTTAGCATTCGCCACAAATTGAAGCCTCTTGTTGTTTGTCTCCTCCTTAGAGGCCAAAGTGTTGTTAGTTTCCAGCTCCACCAGTTGATGTAAACAGTGATGACTGTAAACTCGTCAACAGTCACCTCCCCAACCAATGACCAGCAGAGTTTACAACCTCCACCAAGCAGGAGGAGGAGGATGATGGTCTAGTGCTCAGACTGAAGCAAGCGCTGGGTTCCTCTGACCACAGCAGGAAGAAACGACGTCTAGTCCAGATTTTCAGCAGGTTTCCAAACTGAAGGAGATCATGGATGTGTGGATGATTAGGTGAATATTATTATGACTATAAAAGCTGAAAATGCAAAAGCATCCAACACAAGTGCTGTAGTAGAACCATGGACACACCTCTGATGTGTGCAGTGATTTAACTGACAACACAGTGAATAAATGTTTAACAGAGATTCTCCATAATGAGGCTAATTTCTCCAAGCTCAGTGTTGTAGTATCACCAGCACAACATCACTGATGTGAGGAAGAGACGGTGGAGACACGACCTTGGTCAGTGCTGAACTCACCTCCCAGCAGGTCGCACATAGACACCAATGGTGTTTACCATCACTAGATAATTAGCCTTGGAATCAATAGAAAACACTATTAGGACACGTTGACATCATTCAGAATGTGCAGGTCTGATGAGGATATAGATGCACCAGGCTCTAAACTCAGTAAAATGCTGCCTTCTGTCCTCTATGAAGTCTTTCCCGCTGTTGCAGGGTCGGCTCTTCGGCACAGTCTTCTCCATCTGGTTCGGTCTAAGGCGTCTTCCGTCGTTCGTGAGGACGACGCGCGTCCCCCTAGCGATGTCCAAATTTCGGTTGACTGTTGCCATAGATGCGACAGGTAGATACTTCGACCGGTGTGTCGCAGCATCTGACGTCGAAGACCATCACCGTTGGTTGGCTGTCCAGGGGGCACCGCGTGGAGGTGGTGATTGGATTTTCGCCCCCCAATAAATATTAAACGATTATTCTGTATTATTTCTCACTGAATCATTTAAACTAATCAAATATAAACTGTAGTTTAAAGACCACATCTAAGGATTAATTACGTTTACTGTCAGATTTTTCTCCTGCTTTTGCTCAGTGTTAAGGTCGTTACACTTTCTGACATGCGCAGTGATTCACCTTCATCACCATCAGTCACATTCACTGCAGTTATACAGAACTTTAGTATCTAACTGAGACTCAAAGGGTTTGTTTTGGGCCACGCCCATAGACAGAAGCGGTGGAAAACGGACGGATGAGTTACATCTGAAAAACAGTTAGGACTGTTGTATTGATTCGTTGGGCTGTAAACAGTTGATGGCCAGAAAAAAAAGCTGTAAAACCCTCAGTCACGTTACGAGGACAAAGCTGGAGACCAGAGACTCAGAAAAGACGTTAACTCACCTGTAACTTGCGCTGCCGTCATGGAAAACAACACAAGCAGCGTTAACTGCATGTTCACGGTCAGTCAGGATGAAAAGTAGCACGAATCGGTTTCATTTTGTTTAAAAGTCAACGACGAGTAATTGTTTTGAAACTTTACTTTCGCTTTCCTCGAGAAAAGCAACACGGAACAGCAGAAACGCGAACCAGGGCGGTGGCGGTGGCGGTCGTTGTCGTTGTTGTTGTTGTTGTTGTTGTTGTTGTTGTTCTTCTTCTTCTTCTTCTTCTTCTTCTTCTTCTTCTTTTTCTTTTTCTTCTTCTTCTTCTTCTTCTAGTTTTATGGCGGGTGGCATCAGTGATGAGGTGCATCACCACCACCTACTATGCTGGAGTGTGGATCAGGATTTAGAAAAAAAACCCGCTTACACTCTACTTATTAGTCCTGTGTCTCAGAAATGTCAGTAATCTCTGTAACTCCCTGACTGAGTCTGTGTTTCAGATCTAATCCTCTAAAACCTCACTTGTAAAGTGTCTTGAGATAACTGATGTTGTGAATTGGTGCTATATAAATAAAGTTGAATTGAATCTAATCCGTGTCCCTGTGCTTCCAGTGTCTCCTCATGTCTCCTCTCTGTCCTCTATGCTGGACAGAGACGTAACGTGTTCTACTGACTCCTCTGCTTTACAGAACCTACACAGACCCGTCTGGTGTTTCCTGTTCGCTGCAGTGACTCATTCAGTTCTGTGTGACCTCGTCCTAACGTGATATTATATTCTCCTCCTTTGTGTTTCCTCCTGTTGCCTCATCTTCCTCACATCCTTCTGAATGCTATAGAGCTGTCTGCCTGTTTTGTTGCCATTTGTTGAAGATTTTACTTTTAATTATGATTTTCGCTTCTGCTTTGCTCAGAGAAATGTCCACGGTAACGTCCTGCTTGAGATTGTTCTCTGGTGTAAACCCATTTCTCCATCAACTACACTGCTGCTCCATATACAACATTTACTCCTGTTCCTCTCACTCTCTGCTGGGAGCCAGTGATGTAACTACTGGGTTTCTAGCCTCTGTTTGTCCTTTTAGGCCTGTCCAATAATTCATCAGGAGCTGCTGATGTCTGAGGCTCATTGGCATTTCTCCCATCTCTACATGCAGAGCATTAATAGGTGTGGACTTCATCGCACCACAACACAGTCTCGGTGTTCGCACCTGCACTAACTCCAACTTCTGTAGTGATGTTTTTGCTGCTGACCCGTATTAACTCCCATAATCCAGGACTGATCTGATCAGTGCTACATAGATATTGTTCATAGCTCCTCTGCTTGCAGATAAACGCCTCATAAAATTTACCACCTTCTTACATTTCAAAGCGTCATTCCAATTCAGTTTTGAGTCAAACCATACTCCCAAAAACTGAAATGCTTTTATCCGTTCTATTAATTGTCCGTATCTCTACACCTTTGATTTCTTTCTTCTTCTTGGAGAATATAAGCGTTTTGATTTTTCCTACTGAGAATTTGAATCCCCGTGAATATGACCACTCTTCCACCACATTAACGGCGTCTTGTATCTTTTGTGTAATATTCTTACCACAGTGCTTCATCATCTGCAAACGAGGATCAGTTTTTATCGTCTGGCACTTGTGTAAAAACCTCATTTATCATGATGGAGAACAGTGCTGGACTAATGACGCTGCCCTGAGGGAACCACTGTCCACTAAATACTTAGCCGACAAGGCTGTTCCAACTCTAACCTGAATAAATCTGTTGGATAAAACATCCCTGATCCAATTAAACGTTCTTCCTGAAATACCAATTGCATTTAACTTAATCTTGAGTCCCTCCTTCCAAACCAGGCCGTTAGCTTTCTCTATAACTGATTCTTTATCCACCTGTGGCTTCTTGATTTCATTCTCCAAACACATTATCGGGTCCACGGTGCCTCTGTCTCCTCTGAATCTGCTCTGGTAGAGGAGAGAATCCCCTTCCTTTCCAAGTAACAGGTCAGTCTGTCAGTAACCATCCTTTCCATCATCTTACATTAATGTGATGTCGGTGCTATTGGCCTGTAATTTCCCGGATGTGATGGATCTTTTCCCTGGTTTCCTCTCGTCTGATCCTAGATGTTTTAACATTATATAACAGATGTCATCCTTTCCAGGAGACGTCATTCCAGATCTTATTAATGCTCTGGTCATTTCTACCATCGTGAATGGCAGATCCATGACACTATCGTCTTCTGCATGTCTTCCTAGATCTCCATCGTGAGCTGCTCTAGTCCTCAGCCTTATTCACACCCTCTCTAGTCAAATTGTGAGAACTGTGAATTTCAACAAGTTTCTATCATTTCTGCTTTATCCTTATCCGTTATTGCTTTTTCTTCGTCTCTCTTTAAAGCTGGGTATTGATGCTCCTTCCTAATTTCTCTCATTTTCCTGATCATTCCCCAAACATCGCCCACTGGAGTTGTTCTTCCTATCTTATCACAAAAACTCTGCCAACTCTGCTTCTTCGTTCTTCGTATTGTTTTCCTCACTCTTGCTTGTGCCTCCTTATATTCCATTAAATTAAAAAAGTTATGAGTTCTTTTTAATATTCTTAGTGCTTTATTCCTTTCTTTTACTGCAATGCTGCACTCATCCGTCCACTGCTTTCCGTTTCCGCCACAGTTGCAGCACTTAGGTCGCTGCTCTCGATCACACTGCCCATAATCATGGTCTTCTCCACATCTTGCACATCTCCGCCTTCCTTTGCAAACTGCAGCTGTATGTCCAAACCTTTGACAGTTATAGCATCTCAGTGGCTTGGGCACATATTCCCTAACGCTGTAGCTCAGATATCCTAGTGTGACTGTATTGGGGAGCACTTCCTCATCAAACTCAATCACGACAGATTCCCCATCAGTTCTCATTCCCTCCCGGGTTCCCTGTATCCTCCTGACTCCTTTTACTCTTCCTCCTTTTAGGTTAGCTTTGATTTCGTCTACAGTTACGCCAACCGGATCTCCCCATATCACTCCCTCACGCCAATTACTTCCATTTCCCATGGGGGGGCCAGTCATGAATAGCTGGAACAGACTTTAAGCCAATCAAATTGCAGCATTTCTCTCTCTCTCCAGGGTCCTGAACTGCTCCCTGAATCCCAGTTTGAATCCCAATCAAGGCAAAGTTTGCGTAACATGATTAAAGATAATTGATGAATTCTAATGTTTGTGTACTTGGTGTGAATTTACACAAAATGGAATTGTTTTACCCTTTTTAGTATTATTAGTAGTACTATTAGCATGTCAAATACAACACTCACTTATAAGGAGATTTAGAGACAATATTTACGTAAACTGTTTAATGAACATTATCAAACTTACACAAACACATGAACATAAAAGTAAAAAATTGCAAATGAACAGTAAATTTCCGTCCCTCCAGTTTTGCACTGCGGTCAACTGAGCCGCTGTTCGCATTTCCGTGGTCAAATCAGCCGTCACTGGATTTTAAGTGCGAGATTCGTGCGATAATTACGGTAACAGTGTTGCGATCGCTTGTAAGAGCTGAGAGACTGAAACTACAATATAACAGATAGAGCTGATGATGAATGTGATCATCTTACTAATAATGCAAACTATAATAGGATACAATTGACTGTGTACGTTTAGAAACATTCACTAATGAAATGGATTAAGAAAACGCAAATTACCTCTTTTCCAGATTTAAGATTTAAAAAACCCTGTTCCTCTAATTAGTAGATCACCGTTCCTTCATAGTACTACTTAGTACTTCATAGAGTACTACCACACTAAGTATCAACTTATTTTACTGTGTACTTTTGGAGTAATCCACTACTTGAACAAACCCTGTTTCTCCAGTTAGTAGAACTGGATGCAGGGAGCAGGTCTGAACGTTCATGACTTTGTGGAGCCTCGTTCATCTCTTATCTGCTGGTACAGCAGCTCTTTTCCTCCTGCTGCTCTCAGACTTTACAATCACAGCAAAAACTCTAATATAAATAATTTTAATTATTAAATGTCTGATCCAGTTCTACATATTGGTTTTTTTTCTTTTCTTTTGGCACTTTGCACTTTATGTTTTAGATATGTACATTTTCTTTTTCTGTATATAATGTGTAACACATTTTACTCTTTTTTTGTAATTATTGTAACTTTTTTTTCTGACTGTCTCTCTGCTGCTGCTGGGTCACCAGAATTTCCCCACTGCTGGATAAATAAAGTTCTATCTATCTATTGGAGAAACAGGGTTTGTTCAAGGCTTAAGTCTTGAGTAGTGGATTACTCCAAAAGTACACAGTAAAATAAGTTGATACTTAGTGTGGTAGTACTCCATGAAGTACTAAGTAGTACTATGCAGGAACGGTGATCTACTAATTAGAGGAACAGGGTTTTTTAAATCTTAAATCTGGAAAAGAGGTAATTTGCGTTTTCTTAATCCATTTCATTAGTGAATATTTCTAAACGTACACAGTCAATTGCATCCTATTATAATTTGCATTATTAGTAAGATGATCACATTCATCATCAGCTCTATCTGTTATATTGTAGTTTCAGTCTCTCCAATCTTACAAGCGATCGCAACACTGTTACCGTAAATATCGCACGAATCTTGCCCCTAAAATCCAGTGACACCTGATTTGACCACGGAAATGCGAACAGCGGCTCAGTGACCGCAGTATCCTCGCCATATGGATGTCAGCGACCTGCTTATTTAATACAGTCGTTAGTTTGACCGGACTCATTGCGACAATGACTTGTTCTATCGCTTCCCTCATTTACGTCACCTTTGCTACTTTTAATCTTTTTCGGCCAATCGCTACCAACATCGTCTCCTCTTTCCTCCTTAATTCTATCATTTCTTTGGCTTGTATCCATACTATCGTCTCTACCCTCTAACTCTGATTCTCCTCACTCTGATCCATTCACAGCATATCTATGGCTGCCGCCACTACTTTCTTCCCCTCATTAGTTTTTCCATCCTACTCCCTCTTCTCAGAGTTGGATAATCCCTGGTTCGTTCTCTCTCTCTCTCCCTCCAGGGGGTTAATTAGGTGAAGTTAGTGAGTGTCCAGGGAAAGCAGATCCTGGATTGGCCTTCAAAATAAGCCTCAGACCCGGAAGTCAGGTTGACAGTATGTACATATCAGATTGATGAGTTAACACAATTGAATGACAACTGAAAAGAAACGTAAAAGATATATAAAAATCCTATAAAACATCAATTAAAACATCAGTACAGTAGGTCTTCACAGCTTGGAAACTGTTATTTGTTGCATGTGGCTCAGTTGTAGATGGAACAGCAGCGTGTAACACATTCACATGGTTCAATAACTTACTGTACCACAAGTATAAATAGAAACAGTTCTTTCTCCTCACATGGTTCAAGTTTCCACCTGTAATGAAGCACCGTCATGGCAGCACCAGGTCCAGCTGAAGAACTGAAAGTCTGCGTGTTTGTTGTCAGCTCAGGTGGTTCACAGACTTAAGATCATTGTCGACCGCTTCTTGAATCTGCAATGAGAAGAGCTTCCGACGTTTCCAAGTGATCGGTGAGGTCAGTGTCCACGTCACCAGTTGTCAGTCATCTCTGTTGTCGCTGTTATTGATGTTGTCCCCGTTGTTTATATTGACCGATAACAAACGTATGCTCTCCTGGTTTCTCTCCTGGTTTTCAAAACAGTCAAAACAAGTCATCAGTCCAGTCATAACTGACTCTTGATAATTTCCACTAAACGTAGGGTTAAATTTAGAAAACATGTCAAACTATTGGTACATTATTGGTCTTGTGATGTATCTGATCATTTGTTACCAAATGTTACAAAAATAAAACAAAGAAAATTATATTTACTTTTAACAACAAGAACCACGAGCCCAACCAGGAATAAAGCCGCAAACAGGACACCAACCACGATCCAAGGAATGTTTTTAGCTGAAGTGAACACAAACATGATATGTATTATTACAGAGATGCAGAAGAAAATATCTGAATGTTTCAGCTCTAAGAAATCACAAAATCATTGTACTTATTATCACTGAAAACCATTTTGTCCAGGAGCAGTTGATATATTGTTGTTTTGTTTTTGATGTAGACACTCATTCGAAACCTTCCGTCACCATGAATTAAAAGGTTGATTTTCATTTCTACATGGTATTAACAGGTAAACTGGTGTAATTTGGGGAAACACACTGAGTTTGGTTTCTATGTGTAACTGTGCTTGAGTAACATATGACACCAGTCACTGCTGTTTCTCTGACGCATATTTACTTACTGTGAATATCGTCCGTCTCTGCGTCTTTGTCTTCTCTTCCATCTATTGAGAATGTGATAGAAGTTATTCTTTTTGTAAACACATCTCCTGCACATTCAGACCCTGGGAGGAGGCTGCAGCTGGTTGGCTTAGACCTTCAGGACTTAATTTAAACGTACGATTAAACCAACACACAAAACACAGACTGCTGTAAAAAGTTACCTCTTCATTTATCACCGTGTTATTTTTGCTGAAAAAGGCTAAACTCCATTCAACTACTGAACTGGATGCAAAGACGCATAAATGAGCTACTTTAGTATTGAATTAACTCGGGATAAATGTGAACATTGTCTTAACATTGTCTTGATTGCTGATCTGACTTTTGGTAAAGTCCTGCCTCTGATTACTTAGCCTGCTTTCTCGGCCGCTACTTTGCCGGATCGTCTCTCTCGACTGCAGACCAGCATCGTCTTCTGGTTCTTGAGCTCTTTCTCGTTCTCTACGTCACTGTGAGTCCTCTGAACCTCGCTCAGCTTGATCCACTACAGATGAGGACGTTTTCTCAGGGAAGGCTCTGCTACTGGTTTATAAGACTTTTCTAGCGTCCTGTTGTCGCATAACCCGTCTCTTCGAGCAGACTTTCTATCTGGACTATTGACATTAATCTCTCCAAATAGGAAAACACCACTTTGACCTTTATCTGTGCACAGTGGGTGGTGGTGTGTGTTTCGTGTTCTGTCTGCACCTTCCCTCTTCTCCACTCGTCTCTCGGCCGACTCTGTTTTGTAGAGTGTTGAAGAGAACCCACCGACGAGACGTCTAGCAAGTTATTGATTCACATTATCTGCAGATTGTTAATAAACGTCTTAATTTAAGTCTTTACTCACCAACAGTCAGCTCAACGTTTCCTCTCTTAACCTGACTTTGTAGTTTGGGAACATAACAGGTGTAATTTCCTGCATCTGTTTCAGTCACGTTGGTCAGTTTGAGTGAAATGTTTCCTTTGTGTATTTCATCAGGGAAGAGAGAAGTTCTGCCTCTGAATTTATGGTCTTGAAGAGAAAATTCGTCCTTCCTATGTCGATGGACGTGAACAAATCCTCCATTGAGTCTCCACTTAACTCTTAACTCCGCCACGTCAACCGGAGGCTCCAGGTGACACGGAAGAATGACGTCAGCACCAACTTCTGCTACAACTGGTTCATCAGACCCGATCACGTCTGGCCCTGCACAGATAAATGTTGGGTTTCATCAGTTGTTCTGTGGCAGGTGTGTTTGTTTCCAGTTAAACTGTGCGACTCACCAACACTGAGCTGGACAAACGCTTCCTGCTGGACTGAAGGAAGGTAACATCTGTATTTCCCTCCGTCAGACTCAGTCACACTGGACAGTTTCAAGGAGACGTTTCCGTTGATCAACTCATCCACAAACAGACTTGTGCGATAACGATAAGCTGGATTTTGACTCTCGTATAAAAACCGTCCGTCTTGGTGAACATGGATGGATTCTGGCTCCAGATCAGGTCGGGTCCACTCCACTGTCATGGACTCAGCACTGATGGGAGGTTGAAGACGACACAGTAGGACGACGTCACCACCAGGCCAGACGAAGATTCGCTGAGGTGAACAAACCAAAACACTGGAGCCTACAAGGAAAGAGGAATAGAAATGACCTGCTGCTGTAACAGTTCAGTCGTTCAGCTCTGAGGAGCTCTGTGTTCTGTCTTACATGGTTTGACTGTGATGTCACTTCCTGGCTTTTCTGCGTTTTCTGTTTCCTGTGTCCGTATTTCAGCCTCCTCCACATCTTGTTTTTCTGACTCGCTGTCTAATGTTACGTTTTGTTTCCTGGCTTGAATTTAACTTGTTGAATGTTTCTCCTTGCTGCTGGTTTCTCTTTTTGTAACTGGATCTTTTTGATTTGTACTTTGTTGTACTTGTTCTTTCTTTTATCTGGTACTTGTGTTGTCTCTGTTTGTTTGAGTTTGCTCTGCTCTCTCTAATGTTTTGTCTCAGTTTGTGTTCCCTATAGTTTAACCCTTACTCACCTGCCCTGCAGTGATCTTTAGTTTAGCTCTGATTTCTACAGGCCTGCTCTGCAGTGAATTTGAGTTTATTTTGCCTCTGTGTTCTTGTTCGTCCTGAGTCGTCAGACTTCCACTTTGTGTGAGCAGCACTTTGTTTGTTCTTCCCGTGTGGGAAGTGTTAGATTCACAGAAGGATGGTTCTAGTAACTTACCTTGACTTAGACTTTGTAGCTTGTAAACTTGTGATTTATAACATCCGCACTGAAGACAGATGCACAACATGATGCAGTTTTTCTCCTGATTCCCTCACCTTGAATGGTAAATGGTAGAAGGTCTGCATTTGTATAGCGCTTTTCTACCTATTGTTAATCAAAGCGCTTTGACACTGCGTCTCATTCACCCATTCGTACACACAAACACACACACACACCGGTGGCAGAGCTGCTATGCTCACCGGGGGCAAACTGGGGTTCAGTGTCTTGCCCAAGGACACTTTGGCACACGACTGGGGAAGCCAGGAATCGAACCACCGATCCTACGGTGGGCGACAGCTCTACCTCTGAGCTACTGAATCCTGCTGACTTCACAGCTGAACATGTTTGGAGGAGGTTTGGCATCAATGAGTCTGTTGTGTTGACTGACTAAATGACTAAATATCTGTTGCTGTGACAAACTGACTAACATAAACATTACATGTGTCAGTTTGTCTCAGTACTCAGTTAAAAGAAAGAAGTGAAGAAACCAAGTTACAGAGCTCCTAAAAAATCATCACTCAAAGTATAAAAATAAAAATTTATGAAGAACAGTAACTGAGAACCAGCTTCTTGTATAATCACTGCTTATTTATCAGCTCATGTCTTATACTTTATAAGTAATATATAACTATTTTAGTTTATTATTGGTTATTTGGCCAACGGCGACTGGACACCAGTGAATCTAAACCTTTAACCTTCGGTTCCGTCTGTTCAAACATTTCGACTTGCGGCAGGTTTGTGTCTCATATCTGTAGTAAAACTCACTGAAAGACACCGATTGGCTAAATGATCAGTTATTATTTATTTGATAAACAGCTCAGCTACCGAACACATGACGTCACTTGTTGAGGCCTGTATATTATATGTGCTCTTTACTCAACATATTACGGTAGTGTTACACCGAAAATGGTCTGTACCTTCTCATTACCTATATTACGGTAAACACGTTTTAGAGTAGAGAAGAGGAAAACTGTCGTCATGTTATAACTGACCGTGTCGGATGGACAGAGCCGACAAAGCTGTTACTTTATGGGATCAAATTAGGGTCAAATAAAATTTGTACCCGTAAAATGATTTGTGCGTGTGTAAACCAGATTTGTACTTGTAATAGACTTTGTGTGTCTGTAAAAAGATTTGAACTTGTAGATTTAACTAGAGCTTTACCAATATTCACACACACAAATCAAGACTCTAAGTTACGCACAAAATGTGACACTAAATTTACAAAACGGTGGCTCTGATTTGACGCTTGAATTTGATTGGCTAATGAAACCCAATCACCAAGCAGGCTGTCACAGTCCTTTAGCGAAGCACTACTGGTCCTGAAAGGTGAAGACACAGCGATAATAACTGTAGCTCCCATACAGTTATTCGCGACACAAGGTGTTCTCTTATCACAGGCATTTATTTTCATGATGTTCAGTATGCCGTGAGAACTAAAAGTTCAAACATAAATTACACACAAGTATAAAACAATTCCTTTTTCTTAACACAAACAACTAGAAAATAAATACAACATAAATAACTTTAACTTATTCCAAACTGTGCAATTCAAATTTACAAAGATTGTACTTACATAAAATGTGTGACTAATGGTAGTTACGTGTATTTACGTTCAGTATCGGTAATGAATACAAAGTTCGAAGAACAACACAAAGAACACACGCTTCACATACCTCATTGGCCGCATTAACATACGGGAGAATATGACTTGAAGTACAGTCTTGAAGTCTTTCTTGAAACCACCACAGCGACACACTCAAAACACATCTTCACTAGAATACGACGAGTCAGCAAAAACGCTTGTATAACAAGAAAGTCACATTCATTAATGACCGGTCTGATACTAGACTGGCGAACATTGGTTCCGCTTAGGAAAACACGATACACGTATCTTAATAACAAAAATAAATATATTCTTGTCTGTATAATTCCCCAAATACTGTATAGATTATATACTCTTAAACATTATAACTGCTTCCAACAGCAGTTACAATAACCAATAAACCCAGAGAGTTAATAAAAAGATCTAAAAAGATATTTAGGTTTTTACAGCTTTCTGTTTTAGCAATAAGAGTCTGATCTGCTCTAATTATACATTACAGCAAAAATAAATATGAATACACACAACAAAGCTGTCACCTCACAAAGAACTGTGCAGTTTTACTGTATGGTTTATGATTTATTAGTACTTAAATATGGCATTTAATACTGAAAATACAGTCAAAGTTGTCAACTTTGATGATTAATAAAATGACTTTGGTGCATAATGCCAGGCCCAGACTAATATCTCCTTGTTCTATAGATACTGTACTCTCACCTCACAAAGATCCGTGTACATTTACTGCATGGTTTATGATTTCTGAGGTTTTTACAGTCTTTTACCTGTTGCAGATGGTATCATGCGCAGTGTCTGGAGATGGATGAAGCCACAATTCAGACTGTAAAAACCTCCGATTGGAATTGTTGTCTTTGTGAGTAATTCCTGTATTTAAGTATTTTAATGAACCAGTTAAAAAGTTAAAAGGTATATGTGCACTTTTTTTCTGTCATGTTAATAAAAGCGGTTGCTGTCTGTATTTCTGCATTGTTTCTCATGATTTGTGATTTGGATCGAGTTTCTTGAGCTGGATTTTGATGTACTAATAAATCATAAACCATGCAGTAAAAGTACACAGTTCTTTGTGAGGTGAGAGTACAGGTCCAGTAGAACAAGAAGATATTAGTCTGGGCCTGGCATTATGCACCAAAGTAATTTTATTAATAATCAAAGTTGACAACTTATACTGTATTTTCAGTATGAAATGCCATATTTAAGTACTAATAAATCATAAACCATGCAGTAAAAGTACACAGTTCTTTGTGAGGTGAGAGTACAGGTCCAGTAGAACAAGGAGATATTAGTCTGGGCCTGGCATTATGCACCAAAGTCATTTTATTAATCATCAAAGTTGACAACTTTGACTGTATATTTAAGTATGAAATGCCATATTTAAGTACTAATAAATCATAAACCATGCAGTAAAACTACATGGTTCTTTGTGAGGTGACAGCTTTGTTGTGTGTATTCATATTTATTTTTGCTGTAATGTATAATTAGAGCAGATCAGACTCTTATTGCTAAAACAGAAAGTAGCTTCCATCGCGTTTAATGCTCTGCTGTAAACCATGGAATACGAGCGCACGACATTTTCAAAGCGCGGCTTAACGACGGCTGGACGGACCGCAGTTTTTACACGAGAGCGATGAGATGGACGCGCAGATTAACAGGAACGGTGATGGAAAAACCATCCGGTCTCTTTACGTAGACCTTTATTTATCGTTCATCGTTATCGATTTATCGAGGCCAGTATCGTATTACATCCCTGAGTCAGCGGGAAATGGTGACAGTCAATCAAGCAGAATTTACTTAAATCGCATAGAAAGATTTTTACAGATTTTTGATCTCAGTCACACATAAGGCGAGTTATTAGGCGCACGGACGATTTATGAGAAACATGTTGGCTTTTAGGCCTTATAGTGCGGAAAATACGGTAGGTTGAAACTACGTCGTTATCGGCGGAAGAGAAACTTTATCTTAACTTACTTGTACCTTGTGCCGCCGCGGAGATAAATAAACACAAACACATCACGGCTCTGTAAACAGTGAAACAACGAGCCGACAAACGTCCGCAGCTCTTCATTGTGTTTTCGTCAAGTCATCAAGGAACCGACTTAAATAATGAGGCTTTACTTTCTCTTTCTTTTTGAGTATTGCAACATTAAGGCGGAAATGAACAGAGGGGGTTTCCTCATATTCACCAAAAAAACTTTTATTTGAATTAAACGATTACGTCCAAGTGGAGGAGGGGGCAGAGTCTGTCCTGCTGCCCTTCAGGACCACACAGAACCTGCCTGAGGACACTGAAGTGATGTGGGAACAACATGATCCTAAACACATGAAGGTCCACAAATATCAGAACGGTTCTGACCAACTTGAAGAACAGAACCAGATACTAAAATATACGGATGTGGAATCAGGAGCAAAAGCATCAGAAGACTGTGCATCTCAAGGTCAAAGGTCAGATATGTGTGTGTCTCTCTGAGTGCATGCTGGGAGTTTGGTGGCAGAGAGTGTGGTGAGTGTTTGCTGAGACTCTTCTCTAACTTTTCTTGTCTAACTGATTGACAGGTGAGTGATTGTTGTTGTAGTTGTTGTTGTTTACTGAGTGTCAGCTGGTTGTTGGCTGGTAGCCAGATGTGGTTTTCAGTCTCTGAGACGCTGTGACTGGTGTCGTAGTCCAAGCTCACGGTGCAGCAGGTTCTGTTGTTGGTCAGAGACCAGATGTGGCTCAGAACCATCTCATCATCCTCCAGAATGAACTAAGCTGTTGTTGAGTTCTGGAAGGAGCAGAAATGTTCAGTTTGGTAACAGGCTCAGGTTTGATTCTTTCAGTCGTTCTTCTGTTTGTATTTGATCCTTTTTCTTCGTAGCAGTGTGTTAAATGTTAGTTGTGTTTGTCTCTTCTCAGGGTCCAGATCAACCAGTGGACGTCAGGACCAGCAGCAGCTGTTAGGTACCTCAACCAACCCGGGGGGAAGGACCCAAATGCAGAGAGAAGCGGAGACCAGTTGCCGGTTAACAAGGGTTTTAATGTGCACGAAACAATACACAAACAATGAGAGGCAACACTAACTGAAAACCACTGTGACTACAGGGAAAACGACTACGAACGAAAATACTAACGAACAGACTAGACACTTACTGACGAGCGAATACTGACAAGCTAGAGGTCGAGGTACAGCATAAGAACCTGATACCAACCGAGCGAGACACACTAGCAACACACAGCTCTGACGACAAACCTAAAATACCCAGCCTGATTAGAAACACCAAACACCTGCCCCTGCCTCCGGGACTCGGGAATTCGCCTCCTGGCGGACAAACTGCTGTAGTGCAACAGAGCCCCCCCCTCAAGGGCGCCTCCTGGCGACCTAAGAAGGGTCCTCAGGGTGGGCTCGATGAAAGTCCAAGATCAGCTCCCGGTCCAAGATGAAGCGAGATGGAACCCAACTTCGGTGCTCGGGTCCGTAGCCTGCCCAGTCCACCAAGTATTGGAGACCCCTGCCACGACGTCTGGAACGGAGAATCTCCTGCACTGTATATGCCGGTGAACCATCGATGACCCAGGCGGGCGGAGGAAGGGCGGTGGTGGGTGAAAGATCACAGTCCAGCACCAGCTTCAGGCACGAGACATGGAAGACTGGGTGGACTCTCAATGAAGCCGGAAGAGCCAACTTCATGGCCACAGGGTTGACAACCCTGAGGATCTCAAACGGACCAATAAATCTGGGTGACAGCTTTTTCTTAACATCTTTCAGTTGTAGATTTTTAGTAGAAAGCCATACTTTATCGCCCACCTTGTAGTCTGGAGCCGGTGAGCGTCTCTTGTCTGCCTGACGTGAAGCCCTCTCCTGGCCCCGCAGCAGGAAAGCCCGAACTCTCCTCCATGTGGCTCGACACCTCCTGATGTACGCTCCAACAGAGGATACAGAACCCTGGGCCCGTTGAGATGGAAACAACGGCGGTTGGTACCCATACGCCGCCTGGAACGGTGAACACCCCAGAGCAAAGGAGGGAAGCGTGTTATGGGCGTACTTGATCCACGGAAGTTGTTGTGACCAAGAGGACGGTTGAGAGGAAGCCATGCAACGAAGCATGGACTCAATATCTTGGTTCTTCCTCTCCGTTTGCCCGTTTGTCTGCGGGTGGAAACCTGACGTCAGACTCGCCGTTGCTCCAATCGCCGTACAGAATTCAGTCCACACAGAAGCCACAAACTGGGGACCTCGATCAGAGAGGATGTCTTCCGGCAACCCATGCAACCTGAATACATTGTCAACGAGCAGAGTAGCTGTCTCCTTAGCAGAAGGCAGTTTACTTAAAGGGATGATATTAATGAGTTTAGAAAACCGGTCCACAATAGTCATTATGACAGTGTTGCCCTTCGAGAATGGCAAACTTGTAAAGAAGTCCAATGCTATGTGTGACCAGGGGCGAGTAGGTACCGGCAGGGGCCGCAGGAGTCCTGCAGGTGCTCGGTGAGGGGTCTTGCTCCTGGAACACACCTTGCAAGCTCTTTACTCGATTCTCCAAGTCCCAGCAGAGGGCGCCAACCACTACTGGCCGAAGAATGCTGTCGTCCTGCATCGCAGCATCTTCCTCTATCTCGAACTGCCGGGAGAGAGCATCGGGCTTTGTGTTCTGCGGACCAGGCCTGTATGAAAGGGAGAAATTAAAACGGGCGAAGAAGAGAGCCCAGCGTGACTGACGTGCATTTAACCTCTTAGCAGTCTTGATGTACTCCAAATTTCGGTGGTCAGTCCAGACAATGAAAGGATGCTCTGCTCCTTCCAACCAATGCCTCCACTCTTCCAAAGCCAACTTAACAGCCAGCAACTCCCGGTTACCCACATCATAGTTGCGCTCCGCACTGGTGAGTCGTCGAGAGAAGAAGGCGCAGGGATGAATTCTGCCATCCTCTCCAAACCTCTGGGACAGCACAGCTCCCACTCCTGTGCCTGACGCGTCCACCTCCACAATAAACTGTCTGTGCAGGTCTGGGAGCTTCAGGACTGGAGCGGTGGTGAATAGCGTCTTGAGCCGCGAAAAGGCCTCCGTGGCCTTCGGGGTCCATTCAAACGGAACCTTGGGGGAAGTAAGTGTGTGTAAGGGAGCGGCGACCTTGCTGAACCCTCGGATAAACTTCCGATAAAAGTTTGCAAACCCAAGGAACCGCTGCAGCTGTTTCCTGTTCCTTGGCTCTGGCCAGTCAGCCACAGCAGCCACCTTAGCCGGGTCCATGGCTAAGTGACCTGGTTCCAATAAAAAAAACCTAAAAAAGATGTCTTTACCGTGTGAAACTCGCACTTTTCAGCCTTAACAAATAGTTGGTTTTCAAGCAAACGTAGCAACACTGCCCTTACATGCTCCACATGCTCCCTCATGTCACGTGAAAAAATCAGAATGTCGTCTAAGTACACAAAGACAAACTTATCAATCATGTCTCGGAGCACGTCATTAACCAGTGTCTGAAAAACAGCAGGGGCATTTGTTAGTCCAAAAAGCATCACCAAGTACTCGTAATGGCCGGTAGGCGTGTTGAAGGCAGTTTTCCACTCATCGCCCTCTTTTATTCGAACTAAATGATACGCATTACGTAGATCTAATTTGGTGAACACCGTTGCCCCCTGCAAAAGCTCAAACGCAGTGGAAATAAGAGGCAGTGGATACCTATTACGCACTGTAATGCTGTTAAGACCCCGGTAGTCGATACAGGGCCGCAACCCACCATCCTTCTTTGCCACAAAAAAGAACCCAGCCCCGGCCGGTGAGGAGGATGGCCGAACTATGCCAGCCTTCAAGGCCTCCTTAATGTAGTCCTCCATTGCCTGCCTCTCTGGGTTGGTGAGGGAGAATATCCTACCGCGAGGAGGAGTTGCACCCGGCAGCAAGTCAATAGAGCAGTCATATGGCCGGTGGGGAGGTAGCGAGGTGGCCCGACTCTTACTGAAGACCCCCCCAATGTCGTGATAGACTGTTGGCACCCGCGACAAATCAATGTCCTTAGTCTCAAATCGGACGTGGTGTCCGGAGGAAGTCTCAGCAGCACGTAAACAATTAGCCATACAAAATGGGCTCCAACCCATGACCTTGCCGGAAGCCCAGCTAATGTGAGGGTCATGTAACATCTTTACAAACAAACACATTCATAGACAAAGTCTCCTGATGATTTCCCGAGATACACATTCTGACCGCAGCTGTTGTTTCATTTCATTTCTCTCAGTTATTTCCTGTTTCTGACTAAACCTGAGCTTCTGCTTTTACCAGTAAAGACATTCACATGAATTAAATCAGTGCTGGAGAATTTAAGGACTTTATCTGGAAACATTTAGGGATCAATCATCAAACTACAGTAAGTGAGAGCAGCAGCAACAATAGTGAGTTAACAAATGAATAATTAGATTCAATGCAAAGTATGTTCCTATTAATTTAGTTTTCTGCTGATGCATTTATTGATGCATCTGGTTTAGTTTATATCACCTGTTGAAGCTGAAGTTTACACTGTTCACACTGAGCAGTGACTGGTTTCCTGCGTTCGCATCAGGATGTGGTGAACTGCAGCCGCTGTGAGTTGACATTTGACATCGACGCAGGATGGAGATCACGTCTCTCTGCCTTCTGCTCTGTAAGTCGCCTCCTTGCTTCCTCATGGTTCCACCTGCTCTCTGCTCTGCTCCACTCATCCACCAAACACACACAGACGTCAGGTTGTTGACGGATCCTTTGGGAATCACATCTGAATCCACAGGAACATGTAAGAAAACAGAGAAAGCAAAGTTAAACCACTGAGGACAGAGACTGGATCAGGTCAGTGTTTGGTTCTGATTTAGTGAAACTGGACCTTAGAGCCTCTGAAAACCAAACGGATGCTTGTGTGAGGTGAGAGCTGCAGGTCTGGTCACTCTGGGCTCAGGACGGATCGATTTCCTGTCAAACATCCGTCACTGACTTGAATCTAATGCGACAGGAAGTTAAACTATAGCAGGTGTCAACAACCTGAAGGTTTGTCAGAGGCTGAGTCTGCAGCTCAGTGCGTTTGCTTCCCAGCATCCAGTCGACGGTTGTTCCAGCTCTGCTCTCGCTGAGCGACTCCTTCGTCTGTGTTTTGCAGGTTTGACTCGGGGCCTCGGTGCTGATGAGGGTGAGCTCTGCTTTTCTCTAGCAGGTGGTTGGAGGATGCTGATGTGCAGAGAAAGCTGCTCTAAGCTGCTTTCAGGTAACACGAGCTTCTGTCTGACTCCTTGCAGCCAAACTGAGCATCAGTCCTGACAGGTCCCTTTTCTTCTGGTACGAGGAAATCACCCTGAGCTGCTCAGGAAGCCAGAGCAGCTGGGTGGTGAGGAGGAACACGTCCAGGCAGACGGCCCAGCGGTGCCAGTTCGGCTGGGCCATCCCCATGGACACGACCTGCACCATCGAGGACTCGGACCAGTCAGACACTGGAGTCTACTGGTGCGAGTCCGCGAGCGGAGGCCGCAGCAACAGCGTCAACATCACTGTGACAAGTAAGAACCCGACTCCGTCATCAGGGTTTGGTTGGAGGTGAGCGTGTTCATGGCTGGATGGTCTCTGTTCCAGACGGTGCAGTGATTCTTCACAGTCCGGCGCTTCCGGTGTCTGAGGGCGAACCTGTGGCGCTTCGCTGCTCCTACAAAGAACACGAGGACGCTGAGCAGACGTCACGTTTCCCCGCGTCCTTCCACAAAGACGACGTGTTCATCGGCACCGAGGACAAAGGGGAGAAGCTGCTCCCGTCCGCGTCCACGTCCGATGAAGGCTTCTACCAGTGCGAACACCCCTCGGGGGGAAAGTCTCCGCACAGCTGGCTGAGCGTCCAGAGTAAACACCGGGACCAAGCTCAGAATCAACCGCTGGTGGCTCGCGTTGACGCACTAATGGCTGTTTCCTCCCAGGCCGAGCTCAGACCACCGGGGTCCCGACCACTGCGCCTCCGGACGCGTCTCTGCCGCAGTCGCTGCTCAGCGTCCTGCTGCTCGTCCTCTACAGCTTCATCCTCATCCTGGCCCTGTACACGTACCGGAAGTGGGCCCGAGGTGCGTGAGCCTCAGTAAAACTGTCTGAAAGGCTGGATCAGCATTTACTGTCTGCGCTCTTCCCACAGCTCGAGATGAATCCAAGCGATCTTCTACTCGCCGCATATTGAGACGAGAAGCTGGAACCAAGAGGAAAGAGGAGAAGATGGAGGAAGGAAGCATCCAGAACCAGACCAGGATCAGAGGATTGTTGTAGGAGCCACTATTTGCTTTTCTGGTTAGTTTTGGTTTAAGCTGATGGTTAATGGTGTAGTTTCACTTCCTGTCTGGTGGCATCATGAGCCCATCACCGGTAGGACGGAAGAGATATAGATATAGATAGATAGATATAGAGATGGATGGATAGATAGATATCTATATAGATAGATAGATATAGAGATGGATGGATGGATAGATATCTATATAGATAGATAGTAGATAGATGGATGGAGGTGAGTGGCCACTTTGCAGGAACTGACGTCTCACAGCTTGTTTTTTTGTGTTTTGTCTTTTTTTCTTGGCGCATCATAGACATCTGATCCATAACCTGAGGTCATTTCTACTTTTCTTTTCAGTAAATTGCTCATTTACTTCGTTTTGCAAAGATTCTTTGTCATCTACATTTTGTACGACAATAAAATAAACAGAATATTGTGGAACAACTTTGACGTCTGGACATTAATTGAAGCGTTAGGACTAAGACAAGGTCTGATAGTCGCTACTACAGCTTTGCCGCATGTTGTCTGTTTTTATTTGTTGCTGTCAGGAACCTCAGGGATGTTGAAGCTCTTTGACCAAACTGTGGCCTTTTAATGACTGAATGTAAAGTTTGAAATCAACATTATAAATCAGTTTTATTAGTTGACCCCTGAACAGATGATCCAGTTTATTAAAGCTACAGAATGTGACGCATTGATGCGGCTCACAGTCACTGCAGACGTACCAGCTACAACCAGGATGTGAACCTGAGACGGTGGAGACACGACCTTGGTCAGTGCTGCACTCACCTCCCAGCAGGTCCCACATAGACACCGATGGTGTTTACATCACTAGAAAATTAGCCTCAGAATCTGTAGAAAACACTATTAGGACACGTTGGCATCATTCAGAATGTGCAGGTCTGATGAGGATATAGATGCAGAGAACCGATGCTGAGTCAGAGCCAGAGAGGCTCCAGGTGGACGGAGGAGCTGATCGTCTGTGGCTACAACAGGACGGCAGCAAGGTTTTCACTCTGCTTCATGAAGAGCTTAGATCCTGTCACAGCCACAAACGTCTCATGGCTGTAAAGTCACGACCACATGTTGGCTCGTCTTCACGATCAGATTGTTTCTCTGGACGACATAACGTTAGCTTCAGGTTCTACTGTAGGAACCTTGGTGTCATCTTTGACCCAGTTCTGTCCTTTACATCCTACATTATAGAATCTCTAGAACCTACTTCCACCTGAGGAATGTTGCTAAAATGAGGAGCATCCTGTCACAGAGTGATGCTGAAACATGAATCCCTGCATTAGTTCCTCCAGGCTGGACGACTGTGTCTCCCTGCTCATAGTTTGAACCAATGACTCTTTAAAAAGCCTCCAGTTAATTCAAATGCTGCAGCAGAGTCTGACTGGACTCAGGAAGAGACGTCACATTTCTCCTACATTAGCTTCTCTGTCCTGTCAAATCTAGGATAGGATTCAAAATTCTGAAGTGAAGGTGAGAAATCCTTCACTTGGTTGTGGTGCGTTAACCTCTGTCAGGTTGAAGGAGCTTCTTCATTACAGTCCATCATTTCAGCTTTTATTCTGCTTGTTGACCTGTTGAACCTGTTTTGTTCTTGCTCTGACTAAACAACCTTCAACCTGCAGACTGGTCTGATTCCAGGCTGAGCTCTAACAGGAGCCACCGATGGTTGTTGTTCATCTCCAGTCTCTGTCACCATCACATCCAGCAAGAAAAAAGGCAAATACACACAAAAGAATTTATTAAAAATTATTACAGTTATAAATAGAAATGTTTATATAAGTAACAAATCATTTCATCTTAGTTTACGTGTCCAGATGTTTCACAGCTTATAAACCGTTGCAAGTTAGTTTGTGAATAAACCCACTGGCTCCACATTAACAGACTCAGAACGAGAAGAGTGTTTAGTTCAGTGTCAGGTCAAACTGGTCACATTCAGTCTTGTTGAAGCTAAAACACTTTTAAATAGTGAATATAACAACTGTCCAAACAGCAAAGATTCTATTAACAACATTTTAAATAAAGTACCTGTGTGTATGTTTGTTTACAAAACCTTAGGTTTTAAAGGTTTTACATATGAACTGCATCATAATATTCATTAGGCTCTTTTTCTTGTAGTGGTGTTTTCTGTGCTGCTCTGACTGAGAACACGTCCAGTCGACTTAACCTCCTGCAACAGACTAAACTCTGTCCAGGTTCAGACTCAGAGAACAACAGTGTAACAGTCCTGTATTGTCGCTGTCGTCACCTCAGAACCTGCAGTGATGCTCATGTTACTGTTACAGCGTCGTTCTCCATCATCAGCGTCGTTCTCCATCATCAGCGTCGTTCTCCATCATCAGCGTCGTTCTCCATCATCAGCTTCGTTCTCCATCATCAGCGTCGTTCTCCATCATCAGCTTCGTTCTCCATCATCAGCGTCGTTCTCCATCATCAGCGTCGTTCTCCATCATCAGCTTCGTTCTCCATCATCAGCGTCGTTCTCCATCATCAGCTTCGTTCTCCATCATCAGCTTCGTTCTCCATCATCAGCTTCGTTCTCCATCATCAGCGTCGTTCTCCATCATCAGCGTCGTTCTCCATCATCAGCGTCGTTCTCCATCATCAGCTTCGTTCTCCATCATCAGCTTCGTTCTCCATCATCAGCGTCGTTCTCCATCATCAGCTTCGTTCTCCATCATCAGCGTCGTTCTCCATCATCAGCGTCGTTCTCCATCATCAGCTTCGTTCTCCATCATCAGCGTCGTTCTCCATCATCAGCTTCGTTCTCCATCATCAGCTTCGTTCTCCATCATCAGCTTCGTTCTCCATCATCAGCGTCGTTCTCCATCATCAGCGTCGTTCTCCATCATCAGCTTCGTTCTCCATCATCAGCGTCGTTCTCCATCATCAGCTTCGTTCTCCATCATCAGCGTCGTTCTCCATCATCAGCGTCGTTCTCCATCATCAGCGTCGTTCTCCATCATCAGCTTCGTTCTCCATCATCAGCTTCGTTCTCCATCATCAGCGTCGTTCTCCATCATCAGCATCGTTCTCCATCATCAGCGTCGTTCTCCATCATCTTTATTTCCTCTGGTCTCACTGTGTTTTCTCTGTTGGGTTGATTTCTTCTTTGTCCTGGACAATTATTTACAGGAGACAAACTAAAAGTCAGTGTTGACCAACTGACTCATTTCCTGTTATTTGACTCTATTATTTGTTGCTGACTGTTAAATTAATTTGTGCTGGAATGAGGGACAATTATAAAGTTATAATAAACGATCTACTGATTTTATATATAAATGAAAATGATGAGACTCACTTTGACGTCGCCACCAAACAAATGCTACAAAACCAACAACAACAAGAATAACAAGAAGGACAGAGCCACAATCACTGCAGTAGGGATGAGACGAGTAGCAGGATCTCTATCAGTGGATGGAGGCTCAGCTGAAATGACAGAACAGAGGATTAGGTTATTTTAGATCATCTAGAAATAACTACAACCATGGAGCTGAGCTAAGTTCTTGAGTTTGGTGAGAGGCCACAGTAGCAGCGAACCAACAGGCCTTTGAGCTGAGATGAGGCCGATCTGTGATGCAGACGGAGACGAGTCCGTCCTCACTAAACTAGAGCAGTGGTCTATATGTATGACATGATGTACTCTTGTGATATGCTAAGGTAATGTAGCAGCTGGTAAAGGTAAACTGGTGTTAGTGTGGCAGAGTGGAGGTTTCTCTCCAGAGAGCCTGCTCGGGTGTTGGTGCTCACCGGAGCCTTATTGTTCATTCAGGCCCAGGTGAGTCTGGCAGGTGTTTTTAAGGGCATGTGTGACTCTGTTCAGCCCTGAATCAAGCTGAGGGAGACTCCGTAGAGCCTGGAGCTGATGTTGTCTGGGCCTGTGGCCTTCCTGGCCTTGTTCTTCCTCAGCTCTCTCCTGACTTGGTCCAGAGAGAGGCAGAGGGGGGTGGGTGGTGACTGGTCCGAAGCTGTGGCCTGAGCGGGGTCCTCAGTGTGAGGGGGGGCAGAGTAGTCACCAGGTGGATGAGGTGTGAACAGCTGCAGCTCGTTTGCCCAGGCCCGGTCTCCTTCAACCTGTTGACCAGCCCCCCTTTGTCCATGGCCTGAGATCTGGCTCAGTCCCCTCCATACCTCTCGCGGGTTGCTCTGCTCCATGTGTTGTTCCAGCTTTCTTCTGTAGCTGTCCTTGCCCCTCCTGATCCCATACTTCAGCTCCCGCTGGACTCTTTTCAGCTCCTCCTTATCTCCCGAGAAGAAAGCCCGCTTCTTCTCATTCAGGAGGGCCTTCAGTTCAGGGGTCACCCAGGGCTTGTTGTTGGGAAAACACCATATTGTCCTGGATGGCACGATGTTTTCCACACAGAAGTTAATGTAGTCTGTGACACAGTCTGTGAGACTATCAATGTCCTCCCCGTGAGGACTGCAGAGAGTGTCCCAGTCTGTGGTGTCAAAGCAGTCCCTCAGCCGCTCACCTGCCTCCTCTGACCAGATCTTCACCACTTTCACCTGTGGTGAGTGTAGACAGGGAACAGGCAGACTAGGTTGTGGTCGGAGCGGCCCAAGGGGGGGAGGGGGGCGGCGGTGTATGCATTCTTTACGTTTGCATACAGAAGGTCCAGCGTTTTGTTTTCCCTGGTCTGGCAGTTTACGTACTCGTTGAAGTGGGGGAGGGTGGCAGAGAGGGTATGGGACCAAATTAGGGTCAAATAAAATTTGTACCTGTAAAATGATTTGTGCGTGTGTAAACCAGATTTGTACTTGTAATACACTTTGCGTGTCTGTAAAAAGATTTGAACTTGTAGATTTAACTAGAGCTGTACCAATATTCACACACACAAATCAAGCCTCTAAGTTACACAAAATGTGACACTAAATTTACAAAACGGTGGCTCTGATTTGACGCTTGAATTTGATTGGCTAATGAAACCCAATCACCAAGCAGGCTGTCGCAGTCCTTTAGGGAAGCACTACTGGTCCTGAAAGGTGAAGACACAGCGATAAGCGGCGAGCGCCAATAAACCCACAGAGTAATTATATTTAATGTCTATATGTATGACATGATGTACACTTGTGATATGCTAAGGTAATGTAGCAGCTGGTAAAGGTAAACTGGTGTTAGTGGCAGAGTGGAGGTTTCTCCTCCCACTGAACAGAGAGCCTGCTCGGGTGTTGGTGCTCAACGGAGCCTTATTGTTCAATTAGGCCCAGGTGAGTCTGGCAGGTGTTTTATACTGTAGGATTCCTGGTCGCATTCCACCTGTTTCACCATGTTTTATGTAATTTATGCAGCGAGTGGAGGGAGGATCCTCTGCTGAAGAGACTGCAGCAGGTCCCTTAGCTGCAAAGTTCTGCTGCTCTGGCTCCACCACTGTGGGGCTGCACTCTGGCCTGGGAAGAGCGGCCACGAATCGGCTTTTCCCTGACGCTGCTGTTCTGACGACCGCTGTTCTGGTTCTGCCTCAGACTGATTCGGATTTAAGGCACATCTGACGACTTGGGGCCGCGAGACGGTCCCTGCTTCGTTGTCCTGATGTGGACCGGATCCTGTTAGTTTATCGCGTTTAGTAGATCTTTTAACTGAATTGACACTGGAATTGGTTTGGTTTTGTTTGGTTTATTTTTCCTGTTTATTTGCTTTGAATTAACCCAAGCATGGTGGTTTCTGTTTATTTATTTTGTTTGCATTGGTTTACTCATGAACATTGTTGCATGTTTTTAAACAGGAAATCGCCTTTTTAATTTGAAAGTGTCATAAAATAAAAGTTTTATAAGCCACAAACTCTGCTCTCTGGTGCTTTTTGCGTTGGCAGACCTGCTTGGGTAACGTAAAGGGAAATAACTTGCTGACTCTGTCACATTAGTAATGGTGGTTTTATTGGATGTTAAAGTAGCATGTTAGCGGTCAGGCTATTAGCATGTTATCTGTAGTGTGAAGGTGCGGTTAGCACGTTGTCATTCACCGCCGAGACTCAACGTAATAGTTTTTATCAGGCCGCAGAAGTTTACCAACGTGAATAAAAGCCTTGCAGGTAATACAGTCACTGTCAAGTCTGTCTCGTCATTGAATATAATTACTCTGGGTTTATTGGCGCTCGCCGCTTATCGCTGTGTCTTCACCTTTCAGGACCAGTAGTGCCTCGCTAAAGGACTGCGACAGCCTGCTTGGTGATTGGGTTTCATTAGCCAATCAAATTCAAGCGTCAAATCAGAGCCACCGTTTCGTACTTGTAAATTTAGGGTCGCATTTTGTGCGTCACTTAGAGGCTTGATTTGTGTATGTGAATATTGGTACAGCTCTAGTTAAATCTACAAGCTCAAATCATTTTACAGGTACAAATACATGCACAAATCTGGTTTGCACACGCACAAATCATTTTACGGGTACAAATTTTATTTGACCCTAATTTGATCCCATAGCGCTGGACCAGAATGTGACCAGAATGTGATTTAGTATTTATGTGAGAGACTGGGTTATTTTCAGTTCAGTTTTGTTCAGTTAATATTTGGTTCACAGACATCCCACAAAGCTGAGTTTTGCTGGTGTCTCCTTTCTTTTGTCGTTTGATTGGCAGTTCTGTGATTTACGTATGACTCCTAAACGCCCCACTTGGGGGTCAGAGGTGCCTGGAACGGGTAGAGAGTCAACTTTCAAGTCTGCGGTCGAGTACTGGTTCATTTTTAAGGGCCCTTGGTGAGTTTGAAGGATTGTTAAGTTACAAAATAAAGGGTGCTTGCAGAGAAGACAACTCCATTGATAATCTGTGCCTCAGTAGCAACATTTAGACCCAGCACTTACTACTTATAATATTTATTATTTGGATGTGACTTTGCAACAAAAAGAATAAAACTCATTTATTTACTTTACAACACTTTCTCCTGGTTTACGGTTTGGATCTGCTGAAAAGAAAATTATATGTAGACATGTTAGTAATTGAAAACATTATTTAAACTTTACATTAATATTAGTTTTATCTTTACTCACCAACAGTCAACGTAACGTTTCCTCTCTTCAACTGACTCTGTTTGCGAACAACGCAGGTGTAATTTCCTGCATCTGTTTCAGCCACGTTGGTCAGTTTGAGTGAAATGTTTCCTTTGTGCATTTCATCAGGGAAGAGAGAAGTTCTGCCTCTGAATTTATCGTCTTGAACATCTACGTTGACTCTATGATTTCTATACTTGTGCACAACATCTCTGTCCTGTTTCCATTCCACTACCATTCGTGTGACGTCAACCGGAGGCTCCAGGTGACACGGAAGAATGACGTCAGCACCAACTTCTGCTACAACTGGTTCATCAGACCCGATCACGTCTGACCCTGCACAGATAAATGTTGGGTTTCATCAGTTGTTCTGTGGCAGGTGTGTTTGTTTCCAGTTAAACTGTGCGACTCACCAACACTGAGCTGGACAAACGCTTCCTGCTGGACTGAAGGAAGGTAACATCTGTATTTCCCTCCGTCAGACTCAGTCACACTGGACAGTTTCAAGGAGACGTTTCCGTTGATCAACTCATCCACAAACAGACTTGTGCGATAACGATAAGCTGGATTTTGACTCTCGTATAAAAACCGTCCATCTTGGCGAACATGGATGGATTCTGGCTCCAGATCAGGTCGGGTCCACTCCACTGTCATGGACTCAGCACTGATGGGAGGTTGAAGACGACACAGTAGGACGACGTCACCACCAGACCAGACGAAGATTTGCTGAGGTGAACAAACCAAAACACTGGAGCCTACAAGGAAAGAGGAATAGAAATTAACTCAAACAGCTGCTCTGATGAAAACAACTTTTTGTTTTAAAGAAAAATGTTAACAAGACGTGCACAAAACAATCAGAAGAGACATGTCAAGCAGAACAAAACTCATCAGACACTCAAATCACGAGTCATTACAACAAGCATTCATGCTTTCAATTGTTTTTTTTATTTACCATATTTTGCGCACCATAAGGCACCGCATTATAAGGCGCAGTCTCTATTAGGTGCTAGCATTATTAGCGCATCCTAGCATATTAGCGCGTCCTAGCATATTAGCGCATGCTAAAAATATGGTCTACGATAAAAAGGTAACAGAACTATTTAACATTACTGTCACATTATTTTTAATCAACCTTCTCCCACAAATCCATCAAAGTCCTCATCTGCCTCCTAGTCTTAGTAAAGGTGTGTCTCCGTGTCAACCATCGCTCCCTCGCCGCTCGTAACTTTACTTTAAACTGTTTCCACCAATGTCCAGCGGTTGGAGTCTTTGTTAATCCTCCATTGATTGATGCAGGCTCTTAATTAATTTGCTTCACCTGCTTTTACACAGGAGCGGTGAGATGGACGCACATGAAGCAGATTAACAGGGACGGAGATGGAAAAAAACCATCCGGTCTCTTTACATAGACCTTTATTTATCGATCATCATTATCGGTTTATCGTGGCCAGTATCATAGTGACGTATTACATCACTGAGTCAGCGGGAAATGGTGACAGTCAATCAAGCGAAGAACTTAGCAACAACGCTTAGCAACATTTTTACAGATTTTGGACTCAGTCACACATAAAGCGGGTTATTCGGAACGTGGACGATTTATGAGAGCAATTTTGGCTTTTAGGCCTTATAATGCGGAAAATACGGTAAATTTCACCTAACAAAAAAAGATACTCATACTCAAAGATACTCAGATATCATTTCCATTCCCTGATGTTCAGCAGCTTTTCTTCTGCTTTAGTGTTTTTTTTTTCTTATTGGTTTAGAATAAAATGCAGTAACTTCACCAACTCCGATGATTGAATTAATCATTTATTTAAGTCAAGCATAACTAAGATAATGTTTGTCCTCCTCAGCATAACCATAAATGTACATCTGTAGCATCATTGGTGGTTTCCAGGCAAAGTAAGGTGATGCTTTGCACGTGTTCAGCATCCATCAACCAATGGCAGGACAGTATTCACACGTGAACAGACATGATCTAATCCCTGTCTCATCCTTGATCAGAGATGCTGTTCTTCATGTTTTCCCACCCCCCATCACATCCTCCTGGTTCTTTCTGGTACTTTCCACTGACCCTGTATTTCCTTAATAATTATCTGATGCACACAGAAATTATTTTGATTCTAACACAGATCAGACTTTTGACCTCAGTATAGTAATCATTCTGAGTAATGAAACTCATCACATGGTTATACATCAAAACTAACTAACACAAGTAAAGTTGTTATGCAACTTGTGTAAAATCATTTAGTTGAGTACAAGATACAGATTAACTTTTAAAACTTCATCTCAGGTTTCCTCTTCCTCCATCAGACTGTTTGTTTGCACAGACTCTTCTTCCTTTTCTCTATTTTCGACAGGCAGCCGACTTCCATCACAGCATCTTCTTCCTCTAGCTGCTGCTGGGGTCGCACCACCCTCTCCATGGCAACCACTCTATCAGGGGATATGTGCTTGGGATGACCACAGTTTCCTATATCAAGGCTTCTTCTAACGCATATTCTCTCTTTCACTCCATCTGCTTCTTTTAGGCCAGACAGGCTCTTGCTGCTTCTCACTCAGCCTCTGATGCTCAATGCCATTTCTCTTTCTCCTTCTTGCTCTGAGGCTCATAAGGCTTAAAATGCTTGGCTTCTCACAGGCTGCTTCCTCATTTCTTTGTTGTAATTCATCCATACCATCGATGTCCCTTTTTCTGGGCTCTTCGACAAAAGCATTTAACCAACCTCATAGTAATCGCAAATGAATCTTTTTGAAAAACTGTGGTTCAGCTATTTCTTGGGTTCAACTGTCAAGCTCTGAGAAGTAACATTCTGTCTGTAATAACACTTTTAACATGACACCAAATGTGGAATCAATGTTGAACCACTTCAGTTGGCAGAAACACTCAGCAGTCGTCCGTTTGACCTGTAGCTTTGTGATCAGTGTGATGAGGTGGAAGATCATCACTACTGTTAAAGCTCATAGTCCACAGCTGCAGGTCCCTCGTTAGAGACTCGACGCGTCTGAATAAAAGCTGAGCTTAGCATTCGCCACAAATTGAAGCCTCTTGTTGTTTGTCTCCTCCTTAGAGGCCAAAGTGTTGTTAGTTTCCAGCTCCACCAGTTGATGTAAACAGTGATGATTGTAAACTCCCCAACCAACGACCAGCGGAGTTTACAACCTCCACCAAGCAGGAGGAGGAGGATGGTCTAGTGCTCAGACTGAAGCAAGCGCTGGGTTCCTCTGACCACAGCAGGAAGAAACGACATCTAGTCCAGATTTTATTGAATTTCTTAGAAAAAATGAAAGGTATTAGTTATTGGAGCTTTCTTGAATAAAGTGAAAGTGAAATTGTCGTTAAGTACTGAGGTAACACAACTTACACCAACACACAACGACACAAAGAAAGAGAAGGAAAATCTATGTTTAGTTACTGGACACTGTGCACTTTGATTTTAAGATAACACAGTAAACCAAAAAGGAAATTAAATAATTTGTTATTAGAACAGCTGCTTTATTTTGTAGTAATAATTTTGTGCACTTTATTTTTTCTTAAAGCCAGATCAATACTGTTAAAGGGAGAATTTTTGTTACTATATTATTGTTTAATAATAATAATTAAGTTTTTAATTATTTTTAATTTTAATTATTGTTTTTAATTGTACTACTATTCTTGTGCAGTTTCATGTTTTTATATTGACTTAATTGCAATAATATGTTTTGCATTGACAATAACAGACCCACAGTGGTCGCTCAGACCTCAGCATCTAAACCTCACCACAGAAAACAGTAAAGTCTACGAAAGCGTTAAACACACAATCATCACATAGATATATATAGATATATGCGTACACACATATGAAGCTTCATCAGTTACACTGCATATATACATTCAACACATTTCAGTCTCGACTCGTTTATGTACAGAAAAGCTTTTCACCGGGATTTAACTAAACTCTCAGGCCTCTCTCTCCATGGTGAAAACTACACCTGGGTTGATCAGGCCCAGGCTGATGTAATTTCCCCACGTTACCAAAAAACAAACAAACTCACAGCGTACCAGTACAATTATTCTCTAATTGATAGCACATTAAAATTTCTGGAGCCAAAACCCACTGTGAGCATGAACCGGGAGATCGAAGAACGGGGTCTCACCGCCCCGCTACAAGTCCACTGCCTAATTCACCAGCAAGCACTGTGCTGCAAAGTGTTGAAGTGGGATTCTGTCATGAAGGTTGTGGTGTCCTGCATAAACTTCATCAGAGCAAAGGGACTTAAACACAGGCAGTTCCAACAATTACTGTCTGAACTGTAGTCTGCGCACAGCGATGTGCTGTACTACACAGAGGTCCGATGGTTGAGCCGGGGCAGAGTTTTGAGGCGTTTTTACGAGCTGCTACTAACGCATTTCTTCGTTCAAAAGACAAAACGGTCCCAGAGCTGATCGACCCAGAATGGAAATGGCACCTTGCATTTTTAACAGACGTGACAGAAATGCTGAACAGCCTTAACTTGCAGCTACAAGGCCAGGGCAAACTCATTTGCGACATGTATTCTCACATTAAAGCATTTGAGGTGAAACTTGCGCTGCTTTTGGAACAAGTGAAAAAGCACAACTTCATGCATCTGCCTGCTGCCCAAACCTTCGCTGCAGAGAACCCAGCAGTTCCGTTCCCAGCTGAAAAGTGTGTGGAAGCACTCAAAATGCTGGAGGCGGAATTCGGTGTGCGATTCCTGCAACTACATGAAATCCGTCTTTTCCAGAACCCCTTTCTTGCCGACATCAATGAAGCCCAGCCTTCTTATCAGTTTGAGTTGGCCGAGTTACAGAACTGTGATGTTCTGAAAGACGCATTCAAGCCCAACAGTATCATCGACCGCCCTCTCAAACGACACGTATCCGAACACAAAAAAACACGCAATGAAGATGTTTACACTTTTTGGCAGCACGTATATCTGCGAGCAAACCTTTTCACACATGAAACACCTGAAAACCCCGATGAGATCAAGATTGACAGATGAACATCTGCATCAGTGTTTGAGACTGGCTGTGACTAGAATGGAGCCTGACATTCAACTTCTTACCAGCCAGATGCAGGCCCACGGATCACACTGATAGGACATAGGTAAGTTTACTTTTCTGACTTGAATGAGTCATTCTGAGTATAAACAAATTTAATCATAATAAAATCAATTAAAATAAATTCCATCCTGGTAGTAAATACTGGTAGTAAAATGTATTGTGCTGTGTAGGTGCTGTATCACTTAGTTCAGTTTCTCAGCCTGCTTGCTTTGTGGTTTTCACAGGGACGTTGATGAAAAAGAGCTGCAAACAGCGGCGTCTACAAGCCTACTGGAACCTACACAAGGATTATAAGGAAGGAACACAAGAACTTTGAGAGACTGCTCAAATTAGTCATTTGATTAAGATTCCACTCTGACAGCTATGTTACAATCCCGGACTGTCGGGGTTGCCGGTGTCAGGTGTGGGCAAAGGTGGAGGACCCAGACGCAGACTCAAGACGAGACAGAACTTAACAATAATAATATTTTATTAACAGAAACCAAAAACAGAACATAACAGAGGTACGTGACTTACAGAAACCAGAAAACACAAGACGTCAGACCACACAAAACACGGAGGCGTCGGAGCACTCGCTCAACGACGGGAACAGAAGTCGGAGCAACACGCTCGCCGACAGGACGCAAACATACTCACACACATACATACGGGAACGTCGGAGCAACGCTCAACGACGGGGACAGAAGTCGGAGCAACACGCTCGCCGACAGGACGCAAACATACTCACACACATACATACGGGAACGTCGGAGCAACGCTCAACGACGGGGACAGAAGTCGGAGCAACACGCTCGCCGACAGGACGCAAACATACTCACACACATACATACGGGAACGTCGGAGCAACGCTCAACGACGGGGACAGAAGTCGGAGCAACACGCTCGCCGACAGGGCACATACATACTTACATTCACACAGGTCGCATACATACTTACACACACAGGACTCAGACAGGGTTCCGACAGGACTCAGACTTACACAGAACAGGATTACACAGGACTCACGAACAGAGACTAAGACTCACACAGAACAGGACCCACACCAAACACTGACGACGAACCGACAACTGACAAAGACAAGACAGGAACTTAAATACACAAACCAAACTCAACACAGGTGTAAACAATAGCTTAATTAACAAAGGACATGACGAAGAACAAAACTAAACCACAGCGCCCTCCAGAGGTTGGAGGGCTGACTGTCACAAGCTAAAGCTAAACTTTTACCTGTTAAGAACATAAAGTTAAAGTTTTTCTGTGAAGAACCCAGAGAGGGTTATTTGGTTATTGTTTATATAATTAATAGTGTTATTATTTATTTCTTGACTTATTAAGATCCTGGAAAGGCTTATTAATATTTGGTTATGTGTGGCTTTCTGGAAAACAATAAATGCTTACGTTTAGGCACCCCTGTGATCGCATACTTTTTCTGTTACAAACTGACCCCGGCCCCCATCAGAGAAGGAAAAGTTATGTGGCCCTCACAGGATTGGATGTTTTATTGACAACAGATCGCAAGGATTCAGAACAGACTGACCTCATTCTGTTTTAGCCAGTTCCGTGATACGAGCGACTTTCAGACTGCGTCAGATTCTTTCCGATAAAACTCTTAAGTTAACAGCAGTTTGTTTAGATGGCGTAAAGCAAATAAAACACCCGACAAGGAAGCGAGTAGAGCAGCTAAAAGGCTCTGCTCCGCCTTCAAACGTCTGCCGTAGTGCGGCATTCGGAAGTCGGTCACCAGTTAACGTGGTCACTCGTTAATTCGGAACAGCGAAACGTAAGGGAGGGTGCTGTGTGTAGGAGTGAACAGTTAAATAAAAGCGCATTAGGACTAAGACTCGTTCACATAGGCGACTTAAAAAACGGATACTCGCCGTAAAACTCTCAGTCATTTTAAGGACAAAGCTGGAGCCCACCGACTCAGAAAATACGTTTAACTCACCTGTAACCGCAGTCATAGAAAACAAAACCAGCAGCGTTAACTGCATTTTCACGGTCAGTAAGAAAAAAACGGATAGGTTTGATCTTGTTTAAAAGTCAAGCTCCTATATGTATGTTCTGAAACTCAACGCGTAAACGCGAACGACGACCGTTTTTCGTGCGTTATCACCACTGAATCATGGGAGATGAAGTCTACCAGAGGCAGGACGTAGTAGTGGGAAGCTAGAGGCTGCACAGATGAGTAATGATGAGAGGACACGTGTAGTGGAAAATGTGTGTACGGGGAATGGAATATATGCTCAGAATGGAATATGTACTCTAAGTAGGTATTAACAGGAATAGGTTTTCATAAGTGCAGGGAGACACAGCTGGTGTCTCCCAGCCAGGCTCCGTCCTTCCCCGTGCGCCAGCGAGCTTTACCCCTGCAGGGAGGAATCAGGTGACTTCGTATATATCTGCCTTATGTATATTTTTACACCACTTATGTGAAATAAATCATTTGTATTATTTTGAATCTCAGTGTTGTGTTTAACTGAATCCTCTCGGTGAGGAATATCTGTAAACAACTACAGATTCTTGGCGTCACGAAGAAGGCAAAAGGGAGCCAAATTCTGCGGCTGGTTTCTGGACACAGACGACGTCACGTGTGACCACAGGTGAAAAGCTGCGTTTTGCTTTTCTTTAACGTTCTCTGTGTCTGGGATCAGTTGGAGAATTTTGGTAAGATTGTTTAACAAAGTCACAACGTGACCTAAACAGTTAAATTCTAATTTGGCTGCCTTAAGAAAAGAATTTGGTGTGAGGGAAACCCCACCGTGGTGGTGAAGGCTCTGTACGAAGTCACTTCTGCTTCTGCTGCTTTAAAACTGCTGCTGCATGTGTTGTGCTTTGTTTGTTTCATTGATGTGTCTATAAGGAGGAAAATGATGCAACCTATTGACCACTAAAAAAAGTTTTAACAGACGCGGGTTGGAAATTCTAAATTATGGGCGTTTGAGTCTGGAATTAGTGAACGGAAATTATTATGTGAAGGTTGTGTAAGTCCAGATGACTGGTTGCGTGGGCTCTGCATGGTGAATTAGGCCCAGGTGCTCAACGCGGATTGGAAAAGTACCCACAGTAGAGTTGAGAAAAGAGCCCAGAGTTTTGCAGAGGCAACAGTCTATTTGGGCGCTCGCAGTGGGGTTCGACTCCAGAAGTATTTGTTGTGCTCACCTAATCAGGAACGAATATTTAATCTAGGAATAGATTAGACTGTTTTTCGCTGTGAGTTGATAACTTGGGAAAGTTACATTAGCCTGGGCCAGATCAACCCAGGTGTAAATTTCGCCACGGCAGAGGTACCTGAGTTTATAAGAAAAACCCGGTGAAAAGCGCTTTTCTGTGTGTATGTGTGTATGTATATATATATGTGTATGTGCTTATATATTGATGCGCTGTGTTTATTGTTACAAACACGCACACAAGGCTAAACTAAAATGGAGTCCCAGGGGTAGGAAGCAGCCTAAGGCCCTGGTGCTGACTCCAAACTCGCCACACGATGGCGTCAAATAAGTACGAGGGGGAAGCTCAATCTGGAGCCCTTTCCCACTCACACGACTCGAGAAACTACTGGGCTGCTCAAGAGACTTTGCCCACTCTAAGACTAACAGGGGGGACCCACTCGCACGACTCAGAGACAAACATATAACGATAACCGTTTAATAAAGGAAACAAACAAGAACAAAACACCACACACGGGTGACTGGAAAACTAAAAAGATAAACAGGACGTGACAGACTTTCATACAAACAAACACAGGAATCAGACCAGGACAAGCAATCACACTAAACAAAAACGGGACTCAGACATAGAACACTAACCACACTAACAGGACAGTAAAAACCTAAACACTTACTGGACTAAACAAAAGGTATAAACACTGACTATAACCCAAAATCTGAAGCAACAAAGCAGAGCTCTATATATATATATTACTCAATACCCAAAAGACACAGATAAACACCAACAAACCTAATGCTGGAAGACACTTACTTCCGCTCTTAGGAGCCAGAAATTGCAAATGCAAAGAGTAACACTAATAAGGAAACAATACGTAACATTAGTAACGAGCCAGCAAATAACCAAACAGAGGAAGGAACTTAAATACACACTCAGACAGGAAATCAAAACCAGGTGCAAACACTAATGACACCAAACAGGAACCAAGACAAAAACCAAAGAAGAAGGATGGTGAGCACGAGCGCCCTCCGAATTGTCACATTTATGTGTATCAGCTATGTGGTGATTTGTGTGTTTATTGCTGATAAAAGCTGTTGAATCTTTGTGAATCTGCTTTGTTTGGTTGTGCTGCATTACAGTCAGGAGCTGGGGCTAAAGGGTTAATGTTAAGCAGTGGCTCTGTCTCTGCTCCTGCAGCTGACTGTGTGTGTGTAGAGATAAAAATAGATCTATGTGCCTTTCAGAATAAAAGCAGACTGGAGTTTTCACTGTGTTCTTCTCATGGTCTGGTAGAGGCTGCGCTGCGGAGCTGTTTTTGCTGTGTTTGCTTTTATGAACTTTTTGGGTTGAGAAACCTAAGACTTGATTTGACCATAAAACATTGAGAGTGTTTTCCTCGCTGTGGTTGGTTGTTGGTGGATAATTGTTCACAGTGTTGTTAGAGTGACCGCGCTCTCCTGTTTTTTAAAGAGGAGGGATTTTGTATGGACGCGCGGTCCGTGATTGGCTTTGAGTCTGTGGGTGAGACAGCGCATCTACTGGCGGTCAGGGGCTACTACACATAAGCCCAACCAGCCTCCTCCCTTTCTGTCCAAAGTGTGTGTGTGAAAGCTTGAGTAGAGAAGAGAGGCTCCTAGGTTCACATTGTGACGAAGCAGCTGTGGTATTTAGCTCCAAAGAGTTTTTGAGGCTGCTTAGAGCTCAAATTACAGACTCCACTGTTGTTTGAATCTGGACAATAAGGTTTGAAGTTTTTTGTAACAGAAAACACTTAGTCATTAAGTTACGTCACAGACATAAAACATACAGTCACATCACGTAGAGTCATGGAGTCTGACACTAAGAACACGTCTCCTGTCGAGGTGAACAAGAATCCGCTTTTGACGGAAGACATTTGTAGATATTAAAATAAATTAAACCAGTGAACGCAGAGGACTACGTCACCCTGGCCATCGGGGGGAACGTTTGACCTGAAGCAGTGGGTTGAAATGGAGGTTTTAATAAAAATCACAAGATTAGACATGTGAAAAAGTTAGTTTAGTAGGGAAGCCCCTCCTTATGCTGCACACATGCCTGTGAGAGAACATTTTAGGTGATTATGTGCTGAAGACAGGAGAGAAACCTCAGTTATGTTCTGCCCAAATGTCTGTACCATTATCTGAGGAAATGCTGAGGTCTGGTAGGGAGTCAGGTTATGTAGCAGCTGGCCTCAACCCAGCAGCCAGGTCAGACGAGATAGACGAACATAGTGAACATTTCAGATAGAGATCCCTGCTGTACAAGTGGTCTGCATGTCAGAGGTAGATAAAGAGCATTAACGGGAGTGTGGTGACACGAATAAGCAGGTTGAGGATGTGAAAGAGACTGAAGCAGCTGGAGACGATGAGAGAACTGAGAGATCTCCCACAGACACTGGGAAGAAAAGCGGTTTCTGCTGCCGTTGACCTCGGCAGCGAGGAGTTGGAGCAGCAGGAGAAAGTGGATGGAGATATGACCCGTAATCCCGCTGGGAAACCAGTGACGTCATCCAGAGTGAAGGCACGTGAGGATATGCCTGGTTGCAGTGATCATCTCACCATCTCAGTGCAAACTAAGAGAAGCTGGGGGACTGTGTAACGTGTCATGTGATCATTTCACTGGTCATGTGGTGGATGCTGTAACAAAGTTGTTTGCTAATGCTGTTCATCAGAAGCAGACAGATAAGGAGCCAGCAAACAAACTGAAACACCAGCCGTCGAATGAGAAAAAGAAGAAAAGACAGACAGTGGTGAACTGCACTGCTGAACCAGCCCGAGCACCTCAGACATCAGCTACAACACCCGTCATGGCCGAGCCCCAGGTGAAATACATCCAGCCAGGATGGTGGACAGGACCTCCAAGGATGAGAGGAGGGTTTCCTACCGGCCGGGGCAGAGGAGCCGGACGAGGAAGTGCAGCAGCTGGAAGATGTTTCAGCTGTGGAAAACTTGGACATGTAAGAGATCAGTGTCCTACATGGATTAGTGGAAAACTCCACGTAAATGAACCAAGGAGACGAAGGCAGAATCCCTGAGACGCTGGGATCTGAGGATATTGGCTGTTATCAACATCAGCCTGTGGCCAGCAGTCATTGCTGGCAGGAGCCGTGCTCTTGATTAAAAAAAAAAAGAAGGAAAAACAACAAGAGAATCGCGGTGAAGCAACTGCATGTTGTCAGTGACTGAGGAAAAGACATTTATGAACTTTGCACTTGGCAGACATAGCAGTGGACTTTAAAACTTTAAAAAAAGCAGACTTTAAAAAAGCAGCCTGCATGTTCGTCCCACTGCACACCCCATTATTTAAAGACAGATTCTGAAGATCAGCATAATAAAAAAAAAAAAAAAGTATTTTATCAAGAAATTTCACACATTATCTTATTAGCAGACCACAAGTTGAGACAGTTAGGCCCCATGACTTGAAAGGAAAAAAAGAATGATAATTAAAAAAAAAAAAAAAAGAAAAAGAAAAGAGAGAAATAAAAAGCCACGACTAAAATGAGACCAAGAGTTAGTTTAATGTATATGTATTTGCTTAAAACACCACTTAGTCTACTAATAGGTGTAGATAAGTACAGATGCATGTATGAGGGTAAAGCTCAGAGTCCCCTTAGAATCCAAGCTGAGGCTCCAGATCCACATGCTCTGGTGTCTGATGTTCTACCTGATGCTCAGTGGTTCAGTGGTTGACCTGTGTTCTGAGTTTTCAAGGTGATACTGAGTGAAGACAGGTGACATCTCTTTGAATTCATATGTTGATGAGTGTTCACCTAGTCTGGAAACGTGTCATGTGGTTCCATCACTTTGTTGTTGGCTGAAAGAGGCCATAAAGCATCTAATAAGCTTCAGTACTGAAAAGACCAAGTGGAGAATCTGGGAGGTTGATCACACAGGGAACACGCTGGGTCTCAGTCTCAATTCTGCCTTCTCCTTCTCAATTGGAAGCTGTGTCTAATGTTTCAAGCCAACCACAGTCCGGGAAATGCTGACTTTCCTAAGAATGACAGGCTGCAGAGTAGATTGGATAGATGGGTATTGAACAATTGTGCAACCCCTGAGAGAGACGATAAAAACTGAAGGAGCTGGAAAGTTATGGGAAAAACTCGTGTGGACCCCAGATGGTCACGTGTCATTTGAAACCATTAAAGTGTTGTTGCAGCAGGATTCTGCTCTGGTTCTACCAGACTATGAGAACACGTCACTAGTGTGTGTTTCCTGTTAAACAGACATGAACAGGCCTAAAGGAGGAGGGAGGCAATGTGTGCGTAGCTCATAGCATGTTACTCTATGGTTCCACTGCTGGTTGAAGTTAATTTCCCAGCCTGTTACCTTTACCTATGAACAGGCCTCTGCAGTGAGGAGGGATTGGTTCCGATAAGAGGAGTGAATTTAAGTGAGTGGCAGAGTTGCGTTAACGATTACGGTATCACATAGAATGATTGAAAAACATTGTGATTGTGTCATTATATGTGTGTGTGTGTAGGATTAACATTGCATGAAGCTTTGCTTTAGTGACTAATGGTAACTAATCGATCAGAGATCTCATGAAAAGATCATTAATTTACACTCGAGTGTTTTCTGCAGTAAAAACATGGAGCCAGCGTCTACCATCATGGAGGAGGGGCCCCTAAGAAACACCTAAACGACACTGCTGATTCCTTCAGCAAGACGAGTAGTTAAACTGCAGTTCATTCTGAGCAGGACGTCTCCCTCCCAGCTCACAATTGAATGTGAGTTAAGAAATCCCACGTGACTTCACTTAGCCAATCGATTCTATGGATCACAGACGCTAAACTTTGCGACTCAATAGTACCTGCAGATGAAAGAAAGTTCGAGGTTGCAAAGGAAGGTCGCTGCACGCACCGGTGCGTGCAAAGTTACGCAGCTGTTTCGAGTGACGCTCTGGTGACGTCGTGCCGCCATTAGCGTTGTTTTCATTCAAAATATGTTGTGAAGGCTTCAAATACTTATCAGCTTTAGTTTTTTTGGTTTAGAACAAACATAACCTGAGTTTTACCACATAATGGACGTCCTTTAAAAGTTTAAAGGTCCGAAGAATGCGCGTCTGTTTACTCCAGTTTCAAAACCGGTCCGACGCTGCGTTTGTGCCGACATAGTTGGAAAAACAGCTAATAAGAACAAATAATTCCGAATAAAAGCATATGTTATTACAAAATTGAGTTGACTGGGTGGGTTTTATCCCTCTACTTTGTAGTATAAGCGCGCAGGCGTCGAGTTTGTGAGCGACTTTTCGCGTCGGTAAAACATGGAGGCACAGCTAGAAAATGAACGCGACTGCAGCACAACGGTCTCTTGAGCAGTTAGACGAGCTGTCGATAGAGTCTAATTCCAATACTGATATCGATTAGGAGGAGGAAGGTCCTTTGAATGCTGTTGACAATGCGCTGGGACAGAACAAAGAGCTGCAGAAGCTGCTGCTACAGCTGCTGCTACCGCTGCTATTGTCGCCGTTGTCGCAGCTTCCCTTGGCCATAAACAGCGACTGACGCTATTGCTTTGTCTGTGACAGACAGGCTGAATAGCCTATGATAAGGGTGATGACTTTCACACCTCCCCACCAATCAGTCTGCTCCATCCCATCCCCCAGGAGGCTCCTGGCTCTGGCTCCCCCTCCTGTCCAGAAGGAGGGGGAGGCCAAAGGCTAAAGGTCATTTGCAAGAACACTACACACTTACAAACAGTGCCAACTGGTGTCATTGCCTGGAAGTGTAAGTCCTGTGATGTTGCAATGACCTCAGTTTCCAATAGGAGCTGCATTGAACAGTGGGACATGTGAAGTCCTAGGAGTTTTGAGAAAGTTCGCCTGGGTTTTATGTACATTTTTCACCTATTATTGACATTACCATTGCTTTTTTATTATTCTGAGCACTGTTTTTTACACTATAGTCTTTGCACATTTGTTAGAAATCATGAAAACAATTCGTTCTCAATTATTTTGGTTTTTACACCAAAAAAACAACAAAATTCACAACTCGGAATTGTGTTTTTTGCTTAGTTTCAGGTATATTGTGGAGTTACTGTATAATATAATGACTAAATGGCTGTATAAAAAGTATGTTGAAGTTCTAATAAAAAAAGGGTATGAAGCATTCCCATAAAAACAGTTTTAAAGGTGAATTATTGAAGCAAATTGTAAAAGTGGTAAAAACGGCCCAAAATGCCCAAGATCTCTAATTAACAAACTAATTCGGCGAAAACAGTTGAGTGTAGCTAGCAAAAACAAAGAGAGACAGAGCCATGTGCATCTTGACCATGTGTGTCTCCACACACAACTGTGAGGCAGCTTTCTCCACTATAACATAATCAAGACAAGACATTGTTCCAGGTTAACCAGTGTACGCATCCACATGGTTAGAAAGGCCCTGACTCCATTCAAGCCCAGGTTTAAAATTCCAGCAGGACAAGCTAGAGCTCAATGTTCAGCTCACTCTCAAAGCTCAAAAAATCACACACAAGGGTGAACGAAACGTATATTCTTGTTTATTTTGAAAAGAAGCCCTGTTATCTAATTTCATGAATTAGATAACTTTGTAAATATTGCTCAGTTCGAGTTTCAGTTTGCCAAGTCAAGTCTTTCTTTAGTGTCGTTTCTTCCACATGTACATACATATGGATAAATGAAATTGGGTTATTCTCTCACGTGTGTAACCGGACCTCTTTAAATTTTAGTTGAATACCCCTGGACTAGAACCTTGTTTCCAGCTCGTGTTGCTTCCACTGAATGTCAGCACCAGCGTGTTGATGCTGAGTCAGAGCCAGAGAGGCTCCAGGTGGACGGAGGAGCCGATCGTCTGTGGCTACAACAGGACGGCAGCAAGGTTTTCACGCAGCTTTACAAAGAGCTTAGATCCTGTCACAGCCACAAACGTCTCATGGCTGTAAAGTCATGACCACATGTTGGCTCCTCTGCTGTTGTTTGTGTCTCAGATTGTTTTAACAAAACCCTCTGATGAATCAGACTCATGCCAGTCTGAGTCTTTTAAGACTTTGTTGTTTGTGGATGGTTTTCAAATCTTGTTTCTCTGAAATGTCTCATCTGTGCTAAACTAGATGAAACTTTATTAATGTGAACAACTTTTATATCTGGATTTAACTTGGATCCTCCTCCACTGATGTCATTTTCAAACCCACCGCTAGATGGAGACACTGATGTTACACATAATACATGAATACGTGTCCCTCATTACATCCAACGACACAGACAAAAACAACACCTCTAATAATTTAAATTAAAGGAGAAGCGACGGAGAGAATTTAGTCCAGCAGCAAATGTCTCTAACTCTGTTACAGCGAGTCTCTGACCTTGTTTAGTCTGTTGAGGCGTCTTAGTTGTGACTTCAATTAACATCCAGGCGTTGAAGACGTTCAAGCAGATAATATTTATTTACTGCTGAACAAACGTAAATGAAAAGGATCTTCACAAACAAGGTAAATGACTTGGAACAGAGGTTATGGATTAAATGTGGATGATGTCGCCTGCTGCACGATGCAGTAAAAACCCGTGTTACCTCCCAAACCCGCCTCCCCTACAGACCCTCCCTCTGATCGGTGGTAAACATGGACCCTACAGTGACGTCAGGGAAGAGGTGAGACCGCACCATTAACCCGACACTGAATCAAACCAAGACAAAATAGAAAAGACGACAATGGCTCCTGCAACAGACTGAACTCTGTCCGGGTTCAGACTTAGGGAGAACAACAGTGTAACAGTCCTGCATCGTTGCAGTGATGCTCACGTTACTGTTGCAGCATCGTTCTCCATCATCAGCGTCGTTCTCCATCTTCTCTATTTCCTCTGGTCTCTCTGCGTTTTCTCTGTTGGTTTGTTTTCTTTTTTGTCCTGGACAATTATTTACAGGAGATAAACCAAAAGTCAGTGTTGACCAACTGGCTCATTTCCTGTTCTTTTGCACTATTATTTGTTGCTGACTGTTAAATTAATTTGTGCTGGAATGAGGCACAATTATTAAGGTATAATAAATAACCTACTGATTTTATTTATAAATTAAAATTATGAGACTTTGACGTCACCACCAAACAACTTCTACAACAACAACAAGAACCACAGCAAGAACACACCACAACACAGGGAGTCCATCCTCTCCCATTAAAAAAATAAAAACAAAATGTATTAATGGGTTGATAATTCAGTCTATTGGCATCCACCACACTGCTGGTCATAATTATAATTTTAGATTTTTTTCTGTCAACATTGTGTGATTCTATATTGGTCAGATACCTTCAAAGTTAATAATGTGGACAAGTATGATTAACTGCATGGTTAAATGTAGTTTATATTCATAGAAGTGACCGTGGGCTCTTCTGTGTGGAGTTTGCATGTTCTCCCTGTGTCTGCGTGGGTTTTATCCTGGGTCTCCAGTTTCTTTCCACAGTGCAAAGACATGCAGTTAGGTCAATTGGAAAATACGCTAAATTGCCTGTTGGTTTGAGTGTGCGCGTGACTGTTACTTGTACGTCTGTATGTGTGGGATAGCCAACTGGGATAGGCTCCAGCACGGCCGCAAAAGCAGTAGAAGATGAATAAACATGTCTACTGGTTTAACAACAGATGACGTAACACATTCAGACGATATTGTAGCGACCTAGCAGGTGGCTGGTGCAATCGGCCCAGGGGAACTATGGGTAATGGGCCATGTAAATAGTGCTGTCTTGTGCTTTATTGAAAGCAGGTGGAGTCACTTGAGGTTATGCGGTGTACGGCATATAATTGCTCTTGCATCCGCCTACATTTTGAACTAGTTTGCTTTAGATTAGCCTAGCATCCAAGCTAGCTGTGAGCTTAGCTGCTAAAAGTTAGCTAGAGCTAGTTAGCTTCTGCTCCGCCACCCACCGTTGCAATATGCTGGGCTGTTGGAGCTCAATGCTTATCAAATTGAGTTCAAAGAAAAAAATATGGAGAAAGAAGTTTCTACCAAAGTTATTGTTAAGTGATGTTTGTGTACTTTAACATTTGTCTCTTGTCTTTTTGTTGTTTTTCTTTTTAAATTATTAGGACGTAGGATTAGTTGCTAATTCAGCATCATCCTCATCCTTAAATGAAAATGAGGATCATGACCTTGTTTCGGTCATTCGGTGCCACAAAAACGTGTTATTGCCAAAGGGTTTTTCAGCGTACACTAATTTTGCAGCATTGCATTTAAACGGCATAGTTTGAAAGCAGTTGTGTCTAGAAGTCTCTGTTCTCTTGCTCTGGATGTTGTCGTTTTGAAGAGTGTCCCGTCAAAGTTAATGATGAGTCATCCCTAAAAGCTACTGAGACAAAGTGTGGCACAGTTGCAAAGAACTGAGAAGTCGACCTGTATGTGCAGAAGACAGAGCTACAGTATGACCACGTAGCCTCTACTCTGAAAATTTAGGGAAGTTGGATGAGACTGTGGTAGATTCAGGTTGTAGGGACCAAGTTCCAACTACTGGAACAATATAAACCCTGACAAAGCAATGACTTATTAAGCTTGCAAATTGTAGCGCCCTCAAGGATCAACGAACGTACGATGTAGAATTATAAAACAGGGTTTATTCTAGTCTTGACAACCCATGAGAACTGTTCACAAAGGAAAACAACATAAGGAAAAAACAAGATATCAGAGCTTGTTCTAATCCAATGTTACAGCTTCGTTGATAAGACATTGATCACAGAAAACATTTAAAGAACACAAACCTCGTGAGCTGACATCCCAGAGGGGGCTAAATAATATTTTATTTTCTTCTCTATCTTCTTTCGCTCTTATTTCTTAATTTTATCTCAAATTTTTACGTTTCTTTCATTCTTAGTGGAGCTAACAGGCAGCTACAGCCGACAGATAGCATGTTACTCAGCAAAAAGGGCTCGGGCAGAAACCGAAACATAAAACAATTGTACCCGCTACAAACTACCAGTAGATGGCGCAAAAGAGCACGTCTGGACACAGCTCAATGGGACATTAAATGATAATACTGTTACACAAATAATGCACGAAACAGAGCAGGGGTCTCAGGATGGTAAATGGTCTGTATTTGTATAGCACTTTTCTACCTATTGGTACTCAAAGCGCTTTGACACTGCGTCTCTTTCACCCATTCACGCACACATTGTTACAACTCTCGCCTCAGGACTAAACTACGCTGGAGTCCCGGGGGCAGGGATGACCTGAACCCCTGGTACTGACTCCAGAAATCGCCACACGATGGCGCCAAACCAACGCGAGGGGGAGAGCTCAACCTCAGGAGCCTCTTCCCACTCACAAGATCTGAAAATACAAAGGGGGCTGCTCAAAACTAGAGCCTGTGCCCACACTAACAAGACTGTAGGGGGAGGACCCAATAGCACAACCCAAGACACTGAAGAATGGTAACTAATACTTTAATAGACAAATCAGAGGACAGAGTAACTTAACAATTGTAGGAATCTAAATAGTTAAGTAGTAGTTAAAATAGTAGTTGAAAGCTTAGATAGTAGGATGCATGCAGAAAACAGAACAAGCCGATTGCATTAAAGTATAGTTTGAAACACACACATCAGATTTAGAGAATAGTAGAGACACCAGATGCACCCAGACACGGCAGAAAATAAGATAAGTAGGGAGTGAAACATGTGAATGTCTGTAGAAGGAATGTGCTTGGATCCATAGGTTATGGGACCACAAAGCAACGGAGAAGATAAGACACCAATAAACCAGCCATGGAGACGAACACCAGACCACGGCATCAGGATCCAGTTACACCACAGAAAGATGCTCTGTCCAGCATAAAAGTGTGGGTCGAGGGACAGACAGTGTCAGTCAGACTTCGTGCCCTGACTATATGCTGTATAGTATAGAGACAGACTGACCCAGGCCTGTACATTATTATTCTTCAAGTTTGAAATAAAAGCAAGACTGATTTTTATCAGACGTTTCTCCTCATCATTCAACGAACGCGCAGAGCTGGGATTGGGAGAGCAGCTCAACACAAAATACTACTAAACCAAAACATACCACAGACAGAACAGTGACAGACTTTCACTCCAACAGAAACAGGAATCTAAACAAGGACAAGGTGACTACACTTAAACCCAAACGAAACCCATACATTAAATACTAACCAAACTAAGTGAGACAGTACAAACCCCAAACAAGCCTCAACAGGCACCCACATACTTTAACAGAAATCAACTCCAAACCTACAAACACAAACCAACACTCCAAATACTATAGAACACTTACTACATACAAATGGGTCCAGAAAAATACAAATGTGGTCAACCTAATGACAAGCGGTAACACCAATGACGAGCCAGCAAAGCATGAAGGGACAAGGGGGAACTTAAATACAAACAAAACAGGAAACAACAAACAGGTGAAACCAATAACCAATGAAACAGGAAATGAACAAAACCCCAACGAAGAAGAAGAGGAAAAAGAAGGGTGAGCACGAGCACCCTCCGGTGGTCGGAGGGCGAATTGTCACACACATTCACACACCGACACACCGGGGGCAACTTGGCGTTCAGTGTCTTGCCCAGGGACACTTCGGCACATGACTAGGGAAGCCAGGAATCGAACCACCGATCTTACAATTGGTGTGCGACAGCTCTACCACTGAGACACTGCCGCCCCTGGATGCCATAATTCAAAAAGTCTTGATGCATGGAGTAATGCTCTGGTCCAGACAGATGCTCATCCTGTTTTACCAGAGCTGTAGGGATGACATTGTTTGTTTTATGCCACCGGGAGCATTATTCAGAAATGAAAGGGTCGTAGTGCATCGTTCTATGTGTACAAGCTGGTGGTGCACCGTCCTTCACAAGGATTATCCTCTGTGCCCGGAGCGACATGTCACCAACGACCACAAGACTGCTCTGTCATTTTTCTTGGCCTTCTTTGTGACGGACTTAACATAAGATAAAGGACAGAAAATAAAGTCCAGACCAGTTAAGTTTTTTTGTGATGCTCCATCATTTTGTTGTCTTACAACTTCTGTGGAGTCACACTTCAGTGAGTATCTGTTGGACAGATGCTACAGTATCGTGACAGGTCAAGCCCAGGAAGATTCATTGCAGCTTCCAATGTTGCATCGCTGTTTGAGCCACGTCATGAAAAATGCGTTTGTGGTCTCTTTGTAAAGACAGAACTTTCTGGTTCCTCCTTAGCCTCCTCAGAAAATACAGCCGCTGATGTGCTTTCTTGACCAGCTGTGTGGTGTTGAGAGTCCAGGTAAGGTCTTCACTGATGTGGACCCAGAGGTCCTTAAGCCTTGTGCGATGCTCAGGCACATCGCCCCCTAGCTTCTGTGGTCGACATCGTCATAACCGGACCATAAAGAAGCCAACTCAACAGAATTACTCTACTACACACACACACACAAGTTTGTAATGGGTGCGTGGCCTGCCTCTGGGGGTCAAGGCCCCGACCTCTCGTTTTCACAATTGTCATTCACTACCCTTAGCTTAGAGAGAGAGAGATTTAGATTTTTCAATAAAACTTTATTTGTCATGATCAGATGACAAATAGTAAACAATTAATAAGAGGGATAAAAAAACAGGACATGGTCAAAAGAGAAATCAAACAATTGTCAAGTGACAAATAAATAGGTAAGTGCAATAAATAATCTAGATAAGAACCATTAAAAATTTAGTTCTTACTTTAAAATGGGTTATAACTCATTTAAAAGTGTAAAACAGATGCCGTTTTGGTAGCACTGAACGGAGCAAGTTAGATAGATAGATATATAGATAGGACTTTATTTATCCCGCAGTGGGGAAATTCTGGTGACCCAGCAGCAGCATAATTACAGTCAGAAAAAGAGTTACAATAATTACAAAAAAGAGTAAAATTTGTTTGACAGTATGTACATATCTGGACATAAAGTGCGAAGTTCCAAAATAAAAATAAAAATAAAAAATAAAATAACCTACATGCACATGGGCACCGCACGGCACACATCACACTATAAACATGCTTTAGTCATGTTGATGTGTTGTAGAGTCTTGTTGTCGTGGGTATGAAGGACGTCCGGTAGCTCAGTCCTGCACTTCGGGTGCAGCAGTCTCGCGCTGTGTGAGCTGCGTTGGTCCTCCACGGTTTGGTGCAGGGGGTGGGAGGGGTTGGCCATGATGGACGACAGTTTCTCCCGCGTCCTTCTACTGGCCACCACCTCGATGGACTCCAGTGGGCAGCCCAGGACAGAGCCAGCTTTCTTAACCAGTTTGTTCAGTCTTTTTCTGTCTCTGTCCGCGCTGCCGCCCGCCCAGCACACAACGCCGTAGAGGACTGATGCCACCACCGTGTCATAAACAGTCCGTAGGAGAGCCCTGCTCACCCCAAAGGACCTCAGTCGCCTCAGCAGGTGGAGGCGACTCTGGCCCCTCCTGTACAGGGCATCAGAGTTGTCAGTCCAGTCCAGGTTTTTGTTGAGGTGGACACCCAGATATTTGTAAGTGTCCACCATCTCGATCCCAGAACCCTTTATGCACACCGGCGGCGGTGGTGCTGGTTTCCGCCGGAAGTCAATCACCAGCTCCTTCGTTTTGCTGGTGTTCAGAACCAGGTGGTTATCCTCACACCAGTCTACAAAGTCGGTGATGACCCCCCTATACTCCAGCTCGTTCCCCCAGATACACATCCAACAATCGCAGTGTCGTCCGAGAACTTCTGCAGGTGGCATTTGCTGGAGTTGTACCTGAAGTCCGCTGTGTACAGGGTGAACAGGAAGGGCGAGAGCACCGTCCCCTGGGGGGCCCCCGTGCTGCAGACGACCACGTCAGACACACAGTTGCGCAGCCTCACAAACTGTGGTCTGTCTGTGAGGTAGTTGATGGACCAGCCGCCAGGTGTTGGTCCACGCCTGCAACCTCCAGCTTCCCCCTCAGAAACAAGATGGCGCCGCGTGAGTGGCAGCGCGTCTCAGCAGCTCTCTCCCTTTCCTCACTATTTCTCTTGTTTTTGGACACTTTTTTCTATTTTGTTTTATTTTTCATTGGTTACCTCAATCCCCTAAGGAGTTGTGCATCTAAGGGTACAAACTTTTTAGCTTTTGCACTAGCCTTTGCATTGTGGTGCCAACTTTTCCAGGCGGCCTCGGGGAACTACATTCACTGCGGCTCCATTGTTTACACCCGGGACCAGCTGTTAGCTCTTAGCCGCGTTGAGCTTCTCCACGCGAGGAAGCCGGATTTGTCTGCGTTTCCAAAGCTGCGGAGGAAAAGACGTGGCTGTAGAGCTGGAGTAAAGCGCCGGGAGAGGAAGCGGAGGTACAAACCGTGTCTACCCTCGGTTATCATGGGGAACGTCCGCTCTCTCTCCAACAAGATGGACGAGCTAACGGCGCTCACGAGGCTGCAGCGGGAGTACAGGGAGAGCAGCCTGCTGTGTTTCACCGAGACGTGGCTGAACCAGGACACACCGGACTCTGTGGTTTCCCTGGACGGTTTCACGCTGGTTCGTGCGGACCGGAACACAGCGGGGAGCGGTAAAAAGAAGGGAGGCGGGCTGGCGGTGTTTATTAACAACAGGTGGTGTAACCCCGGACACATCACTGTTACGGAACAGCACTGTAGCAGAGACGTTGAGCTACTAGTGGTCAGGGTTCGGCCGTACTACATCCCGCGGGAGTTTTCACAGGTGATCGTGCTCACTGTGTACATCCCGCCGTCGGCCGACGCTACTGCTGCATGTGAGCGCGTGCACAGCTCCGTGTCCCGGCTGCAGACACAACACCCGCAGGCCCTGATTCTCATCTCTGGGGACGTGAATCATGCCGCTGCCCCCCTCTCTGCCACCCTCCCCCACTTCAACCAGTACGTGAACTGCCACACCAGGGAAAACAAAACACTGGACCTTCTGTATGCTAATGTAAAGAATGCATACACCGCCGCCCCCCTCCCCCCCTTGGGCCGCTCCGACCACAACCTGGTCCGCCTGCTTCCTGTCTACACTCCTGTGGTGAAAAAGCAGCCACCACAGGAGAAAGTGGTGAAGATCTGGTCAGAGGAGGCAGGTGAGCGGCTGAGGGACTGCTTCCACACCACGGACTGGGACACTCTCTGCAGGCCTCACGGGGAGGACATCGATAGTCTCACAGACTGTGTCACGGACTACATTAATTTCTGTGTGGAAAACATCGTGCCATCCAGGACAATACGGTGTTTTCCCAACAACAAGCCCTGGGTGACCCCTGAACTGAAAGCCCTCCTGAATGAGAAGAAGCGGGCTTTCTTCTCAGGAGATAAGGAGGAGCTGAAAAGAGTCCAGCGGGAGCTGAAGTATGGGATCAGGAGGGGCAAGGACAGCTACAGAAGGAAGCTGGAACAACATATGGAGCAGAGCAACCCGCGAGAGGTATGGAGGGGACTGAGCCAGATCTCAGGCCATGGACAAAGGGGGGCTGGTCAACAGGTTGAAGGAGACCGGGCCTGGGCAAACGAACTGAATCTGTTTTTTAACAGATTCGATTCTGCCGGCTCACCAGCCCAGTCGAACCTCCCCCCGTCTTCACACCTCTCCGCTATAGTTGACTCCCACCAGCTGCAGCTGTTAACACCTCATCCACCTGGTGACTACTCTGCCCCCCCCTCCCACTGTGGACCCCGCTCAGGCCACAGCTTCAGACCAGTCACCACCCACCCCCCTCTGCCTCTCTCTGGACCAGGTCAGGAGAGAGCTAAGAAAGAACAAGGCCAGGAAGGCCACAGGCCCTGACAACATCAGCTCCAGGCTCCTCAGGGAGTGTGCAGACCAGCTCAGTGAGGTGGTCCTGCACCTGTTCAACCTGAGTCTGAGCCTGGAGAGGGTCCCGGCTCTCTGGAAGACATCGTGTGTGGTTCCGGTTCCGAAGATACCACATCCCAGGGAGCCGAACCACTATAGACCTGTGGCCTTGACCTCTCACCTGATGAAGACCATGGAGAGGATTGTCCTCAGCAACCTCCGCACCCAGGTGAGCTCAGCGCTGGACCCGCTGCAGTTTGCCTACCAGGCGGGCATCGGGGTGGATGATGCCGTCATCTACCTGCAGCGTCGGGCACTAACTCACCTGGAGTCCCCCGGGAGCACTGTGAGGGTCATGTTCTTTGACTTCTCCAGTGCATTCAACACCATTCAGCCAGCACTGCTGAGGGGGAAGTTGGAGGTTGCAGGCGTGGACCAACACCTGGCGGCTTGGTCCATAGACTACCTCACAGACAGACCACAGTTTGTGAGGCTGCGCAACTGTGTTTCTGACGTGGTCGTCTGCAGCACGGGGGCCCAGGGGACGGTGCTCTCGCCCTTCCTGTTCACCCTGTACACAGCGGACTTCAGGTACAACTCCAGCAAATGCCACCTGCAGAAGTTCTCGGACGACACTGCGATTGTTGGATGTGTATCTGGGGGGAACGAGCTGGAGTATAGGGGGGTCATCACCGACTTTGTAGACTGGTGTGAGGATAACCACCTGGTTCTGAACACCAGCAAAACGAAGGAGCTGGTGATTGACTTCCGGCGGAAACCAGCACCACCACCGCCGGTGTGCATTAGGGGTTCTGGGATCGAGATGGTGGACACGTACAAATATCTGGGTGTCCACCTCAACAGAAACCTGGACTGGACCGACAACTCTGTTGCCCTGTACAGGAGGGGCCAGAGTCGCCTCCACCTGCTGAGGCGACTGAGGTCCTTTGGGGTGTGCAGGGCTCTCCTACGGACTGTGTATGACACGGTGGTGGCATCGGCAGTCCTCTACGGCGTTGTGTGCTGGGCGGGCGGCAGCGCGGACAGAGACAGGAAGAGACTGAACAAACTGGTAAAGAAAGCTGGCTCTGTCCTGGGCTGCCCACTGGAGTCCATCGAGGTGGTGGCCAACAGAAGGACTCGGGCGAAACTGTCGTCCATCATGGCCAACCCCTCCCACCCCCTGCACCAAACCGTGGAGGACCAACGCAGCTCGCACAGCGCAAGACTGCTGCACCCGAAGTGCAGGACTGAGCGCTACCGGAGGTCCTTCATACCCACGGCAATAAGACTCCACAACACACCAACATGACTGGAAGCATGTTTATAGTGTGATGTGTGCCGTGCGGTGAACATGTTGCATATAGGTTATTTTATTTTATTTTTCTTTTCCTTTTGGAACTTCTTCGCACTTTATGTCCATACATGTACATACTGTCAAACAATTTTACTCTTTTTCTTTTTGTAATTATTGTAATCCTTTTATTCTGTCTGTAATTATGCTGCTGCTGGGTCACCAGAATTTCCCCATTGAGGGATAAATAAAGTCCTATCTATCTATCTATCAGTGCTGGCTGAACGGTGTTGAAAGCACTGGAGAAGTCAAAGAACATGACCCTCACAGTGCTCCCGGGGGACTCCAGGTGAGATAGTGCCCGATGCTGCAGGTAGATGACGGCATCATCCACCCCGATGCCCGCCTGGTAGGCAAACTGCAGCGGGTCCAGCGCCGAGCTCACCTGGGTGCGGAGGTGGCTGAGGACAGTCCTCTCCATGGTCTTCATCAGATGAGAGGTCAGGGCCACAGGTCTGTAGTGGTTCGGCTCCCTGGGATGTGGTATCTTCGGAACCGGAACCACACACGACGTCTTCCACAGAACCGGGACCCTCTCCAGGCTCAGACTCAGGTTGAACAGGTACAGGACCACCTCACTGAGCTGGTCTGCACACTCCCTGAGGAGCCTGGAGCTGATGTTGTCAGGGCCTGTGGCCTTCCTGGCCTTGTTCTTCCTTAGCTCTCTCCTGACCTGGTCCAGAGAGAGGCAGAGGGGGGTGGGTGGTGACTGGTCCGAAGCTGTGGCCTGAGCGGGGTCCTCAGTGGGAGGTTGGGCGGAGTAGTCACCAGGTGGATGAGGTGTGAACAGCTGCAGCTGGTGGGAGTCAATTGTAGCGGAGAGGTGTGAAGACGGGGGGAGGTTTGACCGGGCTGGTGAGCCAGCAGAGTCGAATCTGTTAAAAAACAGATTCAGTTCGTTTGCCCAGGCCCGGTCTCCTGCAACCTGTTGACCAGCCCCCCTTTGTCCATGGCCTGAGATCTGGCTCCATACCTCTCGCGGGTTGCTCTGCTCCATGTGTTGTTCCAGCTTTCTTCTGTAGCTGTCCTTGCCCCTCCTGATCCCATACTTCAGCTCCCGGACTCTTTTCAGCTCCTCCTTATCTCCTGAGAAGAAAGCCCGCTTCTTCTCATTCAGGAGGGCCTTCAGTTCAGGGGTCACCCAGGGCTTGTTGTTGGGAAAACACCGTATTGTCCTGGATGGCACGATGTTTTCCACACAGAAGTTAATGTAGTCCGTGACACAGTCTGTGAGACTATCAATGTCCTCCCCGTGAGGACTACAGAAAGTGTCCCAGTCCGTGGTGTCGAAGCAGTCCCTCAGCCGCTCACCTGCCTCCTCTGACCAGATCTTCACCACTTTCACCTGTGGTGGCTGCTTTTTCACCACAGGAGTATAGACAGGAAGCAGGCGGACCAGGTTATGGTCGGAGCGGCCCAAGGGGGGGAGGGGGGCGGCGGTGTATGCATTCTTTACATTAGCATACAGAAGGTCCAGCATTTTGTTTTCCCTGGTGTGGCAGTTCACGTACTGGTTGAAGTGGGGGAGGGTGGCAGAGAGGGGGACAGCGGCATGATTCACGTCCCCAGAGATGAGAATCAGGGCCTGCGGGTGTTGTGTCTGCAGCCGGGACACGGAGCTGTGCACGCGCTCACATGCAGCAGTAGCGTCGGCCGACGGTGGGATGTACACAGTGAGCACGATCACATGTGAAAACTCCCGCGGGATGTAGTAACGAACCAGCGTGAAACCGTCCAGGTAAACCACAGAGTCCGGTGTGTCCTGGTTCAGCCATGACTCGGTGAAACACAGCAGGCTGCTCTCCCTGTACTCATGAGCGCCGTTAGCTCGTCCATCTTGTTGGAGAGAGAGCGGACGTTCCCCATGATAACCGAGGGTAGACATGGTTTGTACCTCCGCTTCCTCTCCCGGCGCTTTACTCCAGCTCTACAGCCACGTCTTTTCCTCCGCAGTTTTGGAAACGCAGACAAATCCGGCTTCCTCATGTGGAGAAACTCAACGCGGTTAAGAGCTAACAGCTGATCCCGGGTGTAAACAATGGAGCCGCCGTGAATGTTTCCCGAGGCCGTCTGAAACAGTTGGCACCACAATGCAAAGGCTAGTGCAAAAACTAAAAAGTTTGTACCCTTAGATGCACAAGTCCTTAGGGGATTGAGGTAGCCAGTGAAAAATAAAACAAGACAGAAAGAAGTGTCCAAAAACAAGAGAAATAGTGAGGAAAGGGAGAGAGCTGCTGAGACGCGCTGCCACTCACTCGGCGCCATCTTGAAAAAAAAAAAATTGTTGGTAAACTTGTAGAACTTAAAATCCACCCACACTCTGGCCCTAACCTAAGCATGGGAACGATGTCTTGGTTCTTCTTCTGTCTAGTTTTGTAAATGGCAAGTTTGGCTTGGCCAGACAAAAAGTTCAGCAGTTGCCACTTGATGGCATCGGTTCTGCTGTAACCAGCACCAAGGATAAAAACATTCACATTCACATTCACATTCCATGATACATTAAAATCTTCAAAAACACCAGACAATAACTTAAAAAGTGCCTTCAGTCTTTTGCAGTCCATGAAGCAGTGGAAGACAGTCTCGACCTCACACAGTGCTCACACATGCGGGAGCCTCCTGGGTTGATCCTCCCAGTGAAGGAGTTGACGGCTATCGCCCCGTGAAGAATCCTCCACTGAAGGTCTCCAGTTCTTTTGTTCAGTGGGGGCTTGTAGAGGACCCTCCAGACTGGCTGAGTCTGGGCAGGCAGCACCAGCCTCTTCCTCCAGACCGTGTCCATTCTGCTGCTCAGCTGTTTTAGATTCAGAGCTGTAAAACGATTTCCCTGTCAGTGTGTACAGGTCAAACAACTCGATGGAGTTTCTAAAAGCCAAGTTAAAACCCATCTCGGGAAAGGGATCCCGCTCATCTGGAGTCTCTGTGTGATTCGTGTAGTCCTGCAGCATCTCTCGTTCATCATCAGTCAGTTCTGCCGACAGGAGTTTTAGGAACTTTCCTGAGATCCTAGATGAGTGAAGACCTAGTGCGGAGGCCAATGCCTCTGCGTTCCGCAGTCCAGGACCAGCTACGTCCACCAGGTGCCGTAATGTTTTTCAGACCCGAGGTAACCAGAGCGTGAGTCAGTCCAGGAAAGGAGCTGTTCTGCAGGTCCAGTCGAGCCCCGTGGACCAGGGGCTCTGATATCAGCCAGTGGAGGGAGACTGAAGGCTCCAGCCTCCTCCATTTAAACAGACCCCAAGACCTAAAACACTCTGATAAAAGGCAGGTAGAACTGTAACATTAAAAGCAATAGCATCCATTAAAAACAAGGCAGTGTCCAGGTTCAGCTTGTTAGTCCTTCTAAAAATGGCAGAAGCCACGGGTCTCCATACCACGTCCTCTGGGCCACAGAGAAACCTCTGAGCGAACCGAAGCCTAAAAGCCAGCACTCTGCTGGACAGATGAACTAAACCTTGTCCACCTTGGTCTTTAGACAAGAACAAAATACACTGGGGCACCCAATGAAGCTGGTCCCAGAAGAAATCTACCACTTTGGACTGGAGCAGTTTCAGGAGGTCAGCAGGGGGGTCCACACAGGCCAAGCGATGCCAGAGCCCACTTGCCACCAGGTTATTAATAATGAGGGTCCGTCCCCTGTAGGACATGTGTGGCAGTAACCATCTCCACTTCTGCAGCCTGCCCTCTACCTTCTCTACGACACCATCCTGTCACGACCGGCAGTTACTTCTGGTTCGTGCCCCATTATTGTGGAGAGCCGACCGGATGCGCACACAACACCTCAGCCAGCTTTCACTGATTACCTGATTCCTTTCACCTGTCTCTTGTCTCTAACGCCTCTTAAGCCCTGTTCGCAGACAGCCAGTTGTCAGATCGTCAACTTCGTTCCGGCACAAAATACCCTGAAAGCACCGCCTGTTCCATGAGTTTTTGAACTGCCGCTTCTCGCTCTGACCCACTCGACTTCTGTTCCTCGTCATGCACCACGACCACGCACCTGACTACGACTCACACTGGAACTAGCTTCATTGTCTTCACGGGCACTGCACAATCCAGAACTATGAATTGACCGTCACCGAAGTGAACGGAGTTCTCATTCACGGCTTCCGACCCTCAGTGGTCCGTAGCGAATAGGATTAGCTGCTAACGGATGCAATAGGATGTTTGATTGTTTTATAATTGTTTGATAATTGTAATATATATATATATATATTACAATTACAATTATCAAACATCCTATTGATTTACAGTAAGTATTAAAAGTCTGAATTATACAAACCGTTTTAAAATAAGTAAAGATAACACCAGTGAATTTTCTATCATCTTGTGCACTTAGACAGGTTTTCCCATGGCTTCATGGCTTTGTCTGGTTTTATTACATTGAAATTTATGTGTCTTGCTTTTCTCAAGTCAAGACACTTCCAGTGCTATGTGCTCCACAATGAAGCCACCAGGACCTTCCTTCCTGAGTAAAGTACTGATTTTATTTTAGATGGTGGGTGTTCAGCATGGAAACGATTTAAATATTATTTAATTTTAAAGTGTGCAACATGAGAGAATTTGATTATTATGATCTAACTTCAGAACATTTTGTCATATACAGGTAATATATAATGTTATTATCCAAAAACATTTATTAACATACTCATACGTGTACTCATGTGTCACTTCACACAGTTATAACATCAAATTGGAACTGCTGTCTGTGTAAGTAATTCCTGTATTTAAGTCTTTTAATGAACCAGCTAATATGTAAAAAGGTATATATGCACTATTTTCTGTCATGTTAATAAAAGCAGTTACTGTCTGGGTTTCTGCATTGTTGCTTACGATTTGTGCTTCAGACCGAGTTTCTTGAGCTGGGTGTCTAAGTACTAATAAATCCTAAACCATGCAGTAAAAGTACACAGTTCCTTGTGAGGTGAGAGTACAGGTCCACTAGAGCAAGGAGATGTTAGTCTGGCATTATGCATCAAATCATATTTATTTTTGCAGTAATGTATAGTGAGAGCAGATCAGACTTTTATTATGAAAACAGAAAGTAGCTTCCATCGCGTTTAATGCTCTGCTGTAAACCATAGAATAAGGGCGCACGACATTCTTAAATCGCGGTTTAACGACCGACGCTGGACGGACCGAGGTGCTTCAGCCCCACGTTCAAAGTGGACTCGTTCACACAAACACGGCACGAACAGTGTAATTAAACACATGATCTGATAAAACGGTACCAGCAGACACCGCGGCTCTAAAGAGGAACCTACTACTGCTACTGTAGCAAACACAGACGCACTAAAACCAGTAACAACGTGGTCGCAAGTTAATCTGGTGCTACTGCTCAGAGAGAGAGAGAGTCTGGATGTTAGATACGTTCAACGCATGTTATTCAGAGCTGGTCCTTTCCAGCGGTTTAGACTCTTGCTTCATGGTTTCGCATCAGATTAATTCTGGTAAAACTCTTAAATTAACAGCAGTTTGTTTAGATGGCGTAAAGCCAATAAAACATCCAACAAGGCAGTGACTAGGGCAGCTAACAGGCTCTGCTCCGCCTTCAAACATCTGCTGTAACTACGAGCAACCAGTGCGACATTCAGAAGTCGGTCACCAGTTAACGTGGTCACTTGTTAAAACGGAACAGCGGCACGTGAACCGCCCTGGTGCCTCGTGTCTTCATCGTCCTTTTAGATTTAACACAAGCGTTTCTTCGGTCTTGGCCACGACCAGTAAGCGACTCAACAAATCAAGGAAGGAAAAGCTGCGTCAATGCGTTTAGGCTCCAATATATAGAAAAACACCGTAAAAGAGAAATGTCAGAGTCATACGACATGAAGTAGCGTCATCACCACTGAATCATGGGAGATGAAGTCCACCAGAGGCAGGACGTAGTAGTGGGAAGCTAGAGGCACAGATGAGTCATGATGAGAGGACACGTTAGGAAGAAACCATGTAGTGAAATAAACCCACGAAGGACCAATAACGAACGATAACTTAGTAACAAGTCTCCTTAAAGCCAGACTCACATTCTCTGAAACTGGAGCCAAAGCAAAACTTAGCATGAAACCTCCTCTGACAACTGGAGGTTCTGGCTCAGACACTCAAAGACCTAATGAAGGTCAAATGCAGCGTTGAACCACTAGAAGCTTGTTTCCACTGAATGTCAGCACCAGCGTGTTGATGCTGAGTCAGAGCCAGAGAGGCTCCAGGTGGACGGAGGAGCCGATCGTCTGTGGCTACAACAGGACGGCAGCAAGGTTTTCACGCAGCTTCACGAAGAGCTTAGATCCTGTCACAGCCACAAACGTCTCATGGCTGTAAAGTCACGACCACATGTTGGCTCGTCTGCTGTTGTTTGTGTCTCAGATTGTTTTAACAAAACCCTCTGATGAATCAGACTCATCCCAGTCTGAGTCTTTTAAGACTTTGTTGTTTGTGGATGGTTTTCAAATCTTGTTTACTGAAATGTCTCATCATCTGAGCTAAACTAGATAAAATTCAGCACATGGTTGGTAGGATGGGGAGGAGAGTTCTAGGTACCCAGCAGAAGATGGAGAATAGGTCTCTGAGTTTTGTCCAGCGACTCGATCAGTCCCTTATTTTCACATTGCAGCCAGAGCTTAGACCTGAGACCTCACCTAACCTCCCTGACTTCTTACTGCAGTTACCAACAGAGGAAGACAGGAGGGCTGAGAAGCTGGATTCGGTCTATCCAAGACCTCTTAGACATAGAAGGTGCAGGTGGACAGGAGGTTCCTCACCTTGGTCACATCTCAGTCAGCATCAGGGAAGAATGAAAATGTTGATACTTTAGCTCTAGTTGTTGACAACCCGTCTCATCCACCTTTCAAACTGCCAGTCCTGGTCAAAAATGAGACTACATGACATTAACGTGCCGGCAGGTACATTTATTGCTGAGCTTTATCTTCCCAAGTCTGTTTCAACGCCAGTGGGAATAGTGCAGCATCATCCCACATCAGTCTCTGCTGCCTTGTACCAGCAGCAGGAAGGAAAGCTAAGCGTTATTGCGAGTTTGGGACTTTCTCAAACTTGATGCAGCAGGTCATCGTTGGTCAGCATCTCTCTCCAGTTTCGATTTTAACATCCAATACAGGCTGGAAGGAAGAACCAAGATGCAGACGGTCTCTCCAGACGCCGTATCCTGGCAACTCAGACCAGGATGAGGACAGTCATACTTAAAGGTTCATTGCACAGTTAATGTGTGGTAATAAAGAGCCCAATGTTCCTTCTGGAGCTGTGAGGACACTGAGCCAGAGGCATCAGTGTGTTGCACCATCTGATTCAGAGCCTGATATAGTGCTACCCATCGAGACTGTTGCCACTGAGGACTCAGCCAACACGTCCTGCTGCTGGTCCTCTACACCTTCATCCTCATCCTGGCCCTGTACACGTATCTGAAGTGTTGTTTATTAGATGAAGCTTCAACAGAATAAGATGGAAAATGAAATACCTTCCCCCTTTTTTAATGAATATTTAGTTATTTGTTGTTGTCAGAAACCTCAGAGATGCTGAAGATGTTGTTTAGTTCCTGTAACCTTTGTTCCAGTTTAATAAAGCTACAGAATGTGACGTATTGATGCGGCTCACAGTCACTGCAGACGTACCAGCTACAACCAGCATGTGAACCCTTCAAACACACACACACTGATGTTACCACAGCTGGTCTGGAGCCACGGCCTCACAAAGAGCCGCTCATCAACCCACCAACACTTATCAGACGCAGCGAGAAAATGTCTATGAACCACCTGAAGGTTGGTGAGAGGAGCTCGTAACATCACAAGTGTTTTAAAATGTTGACTACAGGCAACATCTGGAGCAGAGAGATCAGAGTCAGTTAGTGTCTAATCACATCATACAGTCAATAATAATTACATGTCCATTTGTTTATAAATAGCATCTCTGTCATAAACTCTTCACTAAAGCGAATTAAAGCTAATTCAGTGTCACACAAGTCAAAGTAAAGCTAAGTGTTAGTGTCATGTTTCCCCCATCAAGTAAAATTCAATTGACTTTTCCTCCGCTGATAATTTGTTGGTTCTCTTTTGATTATTTATTTTATTTCTGTAGCTGTGACTTCTAATTCCTCTGATTGCAGATGTTCTTCAAAGTGACTCGTTGTCAGCGTCGTCCACACGATCAGCGTTGTTGATGTCGACTGACGGTATTTGCCACATTATGACTCCTGTCCACAGTAGCAGAACTGTCCAGGTTGTCATTGCTGTGCGAGTTGACGGCGTCTTCATCGCGAACCAGAGTTTCCTCAGCTCAGTCATCCTGGCTACAGGTTTCACCGTCTTATCCGCGTCTGTGAGGTCGAAACACGACAAGACAAACTAGAAGTGTTGTCCAAACGTTGAACACGTCCTCATAAAACACCAGCAGAGAAGAAAGAGTCTGAGTCTGAGAGTCTGTCTCACCTCAACATGTTCAAGTGTGTGAAGGTGAATTTGTGGCGACAAAGTTAATTGGACCTGTTGTTAAATTAGTTTAACTTTTTAAACTTTGTTTCATCTGTTGAATATTTATTTTACGTGTTTTTAAATGAGGACCAACTGTGACCAGACGTGGTCATTGTATCACTTTAACTGTACTCACCCACATTCTGGGAAACGTCCGTCTTCATCGTTCTTTGCATCTTGAGACCAACGCAGGTGTAATTTCTTGTTTCAGTCACACTGGTGGGTTCGTTCAAATGAAGCAAACACAAACGTTCTGCTTCTTTGTTGTCTCCACTCTCTTGGCAGAGGTAAAGTCAACCTGTCGCAGTGAGAGGAGGCTCTTTGCCTCTTACCCATGGAAGCAGCGTGAACGATGACAAATCCGCCCGAAAATAATGAACTAGTTACTTGGACTCAAAACAAATGTGAGCAGCTGCACGAGACTCCAGGAAGTAGATTTACTTTCTCTTTCGAGTTCACCTGCCCAGGCATGAAAACCAAGCGGCTGGAGGCCTTTGAAGGCTCAGGTGGCAGCGCTGACACCTGCTGCTCTTCTCTCATCTAGATTTCATTTGCGTGTTTTTTTTTTTACAATGACAATGAATCGTAAAACTCCTGAGCAGTAAACCAGTGGATGAACCTCACAGAACATTAACAGTCCATCATGTTGATCCGTGTTGGGCCAGTAGATGGCAGCCGGAGCCCAAACGCCTCCATCTCACTGGTTCTCTGACTGTCACGAAGAAGCACATATGCATGTAGAGCTGGTTCAATGGGTCCGAAGAATATTTAACCACCTTAGTTTATTTCATCTAAGCTGAAAGATTTCTTCTCGTTTGTATTATAATGTCATTAGTCTGAGACCTATTATGTGTATAAATAAATATATATGTATCTCATCTTGCCTCTTGTTTGGAGCTGACACTGTCAGAGACTCCACGATGCAGATGTGATTATCTGACGATCAACATGCTTTCACTTATATTTACACCAAATGAGCTGAAATGCCAGGAGACGCCTACAGCGACGGAGAAACCCTGGAGGAGACCTGAACTAAAATATAGCACAGACGCAGTTTGGGCTGGAGGCCAACACATGGTTGATTTCCTGTTAATGAACATGTCCCAGTGAAATGAGCTGAACCCAGGACCACATGCAAACTCCTTTCAGCATCTGTTACTTTCACAGTTTTAAATCTGACTGAGATGACGCAGCCACGTTTTCACCGTTTCACCTCTGAGGACCATAAACCTCAGGTCCTGCTGATCCTCTCAGGCCTGAGGTGGATCCATCCTCTAACCTCCTTCTCTGCGTCTGCAGCCTGTGACTGGTGAACCACAGACTGCGTCAGCTCTTCCTACGTCGCTTTCCATTCATTGATCCAGGAAAGACAAAGGCTCTGTCAGTCCTCTGGTTCCTGCCTCCTCACCTCTGCCGAGCAGAACTCGCCCACTGACTCTGAGTCTGGCTTGAACATGCACCGAGGCAGCAGCTCGTGTGTGAAGGTGTGGACTGAGACTCGGCTGAAGGCGAGAAGTCATTTAGCTGCACCAGACATTCATCACAGGCTCAACCAGGAGACAGACCAGAAGCAACTGTACGACACAAACATAACCTTCCTGTTGACCCTCTGGACACATGAGATGCTCACATACTGAACGCACATCAGATTGTGATTAGCTTAATAATAAATTGATCAACAAGAGGTTTGGATTTTAAATTCCCTGCAGATGTGCATCATTTATTGAAATGTAAATGTTCTTTTATTGTGTAACAGCTGCAGGTTCATTTCCTGGAACCTAAACACAGGACGAACCCGACAAGCGTTGCTACCAACTGTCTGAGCCACTGGTGAGTAGCAGCGTGACATCTGGACTCATACAGTACTTACTGCACTGAAGCAGCAACGAGGCACCGATTATGTCAGACAAACAGAAACTGGCAGTGAACAACAGTCTCTGTGAAGAGTTTGGGGAAAATTATCAAAAATTGAACAGAGACTTGGTGGTGAAACTTACGGTACCTTCCTGGTAAAACCCACTGAATTTAGAAGGTGTTTGACTTTCAGTTTCTGTTTCTCACCATGTAAACATCAGTAGGTTACATGTAAGACTGATGCTAACTCACAGCAACTGGATTCATTCAGTACAGAAACATCGTTGCAGTCACTTTACAGAGAAACGCATCAAAACAGTCTGTGACCTTTGACCTGTGAAACCTCAGGAACAGTGGATCACATTGTTACTCAGGTCACATAGTCACTAAACTAGTAAAGGTTGTTTAAAATCACAGTTTATGCTTCTCTGACGTGACTACTACTGACGTCATGGAATAGAAAGAAGAATCCAGGTGTGGAGCGAATGAATCAGGGAATGAGGAAATACCTGTTCATGTAGAACAGAAAAGTCTATTTTAAGTCTCAGCTGTTGCTAAAATAATAATATTTTCCAGATGACTGATTAACTATGATGTCACAGATACAAACTATGTTGTCAAATAAACAAGCTAATTATCACCTGCTACTGTCTCTCATGTTCAATCTCGTTCATCTTTTATTCCACGACGTCATCGTCAGTTATTGTTGGCAGATAATAGAAACCAAATCAGATCAGTTGGATGTGTTCTGTTAAACATTAACAATAAAGTGTCAGTAAACAGGTTTATTACATTTGGTTTCTCTTAAGCAACATCATATAAAGGCTTTGTTTGCTCTGATTAGATTCTGAGCCTTGTTTAACTTTTACCTTAATCTTTGCCAGTTAAAAATATCTTTCGTCATTTATTAAACATTTGTTTTTAGGCATTTTCATCTCATTGTTAGACAAACAAATGTCTGACGCACACAAACATGACAGGTCACATGGTTGAAAAAAACCTGCAGTGTCACACATGTTTACAAACGTCTCATGTGTTTATATTATTATATTTAGGCTATTTTCAGAAAAAGAAACCATGACTCAAACAAACAAACAAACAAACAGAACAAAACAAAACAACTCCTACTAAACAGCTACAAAAATAAAACCAAACAACTGACTTGTGCAAATGTAAAAGACTGATGAGATTCTTCTCCTTGATCCGCGTCCACCCGCGTCCGGACGCTTCCTGTCAGATACTCGCCAGGTTCAGTGTCGAGTAGAAAGTCTCTCCAGCATCCAGAGCATCATCTGCGGACGAGGGACACGAAGCGTTAACGGAAGCCGAGTCCAGCCTTCAGCGTAAGCACACCAAGCCGAGCAGCGGAGAGCTCCGGGGTTTCCCCAGCAAAGGTAGAAACCACCGTCTCAGGTTTCTGCTCGCGCTGGCGTTTACATTCTACCCACAGAGAAGCGTGAAAGTCAACAAAACACGTGTTAATAATAACACACTTACAGACGAATAACAATGTAAATCCCTGTCATGGGAATTTACTCTGGTTAAGCTTGTTAACTTGTCAACTGGCACAATCAGAGTCTGTCTATGTGGATCACGTTGCATATTACTTCATAACCAAGTTACATATAAACAGAAGGAAGGAAGTGACCTCAGTTTCTACCAAAACAACAACAAAGACACATGGAAAAATGTTGGTCAACTGTCAGCAGATACTATGAGACAGATAAGTCACAGGTTGGCGAGAACTAGTTTATGATTTAATAACAGGTTGTAATTTAAATCTTCGGTTTCTCTGAGAACGTAGTAGAATGAACACAGGTAGTAGCAGAGACACAATAAACTCTAGTCAGCGAATCTCTTGCTGTGTGTGTGTGTGTGTGTGTGTGTGTGTGTGTTTACCTCTCATCCTCTGCGGTTGTACGTCCTGTGTGACGGTGACATCAGTATATGAAATGTCCTGGTCAGCGTCACCTGTGGCACAAAGTGGAAACAACAAGCTGAGAGCAACGCATCAGGACATCAGCGTCTCTAACGACACATCAGTAACAGAGCGGAGGTGGTGAAGAGCAGAAGCTGTAAAGACGCTTCCCCTGAAAACACGTAGACACGTCCATTAAACGGGCTGTCGACAAATAAAAGGACATTTCCTGTAAGGACTGGACTCAGTTTGCTCTCAGAGGAAACATCGTCTGCTATAAAAAAGCAATAGTATTTTCTGAAGCCATTTTCTTGAGGAGTTCTCAGTGTTTGCTTCAGTTAATGATGAGATCATGTGAGGTGGAATAAATTCCTCATGTTTCTGTTGAACCGGAACCTTCAACAGGAACCAGGCTAAATGGACCATGCAGCGTTTCTAAGCCTCCTCCTGTGGAGGAAACAACCTTTGATTCTGGTTATGTTTGAGACCCTAAACAGGGATGTGACCGGGCCACTGATCAAGTTCACACACAAAAACTGATTGATTTCTCTCCAACCAGCTTCTATTGTTCAGAAATAACGTCGCACTAGAACATGGTCACCTTTATATTAACCACACAAGCACATGTGAAACTGAGTCTCTTAATATTTCCGCTGGGCCGTATCGTAAATTAAATGGTGGCTGTAGTCTCGCTTGCGTTTCCTCCCACTCGTCATTATCAACACAGACAAGACGATTTGACGACACGATAAGGACTCGAGTTCAGTTTTGTGCGACACAGCTTACTGCTACAGGCAGGACGGGTTGAGCGTAAACAGGAGGACGGCTGACGGCTTCTCTAGTGGCTACAGGTGAAACAAGCAGGGCTGCAGCAGCGCAAACACATCAGAGCAGAGCGTGTGCGTGTGATGCGAAGACAACATACAGGATGCAGATCTGTGATGAAAACACACTGACCTTTGTGGCTTCTCCAGAGACAGAGCAGCACCAGCGCCGTCAGGAGACAGACGCTCACCACAGGAAGCAGAAAGTACGCGAGGCTGGAGCTCTGTACCACACGAGGCCCTGCTTCGAAACAAAAACACCTGGTCTGACCTTAATGCATGAACCAGGGGCTCTGAGACACGGCGAGCGCGGCGTAAGGTAACGTAAGCTAATCGCTGCATGCACACATCAGTGTCTGCTCATGTCTCCCAACATGAAGGAATATGTCTCTAAAGGTCGAGGTCAGAAACAGATTCTCAAGGTTTGTCGTTGTCTGCACTTACCTTATAAATGCATCCAGAATAATGAACAACGTGAACGTCTCACCTATGACGCTCAGTCGACTGGTTGGTGACTCTCCTGCTCCGGAGATGCTGCACTTGTAGAGGCCGCCGTCAGATTCAGAGACGCTGCGGAGGCTCAGGCTTCCTGTGGAGCTGCTCCCGATGAGACGCTCGTCCTTATAGAAATCAGCCGCGACAGCGGAGGAAGAATTAATCCTGCTTCTACAGCGAAGACTCACAGCCTGACCCTCGTCCAGAGGAAGAGTAGGACTCTCCAGGATCACAGAACCAGCTGAAAGACGACCACTTGCATTATTGCTGTGCACGGCTCTGTCTGTGTGTCTGTGGGTGTGATGTGTGAACATAAAATCAATCTGCTTTCGACATTTAACAGGAAACAGACCAAACTTCAAACATTATTTGTGAATAACGTCCGTAAAACTACCAAAAAGTGTTTGTTTCCAGAATAGCTTCAATATATTTCAGCCCAGTATGAACCATCACGAACCAACAAAGCTCCAAACACTTAGTTTATGTGTTTTAAGACTCTGGGCCCAAACTCAACGGTGGGAGAATCAGATTCAGACGATGAGTGAGCAGAAAAAACTAGTTGACACTTTGAGGTGACAACTGTTAACGATCAAGATCAAAACTGAAGATTAGCAGCCCTACATTTTAGCAGGTCAGTTATAAGACGAGCAGCCTCCACGTGTGCTCTGTTAGATTTAGTCATGGACTAAATGAAGGCAGAGTTTGACGCACCTGTCACGTTGATGGCGACGGAGATGCTGCATCCTCCTGATCCAGACTCGCACCAGTAAACTCCACTGTCCGACGGGTAGAGGTCAGTAATATTGCAGCTAGATTCATTTGTGACACAGTCTGCATTTATTTGTGTGCTCGTGTTCCTTTTCACTCTCCAGCCGGAGGAGTTTCCCTTGTGCTCACAGATCACTGACACAGACTCATACTGGAAGAACTGGGATTTGTTGGGGATGAGCCTCAGAGCAGCTGCAGTAAACAGAGGAACAGACTTAAGCATTTAAAGCTTTAACAAGTTAGAAAGGTTACGTTTTACACACAGAGGTTTCGCCTGATCTAGTTGGTTTTACTGTGACGACTGTTCAGGGGCCTTATGCGAAACGAGTTGATTTATTCTGTTTGCATAAAAGAAACACAAATCAAGACCCACTACTGTAAGAGGCCAAAGTGCAAACAGCAGATGCAACGAAAACCGCCCACAGTCAAGACGAAAAAGAGCAACATGTAAAAGCAGCAGCTGCTCGTGTCAACGTGCAGTAAAGTTCAACTTTTATCAAATGAAGACAGTCGAGGCTTTTCAGCGACAAACACTTTGAAGCAGCTGAGGTTTGTCTTCTGACATATCATGTTTATTCATATGAAAGTCGTTATTTAGGATGAAATCCATCTGTCGCCAGGCTGCTTGAGTTCTGGTGGATACGAACACAACGTTTACAGCCTCTCATCATTCATCAGCATCATTCATCAGCATCATTCATCAGCTACTCATCAAACGTGGTTTCATTTATGGTTAAATAACAAATTTATTGTAAAGTAAAACCAAAACAATTTGGTTTTGAACTAATCTGTGAACTAAAGTTACGTTAAACAGCAACATTTGCATCAAAACTCAGAATCAGAGGAAAACGAGAATAAAACCGTGCATAAGCAAAAGGAGACTGTATTTTCAGGACAAAGTCAAACTTGAAATAGAAAGAAAGACGTGGTTCATACCGACAACAGTGCACAGCGCTGTCACCTCCATCCTGCTCAGACTGGCTGCTGTCACTCAGGCGGGGGGCTGCATCACACCCAGCGTCACACTATCGTACACAGGCCACCGCTTCCTGCTGAACCGATAACGTCCTGGTCCAAACGACTGCGTTTGTGCAGGATGTGTGTCAGCGTTTCTGCTGCTGCCACCTTAGTCGTTTTGACACAGATCATTTCACTTTGCTGATGAGCTCAACAGAGGCTGTTCATCAAGCCTTGGCACAAAACACCTCAGCACCACATTATGAAATTCACCTGCTGCTCTTACTGAGGCTGAACATGAGGCCGGTTGGTGGAGACTCGTCCTCTTCACGTGACTGTGGTTTCTAAACGTGTCCACGACGTCCAGGCTGCAGCTACTGACCTGATGAACAAGAAATAAATGAGATTTACCAATAAATCATATAAAACACAGTAACACAACAGGATTTAAAGGTTTTTGTAGTGTTGGTATCACTGGTCACAAACATAGATTGTCCTGATTCGCCAGCTTTGATCTTTATCTTTATTCAATCTGCTAAAAATATTAAAATGTGACTAAACATTATTATTATTATTATTATTATTATTATTATTGAGGATAACCACCTGGTTCTGAACACCAGCAAAACGAAGGAGCTGGTGATTGACTTCCGGCGGAAACCAGCACCACCACCGCTGCCGGTTTGCATAAGGGGTTCTGGGATCGAGATGGTGGACACTTACAAATATCTGGGTGTCCACCTCAACAGAAACCTGGACTGGACCGACAACTCTGATGCCCTGTACAGGAGGGGCCAGAGTCGCCTCCACCTGCTGAGGCGACTGAGGTCCTTTGGGGTGAGCAGGGCTCTCCTACGGACTGTGTATGACACGGTGGTGGCATCAGTCCTCTACGGCGTTGTGTGCTGGGCGGGCGGCAGCACAGACAGACCGGAGGTCCTTCATACCCACGACAATAAGACTCCACAACACACCAACATGACTAAAGCATGTTTATAGTGTGATGTGTGCCGAGGGGTGAACATGTTGCATGTAGGTTATTTTATTTTTATTTTGGAACTTCGCACTTTATGTCTAGATATGTACATACTGTCAAACAAATTTTACTCTTTTTTTGTAATTATTGTAATTCTTTTTTTCTGACTGTAATTATGCTGCTGCTGGGTCACCAGATTTTTCCCATTGCGGGATAAATAAAGTCCTGTCTATCTATTATTATTATTATTATTATTATTATCGTCGGCTGTCAAAACCATTACAGTCACATTACAGCCGTGACTCATGACGGGCTTTCCCTCACTTTATTTAGTTCACTGTGGGTTTTTTTATTACGGGAAGAACCTATTTCACCTCCTCCTTCTCCTCTTTCTCCTCTTTCTCCTCCTGGTCTCACGCGGATCCAGGTTTTCCAGAGTCGTCCTGCATCTTCTCTTTACGTCACATCCGCCTTGTTGTCGTCTCATCGTTACCGCTGATGTGTCCAGTTTAAATTATTCACAGCTTGAATCAAGCTCAGTTACATCCAGTCACTGATCTCAGCCATTCAACGAGACGCTGACTAATCCACTTCCGCATAACAATAAAAAGACGTAACGGACGCACGTGGCTGGTTTCGTTGTGTCGTCATCACGTAGGCGTCACGTAGCATAAATCAAACAGGACGCGGTTGGTTCGTTTCATGTTTTTCACTGTTTGTAACGGCTGTGAAATGGACCGAAGCGAACCGAGTCGGACTTTCTCTCTGTGGATCCTCGTTTTTATTGGGTTCGTCTCTTCGCCAGTTGAAGGTAAAACCACAGATTAATATTCACTAACTAACCTGGTTAATGTGAATTAAAACATTATTACAGTCTGTTAATTTCAACTAGACTGGAGTAGTTTGTGGTTTTACAAACTTCGCCGAATCTTCTATTATCAGCTGATGTTTTCTTCGTATCGTTGAATGAAGTGAAGTTTACACTTTGGATCCAGATACAACAGAAGCAATAAGCTTGAGAACATGTGAATAACACGTGAATGAGAAGCGTGACTCATGAGATTAATCATCTGAGTCATGATGTGGCCACGTGATGTCTGGTATCTGACTCATAAATAAAATGTCGTTTTGGGTTTTTTGTGACATGAGGAAACTTTGTGTTTATTCTAAAGTTTCTTCTTTCCTGATCAGCAGGTGTTTATTAAAGCTGAAGTTCCCTCAGTGTCACATGTTTTAAAATCTTCCAGGTCTGAATTCAAATTCATGTTTACTGTGTTTCATAAGCTACATTTCAGTATATTAATAGATCCTGAAAGTGAAGTCGTGCTTCATAATGTGTGTTTGTGGAAGTTTTAATCTCCTCCATCTTTCCAGCCCAGTCTCTGGTGATCGGTTCACCTCAGGTCGTCGTCGCTGCCCCTGGTGATGACGTCGTCCTGCGTTGCTACCTGGAGCCTCCAGCCAACGTAGAGGGTCTGACGGTGGAGTGGTCCCAGCCGGACCTGAAGCCCGACCCGTCGGATCCGCTGAGGCGGGTCGAGTACGTGCACCTGTACCGCAACAGACACGAAGTCACAGACATGAAGCTTCCGTCGTACGCTGGGAGGACGCAGCTGTTCACAGACCAGCTGAGACGCGGGAACGTTTCCCTGAAGATCCTCAACGTGACGCTGGCAGATGCAGGAAGATACAGATGCTTCATCCCCAAGTTGAGCAGCCCAGTGAAGGAAGCCACCGTTCAACTGGCTGTTGGTGAGAACACGCGTCCTGATGTTCACAGGGCCAATTAAGCTTCGCTCAGATTTAATGATTCGTTATGTTAAATTCAGAGCTGAACTGAATATTGTCACTATCAATTCTTTTATTAGATCCATATTTGATTAAAGCCTCAACGACAGAGACGCCTCTGGATCCCAGGAAGCTCACAACCCAAGAACCACAGGACAAAACATCCTCTGAGGGTGAGAAAGCAGGAAAGTGTCTGAAGGTTTTATCACTTTGTTTGTTTGTCAGCTGCTGGAGCTTTTTGTGCTGTTTTGACAGGTCAGTCCAGCCTGAGCGTCTGGATCGTACTCGTGGTTTCTGTGATTTCTGGCATCTTACTGCTTGGAGTCTGTTCGTGGCTTTATTATAAACGCCGAGGTAAAGAACAGGACAAAACTCAACAAATCAAATGGTCTTTACCTTATTCATTGGTTGTCCAGGATCCAAAGAAACAAGAACCTGTTTTCTAGGCTCCTCACTCGCTAATGGAGGCTTCAAACCAGACCCGTCGCTCCGGCAGAAGTCAGATCTTCACAGTTGATGCCAACAACCACCAGCTGCAAAAGACCAAAGAGATGATGGTGGACTTTCGATGCAACCTCTTCATCGACGGAGCAGCTGTGGAGCTGGTCCCTGAGTGAAATATCTGAGGGTCCAAACCACTAACAACCTCACCTGGAGAAATGAACCTGAACCTCCTAAGGAAGATGGAGAGAGCAGGACTGAGCACCTCCACCCTCTCCACCTTCTACAGGTGTGTAGTGAGGAGCACACTGGCCTCCTCACTTGTGTGGTACAACAGCTGCACAGGAGGGAAGTGGTCTCTGCAGCGTGTGGTGAAGACGGCACAAAACCCATTGGTGGCAGCTCCCCCTCACTCAGAAACCTACACAAAGAGATGCAGCGATAAGGCTCAGCATCGCGAGGGACACGACTCACCCTGCACATGAACAGTCCTCCCTCCTCCGCTCAGGCAGGAGGCTGCTCAGCATCCAGGCCACGAAAAGACTGAAGGACGGCTGCTGTCCTGGTGCTGTACGAGCTGTAAATACTGTCCCTCACATGCTGCTGTTCCTAAAGTACTGACCACATCTGTGTCAACTATCATTGATGTCCTCAAATTATGTATGTATGCAGGTTGTGTCTATTCCTTTAATGTTTATCAAATGCTGACGAGTCTTAGTTTTAATCCTTATTACCCTGTGATGATTTTTATTGTGACTTTATTTATGTATTTATTAATTAATGAGTATGATTCTTACAATACAGAGACCTTGAGCAAAATATTTCATTCTACATGGTTCAGGCTGGAATGACCACAAAGAATCCTTCATCCTTGAGGTGGATGACACCTGGGACTTCTAGTGTTAAAGGTGAAAGGGCTTCACAGTGTCCCCGGACGAGTTGCTGTTGACGAGAGGAGACAAAGCATCTGGTTCACACGAAGCCACGTTCTGTTTACATCTTATCGCTGTCAGATCAGTATTTATACCTCAGCCTTTGTGGGTTGGACGACAGACGCTCCACCACTTTAAAGAAGATGCAGCTCGACTCAGTGACTCTGTTGATTCCTTCAGCTCTGATTCATTGCTGCTGGTTGTGTTTCACTATTTTCAAAGTGTAACTGTGACGTTTGAGCTGCAGAGCGTTTCATCGGAACCTCATCGATTTTCAGGAAGGTATTTCAGAACGTAGTCATTTGTGTCTATGAAGCTAGTTCATGTTCCTACATGAGCTGAAGGCATCTAACACTAAGCTGTAAAGTAGTGTTAGTTATTATTGTGAAGGTAATTTCTGTTTTCATATGTGATTCATGATGTGAGTGGTTGTCTGTGTCCTCTGTCACTGTCTGGTCTGATGTACTGTAGACTCAGCTTTGATCACTGTTATCTTGTTTATATGTGAATGTAGAGACTCTGTTCCAGTAGTTTGGGGGTTTTCCAGGTTGGTCTGTCTGATTCTCCCCAACCAGCCACAGTGAAACCAAAGCCTGAATCCTCTCACCCGTGTAGACGCAGCTGCTGTCTCTATATCAAACACTGGCCCCTGGACATGACTCCCACTAGGCCTGTGATTCATGCCACCATTTAACAGTAGCAGAGGAAATCACCGTTTTCCCAGCAGCAAAGGCTCAAAGGGAAACAAAAAGAAGACGGTGGATTTATGGATTAAACTGTAGACTCACACAGCAGCAAGAAAAACACTGATGGAAACGTATCGACGTTCAGGCGATAACAAAGAGACTAAATCACCATGACAACGTGAAACTGTTTTCCGTTAATTCCTATAGAGATCAGCTCCGTCCTGTTGACACATGAAGAAGGTCTCATGTCCACTTGCTGTAAATCTAGTTTTGTGCTGATAGATTCACACACTGGACCTGATATGAGGGAATAAAATTACAATCAAATACATGTTGTGTTTATTTACACTGCACATGTAAAATCCTGTAGATTTAAAAAAGTTCAGTAATTCGTACAGTATGATTTACCTCTGATGTAATCTGGACAACGTGGTGTAATATAGGATTGAAGTTGAATCTGTCTCAGTGACAGAAAACACGTTTGTATGTCACATTTGTTTACATGATTAAAGACGAACATGTCATTACATACACTGCAACAAATCGCTGAACCGTGTTCCATCACGTCCCACCAGTGATTAGTGACGAAGTGAAGAAGGTCGTTTTGACCCCAGTGGACGCGGACAGAGCCTCTAACCTGCTGGACTCCATCCTGTGGTTTACTCAGTTTAGATGTTTGACTGACGTCAACGCTAAGGTGGAGCCGAGGCCAGTCAGGGAGGGTGGAGGCCGAAAACACAGCAACTGTGATTAAAACAACCTTTTGGACTTTGAGGGGACTTTATATTGGCAACACAACACGCGTCCACAGAAGTCGTCCAAACTGGCGTCATACTGTGAAGCTGGAAGTCGTTACTGTTGTGCAGTACTCACACAAAAACCCTTTTCAGCCTGACTGAGGAAACTGACTGAGTGGATGAGTAGTGAAACATTTCCACGTGAGAAGAAACAAGTCAGTGTTTGTCTGGATGCTTTATGCTCTGTGGCGTGTTTGTAAAATGCAGCCTCACCCACTCAGCCAGCTGTTGGTTGGTTGATGGGGTAAAAATAAACCAGGTGCTGATGTCTGCTTTGTTGTCTGGATTTGAGAAGTGAAGCCGCTTTAGACAGAGCTTTACCCTGGGAGCAGAGGATCTGCTCTACTCAGACTCCGAGGACCATTTAAACATGGCCTGGTTTTCCACCGTGGCTCTAGTTTTCTCCTTCCTGCCGCTGGCTCAAGGTAAAACTTAATACTAGTTAATTTAGTTAATGTTTCACGTTCATAGATTTCAGTCCATTTAAGGTGATTTTCATTATAATGTTTCAAAATGACATTAGTTGGAGTCTAAAGGCGTCTGATAACTTTTGCATGTTTTGTGTTTGTGTGGTGGCTAAACACGCAAATAGCCGTAGACTAGTATTGTGACCTTATTTATGTATTTATTAACACAGAGAGCTTGAGCACAATAGTTCATTCTACATGGTTCCTGCTGGAATGGAGACAAAGAATCCTTCATCCCTGAGGTTTAAAGGTGAAAGGGCTTCACAGTGTCACCGGACGAGTTGCTGTTGACGAGAGGAGAGAAAGCATCTGGTTCACACGAAGCCACGTCCTGTGTACATCTCATCCAGAGACGATCTACGAAATCAGATGCTGAATCAGTTTTGTTTTCTTTGACAGAGAGAACCTGACTCTGGTGGATGAAGTCATGTTGTCAGACAGTAACACTGCTGGACAGTCCTGAGAACAAAGGTTCTATTAATGCGTGATCGGCAGCAGGATCAGTATTTATACCTCAGCCTTTGTGGGTCGGACGACAGACGCTCCACCACTTTAAAGAAGATGCAGCTGTAACAGTTCGGCCCTCCAACCGCTGGAGGGCGCTGTGGTTCCACTTTATTTTGTTACTTCCTGGTTTGGCTCGTTATTGATTTCACCTGTTTGTTATTTCCTGTTTTGTTTGTATTTAAGTTCCCCTTGTCCCTTCATGTTTTGCTGGCTCGTTGTCTTTGTTACTATTGACTGCTACTGCGTTCGTATGTATGTAAGTGATTGTGTATCTGGTATGGTTAATGATTGTTACCGGTTTCGTATGTATTTGGATTTAGTATCATGTCATGTTCAAGTTTTGGTTTAATGTTAAGTCTTATAGCTCCAGGTTTTGGTTTTTTGTTATTAGCAACTGTTTCCGTATGAAGTTCAGTGTTAGATTTTGTAGCCACCCGTGTTTATGTTTTCTCATGTTTGTCCTTCTTTTGTGTTGTAAGTGTTAGTATTCATTGGGTAATTGGTGTTACTATTTGGTTTCTTGTCACGTTTTGGTTTATCGTTAGGGTTAGACAGCAAGTTTATGTTTTGTTTTGTTTATTTAGTTCTTAGTTCCCCGTGTTTGTTCATGTTCTTCTTTCTTTAAATTAAATTATTAATTACTCCTTGTGTCTGTGGTCGTGCGAGTGGGTCCTCCCCAGTTAGTTTGTTAGTGCGTGTGGTATTTTCAAGCCTTGTGATCAGGGGATTAGGCCCTAGGTAAAGCTTTCCCCTTCTGGTGAGTTTGGCGCCATCAGGTGGCGATTTGAGACAGTACCAGGGGCTCAGGCATTTCCTACCCCTGGTACTCTGGTTAGTTTGGTGCAGCGAGTCGTAACAGCAGCTCGACTCAGTGACTCTGTTGATTCCTTCAGCTCTGATTCATTGCTGCTGGTTGTGTTTCACTATTTTCAAAGTGTAACTGTGACGTTTGAGCTGCAGAGCGTTTCATCGGAACCTCATCGATTTTCAGGAAGGTATTTCAGAACGTAGTCATTTGTATCTATGAAGCTATTTCGTGTTCCTACATGAGCTGAAGGCATCTAACACTAAGCTGTACAGTAGTTAGTTATTATTGTGAAGGTAATTTCTGTTTTCATATGTGATTCATGATGTGAGTGGTTGTCTGTGTCACTGTCTGGTCTGATGTACTGTAGACTCAGCTTTGATCACTGTTATCTTGTTTATATGTGAATGTAGAGACTCTGTTCCAGTAGTTTGGGGGTTTTCCAGGTTGGTCTGTCTGATTCTCCCCAACCAGCCACAGTGAAACCAAAGCCTGAATCCTCTCACCCGTGTAGACGCAGCTGCTGTCTCTATATCAAACACTGGCCCCTGGACATGACTCCCACATGACTCCCACCAGGCCTGTGATTCATGCCACCATTTAACAGTAGCAGAGGAAATCACCGTTTTCCCAGCAGCAAAGGCTCAAAGTGAAACAAAAGAAGACGGTGGATTTATGGATTAAACTGCAGCAAGAAAAACACTGATGGAAACGTGTCGACGTTCAGACGATAACAAAGAGACTAAGTCACCATGACAACATGGGTGGAGCTGTTAAACACATGGCTGTGGTTCATGGGATGTAAATAAACGAGGTGTTAACAGCTGCTTTGTTTTCGGGACGCTTGGACAAAGCTCCATGTGAGCAGAGACGGGTGTGACGTCTGGTTCCCTCTGGTCGTTGTGAGTCAGACTGATCTCACTCTGCTGCTTCATGATGCTCCTCATTTAACTATGGGCTCGTTTCCCATCGTGGCTCTAGTTTTCTGCGTCTTGTCGCCGGATCAAGGTAAAAACCAGACCATAGTTAATTTAGTTAACATTTATAGCACGTTGGCAGTTTCTCTAGATTTCGGTCCGTTGAAGGTGATTTTCAGTATAATAACTGAACGACGGACAGTAGTTGAGCCTGTAGGCGTCGGCTCCGTCTAAACGATGTAATGTTCCATTATATTAAAACATCAACTATTCTCAGCGCAACGCGTCTGTGCGCGTCAGACTCAAACGCTGCGTTAATGTCATTGATGGTCAAGTGATCAGAAGCAACAGGCAGCAGATGTGACGTTTACAGACGTTGGAAAACGCAACGTTCACTCAAATGTGACTAGTGCATTACGTAAAATGTGGTGAATTGACAATAAACGCTCGCTTAGCTGCTTATTCCTTACGGTCATGGAACCTGTCTCAGCTGTCAATCATGTGGGAGGCGGGTTCTCCGTCCATCACAAGACTAAGCTTTAGGTTCTCTAGTCAACCTGTCTGCATGTGTCTGGACTGTGGAGAAAAACTTGAATAACTCCTCAAGAAAGACACCTGAGCCTGCCCGGAATCAAACCCACAACCTTCTTGCTGCACGGAAACCGTGTTCTACTAAAGCACACACCTAGTTCAAAGCAACACAACCTTCTGTCAATGCTATCGCTGCCCAGCATCATAACTATTCACTGTGAACTCTGATCTTTTACGTTTTCTTTAGCATCGTTTTCGTGGTGAGTGTAAGTTAAGATCAGTGCCTCAGGTGTTTGGAGGAAGAGCTTCTGGTAACAAGTCTTTCCTCGTGTAACTTAACCCTCACCTTTAACAGAAGCTGGATGTTTGGTATTATCCAACACAGAACAACCAAACTCCCTGTGGTTTACTGGTTTGCAGCTGGTTTTAATCTCCTCCATCTTTCCAGCCCAGTCTCTGGTGATCGGTTCACCTCAGGTCGTCGTCGCTGCCCCTGGTGATGACGTCGTCCTGCGTTGCTACCTGGAGCCTCCAGCCAACGTAGAGGGTCTGACGGTGGAGTGGTCCCAGCCGGACCTGAAGCCCGACCCGTCGGATCCGCTGAGGCGGGTCGAGTACGTGCACCTGTACCGCAACAGACACGAAGTCACAGACATGAAGCTTCCGTCGTACGCTGGGAGGACGCAGCTGTTCACAGACCAGCTGAGACGCGGGAACGTTTCCCTGAAGATCCTCAACGTGACGCTGGCAGATGCAGGAAGATACAGATGCTTCATCCCCAAGTTGAGCAGCCCAGTGAAGGAAGCCACCGTTCAACTGGCTGTTGGTGAGAACACGTTTACGGTTCAGATAGGATCAATTTTATGATAAATTTAAAAACTCAGAAAGATCTTTTTCAATGTTTTCACGAGACGTAAACTTTGTAAACACGACAACATCTGGGCCACTGACTCCGACAACACACAGGAGAGAGACGGAGAAGGAGGATGTGACAGATGTTAAAGGTGAGATTTAATAAGAATTGGATGAAAAATGAGCAGTTTTAATGCTGTGTGTTTAACATCAAGCTGAACTGAGCCACTTGTGTCTGATTTCACAGCAGGTGGTCGATCGCGTCCTAATACCTTGATCCCAGCTGGAGCCTCTGGCCTCCTGCTGATTGTGATCGTTGGAGTTGGTGCATATTGTTACAGACGGCAGCATAAAGAACAGGATGTAGGTCAGAAACACAAAACACACGAACGCCTTTGTTATTCTTAACACAATTGTTCATAATAAGAGACAAAGATCGTTCATTGATCCTTTCACTTCTAGTTCAAACAGAAAACAAAACGTGTACATGCCCAGATTTACTTTCTACACTTAGTTTTGTTTGTGTAAATTACTGCTGAGTTCCCCTGTTCAACCACTTCCAGACTCGAGGGAGCAGCTGCCATAGTTTGCTGTTAATGGAAATTTTATTTTCCCAGATTTACACCATCAGCCAAAGCTACAGGGCGACAACCTGGACCAGCAGAGGTCAGGCCTTCTGAAAGCAGGCGAGAGAAAGCTGTAGGTCACATCAAGGACCAGACACGTCTCCTCACCTGGAGTAATAAAGAGTGAATGTCGTGTCGCTTGTTGTGTGTGTGGTGTTGGTCACGTGCCCTTAGTCTGGTCACAACTGGTTTGTCAACAGTGAACCTGGTTTTCCCAGCGATTTGTCCAGCAGAATGTTTGCATATTACACATAATGCTCTGCTCACGGAGGCCAGTGTTCAACCAACAAAACTACCAGAGCATTTGCATACTTTCCGTCTCTGGACTTTCAGAGATGTTTCTCTTCTGCCTGGTTATAACGTGAAGAGTAGAAAATCAAGTTGAGCTGTGCAGCAGCTCAGTGATGGGTTTTGATTTACCACAGCTCACCTGAAGAGAAGACGACAAATCTAAAAACCAACGACACACAACATGAGTGAGGCTGGAACACGTTGAAGACCTGAGTCTCTGAATAATTGATTTATTACAATGGACGCAAACTGAATAACAAACGTCTACATCTGGTTTTATTCATACTTTAAAATGCTTCTGTTGTGTGTGTGTGTGTGTGTGTTAATATCTTCTTCACAGTGATTCAGAAAAGCCCGGAGTCACGTTCTGTGGCAGAGAAGAAGACAAATCTAAAAACCAAAGACACACAACAGGAGTGAGGCTGGAACACGCTGAGGACCTGAGGCGACCGTCTGAATGATTTATTTATTACAATGGACTGATAACAAACATGTCTACGTCTGTATTTATTTATACCTTAAAATGGCATCATTTTAATTTAAATGCTTCTGTTGTGTGTGTGTGTGTGTGTGTGTGTTAAATATCTTCTTCACAGTGATTCTGAAAAGCCTGGAGTCACGTTCTGTGGTTGCTCTTAAATGTTCAGTGCGGTTCTGTCTGACGTTCTCCCTCTGAGCTGCTCCTGTGTAATTAGTTCTTAGACCTGTGTTTAACTTCCTGTTTGCTTTGTGTTTACCCTCATGTCTGTGTCCTTGTCGGTTTGTCGTCAGTGTGATGCTCATGTCTGTTCCTGTCACGTGAGTCTTAGTCAAGTCTGGTTATGCTCCTGTTGTTGCTGTTCATTGTAGTCAAGTCTGTTCTATTAGATTCACTGTTTCAAGTGTAGTCAAGTCTGTTCTCATGCGTTTGGGTCCACTCTGAGTCACTCAGTCATAGTCCAGCTCTCCACTGTTCACCAGACTTGGTTCATACCTATTCACGTGCTTTGTACCATCACATGTCTCCAGCAGACGTGGTTCACACGTCCCTGCTCGGTTTTCTCAGAGCTGAGACACTGTTCATCCAAACTCTAGACTGAGACTGAGCTGGATCTGATTCCTCTCAGCGGCTGATGAACTGGATCCTTTTGAAAACTCTGGGTCTGGTGGACAGACGCTCACACAGGAGAACTAGCTGCAGCATGTGAGCAGATAAATGCTTCTGTGAGTTCTACGATGAATCTGCTTCCTTTGTGTTTGTACCGTGAAGAGAACATGAAAAGAGGGAGTTTACAGCTCGGGTTCTTTTGTCTTAAGGTTTATTGTCTCTCTGTTTGAGTTGGTTGTCTGCACCTGTGTTGAACTTCCTGTTTATCTGCATTTAAGTTGCTCTGTGTCTTTGTCCTTTGCTGGTTCGTTGTCAAATGTTTCTGTGTGTTTACATTCAGCCTGTTATTTCGTACCCTGGGTTTGGTTTGGACTCGTTTCTGATTTCTAACTTTATTTACTTTGACTTATCCTGTAGGTTGTATAATCCGCCTTTCATTAAATTATTGTTTATACCTTTACTTATGTGGTGGGTTGTTGTCCATTTAGTTAGTCTGTCTCCTGTGAGACTTGATAGACTTTGCTCTGGCATCACTGTGGTGACAGGTGGGTGTCACGGTTTGGAAAGACCTACACTTCGACTTAATACTTCGATATTTGAGTTGAGAGCAGTAAGAGCTGCTGAATTACGCAGATGTTGTTACCACCACCAGCTCCTCTTTGAGCCTCTGCTTAGAGGCGATGATCAGATTTCAGCCGGTTTGCTGCCTCATGTCTCAGACATTTGAAAGTGACTGGACGCCTGGAACCAGTCAGATCAGATCAGATCAGATTCAAACGTGAACTCACCCATGACTCGGTCCTTTAAGCAGCTTTCATCGTTCTTGCTCTGACGTTGTTGCACCTTTGTTTTGTTAAAACCTGGTTCTGCTTCTCAGTGTCTGCTGTTGGTTCAGGTGTTTCACTCTGTGGCTCTGAATCACCTGGTGCATGGAATCCATGCTCACACAGACTGAACGCTGACGGTCACAGCAGTGGACAAACGATCCTATATATCTAATTCAGTCCAGCTGATACCCACTGCTATGATTGACAGGTTAACTGTGTCCAGAACGGATTTGACTTCAACAATCCCATAATATTAAATATTAATCAGTGTAAATAAAGGCAACAGAAGCAGCGTCTGCTGTGTTGTAGTAAAGTCTCTCAGAGGAAAACAAAGACCAACCTTTGCATTGATGTAAATCAGGTCAGATGCAACAGGAAAACTGAAAAACTTGAGTGATGTGATTTGCATCATAGACAAAACCTGGAAGGTGACACATGGAGGAGGATCCAAGATGAAGAGGGACAGATTTCAACCAGACCAGAGGATTCACCACAAGATGCTGCTGGACAGAGGCGTCTTAAGACTGAATCCTTCACCTCACAGAAAAGAGGTTTTCATGATGAAATGGACCCAGATGACTGGTCGCTGTCAGCTGAGTCTGAGTGAAGACCAGCATGACACCGTGTCAGCAGGAAACACTGGGTCACGTTCAGCTTCCTCAGTGTCACTGATTGACTCGTGGTTGAAACAGGAGCAGTGAGTCTCTGCCAGCAGCAACATTCTGCCTGAAGCTCTGATCAATTGAAATGAAGTGAATTTTACTGTCCCACGTGGAGAAGAAAAGAAAATGAAGAACGTAAACACAAAGAGAGGAGATTAAAAATAGGTTCTAGTTACATGATTCATGTTATTAAAGCAGCTCAGAGAGAAAAACTCAGTGTTTTGGCCTTGGCCACATAACCAATAATAAAATAAACTAAAATAGTTTGATATTAGTTATAAAGTATAAACTGAGCTGATAAATAAGCAGCAATGATACAAGACGCTGGTTCTCAGTTACTGTTCTTCAGAAATGTTTATTTTAATACTTTGATTATTTTTGCGGAGCTCTGTAACTTGGTTTCTTCACTTCTTTGTTTGACGCTTATATTTTAACCGAGTACTGAGACAAACTGACACACGTAATGTTTATGTTTGTCAGTTTGTCACAGCAACAGATATTCAGTCAGATAAACAACACAACAGACTCATTGATACCAAAACTCTTGCTGACTTCACCTGATTAAAGATGTCTTCATGTCATCTGTCTTCTCTCTCTATGAATGAGAAAAGCAAACAGATTTTTCTTTAAATTAAATTCCCTTCTTGCAGTAATTCAACATTATTTAATTCAACATTATTTTCCACATGTGGTCGAATGTGAAAGTGATGATAGATGTTGGAAACCGAATCCGATCTTCCGACAAAGTCAAGGTAAGTTATAGAACCATCCTTCAGTGAATCTAACACTTCCCACACGGGAAGAATATGAACACAGACGCAAAATAAACTCAAATTAACTGCAGAGCAGGCCTGTGGAAATCAAAGCTAAACTAAAGATCACTGCAGGGCAGGTGAGTAAGGGTTAAACTATAGGAAACAAAACGTAACATTAGACAGCGAGCTAGAAAAACAAGGTGTGGACGGGAGGCTTAAATATGGACACAAGAAAACATAAAAACGCAGAAAAGCCAGGAAGTGACATCACGAACAAACCAGACAGGACAGAACACAGAGCTCCTCAGAGCTGAACGACTGAACTGTTACAGCAGCAGGTCATTTCTATTCCTCTTTCCTTGTAGGCTCCAGTGTTTTGGTTTGTTCTGCTCAGAAAATCGTCGTCTGGCCTGGTGGTGACGTCGTCCTACTGTGTCGTCTTCAACCTCCCATCAGTGCTGAGTCCATGACAGTGGAGTGGACCCGACCTGATCTGGAGCCAGAATCCATCCATGTTCACCAAGATGGACGGTTTTTATACGAGAGTCAAAATCCAGCTTATCGTTATCGCACAAGTCTGTTTGTGGATGAGCTGATGAACGGAAACGTCTCCTTGAAACTGTCCAGTGTGACTGAGTCTGATGGAGGGAAATACAGATGTTACCTTCCTTCAGTCCAGCAGGAAGCGTTTGTCCAGCTCAGTGTTGGTGAGTCGCACAGTTTAACTGGAAACAAACACACCTGCCACAGAACAACTAATGAAACCCAACATTTATCTGTGCAGGGCCAGACGTGATCGGGTCTGATGAACCAGTTGTAGCAGAAGTTGGTGCTGACGTCATTCTTCCGTGTCACCTGGAGCCTCCGGTTGATGTGGCAGAGTTAAGAGTTGAGTGGAGACTCAATGGAGGGTTCGTTCACATCTATTGAAGTAGGAAGGACGACTTTTCTCTTCAACCCGATAAATTCAGAGGCAGAACTTCTCTCTTCCCTGATGAAATGCACAAAGGAAACATTTCACTCAAACTGACCAACGTGACTGAAACAGATGCAGGAAATTACACCTGTTATGTTCCCAAACTGCAAAGTCAGGTCAGGAGAGGAAACGTTACGTTGACTGTTGGTGAGTACAGACCAACTAATATTAATATAAAGTTTAAATAGTGTTTCCTATTCCTAACGTGTCTACATTATAATTTTGTTTTCAGCAGATCCAAAGCGTAAACCAGGAGAAAGTGTTGAACCCAGTAAGTAGATGAGTTTCATTCTTTGTGTTTCAAAGTCACGTCCAGATAATAAATGTTATTAGTAGTTAGTGCTGGGTCTAAATACTAAATGCAGATAAAGTCACATTCTGGTCCTACAGCGTCACCTGCTGGTGGGTTTGTGTAGTGACGTCCCAGTGACGTCATCATCATTCAGTTGCGTCTTTCTGTGTCTAAAACGTCTCTGCTTCTCTAAATGTGACCCAGCTTGGCAGAGCTAGCTGACCTGCTGTTAGCTGCTCTGTTAGCCTGAGAACCTGAACTGATGGAGAAGCGCTGATCCCAGACCTGCTGAACTAAGTCCACTGCTCTAGTTTAGTGAGGACGGACTCGTCTCCGTCTGCATCACAGATCGGCCTCATCTCAGCTCAAAGGCCTGTTGGTTCGCTGCCACTGTTGCCTCTCACCAAACTCAAGAACTTAGCTCAGCTCCATGGTTGTAGTTATTTCTAGATGATCTAAAATAATCTAATCCTCTGTTCTGTCATTTCAGCTGATAGAGATCATTCTACTGGTCTCATCTCAGCTGCAGTGATTGTGGTTCTTGTTCTTGTTGTTGTTGTTGTAGCATTTGTTTGGTGGTGACGTCAAAGTCAGTCTCATCATTTTCATTTATATATAAAATCAGTAGCTCATTTATTATAACTTTATAATTGTCCCTCATTCCAGCACAAATTAATTTAACAGTCAGCAACAAATAATAAAGTCAAAGAACAGGAAATGAGCCAGTTGGTCAACACTGACTTTTGGTTTGTCTCCTGTAAATAATTGTCCAGGACAAAGAAGAAAACAACCCAACAGAGAAAACACAGAGAGACCAGAGGAAATAGAGATGATGGAGAACGACGCTGATGATGGAGAACGACGCTGATGATGGAGAACGAAGCTGATGATGGAGAACGACGCTGATGATGGAGAACGAAGCTGATGATGGAGAACGACGCTGATGATGGAGAACGACGCTGATGATGGAGAACGACGCTGATGATGGAGAACGACGCTGGTGATGGAGAACGACGCTGATGCTGGAGAACGATGCTAATGATGGAGAACTACGCTGATAATGGAGAACGAAGCTGATGATGGAGAACGAAGCTGATGATGGAGAACGACGCTGATGATGGAGAACGACGCTGATGATGGAGAACGAAGCTGATGATGGAGAACGTCGCTTTAACAGTAACATGAGCATCACTGCAGGTTCTGAGGTGACGACAGCGACAACGATGCAGGACTGTTACACTGTTGTTCTCCCTAAGTCTGAACCTGGACAGAGTTTAGTCTGTTGCAGGTTGTAGGAGCCGTTGTCTTCTTTTCTATTTTGTCTTGGTTTGATTCAGTGTCGGGTTAATGGTGCGGTCTCACCTCCTCCCTGACGTCACTGTGGGGTCCATGTTTACCACCGATCAGAGGGAGGGTCTGTAGGGGAGGCGGGTTTGGGAGGTAACACGGGTTTTTACTGATGACATCATCCACATTCAATTCACAACCTCTGTTTCTCTTTTTTCTTTCCTTTTTTGTGGACAAGTAATTTACCTTGTTTGTGAAGATCCTTTTTATCTGCGTTTGTTCAGCAGTAAATAAATATTATCTGCCTGAACGTCTTCAACGCCTGGATGTAGGAGCCATTATTTCCTTTTATTTGTTTTTCGCCATAACACCTGGATGTTAATTGAAGTCATAACTAAGACGCCTCAACAGACTAAACAAGGTCAGAGACTCCCTGCATCAGAGTTAGAGACATTTGCTGCTGGACTAAATTCTCTCGTTTGCTTTTCCTTTAATTTAAATTATTAGAACTGTTGTTTTTGTCTGTGTCGTTAGATGTAATGAGGGACACGTATTCATGTATTATGTGTAACATCAGTGTCTCCATCTAGTGGTTGGTTTGAAAATGACATCAGTGGAGGAGGATCCAAGTTAAATCCAGATATAAAAGTTGTTCACATTAATAAAGTTTCATCTAGTTTAGCTCAGATGATGAGACATTTCAGAGAAACAAGATTTGAAAACCGTCCACGAACAACAAAGTCTTAAAAGACTCAATATGGGATGAGTCTGATTCATCAGAGGGTTTTGTTAAAACAATCTGAGACACAAACAACAGCAGAGGAGCCAACACGTGGTCGTGACTTTACAGCCATGAGACGTTTGTGGCTGTGACAGGATCTAAGCTCTTCGTGAAGCTGCGTGAAAACCTTGCTGCCGTCCTGTTGTAGCCACAGACGATCGGCTCCTCCGTCCACCTGGAGCCTCTCTGGCTCTGACTCAGCATCAACACGCTGGTGCTGACATTCAGTGGAAACAAGCTTCTAGTGGTTCAACGCTGCATTTGACCTTCATTAGGTCCTTGAGTGTCAGAGCCAGAACCTCCAGATGTCAGAGGAGGTTTCATGCTTGGGCCAAATGGTTGTTTAAGTTTTGCTTTGGCTCCAGTTTCAGAGAATGTGAGTCTGGCTTTAAGGGGACTTGTTAATAAGTTATCGTTTGTTATTGGTCCTTTGTGGGTTTATTTCACTACATGTGCTGGTTTCTTCCTAACGTGTCCTCTCATCATGACTCATCTGTGCAGCCTGTAGCTTCCCACTACTACGTCCTGCCTCTGGTGGACTTCATCTCCCATGATTCAGTGGTGGCGACGCTGCTTCCTGTCATATGACTCTGACATTATAATATTAAACAGTTTCTTTTACTGTGTTTTTCTATATATTGGTGCCTAAATCGCATTGACGCTGCTTCTCCTTCTTGGTTCTCCAGGTGTAACTGGCGTTTAAAAATTAGACTGAAGTTAAAATAAACCCAGACATGTACAAATGTACGGGTCATCACTTCATACACAGCAAACTGTCAAACAGATAAAAGAAAATAAAAAGCTTTTAAAGCTGAATTTCATCTTTGCATTTGAACTTTTCTGCAACAGAGATAATCGGAGTAAAACAAATCTAATGTGTCTCACAGGTTCCAGAGAGAAGAAACGAGGAGACAAAGTCCTCACAGTTTAAGGTTTAAAGCCATGATTCAACCCAGTGAAACAAACAACTAGTAAAATACTGACAGTGAGAGCTGAGCCGGTCAACAACAGGTTAATATAGTGACGTAAGAAATGAGGAGAACAGACAGTGAAACCGAAAGACTTCACCATCACATGAACCGATCAGCTGGAGAAAGGACAAAGATGGGAAGTGATGTTTTTACATATTTGTTACAGGTTCTCATTCATCCAGCTCATGTTTATTCCAGAGGTTATGTTACACATGTACAAGTGGCAGCTTTACTACATGTAGTTGGATGTAACACCCACCAAGGCTGTTTGATTCAACCCTTGTGTGTTTTTGAGCTTTGAGCGCCCCCTAGTTTACAGTGGGGTCGTTTGACCCCTCGAAGGCTTCAGAGAGTTAAACAGTCAGTGACGCAGTTTAAGTTGCTTTCACTTTCACCTACTGCCACTGATATTTTAGACAGGAAATCTCGGTTTTCACTCTATGTGAAGCTTTCTTGGCACAGACATATTTTCTTCATTCATATAGTCTCTCTATATTTATTCCATTAATAACTAGCGTTAGTGAAATAAATGTGTTTTTTCAGTGTGTGCAATGTTAAAAATAAAGAAAACACAATTATGATGAAAAATATGCCCAGATGCATTTATAAAAAGAACAAAAATGAAATATGTGTTTTAGCCACTTTTATTAATTTGTGCATATCTGTACAGTGCAAACACTGGTTGTTAGTGCATCCAGGGGTGGAGTTTACAAAGAACAGACAGAATATGGAGGAGGGGGAATAAGAGGAAGCACAGAACAAAAGACAAAGTGAACGTAAGTTACGACTGACTAGAACAGAGCAACTGCCTGAAACTGACAAAATGGCCTGGAGACGAAACAGTTAAAATGTGAGCACATCTACAGCTTGTTGTTAAAGTATTTTCAGCTGGTTATTACTTGCGTATGAAGGATAAAGCTCAAGAAATGATGAAAATATCAAGTGTGATTGGTTCTTCCAATCACACTTGATATTTTCTTTCTTTTTTTTCTATCCTGAGGAATTATTCTCTCAAAGACAGTAGATAAAATAAATCAGGAATAAATACTAGAGCAACATTACTGTGACATGTTAACTGATTCCAGGAAATGACTCGAGTTTAGACCTAACAACAGAGAAACACAGGAAAGAACCTAATCGCTCAGACCCAAGACAAACAAGATAAGATCCTTCTTTATTGATACCACAGTGGGGAAATTAACTTGCTACAACAGCTACAGACAGTTAGTAGAGTGAACAAAAGAATGAAAAGTGGATCTATAATAAAAGAATATATGGAACTATTTACAAATGAGGTTTCTAGTGATTCAGAGCAATGGAAACAAAGTTTACTATTCAGAGAAAAGAAAAGAATGAATAAGTGTAGGGAAAGCAAATTATTACAAAGTTGAAACAAGAGAAAACTTGAAACTACTTGGTCAGAATGAAGATCTGCAGAAATCTATTAGTAACTGTGATAGAAAATATCACGTTTTTAACAACAAAGCTCAGGATAAACATCAAGTCATAGAGCTGCTGGAGAAAATCAACAAGATGGTATTTAATGACTTCACTGGGGAATTTCCATCCACTCTTAGGAAGGAATCCCGATGAACTGGTTTAATTTGAATGGCTTCATTTTGTTTTCATCATGACTTATTTATTATTATTTATTTATTTATAAGTTTTTATCTGATGTCTTTTTTGTCTTACCAAAAATAGTTGGAACGGTAGAAACAGATGGTGACAACTCATTCCCAGATCTTGGAAGCTCACGAATACCTTCGCTTTGGTGATGCTGAGCTAAGCCCATTAGTGATAGAAGTAGCCCTGAATGTTTCTGATCAGTGTGTGGAGTGAAGAACCAAACACAGAGTTGAACTGAGAGTCCACTTTAACATAAATCTGTGTAGTCTCAAAGACTCTCTAACATATCCAATCATTGAGCAAAATGAACTGTAATAAATGTGGCATCTTAGTTTATTTAAAGGGCCAGTGGTGAACAGTGATGTAGTTGTAACTGGTTCCCCGATCGCCCCCATGTCTCTTCTACACTGATAAAAGTGACTCTCAGAGGATGTAAATGTAGCATAATTAAATCTGTATTATTAACAACAAAAAATAAAGTTTGTACATATACTTAAAAATATCAAAATTACATGTTGATTTAAGTGTGTTCAGAACACAAGACATTGTGAATTTTCTCCACAACACTCTTTTTTTTTTAATCTTTCACGATCCTCTTAAGTGAAGGCACACAACAAGAAATCATGTCGTTGATTTTACTCAATTATATCCAAAAGCTGTTTCCCTCCAAATATGCGTGGGAAACCCCGTAACTGCCCCCTATGCAGATCGCCACCCCGTGTGAAGCGGTCACCTACGCCTCATGCAAGCTAAGCAGGAGTTCAAGACAAACCCGCCAATGCACAATTGATTTGATATTTCAAGTAAAATCTATAAGAAATGCCCAGTTGTTACTCAGAAAATGTGAGTAGATATAACTTTAAATTTGAAAGCAAAATTATAAAAAATGAAGTAGGTCCCATTCAAAGTTATGTAATATGTAAATGTAAAACTTAAGTAAGTTTCAATTAAAAAACAATATTTTAAACACTTAAAGTTAAGTAGAGGTCACACAAAATTATTATTAGAGAAATAGTTGAATTAAGTTGACTTTAGTGGAAAATGTAAGTAGACATTAATAGTAAATACTATTTTTTTATAAAAAGAAATTAAAGTACTGAGTACAACGACAAGTCTTGTGCAAACTACATAAAAATCTGATGCAAAAAGTTGCCTTATTTTTTTTAAGTAGATCATGCAGGTTATTTTTATCAGTGTACTGCTCTGTGTTGTGTTCATGTTGCTGAACAGACTCCGACCATGTGTCTCAGTGGCTGCCTTCCATTTATTGATGAGGCTCCTGCATGAACAGCAACAAAGTCACACACATCGCGACACCACCCTTTTACAGCAGCCAGCTTTTAAATCCAGGAGAAGAATGGCTTCACTGAGTCCATCATCACTGACCCTGGCCTAGTGTTGGTGGGTGTAGCTGCACTGGGAGCTTTAACAGCTGCAGCTTTGCTGATGAAGTAAAGATGTAAACATGAAGTAAACATTCACAGTGATTTTCAGCATGAATCCATCAGCTGCAGCTAAATTCTATCCTAGATTTAACAGGACGCCAACGAACAGAAGCTAAAGTAGGAGAAAGATGATTTCTGCTCATTCCGGTCAGCAGTTTGATGTGTTTTAACGTGTTATTAGCTCCATGAACTGAGGAGTCTGACTAAACACCAGCTGATGATTTTCTGTTCACATACGAGAGTTTTACAGAGTTAAACCAGTTGAACTGTGAACAGTTTAAACAGTGTGTGACGCAGTTTAAATTCTCACTGTTGCTTTCACTTTCACCTACTGCCACTGATATTTTAGACAGGAAATCTCGGTTTTCACTCTATGTGAAGCTTTCTTGGCACCAACATATTTTCTTCATTCATATAGTCTCTCTATATTTATTCCATTAATAACTAACGTAAGTGAAATAAATGTGTTTTCAGTGTGTGCAATGTTAAAAATAAAGAAAACACAATTATGATGAAAAATATCCCCAGATGCATTTATAAAAAGAACAAAAATGAAACATGTGTTTTAGTCATTTTTATTCATTTGTGCATATGTGTACATCACTGGTTGTTAGTGCATCCAGAGGTGGAGTTTACAAAGAACAGACAGAATATGGAGGAGGGGGAATAAGAGGAAGCACAGAGCAAAAGACAAAGTGAACGTAAGATTCACTCACAGCACATCCAGAGCCACAGGACGACTGACTAGAACAGAGCAACTGCCTGAAACCGACAAAATGGCCCAGAGATATCAACAGTTACCGATGGGTGAGAACATCTACAGCTTGTTGTTAAAGTATTTTCAGCTTGTTATTACTTGCGTATGTTGATTAAAGCTTAGGAAATGATAAAAAAATCAAGTGTGATTGGTTCTTCCAATGATTTAGAAATGACATTGAGCATCCGTGTCACTAGTGGCTCTGCTGGGGAGCCTCCATTCAACAAGAAGGTTCTGAGACACCAACTAACTTCAAGCTTCATTTGTGTAGTAGCTAGAAATGTTTCACTTGAGTTAGTTGGTGAAGAAAGTACATTGTTTTCTATCCTGAGGAATTATTCTCTCAAAGACAGTAGATGAAATAAATCAGGAATAAATACTAGAGCAACATTACTGTGACATGTTAACTGTTTCCAGGAAATGCCTCGAGTTTAGACCTAACAACAGAAGAACACAGGAAAGAACCTAATCGCTCAGACGCAAGATAAGATAATTTCCCCACTGTGGGATCAATAAACCATTAACTTGCTACAACAGCTACAGGCAGTAAGTAGAGTGAACAAAAGAATGAAAAGTAGATCTATAATAAAATACTTTATATGGATGTATGTGTAGCCAAGTGATGTACTGAAGAGAGAGGAGGATACAGGTTAAGCCTTCTCCCTCCACAGATGCTTCTAGTGGCATAAGGAAACAGACTGGAATCAAATTAACTACTGGATCCCCACATAGTTAAGACATCACTGAATAAGCCACAAACATGAGTGATACGTTCAAAGAAGCTTAATTTCACTTTAAACAGTTTCTTTAAAATAGTATTTAACACTTTTATTTTAGGACATGCTCACATAAATGTTAAAATTACACACAGCTGGTTGTCCATAAAGACCATGCAATGGATCAGGTCAATGTAGTTAGTAGCACTTCTACATGCAACAATTAAATCTTTCAGTCTAAACGCTGGCCTGCATGTTAACGCACTGAACCCAATGGAATAGAAAATGTGCATTAACTGAGCCCAACACGACAAAAGGAAATAAAACAGACCAAACATTAAACCAAGCAGCAGTGGCTCTGGTTGCTCCCCAGCCCCTCAGCTCTGCTTCACGTATGCAACCATGCCAGCTACAACCTAAGGATACAAACACTACAATGATATAACAAGATGAAGGGAAGAAACACAACCACCAAGAAAGACACAAGGAACACAAACAACAAAGTTGGAGCACAGTGCTTCAAAACCACGGAACTAACCATAAGTAAAAATCACACAGATGAACAACATGAAAGTAAAATAAACATCACTGCAAACAGGAACAAACTTAAAGTGACAAAAGTAGAAGAACCAGACACAGAACTACACAGATCAAACCAGGTAACATGCACCAACTATAAACCTACAGGAGAAGAGAAACAAAAACGCTGGTTAGACCAAACCAACAACAGTAAATAGTTTGGAGAGTGAAAAACCTGACAAAGGTGACTGAGGAAGTGGATCCTTGTCAATGGTTACCAGCATCCAGATGTACGTGACTGTTTACAGCAGACATTAATCCAGGCAGTGGGACGTCCAGTGGGTGAGGACAAGGTGAGGGATTAACAACACGCGGTTGACTTCTATGGGGCTTTTTTGTGCTCATTTGACTTCATCCAGTGAAAATATGACAATCGGTAAAATAATAGATTGGTCCAGTGTTTATGAATAAAACTCACTCTCAGTGTGTCCGTGGCCCAAAATGCTTTTGTTTGTTGACCTTGTCTTTGTTTGTCACCTCCTGGTTTTTGTTTCCTGTTTCCTGTCAGTTTTAAATGTTTCACTGTGTCGTTGGTTTGAATCCCTTTCGTTAATGTTACGTTATCTCTCGTCGCTATCATCAAGGCTTGTACCCGCGTCTGGTTTGTTACTTTGTTGGCAACGCTGTTCTTTGTTTTCACTTCATCTGGTGCCTTTGTTACTAGTCAGTGTTGGCTCTTTTGCACTATACTACTACTCTGCAGAGTATTGAGTTAATTATTGAACCTCACCACTATGTGTTCATGTTCTTTATTAAATGACGTCAAAACATGCTGCTGATAACATGACTTTACACTACAGTTACAACCCTTAACTACTTTACAGGCCATGCTAAACTTCACAGTGATACTGTAGACCAGTGGTGGCCAATAGTGTTTTTCCATGGCGCCAAATACCTTTTCTTCTTTCTGCGGTCATTCCCTTTTCCTCCCCTCTGCTCTTTGTGGCTCCTTTATCATCTAATCATTCTCACCTGTGTCTTCCCCTCAGCTCCTTGTATTTATACTTTACTTCATTCACGCCTCTGGTTGCCAGTCCGTCAGTTCACAGATCTGCTCTCTAAGCCTCACCAACGACTACAGACACGTCTCAGCTCAGTTCGGGATCCAGGCCATGTAGATTTTGGTGTTTTTTGTAATTCCTAGGTTCTTTATCCAGTGACTGTGTTCAGCAAAACCACGTTTGTGACCATGTTCTGGGGAACCATGGTTTTGTTATTCTGTCAGACATGTTGGAGACCATGAGTCACACCTAGTGTTTAATGTTATGTTCAGTCATAGAATCTAGATATTTTTAAGCTTGGTATCTGACATTTAAAATATAACATAGTAAACTAGTATATAAAATATATATTATAGAAAGAGGAAATGACAGATATTTATTTTTAAAACTGGTTTTTATAGTGTCAATAATGTTTTTGTAAAATTCTCCAACAGATGAAGTTGAAGATGAACCAGGCCTCAGAATCGCACTTGTTGGGAAAACAGGAATTGGCAAGAGCGCATCAGGAAACACCATCTTAGGGAGAAAAGCTTTTGTGTCCAAGCTGTCTTCAACCTCTGTGACATCGAGGTCTCAGAAGGAAACAGGAGAGTTTGAAGGTGAAAGACTGGCCGTGGTTGATACTCCAGGTCTGTTTGACACCAAGCTTGATGAAAGGGAGGTGAATGTAGAAATCGCTAAATGCGTCTCCTTTCTTGCTCCTGGACCTCACGTGATCCTGATTGTTCTGCAACCAACTAGATTCACAGCACAGGAACAACAAATTGTAAATATGATCGATACGATGTTTGGAGAAAAAGTAGGATGTTACTCAATGGTTCTGTTCACACATGGAGATGTTCTGAGGGAGGAGGAAACATCCATAGAAGAGTTGATTGGTCAGAATGAAGATCTGCAGAAATTTATTAGTAACTGTGATAGAAAATATCACGTTTTTAACAACAAAGATCAGGATAAACATCAAGTCAGAGAGCTGCTGAAGAAAATCAACAAGATGGTCACAATGAATTCAGGATCCTGCTACACGAACAAGATGTTCCAGGAGGCAAAGAAAGCTATAACTAAAGAAATGAAACGTCTCCTCAAAGAAAATCCAACAATGACAGTGGAAGAAGCAAGAAAACAAGCAGAGAACGACAACTCGTTTATTCGAGCCGTTCTAATGGTAACAGCTGGAGCAGCTGTTGGAGCAGGGGCTGGAGCAGCTGTTGGAGCAGGCGTTGGAGCAGCAGCAGGAAGCCCTTTCTTTGGAGTGGGAGCTGGACCCGGGGCTGCAGTGGGAGCGATAGCGGGAGGTGTAGTGGGAGCAGTATCTGGAGCTGCAGCTGTGGCAATTAAGAAGAAGGCCTGTGTTATTCAGTAATACTGAACATTAATGTAACCTGTTTGTTTAGATTTGATCACATTTGTTGTTTCTTGTGTTTTCAGTATTTCATCTTTAGTAGCAGCATGTTTTTAATTATCAGCATCTTTATGTGATGAAATTTTCCTGATTGATTATTGGTGATAAATGTCTCACTGTGTGATTTTAAAGCTGTAAAAAAGTCAGGAAATTGGATTAAACAGTCTATTGTTGTGACATCAAAACAGATGTTGGAAAGAAGGAAACTTTCTGCAGATGGAACCAACACTTTGTAGAACATCAGCTGCAGTCACATGGTTTAGTGTTTGCTTCATGTTCAACAGGTTAATAAACATGAACGTATCTAATCATCTGTGTCTCTTGTTTGTTCTGTTACTTGTATCAGTGAACGTGATGTTTGGTCTAATGCTCCGACTGCAGCAGGTCCTAATGAGCTGTGTTGTTTCCAGGGTCTGAGCTCAGACTGGTTCTGGTGGGTCAGGAGAGAACAGGGAAGAGTTCAGCAGCTAACACCATCCTGGGAGAGAAGCTGTTTGACTGTAGGATAAGCTCCATCCCCCTGACGCTGACCAGTCAGAAGGAGGAAGGCGTTGTTCTGGGTCGTAGAGTCTCTGTGGTGGACACCCCCGGACTCTTCAGTTCTCCTCTGTCTGAGAAGCAGCTGGAAGCAGAGCTGCTAAAAGCCGTAGACATGAGCTTTCCAGGTCCGAACGTCTTCCTCCTCGTCCTCCAGCTCGGAAGATTCACAGAGCAAGAGCAGAAAGGGCTGAAGACTCTGAAGAAGCTGCTGAGTCCCGACGTCTCTGAACACACCATGGTGCTGTTCACCTACGGAGACCGACTGGAAGACACCGACGTACATCAGTTCATCAGAGACGACCAGAACCTGCAGCGGCTGCTGAGCCAGTGTAGCGGCCAGTACCACGTGTTGAACAACAGGGAGATGGGAAACAGAGATCAGGTCAGAGAGCTGCTGGAAAAAATAGACTCAGTGTCGCAGGGAGGACAAAGGTTCTACCAGCGAAGGTCTCAGTCCTGGTGGACTTTAGGGGGATTTAGGTTCAGAACACGGAGGGTGATTGGCTTCATACTGATGTTTGTGTCTATTGGCTACTTCATCTACAGAAGCAGAGAGTCAGTGAAGAGTGTGGAGGGAAACCGTGTGAACATGTAGAGACACGACAAAGAAACGTGAAACAGTCGGTGGTTGATGTGATGACAGATAAAAATGATCAGAAAACAACAGACCCAGTGTTTTCACTGTGTGAGTCCATGTAAACAAGAAACAAAACAATCAGTCATTAACATGTTTCAGTCATCGTGACTCAAATTAAAACGTGTGAATCTTGCTGTTTGTATTGATTTATTTCACCATCATCAAACTCCTGATGTCAGGTCTCGTCAGGTCAAACGTCGCGTGTCAGAGTTTAGGACACGTTCACACAGAGCTTAACTCACGAGGCTCTGCTGACCTGGTTCTCAGGATCATCCAGCGTCCTGGGACCTGCAGCAGCAGCTTCTCCAGTCTGCTCTGGTTCAGACGCATCTACTGATGCTCCTCTGTCCTACAACACAACCACAGGCATTAGGCCTCTTCAGCACTAAATCATAACTCAGTAGAGAAACACTGTTTAGATGCACTGTGACAACGAAAGAGCTGAAAGGAAGAGACAGGAGCAAAAAGGCCAAACTGGACAGATTCCCCTTTCTAATCCTCGGTTCAACGGCCATTTTTCCTCCTGGCTCCAACCCAGCGTCGCTTCCATCAGAGGTGAATGTTTACTTTGCAGGAAGTTCACCACGAGCCCAGAACGAGCTGCAGATAAATTTACCAGCCACTTTCTTTCCTTAACAGGTTCCAGGGTCGACAGTAACATCCTACCAAACCATGGACTCAGTCTGTTTCAGTTCGCCCCCTGCTGGTCAGAGGCTGTAACCGTCTCTGTTACCATGAGGAGGTCGGTCGTGTCCAGCAGCATAGAGGCTGTGGTGCTGGGTGGAGGTTCACATCCACACACAGACAGTTTAAGGCACCAGCAGATTCTGTGCTGATCTGCCTGAGCAGGGCCGACCCAGAACATCAGCCCATCTCAGCTTCCATCACTTGTGCTGCTGACGTCAGCATTGTGTAAACTGCTGTGAGCGATAGAGACGTTTGCTCAGACAAGTAAAAATAGAGTAGAAATAAATGCATGGACGGATTGAGGTTAGTGTGAAAACCAAGTAACGTTAGCATTAAAAGTTTAAAGAGCCTTCAGAGGGTTTTATTGTTAATTGGTGTATAAATAAAGTTGAATTTCACTTCCTCAGCCTGGGAATCATGACTGGATTAAGTCATCATGACACCAAAGCAATGAAAACCAAAGAAACGTACAAAGACAAAAAATATACATTCACTCATTTCATAGTATATATAAAATGTCAACAAAACAAATGTCTGACCCCCAGGAACCAGCAACAGCCAAAAGGCCCAGAAAGACACGAGCCAACCTGATCTAAGTTCCCACCACAGAAGTAAATTCTATTAATATCTACATGAGACGTGTGTCCAGACGTCTACAGCAGTTAATCAACCAGGCTCTGATGGTTTATCAGTCACGCAGATCAGACTCCTGCTGCTCCAACACGTCTCCCTGTGGCTGCAGTTGTTGCCACGTCCTCATATGGATTCAGCTTGGACCCTACATGAAGAACACACGGTTAGTGCAGCCTCTCCAAACAGATTCCCATTAGTTTAGACTCAATAATTTTATAGAAATACACAAAAACTCCACCAAACAGCAGGAAAACAACATAATCCAAAGATCCAGATGCTCAGTTGAGTTGATGACCTTTTGTTTAAGAATGGCATCAAATGAAAAAAGTAATTAAAAATAAATAAAAAAATAAAAGAGATGAAAACATTTTATGTTGTTGTTGTTGTTGAGACGTTTTCCCCTTCATGTTTTCTTACCTTCTGTGTTTGTGTTTTCCGCTGGTCCTTGTAACGATTTGGCCCAACAACCACTGGAAGGCGCTCTTGTTCCCCTGTTCTTCTTTGTTGGTTTCTGTTTTGTCCACTTCCTACTTGCTCGTTATTAATCTCAGGTGTTCCTACCCCTGGTACTCTAGTTGGTAAGTTTGTAACAGTCCTGGGGTTTGGAGGCTTTGGGGATCCAGCTGTGATTCTGTCACTGAGGATTTAATCAAATTAGAAGATTAAGAAAATTCTGTTAAGAATCAGATATTTTATTGTTACTTTGTTCTGTTTTGATGTTTATTTTCTGTGAGTTACTCTTATTAATTGTGCTTCATATAATTTAGGTGGTCAGGGAGCAGATGGGAGTGTTACAGCTGTGAGGGGCTGGCGGCTGAACCTGCAGAGACTCAAACGTGTCCATATTAATGGGGTAGAGACTCCATCCTGGGTGGATGGACGACGTCTCTTCATCACTATGTGCCGTCAAATCTAAATTTGACAGAACTAATCTGTCAATATTAAAGCAGCTTTAGTTTAGTCTGGACCCGTAAACAGCATCAGGACGCGTGTTCTCACCAACAGCCAGTTGAACTATGGCTTCCTTCACTGGGCTGCTCAACTTGGGGATGAAGCATCTGTATCTTCCTGCATCTGCCAGCGTCACGTTGAGGATCTTCAGGGAAACGTTCCCGCGTCTCAGCTGGTCTGTGAACAGCTGCGTCCTCCCAGCGTACGACGGAAGCTTCATGTCTGTGACTTGGTGTCTGTTGCGGTACAGGTGCACGTACTCGACCCGCAACAGGTTGGGTTTGGAAAACTCCACCGTCAGACCCTCCAGGCTGAATGGAGGCTGCAGGTAGAAACGCAGGACGACGTCATCACCAGAGACTGGGCTGGAAAGATGGAGGTAATTAAAACTTCTTCCAGCGTTATCAACAACCACTTCACTTTCAGAATCCATTAATATACTGAAAAGTAGCCTTTGACATAAAACAGTAAATATTTGAATTCAGACCAGGAAACTGTTGAATAAACACAAAGTTTCATCATGTCAGTCACAAAAATCCCTAAAAACCTCTTAAGACAGAAGCAATTGAATCGAGCTATATGTAACAGGGCGTTAGCCCAGTTTCTTAACGTTGTCCTACCGGAGACCTGCATAATTGGAGACGGGATAAAGAAGCGGAAGGAAGCGTTGTCTCTCTCTTTCGTTTTCCGGTTAGTTGGCTTCTCATTTGTTGCAGCTGTGGGATGAAGCTGAGTCCTGATCGCCAGGTATGTGTTAGCTTTGGTGCTAGCGGGATCAATGCTACTGTGCTGTTTAGCTTGACTTGCTGTGCATGTGGTTCGCAGATCGGGTTAATCTCCGTCAGTGCAGGTGACTGTAACAAACACTCAGCGTATGTTTAGCTCGCAGGTAGCGATGCTCGTTGGTTGGGTGCGTACGTGAAGCAGATCTGAGGGACTGAGGAGAGCAGGTAACCTGGTTAAACGCAGGACTAACGTGGTGTTAAATTATGTTTCATTTTATTACAGAGCCACTGCTGCTTTCTTTGTGTTTTGTCTTGTTTTGTTGTTGTCTTTGCTTTGTTTGCTTAGTCTTTTGTTTTCTGTGCTTTGGTTGATGGGCTCAACTAATGCAGTGTTTTAACATGTTGCATGTTTTACTAACTAACATAATTAAGTGCATGGTCTGTGCTTCGGCCTTGTGACTGGCCCGTGAGTTAAATTTTAATGTACATGTCCTAAAAAAAAGTGTTTAGTTTTACAAGAAACTGTTTAAATGAAATCAAGTTTATTTTCTTATATTACATACGTTCCTGGCTTATCGTGTGATATCTTAACTGTGTGGGATCCATCAGCTAATTCAACAAATCCCAAATTTTAAGATCTTTGGGTGAGAGTCCCAAGGTGGCGTAGTTAAGTATATTCACAGCTGTTTCTTATGCTGCTCTCTATCTCTATCTGGCTAAATATAGTTCAGAAATTTAATTTAGGTTACGAGTCAGTTGATACCAGACAACTGCGTCACTGAGCCTCTGTTCGCATTTCAGCGTCAGCAGTCACTGAATTTTAACTGCGGGATCTGTGCGATAATTACGGTAACTGATTATCAATGTGATCATGTTACAAATAATGCCAATTATAACAGGATACCATTGACTGTGTTTAGAAATATTCACTAATGAAACTGATTAAGAAAATACAAATGACCTCTTTTCCAGATTGAACATAAAAAACCTGTTCCTGTAGTTAGTAGATCACTGTTCCTTCATAGTGTTACTTGCATCCAGCAGAGCTACACCTGCAGGGAGGAGGCTTTCTGTGTAAATATTGAAGGATGTGTGTGGAAAGCAGACATAACCAGCCTCGTTGTAGATGCAGTAGTCAATGCTGCCAACGTTAACCTTCAGCATAACGGTGGACTTGCACTAGTTGTGTCCAAAGCTGGGCCCTGTCATCCAGATGGATGCAATAGAAGCAATATGTACATTCAACCAGACCAGAAGACTCAGACCCAGATCAGAGGATTCACCACAAGATGCTGCTGGACAGATGCGTCTTAAGACTGAATCCTTCACCTCACAGAAAAGAGGTTTTCATGATGAAATGGACCCAGATGACTGGTCGCTGTCAGCTGAGTCTGAGTGAAGACCAGCATGACACCGTGTCAGCAGGAAACACTGGGTCACGTTCAGCTTCCTCAGTGTCACTGATTGACTCGTGGTTGAAACAGGAGCAGTGAGTCTCTGCCAGCAGCAACATTCTGCCTGAAGCTCTGATCAATTGAAATGAAGTGAATTTTACTGCCCCCACGTGGAGAAGAAAAGAAAATGAAGAACGTAAACACAAAGAAGAGCAGATTAAAAATAGGTTCTAGTTACATGATTCATGTTATTAAAGCAGCTCAGAGAGAAAAACTGTTTCCAGAGGGTTTTACCACTGCAAGAGAGGTTTAGTATAAAGACCCTCTGAAGTCATGATTCAACCGAGTGAAACAAACAACTAGTAATATACTGACAGTGAGAGCTGAGCTGGTCAACAACAGGTTAATATAGTGACGTAAGAAATGAGAACAGACAGTGAAACCGAAAGACTTCACCATCACATGATGAACCGATCAGCTGGAGAAAGGACGGCGATGGATGGGGAAGTGATGTTTTTATTTTTACAGGTTTTCATTCATCCAGCTCATGTTTATTTCAGAGGTTATGTTACATAAGTGGCAGCTCCATGGACAGTGAATAAATAGCAAATCCATTTGCTACAATGAAACAATTACGTTTAAGTTTCACAACAACTTTAGATTAAGAGCAATAAAGCTTAACATGCCGCTGTAGTTCTACATGTTTGTGTTGTATACATATTTGTGGTTTTATTAATCATAAATTGATCAGGAGTAATAATTAAAACAATTCAAAATCCTGCTATAGTGGCCAAGCCTAAACTCAAAGCCACTGGGGGCTGCAAAACGGGAAACCGTAATTGACGCGCTTTGGTTTGAAATGATTACAATTCGTTTTAATTGCCTGTTGAAAATGACTTATTTTATTCTCACCAAAGTTTAAACGGCGATATATGTCCATACAAGTTATTGAAGTGTAGTAGAAAAAGTCCCTGCATATTTGTAGTGGAATATATATTTAGCACATATACATTTAGTTCAGGCTAAAGGGTTTAGAATAGAGTAGAACAGCTCCCGTCTAGGCTGTGCAGGCTTCCTGGCCTTGGGTCCGAAGACAATCTGGCTTTTAGACAAAACAGTCTGAGCAAAGGAATTTGGACAAAGAATACTTGGTATGAAATCTTCACATTCTGACGCATGTTCAGGGTTTAAACCACCCCCCTAGAATGAGACGGGGGAGATGTGAGCTGGGAGACCCAGCCAGCGTCTCCCAGGCTCCGTCCTTCCCCAGCGTCTGTGAGCGTCTCCCGCAGGAGAGAGAGGTGACTTTGTTTTCCTGTCTTTGCATATTTTCTCATCTCACCACTGAAAATAAATTCACGTTTGATTATTTGAACCTAATGCTGCCTCGGCTTGAATTCTTCTGAGTTGGGACGTCTCTGACCACTACAGAAGCTTAGCGTTGGTGAAGCGTAGCGGTCCAAAACTGTTTGTCTTCCGTGTAGCAACACCTGGTTGCCTGTTAATGGTTCGAACCTTTATAGTGTATCACCAATTACAAACACCGAACCCTAGTGGATTCAAAGTTAATTACAATATAACGCAAACAACCCAAATGGCTTCTACACACCCTACGGCCCCTAATTGTTTGGCTACTGAGAAACAATTCCTATTACACAAAGTTAAGGAGCCATAATTCAAATATTACAATGCAATATGACGTAATACTTAGCTAAACAGCTGCCTTATGGAGTAAGCAAAGTTTGGTCACAGGTCTTTCAATTACATTAGTCTTTGTCTGTAAACGCACAGACCGAACAAGTCCTTTCTTTTCCTTGAAGACCTCCAAGATTCTTCCAAGTCGCCAGGACCCCCGCGGCGCGGTAGCGTCCATTATGATCACTATGTCACCAGGGTTAAGATTTCTTCTCTTTCGGTTCCATTTTTGTCTTTCTTGTAATAGAGGTAAGTACTCACGTACCCATCGTTTCCAAAAAAGATCAGCAATGTACTGCACCTGCCTCCATCTTCTCTTTACATAGAGATTGTGTGGCTCGAACAATCCAGGTGGTTTCCTTTCATAAGGAGAATATGATTGGGAGTAAGTGGTTCCAGGTCATTTGGATCATCAGACAGTTTTGTGATAGGTCGATAATTTAAAATAGCTTCCACTTCACTGTAGGAATCTAAATAGTTAAGTAGTAGTTAAAATAGTAGTTGAAAGCTTAGATAGTAGGATGCATGCAGAAAACAGAACAAGCCGAATGTATTAAAGTATAGTTTGAAACACACACATCAGATTTAGAGAATAGTAGAGGAACCAGATGCACCCAGACACGGCAGAAAATAAGATAAGTAGGGAGTGAAACATGTGAATGTCTGTAGAAGGAATGTGCTTGGATCCATAGGTTATGGGACCACAAAGCAACGGAGAAGATAAGACACCAATAAACCAGCCATGGAGACGAACACCAGACCACGGCATCAGGATCCTGTTACACCACAGAAAGATGCTCTGTCCAGCATAAAAGTGTGGGTCGAGGGACAGACAGTGTCAGTCAGACTTCGTGCCCTGACTATATGCTGTATAGTATAGGGACAGACTGACCCAGGCCTGTACATTATTATTCTTCAAGTTTGAAATAAAAGTAAGACTGATTTTTATCAGACGTTTCTCCTCATCATTCAACGAACGCGCAGAGCTGGGATTGGGAGAGCAGCTCAACAATTTGGTGACCCCGACGTGATGGTGAAGGAGAGACAGATTTGGAACGAGAACTGAGGACCTGTTTGTGACACAGTAGCCTGGCCAGGATTAAAACAAGGTAAGCAGAAAACCTGTTAAGTTTCAAATTTCTGCATATTGGAAACTCTAAAATAACTGTGTCATGGATAAGAATCCAGTTCTGTAAATTAAAATTTGAAGAATAATAATTAATTAAAAAAGAAAAAGGATAAGAGTAAAGTTAAAAGTAAAAAAGAAAAAGGATAAGAGATAAGTTAAAAGAAAAAGAGTAAAAAGGATAAGAGAAGTGAAATCACGGGTGTGGTGCCTATAATGTCCTGACAAGGACATTAAAATACTGAGTTGTGAACCTCTGTTGTGGTAGTGATACAACTAAAATTACGGCCACTAGTTGGAAAACTGCAGACACAAATTAAAAATTAAAAGACAAAAAAAAAAAGGGTGAAGTGTCTGAAAGATTCCGGTTTGGTGGAACCTAGGGATTTGGTGCTCCCTTAAAAGACTGAGTTGTGAACCTCTGTTGTGATACAACTAAAATTACGGCCACTAGTTGGAAAACTGCAGACACAAATTAAAAACAAAAAGACAAAAAAAGGGTGAAGTGTCTGAAAGATTCCGGTTTGGTAGAACCTAGGGATTTGGTGCTCCCTTAAAAGACTGAGTTGTGAACCTCTGTTGTGATACAACTAAAATTACGGCCACCAGTTGGAAAGCTACAGACACAAATTAATAACAAAAAGAAAAAAAAAAGGGGCAGTGTCTGAAAGATTCCGGGTGTAGGACCCCTAGGGATTTGGTGCTCCCTTAAAATATTGCAAGTTAGTGGAATAGTTGTTGATGTGTTGAAGAGTTGAAAAGTCACCGGTGAGAGAGTGGAAATCTAACGGTGATAACAAAGTGTTTTGTTTGCTTGTTTGTTTGTTTGTTTGTTTTTTCTTTCTCACTCCTGTAAGTGAGAGAAGTGAAATCTCAGGAGGAGAAAAATGGAGAGTGAATTTGATCTAGAGGGTGTTGATGAAGGCGGCTGCAGGCCACTGACAATGTTGAATCAGTGGAAAAAAGCTCGTGAACAGTTGATAAGTGGTTTTGAAAAGAAAGATCGAGATCGACAAAGAAAAATTTATGATGGTAAATATGAAGAATTAAAAAAGAAGGGAGTTTGGAAAGATGAGGACAGAGGAGATCTAGCAGAAGTTTTAGCCAGGGAGGATGTGGCTGCATTACAGGTAACAAAAGAACAAAGAAGAAGTAAAGGGTTTAATGGTGAAGAGAAAGTGGAAAACAGAATTAGAACAAAAAGAGGAAAATAGGCGTATAGTGCACAATATGGCATTGGCAGCATGGGGAACTAAAATTATTGCAAAAATAGGGAAAGACAAACAACAGGAACTCACTGATAGTTCAGTGAAAAAACAGGAGACAGAGTTAACACCACACACCACAGTAGGGCAGACACGACCACCGACATATGTAAACATCTATCCTGATTTAAAGCACACATCTGCACTTACTACGCTGCCCCCACCGTATAAACAGATGCCTCTGTGGAATGTGAAGGGAGGTCAGTTAGATGTAGAGGAGCAGCAGGACAGTGGAGGAGCCAGTGGAGTAGATTGGAGCAGAGATAACGAAACTAGGGAAACGATGCGTGCGCTTGCTGCAGCTCAGCAGCAAGATCAGGAATTAATTAAGAGAAAAGAGATCAGGAAGGAGGAACAGGCAATAGGATGGAAGTCAGGGATAGAGTTAGAAGGAGAAAGTAGAAGCATGCAAAGTGACGAAGAAGGAGAGGAAGCTTTTAGAAACAGGAGAAGAAGGGAAAGTAGGAGACAAGAGGAGAGTGAAAGGAGGAGTCAAGCAGGGATTGACGTCACCATTAAGGGAAAACTGACAACACATACAGATGAGCCACCCGTGTCCCATAGATATGACCTTAGACCTAGACGTAATTCAGCACCAGGTGGTGACCACATACACCACCAATACCCCTTGCTTTCAAAAGGGGCAGAATCCAATATAAACCATGGCAGTTTGGGGATATGACAGCAATTTTAGAGAAACTTCCACATCCCACAGAGGGTGGGGGAAGGTGGTTGAGCAAGTTGGAGCAGTTGACCATGGGCCAGAGACTGGGAGTAGGTGATTGGAGGGCCCTGATGGGGCAGATTATGTCCACCTGGGAAGTAGAACAAATAGAGGCAAGAGCAGGACTGTTGATGGTAGATGATAGTGAGCCATTTGACCAGTGGGCCACAAATGTGGGTAGAGCTATGAGAGAACGTTTCCCGGCCCCTAGAGGCCAGACACATCAGATCACGTGTACACCTAAGAAGGGGGAAAAACCGGCCACTTTTTTACATAGGTGTAAAACAGAATGGGTTGATGCTACGGGGGTGCACCCACACTCCACTCAAATGCAAGAGGAGTTGTTCAGGCGAGCAGTGTTAAAGGGAGTGTCAAAAGAAGTAAGACAAAGCATGGAAGATAATCCAGACGCACCGGGAGGTTCCACTGAGACGTGGGAACGCCACCTGTTGCACCATTTACATAAGGCACAGCAGAAAGAGGAAGAGGAAGGTTCAGAAATGGATGAATTGAAAAAACAGCTGCTTAGGTTACAGTTACAGAAGGTAAGACAAGAGACTAATGATGTTAAGAAGAAAGATAAGGTAGAAAAACAGATGTTGCAACAGGCTACACAGGTTCCTGATAACCCAGATTTATTGCCCTCTCCATTCTGGGTTCCAGGCCACCCTCAGTATGGACACGGGCCATCCAATACACAAGGCTCATATTACCCACAGCAGTACGGTAGGGGTCAACCCAGGGGGGGCCGTGGCTATCTGGGACGGGGATCCGGGAGGGGAAGGGGCATGTCGGGGGAGTGGACATGCTACTGCTGCGGTCAGCCGGGGCATTTCGCCAGAGAATGTCCCATGACTCATGCAAACATGGGACCTGGTCCGAGGGGACGAGGACAGCGTGGAAGAGGTCGACCAAATAGAGGATCACATGTTGCACCTCACGCCAAGTCTTGCACCAGGGGGTCAGTTTCCTGTGTGGGAACCAGAGGATTTCCCCCAACAATGAAGAAGCCCACAGAGAAGCCTAGACGACGGGAGGGCAGACCCGTTGTTATCCTTGACAATAAAACAGACAAGACTGCCCTTTCTGGTGGACACAGGCGCGACTTTCTCCACTCTGAATGTGAGAGTGGAAAAGAAGGACCTATCATCTAAGACTGTTGAACTAGTTGGTTTCTCTGGGGAACCTGTCAAACTGCCATTAACCCAACCTCTGCCGGTCCGAGTGGCCGGCCAATCCATACGGCATCGTTTTGTTGTTTCAAATGGCACCCCAGTCAATTTGATGGGGAGAGACTTGTTGGTTCGACTGGGCGTTTCAATTCTTTGTTCACCTGACGGTGTGATTGTATCGTTTCCCAACGGTGAATCCACTAATTGCTCCAAGAAAAGTTTGTCAGTGGCTGGTCAGTGGCTGATGCAGGAAGCCTCGACGAATGTGGGCGCTGACGTATACTGGGGCCGATTGGAACCGGAGGGCCCGGCAGGGGGCGGTCTTCTTTCCTTATACATGGCCTGGAAACCCTGGATCTCCCAACTGAGCCCATATGTCTCCCCGACCGACCCTTACCATGTTACACTATTTTATGACAGGGAACAGACAGATTGGTATCAAGATATGTTTCAGGACAAACTGCAAGGACATACATGGAAAATTTCCACTAATGCTATTTTGATTGGTCCAGAAGGAGTAGTGGGCAGTGTCCAGTTGACAGCAGATCAGGCTGCCTGGTATGAGATGGGTGCGGAGGCGGTGCCTCATGTCTCGTTGGCAATAAATCCTGGACACCAAGCTAAAGATCTAGGCCCGATGGCAAAACGATTGGCTGAAAGTACTGATTGGGTAACAACGCAACTTCCTAATGTCCAATACTCACCTGAACACTCATCTTATAAAATCACACAAACTACATCTGATGTGGTTGTACTTGAACATCAGTTACTAACTCGGCACCATGGCCGTGAAAAATCTGATCACGAGTTGGCTGCAGATATGTTAGACGCTCTGCCTAGCACGTTGTGGTCACAGGGCCCCACAGATGTTGTTTTTTATTGCAACCACAGTATCAACAGAAAGTTGAAGCGGAGGCAGGGATAGCAGATACTATTCATGGGTTATTACAGAGTGGTGTATTAGAACCATCGACTTCAGCGTGGAATACTCCTATACTACCTGTAGAAAAACAAGGCACTGGCATGATTTAAAAGTGGAGAGAATGAATCACACACTCTGCAGTTAACTGTAATGTCCCGTAGAGGATACAAAGTGTGTCATGACCAACTAACAGCTCTCGTTGCAGTATTCTCTACGCAGGTTACAGGAGCCAAAGGATCTACAGAGTCCAGGAAACCACATACGGCTGAGTGGGTCCTTTTGAAAGTGATAAAGAGGAAGTCGTCTGAGTCACGGTGGACAGGACCGTTCCAAGTGACATAAGAAGAACCGTATGGCCCCGGATATGTTGCTGGTGGAAAAGGGGGAGTGTACTCTATGTTTGTGGGAATGGTGACAATTCTAATCTTGTGCGGATGCTGCTGTATTCCCTGCATCCGAGCTTTGTGTCAGCATTTAATAGTGACTGCAATAGAAGGCAGGGATGCTCCTGCTACACAGATGCCACTGCTTAGAGGAGGCGCACCAAACGACGAGGAGGACGAACAGGAAGATATAGCAGTCATGGCGGTGTTGTAAGTGGTCTCTCGGATGAGAGACCAAAAGGGGGAATTGTAGGAATCTAAATAGTTAAGTAGTAGTTAAAATAGTAGTTGAAAGCTTAGATAGTAGGATGCATGCAGAAAACAGAACAAGCCGAATGTATTAAAGTATAGTTTGAAACACACACATCAGATTTAGAGAATAGTAGAGGAACCAGATGCACCCAGACACGGCAGAAAATAAGATAAGTAGGGAGTGAAACATGTGAATGTCTGTAGAAGGAATGTGCTTGGATCCATAGGTTATGGGACCACAAAGCAACGGAGAAGATAAGACACCAATAAACCAGCCATGGAGACGAACACCAGACCACGGCATCAGGATCCTGTTACACCACAGAAAGATGCTCTGTCCAGCATAAAAGTGTGGGTCGAGGGACAGACAGTGTCAGTCAGACTTCGTGCCCTGACTATATGCTGTATAGTATAGGGACAGACTGACCCAGGCCTGTACATTATTATTCTTCAAGTTTGAAATAAAAGTAAGACTGATTTTTATCAGACGTTTCTCCTCATCATTCAACGAACGCGCAGAGCTGGGATTGGGAGAGCAGCTCAACATCACACATAACTGTACGAAGTCTGTCATCATCTAGTTTCTGTTGTTGAAGAACTGAACTGAGAGTCTTTCTTACCATCCAGATTAAACGTTCCCAGACACCTCCATGATGAGACCCAGCGGGAGGATTGAAAATCCACCTGACACCTTCCCTTTGCAAAGCTCCTAGAATTTGTCTATGCTTCAGGGATGCAAGAGCTTCCCTTAGCTCTCTCTGCTCCTACAAAATTGGTGCCATTGTCTGAATAAATGCAATCCACTTGGCCTCTCCTGCAGACGAAGCGTCTCAAAGCATTAATACATGCGTCTGTATCTAAAGAGTCTGCTACTTCTAAATGGACTGCCCTGCTTGCCAGACAGGTAAATATAACCCCATAGCGCTTTGCAGAGCCACGTCCCCTCTTTACTTCGATAGGTCCAAAATAATCAACACCATGGTTGGTAAACGGAGGGAGATCAGGAAGTATCCTTTCCTTTGGCAAGTCAGACATCTTTTGCTCTCCCATTCTTCCATTGTAACATCTACAGAAGCCACATTCAGTTATTATTTTCCTGCTGAGTTGGCGTTTGTGATCCAGTAGTTTCTTCTGAGTGGAAAGCGTGTGATTTCGACCACTATGACCAAGATGTTGGTGAATGTGCTTCAAGATGAGAGAAGACACATGTTGATGCTTGGAGAGTATCAGTGGGTGTTTGCTTTCTTCTGGCAAAGAACCTCTTATCAGCCTTCCTCCCACTCTCAGGAGTCCATCATCCAAGTAAGGATCCAACCTGTAAATGACACTGTCTGCTCACTGTAGATCTCCCACATGTCAATGCAGCGATTTCCTTCTGAAATTGCTGCTGCTGGCAGTAGCGAACAATAGCCAGTTCTGCCTCCAACAGATCATCTACAGACAGGGCTGACGGTTTTAAAACGACTGTACTTCTTTGTGTGTTTTGCTGTGAATCAGAGTTATCCAGTGTCTGATCATCAGCTTCAGACGTCTTCATCTCCCTTTCCTCCGACTCTTCTCCAATAGAATCCTTTTCAGTTTAAGGAGTCATGCAACAGCTATCTTGAGTCTCATCCATTCTGAGAAATAAGATATTAGCTGTCCAGTGGCATCAAGGGAGTCTTTTACATTAATCATATTTACCACTGCTTCTCTCTTGACCTCCGGGTCATCCGCTTCACTCATAGCCTCCACTGGGTTTGCTGGCCAGTCCCTTTCTGGCTTCCACAGAAAGTCTGGACCATTAAGCCACTGGTTGTTAAATATAAAGTCTCCAATATTTGCACCTCTGGATGCAGCATCCGCCGGGTTATCTTTAGAACACATATACGAAATGTGGACGTCAGCTTGGTTGTTCTGCATCCTCAGGTATGTTACTGTTCCATATCCGATTTCGCTGGCATCTGAAAAATGATGCAGCTGCATATTTATAAGGCGTCCAAACTCCTTAGGCTTAATGCATCGTTCAGCCTTAAATGCAGCCAACATGTCCAAGTCCTTTAACCACCGGGTCACTGATGCATGATGTCATGAGGTATGGTCTCATCCCAACCTAGGTTTCTTCTGCATAACTCTTGCGGCATGATTTTTAGCAGGTAGCACAATTGGTGCAAGAAACCCAAGAGGATCATACACTGAGCTGGATGGGAGGCCGCGGACTGAGCTCCATTTTAAACTGAATCAGTCTTGATACACCACTGCAATCCAAGAGCTCTCTCAACAGGAAGCTTGTCCCGATCAAGATCAAGTTCTTTTAGATCTTTAGCTCTAGCTTCTTCTGGAATACTTTGCAACACGATCCTACTGTTGCTTGTCCATTTTGTCAGGGTGAAGCCTCCTTTCTGACAAAGAGCAGTAAGATTTTTGACCATAAGAACAGCTTCTTTTTCAGAGCCTACGCTCTTTAGACAATCATCAACGTAGAAGTTCTCCTGGACTGTTTGAGCAACCTCTGATGGAAAGGCCACCACACAAAGCGAAGGAAATCTCTGTCTTCTTTTGCCACTTTCACCTGGTGGAACATTGCTTATATGTCTCCCGTAACTGCCACAGATCCTTGTCTGAATCTAAGTAAGACTCCAAGCAACGTACTGGTGAGGTTGGGACTTTGCAAAAGCTGTTGATTTAATGAGGTTCCTTTGTCTGCTGCTACACAGTCAAACACCACACGTAGAGTCTTCTTTCTATTTTGATACCCTCCATGATGAGGAATATACCACAACTTACCAGATTCACAGCTCAGCTGCTGTGAAGGTACCTTCACCTCCATCCTGCTCAGACTGGCTGCTGTCACTCAGGCGGGGGGCTGCATCGCACCCATCGTCACACTATCGTACACAGGCCACCGCTTCCTGCTAAACCGATAACGTCCTGGTCCAAACGACTGCGTTTGTGCAGGATGTGTGTCAGCGTTTCTGCTGCTGCCACTTTAGTTGTTTGACACAGATCATTTCACTTTGCTGATGAGCTCAACAGAGGCTGTTCATCAAGCCTTTGCACAAAACACATCAGCACCACATTATGAAATTCACCTGCTGCTCTTACTGAGGCTGAACATGAGGCCGGTTGGTGGAGACTCGTCCTCTTCACGTGACTGTGGTTTCTAAACGTGTCCACGACGTCCAGGCTGCAGCTACTGACCTGATGAACAAGAAATAAATGAGATTTACCAAGAAATCATATAAAACACAGTAACACAACAGGATTTAAAGGTTTTTGTAGTGTTGGTATCACTGGTCACAAAGATAGATTGTCCTGATTCTCCAGCTTTGATCTTTATCTTTATTCAATCTGCTAAAAATATTGAAATGTGACTAAACATTATTATTATTATCATTATTATTATTATTATTATTATCGTCGGCTGTCAAAACCATTCTAGTCACGTTACAGCCGTGACTCATGACGGGCTTTCCCTCACTTTATTTAGTTCACTGTGGGGTTTTTTTTTATTACAGGAAGAACCTATTTCACCTCCTCCTTCTCCTCTTTCTCCTCCTGGTCTCACGCGGATCCAGGTTTTCCAGAGTCGTCCTGCATCTTCTATTTACGTCACATCCGCCTTGTTGTCGTCTCATCGTTACCGCTGATGTGTCCGGTTTAAATTATTCACATCTTGAATCAAGCTCAGTTACATCCAGTCACTGATCTCAGCCATTCAGCGAGACGCTGAATAATCCACTTCCGCGTTACAATAAAAAGACGTAACGTAAGCACGTGGCTGGTTCCGGTTTAAATTATTCACAGCTTGAATCAAGCTCAGTTACATCCAGTCACTGATCTCAGCCATTCAACGAGACGCTGAATAATCCACTTCCGCATAACAATAAAAAGACGTAACGTAAGCACGTGGCTGGTTTCGTTGTGTCGTCATCACGTAGGCGTCACGTAGCATAAATCAAACAGGACGCGGTTGGTTCGTTTCATGTTTTTCACTGTTTGTAACGAGCGGCTGTGAAATGGACCGAAGCGAACCGAGTCGGACTTTCTCTCTGTGGATCCTCGTTTTTATTGGGTTCGTCTCTTCGCCAGTTGAAGGTAAAACCACAGATTAATATTCACTAACTAACCTGGTTAATGTGAATTAAAACATTATTACAGTCTGTTAATTTCAACTAGACTGGAGTAGTTTGTGGTTTTACAAACTGCGCCGAATCTTCTGTTATCAGCTGATGTTTTCTTCGTATCGTTGAATGTTAAAACTGCTCTTTGGATCCAGATACAACAGAAGCAACAAGCTTGAGAACATGTGAATGAGAAGCGTGACTCATGAGATTAATCATCTGAGTCATGATGGGGCCACGTGATGTCTGTTATCAACTGACTCATAACCTAAATAAAATGTCTGAACAACAGCAGGATTCAAATGCTTCTATCGAGCGTTTTGGTTTTTTTGTGACATGAGGAAACTTTGTGTTTATTCTAAAGTTTCTTCTTTCCTGATCAGCAGGTGTTTATTAAAGCTGAAGTTCCCTCAGTGTCACATGTTTTAAAATCTTCCAGGTCTGAATTCAAATTCATGTTTACTGTGTTTCATAAGCTACATTTCAGTATATTAATAGATCCTGAAAGTGAAGTCGTGCTTCATAATGTGTGTTTGTGGAAGTTTTAATCTCCTCCATCTTTCCAGCCCAGTCTCTGGTGATCGGTTCACCTCAGGTCGTCGTCGCTGCCCCTGGTGATGATGTCGTCCTGCGTTGCTACCTGGAGCCTCCAGCCAACGTAGAGGGTCTGACGGTGGAGTGGTCCCAGCCGGACCTGAAGCCCGACCCGTCGTTTGGGTACGTGCACCTGTACCGCCACAGACACGAAGTCACAGACATGAAGCTTCCGTCGTACGCTGGGAGGACGCAGCTGTTCACAGACCAGCTGAGACGCGGGAACGTTTCCCTGAAGATCCTCAACGTGACGCTGGCAGATGCAGGAAGATACAGATGCTTCATCCCCAAGTTGAGCAGCCCAGTGAAGGAAGCCACCGTTCAACTGGCTGTTGGTGAGAACACGCGAAATTCAGAGCTGAACTGAATATTGTCACAATCAATTCTTTTATTAGATCCATATTTGATTAAAGCCTCAACGACAGAGACGCCTCTGGATCCCAGGAAGCTCACAACCCAAGAACGACAGGACAAAACATCCTCTGAGGGTGAGAAAGCAGGAAAGTGTCTGAAGGTTTTATCACTTTGTTTGTTTGTCAGCTGCTGGAGCTTTTTGTGCTGTTTTGACAGGTCAGTCCAGCCTGAGCGTCTGGATCGTACTCGTTGTTTCTGTGATTTCTGGCATCTTACTGCTTGGAGTCTGTTCGTGGCTTTATTATAAACGCTGACGTAAAGAACAGGACAAAACTCAACAAATCAAATGCTCTTCACCTTATTCATTGGTTGTCCAGGATCCAAAGAAACAAGAACCTGTTTTCTAGGTTCCTCACTCACTAATGGAGGCTTCAAACCAGGGAGACCCGTCGCTCCGGTGGTTGTTGATGTCAACAACCACCAGGTGCAAAAGACCAAAGAGATGATGGTGGACTTTCGATGCAACCTCTTCATCGACGGAGCAGCTGTGGAGCTGGTCCCTGAGTGAAATATCTGAGGGTCCAAACCACTAACAACCTCACCTGGAGAAATGAACCTGAACCTCCTAAGGAAGATGGAGAGAGCAGGACTGAGCACCTCCACCCTCTCCACCGTCTACAGGTGTGTAGTGAGGAGCACACTGGCCTCCTCACTTGTGTGGTACAACAGCTGCACAGGAGGGAAGTGGTCTCTGCAGCGTGTGGTGAAGACGGCACAAAACCCATTGGTGGCAGCTCCCCCTCATTTAGAAACCTACACAAAGAGATGCAGCGATAAGGCTCAGCATCGCGAGGGACACGACTCACCCTGCACATGAACAGTCCTCCCTCCTCCGCTCAGGCAGGAGGCTGCTCAGCATCCAGGCCACAAATAGACTGAAGGACGGCTGCTGTCCTGGTGCTGTACGAGCTGTAAATACTGTCCCTCACATGCTGCTGTTCCTAAAGTACTGACCACATCTGTGTCAACTATCATTGATGTCCTCAAATTATGTATGTATGCAGGTTGTGTCTATTCCTTTAATGTTTATCAAATGCTAACGAGTCTTAGTTTTAATGCTTATTACCTGGTGATGATTTTTATTGTGACTTTATTTATGTATTTATTAACACAGAGAGCTTGAGCACAATATTTCATTCTACATGGTTCCTGCTGGAATGACCACAACGAATCCTTCATCCTTGAGGTGGATGACACCTGGGACTTCTAGTGTTAAAGGTGAAAGGGCTTCACAGTGTCACCGGACGAGTTGCTGTTGACGAGAGGAGAGAAAGCATCTGGTTCACACGAAGCCACGTTCTGTTTACATCTTATCGCTGTCGGATCAGTATCTATATCTCAGCCTTTGTGGGTCGGACGACAGACGCTCCACCACTTTAAAGAAGATGCAGCTCGACTCAGTGACTCTGTTGATTCCTTCAGCTCTGATCCGATTCCTTGCTGCTGGTTGTGTTTCACTATTTTAAGTGTAACTGTGACGTTTGAAGGTATTTCAGAACGTAGTCATTTGTGTCTATGAAGCTAGTTCATGTTCCTACATGAGCTGAAGGCATCTAACACTAAGCTGTAAAGTAGTGTTAGTTATTATTGTGAAGGTAATTTCTGTTTTCATATGTGATTCATGATGTGAGTGGTTGTCTGTGTCAGTTGTTGTGTGTGGTGTTTGTGTCTCTGGACTTTCTAAGACGTTTCTCTTCTGCCTGGTTATAACGTGAACAGTAGAAAATCACGTTGAGCTGTGCAGCAGCTCAGTGGTGGTTTTGTTTTTCCACAGCTCACCCGAAGCTGACGTTCTGTGGCAGAAGAAGACAAATCTAAAAACCAAAGACACACAACAGGAGTGAGGCTGGAACACGCTGAGGACCTGAGGCGACCGTCTGAATGATTTATTTATTACAATGGACGCAAACTGATAGCAAACATGTCTACGTCTGTATTTATTTATACCTTAAAATGGCATCATTTTAGTTTAAATGCTTCTGTTGTGTGTGTGTTAAATATCTTCTTCACAGAGAAAAGCCTGGAGTCACGTTCTGTGGTTGCTCTTAAATGTTCAGTGCGGTTCTGTCTGACGTTCTCCCTCTGAGCTGCTCCTGTGTAATTAGTTCTTACACCTGTGTTTAACTTCCTGTTTGCTTTGTGTTTACCCTCATGTCTGTGTCCTTGTCGGTTTGTCGTCAGTGTGATGCTCATGTCTGTTCCTGTCACGTGAGTCTTAAGTCTGGTTATGCTCCTGTCGTCGCTGTTCTATTAGATTCACTGTTTCAAGTGAAGTCAAGTCTGTTCTCATGCGTTTGGGTCCACTCTGAGTCACTCAGTCATAGTCCAGCTCTCCACTGTTCACCAGACTTGGTTCATACCTATTCACGTGCTTTGTACCATCACATGTCTCCAGCAGACGTGGTTCACACGTCCCTGCTCGGTTTTCTCAGAGCTGAGACACTGTTCATCCAAACTCTAGACTGAGACTGAGCTGGATCCGATTCCTCTCAGCGGCTGATGAACTGGGTCCTTTTGAAAACTCTGGGTCTGGTGGACAGACGCTCACACAGGAGAACTAGCTGCAGCATGTGAGCAGATAAATGCTTCTGTGAGTTCTACGATGAATCTGCTTCCTTTGTGTTTCTACCGTGAAGAGAACATGAAAAGAGGGAGTTTGCAGCTCGGGTTCTTTTGTCTTAAGGTTTATTGTCTCTCTGTTTGAGTTGGTTGTCTGCACCTGTGTTAAACTTCCTGTTTATCTGCATTTAAGTTGCTCTGTGTCTTTGTCCTTTGCTGGTTCGTTGTCAAATGTTTGTGTGTTTACATTCAGCCTGTTATTTCGTATCCTGGGTTTGGTTTGGACTCTCTTCTGATTTCTAACTTTATTTACTTTGACTTATCCTGTAGGTTGTATAATCCGCCTTTCATTAAATTATTGTTTATACCTTTACTTATGTGGTGGGTTGTCGTCCATTTAGTTAGTTAGTCTGTCTCGGGTAAATGTTTTGTCTGAGATCAGATTCAAACGTGAACTCACCCATGACTCGGTCCTTTAAGCAGCTTTCATCGTTCTTGCTCTGACGTTGTTGCACCTTTGTTTTGTTAAAACCTGGTTCTGCTTCTCAGTGTCTGTTGTTGGTTCAGGTGTTTCACTCTGTGGCTCTGAATCACCTGGACTGAACGCTGACGGTCACAGCAGTGGACAAACGATCCTATATATCTAATTCAGTCCAGCTGATACCCACTGCTATGATTGACAGGTTAATTGGGTCCAGAACGGATTTGACTTCAACAATCCCATAATATGAAATATTAATCAGTGTAAATAAAGGCAACAGAAGCAGCGTCTGCTGTGTTGTAGTAAAGTCTGTCAGAGGAAAACAAAGACCAACCTTTGCATTGATGTAAATCAGGTCAGATGTAACAGGAAAACTGAAGAACTTGAGGGACGTGATTTGCATCATAGACAAAACCTGGATGGTGACACATGGAGGAGGATCCAGGATGAAGAGGGACAGATTTCAACCAGACCAGAAGACTCAGACCCAGATCAGAGTGAGTGTGTCTCTGCCCACAGCAACATTCTCCCTGAACCTCTGATCAATTGAAATGAAGTAAATTTTACTGCCCCCACGTGGAGAAGTAAAGAAAATGAAGAACGTAAACACAAAGAAGAGCAGATTAAAATATGTTCTAGTTACATGATCCATGTTATTAAAGCAGCTCAGAGAGAAAAACTCAGTGTTTCTCAGACTTTCCAGAGGGTTTTACCACAGCGAGAGAGGTTTGATATAAAGACCCTCTGAATACTAGACTCATCACAGTGGAATGAGAAAAGCTTCTCCACTTAATAGACGTCTGTGCTGTGGTTTGTGTCATCTTTAAATTTGAGATGTACAGAATTGTTTTATGGCTGGTGTGTGTGTGGTCACGTGGTTTCTTTAAAGCAGGGGTGTCAAACATACGGCCCGCGGGCCGGAACCGGCCCCCAAACGGGCCACGTCCTATTTATTCACAGAGATGCACGGAAAACCTTGTGCTTGGTGCGTTTGCAACAAGTGTCGGTATTGAAGGAATATAATATTCGACGCCACTACGAGACTCATCACAGCGAAAAACACGACGACTTGCATGGACAACTGAGAAGAGATAAGATCAACGACTTGCTGGCGGGTCTGAGGAAACAGCACAACTTTCATCCAGAGCCGAGGAGTCAGGGAAGCAGCGGTAAAACCCAGCTACTAACTGCTAGCGAAATTAGCATTAGCATCGAAGCCGTGTTCCGACGGTGACTGTGTTAAACGATGCTTGATGAAGGAACATGTGTCCCGAGAAGCGACAAGCTTTAGCCAATATTAGCCTGACGAGGAAAACTACAGCCGAGAGGATTTCGGAGCTATGGGCAGATTTAGACATTTGAAACAGAGAGTCAAATCATTTAATGCATTTTCCGTTGCAATTGACGAGAGCACTGACATCACAGACGTGGCCCAAGTGGCCATATTTATTCGAGGAGTTGATGAGACATTGGCATGGACACCACAACAGCCGAGGACATTTTCGGCTCTGTCGTTGCTGCACTGGACAGAGTTGGATTCATTCATTCAGACTCATGAACTTCATTGGACTGGTCCCGCGCTGTCAGCCTGGCTACGGACGGCGCGACGTCCATGGTCGGAAAGAAAGCAGGTGTCGCGACAAAGTTCAAAGACAAAGTACAAGCCCTTAATGGAGGAGATCGTTTCTGGACATTTCACTGTATTTTGCACCAGGCATTGTGCTGCAAGTCGCTGACAATGGACCACGTCATGGAGGTGGTTGTTCGCACTGTACATTTCATCCGGTCCAGAGGTCTGAACCACCGTCAGTTTGACAAACGTCTCACCCACAGCCTGCCATACCACACTGAAGTGAGATGGTTAAGCCGAGGCTGTGCTGAGGCTTTTCTTTGATCTGAGAGGGGAGATCGGACAGTACATGGAGAAAAAGGAAAACCGGTGTTGGAATTACAAGTAGCCTTTTTGGTTGATATTACTGAACACTTGAACAATCTCAACAAAATGTTGCAAGGCCGCAAAAATTTGTCACACAGTTTTCTGACAACATACATGCATTTAAGTGGGAGACGCAAATGGCAAATGGCAAATGGCAAATGGCAACCCTGCTCATTTCTGTCTGAGCGATTTGTGTGTGACCAGACCTGATGCGGACGTGAAACGGTACAAAGACAAGATTGCAGGACTACTGCGGGAGTTTGGGAAACGTTTTCAGGTATTTGGTGAACTTGAGACTGAGAATTTTCAGTTTTTCGCTCACCTTTCACAGTAAAAGCTTCTGATCTGCCGGTTGAAATTCAGCTAGAAATAATTAATTTGCAGTGTGATGCAGATTTGAAGGGCACATTTTATCAGTATCTACTACTAGGTTACCCCAGATTAACAGCCCTGGCTGCTAAAATTTTGTGCATGTTTGGGACAACTTACCTTTGTGAACAAATTTTCTCAGTGATGAATATCAATAAAACAAAAATGCGTTCAAGGCTCACAAACAAGCACTTAAATGACATTCTGAAAGTTACAGCTAGTCAGGACATGACACCTGGTGTTGATGCACTTGTACAGAACAAAAGATGCCAAGTTTCAGGAACAAAAACAAGTCCAGACTAGACTAACACCTTCAAAATGCTGTTTGCACTGAAAGAATACAGCTCTGTGAAGATGAATCCTTACTGTGGTGATTAAATGTGCACTTTAATGTTAGTCAGCAGCTTCACAACAAAAGAGTGTGATGGAATTCTACTGTACATACGACTCCATAAATGTTCAGTATGAATTGTATGTGTATGAAGTTTACAGATCTACAGGACAGGTGAACACTTTCTTCATTACACATTTAATATCACTCTCCTTTGTTTGTAAGGTGTTAGATTTTATATGCGTATCTGTAAGTGGTTTAAAAATTGCTTTAAAAGTCTCATTTAATCTTAAAGTGCATTACTATATTTTTCAGTACCAATTAAAGGTTTGTGCCTTTGTATAATCAGTGGGATCAGCTGCAATGCATATATGTAATGATACAAGTAAATTGCACATTTGTCTAAGGAAATATGAGGTAATTCATTAAATGTTTTGTAGAAGGATAGTTCATTAAATTTCAATATTTTCCTAATGTTCTTGTGCTTATTTACACCAAAACAAAGGAAAGACATGATATTTTGGTTATTTATAGTATGGTATAATTTGAATGGTCCGGCCCGCTTGACATCTCCCTAGGCCGTATGTGGCCCACGATGTGAGATGAGTTTGACACTGCTTTAAACCACTTGTTTTCCTCTGATGGTTCTAGATTCAACTCATATTTTGTAGCTGCCTCGTCCTCGTGATGCTGTAACGTTGCTCCACACTCAGGACAGAGCTGCTTTACTGGTCACTCAGACTGGTCCCAGTCGCTGGTCCCAGTACGCTGACACACAGTTTGCATGACTGGTGTCCCCACGTGAAACAGATCCTTCAGACCCTCCCTCACTGAGCAGGTCTGTCTCCTGACTGTGCAGACACATGCTCATATCTTCTCAGAGGCTTCTGCCATAATCAACTAAACATATGTGACATATTAGTGTAGTGGTCAGAGATGTCCCAACTCAGAAGAATTCAAGCTGAGGCAGCATTAGGTTCAAATAATCAAACATGTCAACACAACATCAATTTATTTTCAGTGGTGAGATGAGAAATATGCAAAGACTGGAAAACAAAGTCACCTCTGTCTCCTGCGGGAGACGCTCACAGACGCGTGGGGAAGGACGGAGCCCAGGCTGGGAGACGCTGGCTGTGTCTCACATCTCCCATCTCCCCCGTCTCATTCTAGGGAGGTGGTTTAAACCCTGAACATGCGTCAGAATGTGAAGATTTCATACCAAGAATAGTTTGTCCAAATTCCTTTGTTCAACAGCTCAGACTGTTTTGTCTAAAAGCCAGATTTTCTTTGGATCCAAGGCCGGACCTGTTCTACTCTATTCTAAACCCTTTAGCCTGATCTAATGTATATGTGCTAAATATATATATTCCACTACAAACATGCAGGGACTTTTTCTACTACAGTCCCCCCTCTGGGGCTTCCTAGAGCCCCACCAAAGCCGAATTAGTCATGTAGTAACTTAACGTTATCCTATGGTTCATCTAATTAAATGGAAACCGACAGAAAAGGAAACAGCTAAAAGACAGAAACCCAAACCGAACACTTGAACATTCCTAACTTCTTTACAACCGAACCTGCATTTTCTCTTTGTCAAACATAATGTCCCATTAACCCACAAAGCCCAGAGTCTGATCGCAGACGTCTGTGGTCTGAAGTCATCTCCTTCCTTCTGAATCGCGTTATACTGGTGTCGCCCTAAAACCTCAGTCAGTGCTGTTTTCTTCACTGGTTACTGACCACAGGTCCCTATTGGTTCCTGCTATTACATACCCAGGCTGCTGACATGAGGCGTTGGCCACCCTCTGTTACACTCCTGGCATAAAGCTGAACTACTAACTGGAGTCCTGGGGGCAGGGGTGGCCTGAACCCCTGGTACAGACTCCAGACTCGCCACACGATGGCGCCAAAACGCTCCGACACAGGGAAGCTCCACCAGAGCCCCCTTCCCCCTGAGCACAAGACACAGAGACTAACTGGGGCGGACCCACTAGCACGACCACAGACCACGGAATGAGAGTAGATAATCATTTTAATCAAGGAAAAGGACAAACCAGAACTAAACACAAACACGGGTGACTGGGAAACTAAAAGAACCAAACGTGTAGCTACAAAACTAACACTGAACTTTAGACCAACACAAAGTTACAAATACCAAAACTAACTAGACTCTAACACAGACAGGACTTCAAACATGCAAACGCCAAACAACCCTGAACATGGACATTAATCGCAAAACCAAAACCTGGGACTACGAACTGAGATAAAACACATACAAACTCTAAACAAACTCAGGCACAACGGGAACAACGACTACAACTAAACGGAGACATAACAACTTCAGGAAAACACAGAACTAGGACAGATACTCACAACCAGAGGGACAAAGAAAAACACTCAGTAACATAGGTGAGTTGAAACCAGGTAACACTAATCTGTAAACACTAATGACAAAAAAACAGGAACTAAGACAAAAACAAAAAACAACGAAGAAGAAGGGTGAGCACGGGTGCCCTCCGGTGGTCGGAGGGCGAATTGTCACACCCTCTATGACGGACTGGTTTTGGAACACAGAGACATTAAGAGCATCTGGTGGGTCCAAAGGAATCGACAGTGTCAGTTAGAGACCCCTCATCCATCCAGTAGACTCTGGATCTGCTCTGGTGTCTCTGCAAAAACAACACTGGAACAGACACTCGTGTGTATATTAATGATCTGATCATTGGTTATTAGCATCAGTTATCATTGGTATCAGACACTCAGTCCTGCTAAAAGCAATTATCCAGTGATGTTTCACTCATTCTCACACACACACATTCACAACTGCAGTAATAGAGAGACAGACAATTCTCTCAACATCAGAGATTATTAACCCACAGTGGTCGCTCAGACCTCAGCATATAAACCTTAGCACAGAGAACAGCAAAGTCTACGAAAGCGTTAAACACACAGTCATCACATAGATATATAGATATATACGTACACACATATATGAAGCTTCATTAGTTACACTGCATATATACATTCAACACATTTCAGTCTAGACTCGTTTATCTACAGAAAAGCTTTTCACCAGGATTTATCTAAACTCTCAGGCCTCACTCTCCATGGTGAAAATTACACCTGGGTTGATCAGGCCCAGGCTGATGTAATTTCCCCACGTTACCAAAAAACAAACAAACTCACAGCGTACCAGTACAATTATTCGTCTCTAATTGATAGTACATCAAAATTTCTGGAGCCAAAACCCACTGTGAGCGCACAAACGGATGCTGCCTCTGCAAACTCCTGTGCTAATTTCTCAACCTTAAACAAAATAATCTGCCACTTCCAATCCGTGTTGAGGAGGCGCTCGTTCCAAACCATGCAGAGCCCGAGCAAGTCAGCCCTTTGTACTTATACAGCGTCTTAAACAATCATTTTCTCCAATCCCAGACTCAAACGCCCACAATTTTCAAGTTTCCAAACTGCGTCCGTTACAGTATTCAACTTTTAGCTGTCAATAGGCTGTATCATCTTTATAATCATAGAAAAAACACACATGAAACACATGAAGCTGGTTAGTTATTCACAGCAATGTTAGTACAAGTGACCCGATCTCCTGCCTTTACATCCACCACACCATACAGGGTTTCCCCCACAACAAATTGTTTTTAAGGCCGCCAAATTAGAATTTAACTGCTTAGCCGAATCATATGATTTTTGTCAGCCAATCTTACCAAAATTCCCAACTGATCCCAGACGCAGAGTTTGTTACCTGAAAAACACCGTTTTTACCTGTGGCCACACGTGACGTCGTCTGCGTCCAGGCACCAGCCAGAAGAACGCTGTCCTCAATCTGGCTCCTTTTTTATCCTGTTCGTGACGCCAAGAATCTCTGTAGTGGTCAGAGATGTCCCAACTCAGAAGAATTCAAGCCGAGGCAGCATTAGGTTCAAATAATCAAACATTAATTTATTTTCAGTGGTGAGATGAGAAAATATGCAAAGGCAGGCAAACAAAGTCACCTCTCTCTCCTGCAGGAGACGCTCACAGACGCGTGGGGACGGAGCCCAGCTCACATCTCCCCCGTCTCCCTCTAGGTAGGTGGTTTTTAAACGCTGAACATGTGTCAGAATGTGAAGATTTCATACCAAGAATTCTTTGTCCAAATTCCTTTGTTCAACAGCTCAGACTGTTTTGTCTAAAAGCCAGATTGTCTTCGGACCCAAGGCCAGGAAGCCTGCACAGCCTAGACAGGACCTGCTCTACTCTATTCTAAACCCTTTAGCCTGAACTAAATGTATATGTGATAAATATATATTCCACTACAAATATGCAGGGACTTCAGTGAGCAGGTGAGCAGTAGAGGGTTAAAGTGGACGTGTTGAAACAATGGGCACAGACATTTCATCAAGAATTTAAGGAGATAATATTAGAACTGATGATGTTTTTAGTGGTGCATCCCTTGTTTTTTAACAACCAGTTTGGGAACCGAGGAGACCAGGAACTGCTGTTTTTGTCTGATACAGGATAAAACTGAGCATCAGATCATTTTAACCCTTGTGCAGCCTTCGTGGGTTCGGTGACCCCACCGTAAAAAGGAAAAGGTGGGAGAGCCCACACGTTTTTTCGTTATTGCTTTTACTGACAGCTAAATGTTCTACTGTCATGCATTTTACTTTCATGCAGAGAGCGTGCTTTCAAACGGGAGGTTGGGCCTTGACCTTGAACCACTCACCCTTTATATCCGGTTATGACGATGTCGACAACAGACGCTGGGGGGCGACGTGCCTGAGCACCGCACAAGGGTTAAATGAGCTTTGGCCGAGAGAGGACGTCAGTGTTTCTGGATCACGGCCACATGTTCTATGTCTTTAACTTGTATGACAAACTCTGTTCCGTGGTCTTTGGAAGTGTTTCTGAGCAGAAGCAGTGATGTCATCGGAGAATCAATGGCCATGAAGCTAATAGGCATCAAATGTTTTTACGTTTTACATTGTTCCTCCTTCTTTCCTTACAGACTGTATGTAATAGATGTCAGTTCATTGCAGGTGATGTACGTGTAATGGAAATTTTACTATATGGGTATTTTCCCTTGTGACAGAACTGTGGTTCATATTACTTGATATATTCTCATATGTATCTGTACTAAGCAAAGTAATCATAGAATGAGTTATATACTTGCTTACAGAAATATTTTAGAACAATGAGCCTTCTCTTAGGGGAGGGAGCTAGGGAGATACTGTTTAGTTATAATTGTTTTACAGCATGGACCATGGCCATGAGACCATGGCAGCAGAACTTTGATTTACTTTGTTTCTGTTACACTTTCCACCTGGTGCAGGGCAGTGACTGACCCTGAGTTGTGGGCTGATAAGTCCCTTGTGGACTGTTTTTGTTTGAGACTGAGCTAATGAGAAGATACATCTTTACTCCCTCGCAACAAAGGAGGTGTTTAGGTAGGAACAGAGTAGATGACTTCAGAACTACACTCAGGCAGGACAGTTTTGCACTGACTCTGTGTACTTCTCTTCTTGCAAGAATTAAAGACAACAGAAAGACAACTTTGATTGGTTTTTGATTCATTCACCAGGTTCCTAACAGGTTTTTGCCTCCACAATTTGGTGTCAGAAGTGGGATCCGCTGGTGGTCGTCGGAGGGGTCGCTGACGGTGGAAGACGTCGCCCTGAGCGCAGCTCAGCCTCAACCTCCTCTACAAAAACAGAGGGAGACGTGATGTAAGGCATCACCTCTGATCTCCATCGGACGGATCCTACGAACTCAAAATTACTTAAACGGGGAAACCTGGTGAGTCGTTGACATATTTGCTTCTATGTCCTGGGGAAAGTGTTGATCAGTGAACACTATAATATGGCATCGAACTTTTGCAGAGACGTCTGTGACTGTACAACTACGCGTAGTGCTGCACCATGGGGAGCAGTTATGGTAAAGCTGGCTTGGAGCCACAGGGTCCCAGTGTGGATATCATGAGGAAGAAATATGGAGACGATAGTATCAGTTGTCTTTCTGTGTGGACAAAACAATATGGGTTCCCAGAGGATGGGTCATTAAAAATTAATCAAATTGAAGCTGAAACTAGAGAGAGAAAACGATTACAAAAGGAAATGACTACGGTTGAAAGTAGAACAGAGAATAATTCTTCACCCTGCAAACAGCCACCACCATACTGTCCCAGTGCGTCTTCTCTTTACCTGGATTCCTGCCCGTCTGTCCTGCAACCGCAGCAACAACAGCAAAAACAACCAGACCCGTCTGTCCTACAACCACTGCAACAGCTTCAAAGTCTGCCTGCCCTGCAACTATTGCCACCGTTGCAACCACAGCTGCTTCAAAGTAAAACAAAGACAGAAAGGAGTTACATCTGGCAGCTATAACCATGTATCAGGCAGTCGCACAACAGAACCGTTGTCGGGGAAGAGGTTACACCAGAGGAGGAGGAGGTCGCGCAGGCCAAAAAGGACATGGCTGAGGAAAATGCTTTAAATGCGGTGAAGAAGGACATTGGGCTCGAAACTGCCAAACCACTGAGGGACGGTGTCCGTACTGCAAGGAAGAGGGACACAGACCAGCTGACTGTCCGCTGAGTGTTTCTGTGGGGGCAGACTGACGGGTGGGGAACCGGTCGGGGCCCGGTGACGGTGTAGCTGAGGCTGAGGAGGGAGGTGATGGCACTGACACACACACACACACACACACACACACACCGCAATGAAGACACGCTTACACAAACATCCACTGATGATGCTATTGCTGCCATTGCAATGAAGGACGCTTACCATGCTTAACCTCAAATGCTTCTACTAACTGCAATGAAGAACGCTTGCCTTGCATAGATTCAGAAATGATTTTACAGTGTTTGATGAATTTAGAAAGTAGAATGAAAACACCACAAGGCACCTATGTGCACCTGACTGAACCACACATGCAATTTCCAGAAATGGTTTTAACGATAAATGGGGAGCAAATCACTTTTCTTGTAGACAGTGGAGCTACACGCTCTGTGATGACGTCCTCAAGCCTTAAAACTGCACCAAGAATGAGAGGAATTATGTTTATAGTGTTGGGGCTTCGGGGGTAACAGTAAAAGAATATTTAACCAAACCTTTGACATGTCTTACTCCAGATGGTACCACATTCAAGCAGGCTTTCATGTTTTCTGATTTGTGCCCCATAAATTTGCTAGGGAGAGATCTAATGATCAAACTGGGCATTTCTCTGATTTCATCCCCAGAGGGATTGAAGGTCAGCACAGATGCGAACACAGACCCAGAGGGAGTGTTTGTGCTCTGTGGAGTGAGTGATTTACTGTATGCGTATGAGTGGAAGCTGCAGCAGTCTGTCTTGTGTGAGCAGTTAATGTCTACAGCGCATGCGTTAGTTAACCCAGAAGAAACAGACTATATGGATCCAGAAGACTTACACTGCACCATTCATGTGTCACAGGGCTAACATACTACACATGGGAATACATCCCACTGAGAGGCCGTTACCATCCATTTCACTTTGTGAAGATGACATGTTACAGTACTGTAAGTCTTTGTCTGCCGTTCTCTCTCAGATCTCTCAGCAGGTGACAGCAGCTTTACCAGTTCCAGCACAAGGGCCACTACACTCTCTGGAACCAGGCGACTGGATTGTGGTACGAGAACATCGCCCTAAACACTGGAAGGCACGCAAGTGGGTTGGACCCTTCCAGGTGCTACTGACTACGTATATGGCAGTGAAGGTCGCAGAGAGGGCGACGTGGGTCCATGCGAGCCACTGCAGGAAGGTCCCGGAGCCAGTAGATGACTTCTCACCAGCTGTCCACCAGCACGAGGGCTCTGATCAGCAGTAACACCCTTGTTCTACGAGGGGCGGCGTTGACCAGCACAGTGGGAGAGACACGTTGAGTTGAGACACTGCACCGGTGAATACACTTAAGCATAGCACATACTGCACAAACTGAGAAAACAAATACACAGTGGTACCACCTACGAGGGACGTCAGCGCTACACATCTGTACAGTGCAGAGTGTCTCTACTATTTTCCCTTGTGACAGAAGTGTGATTCATATTACTTGATATATTCTCATATGTATCTGTACTAAGCAAAGTAATCATAGAATGAGTTATATACCTGCTTACAGAAATATTTTAGAATAGTGAGCCTTCTCTTTCCAATGGGAAAGGGAGCTAAGGAGATACTGTAGTAGAAAATAGGGGATACATAGTTCATATGTAATATGATTAGTATTAATGTAGTATTATTTGTTATTGATGTAAGTGTGTCCACATAGGAGGAATAGGAATAGGCTTTCATCAGTGCAGGCTAGACAGTCAGGCTGTGAGGTGATGGAGTTTCTGTGTCCAGGATGTGAACCTCTTATGTGAACAGGATGTTCTCTCTCCCACATCTGGAAAGTTCTTGGCGAGTGTGGCTGCTCCGGGAACACGCCAGGTCGAAGTGGCCTGTTGATAACTTTCCCGTAAACAGAGTCATTAGTCTAAACTGTCCAGATTCGAAGACCAAAATTGGGCAACGGTCTTCTTTCCACTGACGCAGTTGAGGGTTTAAAAACCAACACCCCAACTAGGAAAGTAGGAGAGTTTCGTCCCCTGCCTAGGAGATAACTTGTTCTCTGTGGTCAGGCCCGGACTCCCCCACGCGCCAGCGAGCTCTACCCCTGCAGGGAGGAAACAGGTGACCTCGTATATCTGCCTTTCATGTATTTTACACCACTTATGAGAAATAAATCATTTGTATTATTTTGAATCTCAGTACTGTGTTTGACTGAATTCTTTCAGTGGGAAATCTCTGTAACAACTACAGTATCACATAAAAATAGAAAAACATTGTGATTGTGTTATTATATGTGTGTGTGTGCAGGATTAACACCGCATGAAGCTTTGCTTGAGTGACTAATGGTAACTAATCGGTCAGAGATCTCATGAAAAACAGATCATTAATTGACACTCAAGTGTTTTCTGCAGAAAAATCATGGAACCAGCGTCTACCATCATGGAGAAGCCCCCCCCCCCCCCCCCCCCCCCCAAGCGACACTGCTGACTCCTTCAGCAGGACGAGTAGTCAAACTGCAGTTCATTCTGAGCAGGACGTCTCCCTCCCAGCTCACGTACACGATAAAACCTGAGCTCATGACATAAAGACCCGACTGACTGACTGACAAGGTTTCACAGACTGACCATGAGAAATGTCTGATGTTTGTTGATGTTGTTGTCATATAAGGTAATAATTTCCCATCTTAGCTCAATCTTAAACCCAAGCAAGGAGGAGCTGGTTGTTATTGGTGACAGGTTCGGCTGTTCCAGACTGAATGTGGTTTCTTAAACCTGGAGCTCACCCTAACAACTTGGGTTCACTCTCTCTAGGCACCGCAGCAGTGGACGCCATCACACCAACCACCTCTCTAACGTTCAGATCTTCCTTCCACAGGTCATGTTAGTATGAGAGGAGGGTGTGGTGCTTAATCTGTGCATTAACCCCTGCATAGGTTTCAGCTGCGTTAGTTTAGGGTATATGTGTTTTCTGAAAACACCACTTAGTCTACTAATAAGTGTAGATAAGTATAGATGCATGTATGAGAGTAAAGCTTCCCCTTAGAATCCAAGCTGAGGTTCCAGATCCACATGCTCTGGTGTCGGATGTTCTACCTGATGCTCAGTGGTTCAGTGGTTGATCTGTGTTCTGGGTTTTCAGGCTGATACTGAGTGAAAACAGTTGACGCCTCTTTGAATTCACAGGTTGATGAATGTTCACCAAGTCTGGAAACGTGTCATGTGGTTCCATCACTTTGTTGTTGGCTGAAAGACGCCATAAAGCATCTACGAATAAGCTTCAGTACTGAAAAGACCACGTGGAGAATCTGGGAGGTTGATCACACAGGGAACACGCTGGGTCTGTCTGTCTCCATTGGAAGCTGTGACCAAGGCTCCAAACCAACCACAGTCTGGGAAATGCTGACTTTCTTAGGGGTGACAGGCTGCAGAGTAGATTGGATAGATGGGTATTGAACAATTGTGCAACCCCTGAGACAGATGATAAAAACTGAAGGAGCTGGAAAGTTATGGGGAAACTCATGTGGACCCCAGATGGTCACATGTCATTTGAAACCATTAGTGTTGTTGCAGCAGGATCCTGCTCTGGCTCTACCAGACTATGAGAACACGTCACTAGTGTGTGTTTCCTGTTAAACAGACATGAACAGGCCTAAAGGAGGAGGGAGGCAACGTGTGTGTAGCTCATAGCATGTTACTCTATGGTTCCACTGCTGGTTGAAGTTAATTTCCCAGCTTAACCTATGAGCAGGTCTCTGCAGTGAGGAGGGATTGGTTCCCGATAAGAGGAGTGAATTTAACTGAGTGGCAGAGATGCGTTAACGATTACGGTATTGTAGTGGAAAATGTGTACTGGGGATGGAATATATGCTCAGAATGTATAGGATGGAATCTGTACTCTATGTAGGTATTAACAGGAATAGGTTTTCATAAGTGCAGGCATGAAGTAAGATAGTCAGACTAGGCGTTACCGAGTTTGTGTGTCCAGGATTTGAACCTCTTATGTTGGCAATAACAGGATGTTCTCTCTCCCACATCTGGAAAGTTCTTGGCGTCTTAAAAAACCAACCCCCCAAAGCGGAGAGGGGGAGATGTGCTGTGCCGGCTGGGAGACACCCAGGCTCCGTCCTTCCCCGCGCGCCAGCGAGCTTTACCCCTGCAGGGAGGAAACAGGTGACTTCGTATAACTGCCTTAAAAACATCAACACTATGAAACACTGGTACCAAATACCCCTCCAAAACACCAGGTGCAAAGAAATAAGTAGGGGACACCAATATACGTTACGTTAACAAAACCCAGAGCTACCAAAATACAGATACAAGCACAGGCACAGACACAAACACCAACCTTCCAAAACACTAGGAAAACACTTACTAAGTTTCAGGGAGCACCAACGATCACTAACGAGCTGTAACACTAATGATGACAAAGACAAACAACAAGGTAACATTCCTAACAAATCTCCAAAACCAAGGCTTAACCTTCGTAATACTGAAGACCAAAAGCGTAACATTCATGACGAGCGGAACAAACTGAGGAACTTAAATAATACACAAACAGGAAATCAAAACCAGGTGCAAACACTAATGACAAAACAAAAACCCAATGAAGAAGAGGGGTGAGCACGAGCGCCCTCCGGTGGTCGGAGGGCGAATTGTCACAATGAGAAGATACATCTTTACTCCCTCGCAACGAAGGAGATATTTAGGTAGGAACAGAGTAGATGACTTCAGAACTACACTCAGGCAGGACAGTTTTGCACTGACTCTGTGTACTTCTCTTCTTGCAAGAATAAAAGACAACAGAAAGACCAATATGATTGGTTTTTGATTCATTCACCAGGTTCCTAACAGGTTTTTGCCTCCGCAATTTGGTGTCAGAAGTGGGATCCGCTGGTGGTCGTCAGAGGGGTCGTTGACGGTGGAAAAGACGCGTCGCCCTGAGCGCAGCTCAGCCTCAACCTCCTCTACAAAAACAGAGTGAGACACAGTACGGGTCATCACTTCATACACAGCAAACTGTCAAAGAGATAAAAGGTTGTTAAAAAATGATCAATAATAAATCATCAGCCAGAGAACTAGAACCAACTGAAAATAAAAAGCTTTTAAAGCTGAATTTCATCTTTGCATTTGAACTTTTCTGCTACAGAGATAATTGGAGTAAAACAAATCTAATGCGTCTCACAGGTTCCAGAGAGAAGAAACGAGGAGACAAAGTCCTCACAGTTTAAGGTTTAAAGCCATGATTCAACCCAGTGAAACAAACAACTAGTAAAATACTGACAGTGAGAGCTGAGCCGGTCAACAACAGGTTAATATAGTGACGTAAGAAATGAGGAGAACAGACAGTGAAACCGAAAGACTTCACCATCACATGAACCGATCAGCTGGAGAAAGGACAAAGATGGGTGAGTGATGTTTTTTATATATTTTATATGTCTTTAAAGGTTCTCATTCATCCAGCTCATGTTGATCCAGAGGTTATGTTACACATGTACAAGTGGCAGCTCCATGGAAAGTGAAGAAATAGCAAATCCATTTGCTACAATAAAACAATTACATTCAAGTTTCACAACAACTTTAGTTAAGAGCGATAAAGCTTAACATGCCGCTGTAGTTCTACACGTTTATCATTATGTATTGTATAGATATTTGTGGTTTTTATTCATCAAACCGGAGTAATAATTAAAACTATTCGAAATCCTGCCATTAAAACCAGTATAGTATATCGACACAATCTGGACTCCACATATGAAATGCCCATATGTGTCTATTTAATTTTGAATTTAAAGCTGCCAGAGTTTCTCAAAGATAAGAATAAAAACAAAAGTGTGATCTGTGACATTCTTAGGGTGTGAGAGACTGAGGTCTGTCATATGACGAGTCTATCCGGAATTTCCATCCACTCTTAGGAAGGAATCCCGCATAACTGGTTTATTTAAATGGCTTCATTTTGTTTTCATCATGACTCAGTTATTATTTTATAAAGGTTTTATCTGACGTCTTTGTTGTCTTACCAAAAATAGTTCAGAATCACTGCTGAAGAAACAGATGGTGACAACTCGAATAGAAGTAGCCCTGAATGTTCATGGTTAGTGTATAGTTAACATAAATCTGTGTAGACAAAGACTCTCTAACATATCCAATCATTGAGCAAAATGAACTGTAAAAAATGTGGCATCTTGGTTTATTTAGGACCAGTGGTGAAAGTGATGTAGTGCTACACTACAAAATGCACGAGGAGTCTGCTCCCAGAACAGCTGAGATAACATGGGCAGAGCAACGACTCTTCTGCATTCGGTTTCTATTTGACTGGATGAAACTGTACTTAGTCATCGGCTGATGACGTTGCACGTGTCCCACTATTGAGAACAAACAACCTGGTTAACTGGGTTAAGGGTAGTGGAAGCATTTGAAAAAATGGTTTAGGTTATGTTTGCAAGTTTTAGTGTTGGTCACAGACTCAAACAGTTGCTAAGCAATGGGCCAGACTGAGAGTGGTTTGAAGTTCTCTGTGGATGGAGCAGAAACAAGGACCTTTACGTTGCCTGGTACAACGCAGCCAGTGTCCCACCATGTGGAGCCAAACCTGGGGTTGGGCCTGACCAGCCTCTGTCCCAGTGGACGGATGGATCCATCACCCACAGTATAGAAAGAGCTCAGTGTATGAAGGAGGTCCCCCAGCACCGTAATCTATAGCAGATCTATCAGCTTTGTGAGACTAGTGTTAAAGCAGGGAGGGCGTCTGCTGCTAGAACCTGAACTGGGAGCTGGTTCCACATAGAGGAGCTTGGAGCTAAAGGCTCTGCCTCCTGCTCTACAGGTAGAAACTCTAGGAACCACCAGTAGACCAGCAGGATTCTGTTGGGAGCATTAGCAGCTATGGAACACATTAAAGTTTTGAAAGTGAGGAGAATGTAAATCTTAAATTTTACGGGGAGAAGAATTTACATCCTGACAGTTGAGTCATGGCATGTGGAGTTAAATCTTCGTGCAAGAAGAAATAATTTCTGATGCCAACTTCCAGACAGTCGAAGTAAAGTAGAAGATTGTCACTGATATAAATAATTTATTTGATTTAATAACTTTCCAGCAGATGCTCAGGAGCTCAGGATTGTTCTTATTGGAAAAGCTGGATCTGGGAAAAGTGCAACAGGAAACACCATTTTACGGCAGCCAGCTTTTAAATCCTGTTTTTCCTCATCCTTACTTACAAAAAAGAGCCAGAAGGAAACAGCAGAGTTTGAAGGTCAAAAACTGGCTGTTGTCGATACTCCAGGCTTGTCTGAAATGAGATATGCTCAGCAAGTGAAGAGAGAGATTCTTAGATGCATCTCATTTGCTGCTCATTTTGCGGCCACACGTGTTCCTGGTTGTTGTGCAGCTCAGCAGATTCACGACACAAGATCAAGAAATAGTCGATTTCCTTCTTCGCGTGTTCGGAGAAGACTCAAGAAGCTACGCGATGGTCCTGTTCACCCATGGAGATGTTCTGATGAATGAAAGATGCTCTGTTGAAGACTTCATTGGTCAGAATTCAGCTCTGCGTGACCTCACCAGTCAGTGTCATGGAGGATATCACGTTTTTGACAACATCGACCAGAATCCAGCTCAGGTCAGGGAGCTGCTGGAGAAGATCCACAGCATGTTTCAGAGAAATGGAAGAAAGCACTACACCAACGAGATGTTTAGAGAAGCAGAGAGAGCCACAAGACAAGAACAAGAACATCTACAGAGAGAAAATCCAAACATGGATCATGAAGGAGCAAGAAGAGCTGCAGAGGGAAAGAATGGCTTCACTGAGTCCATTATTATTGACCCTGACCTAGTGTTAGTGGGTGTAGCTGCACTGGGAGCTTTAACAGCTGCAGCTTTGCTGATGAAGTAATAACATTGACAGTGATTGTCAGCATGAATCCATCAGCTGCAGCTAAATTCTATCCTAGATTCAACAGGACGCCAACGAAGAGAAGCTAAAGTAGGAGAAAGATTTTTGTTCATTCCAGTCAGTTTTTACTTGTTATTCTAGCTCCATAAACTGAGGAGTGTCTCAAGCCAAATGTGGCTCAGCTATGTGAGAGGAAGGAGGCAAGAGCAGCCATGTTCAGAGGAACTGTTCATGTTCTTCAATAGTTCGTTCAGAAGAAGTTGAACAACTATTAGTAATGACATTTTAAGATTTGATTTTTTTTATGACAAAGCTATTTTTGTGGGATACGTGATGTGGCCCAACCTCATGCCCATGGGCCGCGAGTTTGAGGCCCCTGGTTTAACCCTCGTGCAGCCTGTGAGGGGTCAAAATGAAAACAAGCTCAAAAACCACACAAGGGTTGGATAAAACAGCCGCAGACAGACGATGAATCACAACACGCTTCATCTAGATGAACGGTTGGATGAACTTGTTCATCGTAGACCCACACATGTTCATTGCTTGGTTGTAACACCCACCAAGGCTGTTTGATCCAACCCTGGTGTGTGTTGTTGAGCTTTGAGCCCCCTAGTTTACAGTGGGGTCGTTTGACCCCTTGAAGGCCCCACAAGGGTTAAACAGTGTGTGAGGCAGTTTAAATTCTCACTGTTGCTTTCACTTTCACCAACTGATATTTTAGAAGAGCAGGAAATCTTGGCTTTCAGGCTTTATCTGAATCTTTATCTTTTATGACTCAAACATATATTTTTCATTCATATAATATTTATATATTTATTCCATTAATAACTAATATAAGTGGTAAACAAATGGGTTTTCTGTATGTGCAATGTTAAAAATAAAGAAAACACAATTGAGGAGAAAATATGTCCAGATGTTGTGTTTATAAAAAGAACAAAAATTAAATATGTGTTTTAGCCACTTTTATTCATTTGTGCATATCTGTACATCACTGGTTGTTAGTGCATCCAGAGGTGGAGTTTAAGAACAGACAGAATATGGAGGAGGGGGAATAAGAGGAAGCACAGAGCAAAAGACAAAGTGAAAGTAAGATTCACTCACAGCACATCCAGAGCCACAGGACGACTGACTAGAACAGAGCAACTGCCTGAAACTGACAAAATGGCCCAGAGATATCAACAGTTAAAGGGTGAGCACATCTACAGCTTGTTGTTAAAGTATTTTCAGCTTGTTATTACTTGCGTATGAAGGATAAATCTCAAGAAATGATGAAAATATCAAGTGTGATTGGTTCTTCCAATGACTTAGAAATGACATTGAGCATCCGTGTCACTAGTGGCTCTGCTGGGGAGCCTCCATTCAACAAGAAGGTTCTGAGACACCAACTAACTTCAAGCGCCTTCATTTGTGTAATGGTTAGAATCTGACTACAGGACAAGTCACACAAAGGAAAACCTAACGCTGCTCACAGAAACATCCTGTCGGTCCTGTTGGTTTGACTTTTCCATGTGATGCAGCTGGGAAACAATCCTGCACTGATGTAATAGAAAACCTTCTGTATTAATACGACAGTGGTTACGATCCTCCTCCTAATTCATGTCTGCAGAGAACTGCAGGTAGATTCTGACGTTTCACTGCTTTGGTGACAGCTTTTCAGGAGGTGATAGAAGTAAATGTGAGTCCTCCTGCCAGCAGTGAGGACACGTGTTGCTACACATGAACAAGTCGTCCTGCTTCATCTGCAGGAATCAGATGCATCTACAAAAACAAAAAGACTGCAAAACATTTCTTTTCTGTGTCAGCACAATAATACTTCGAAAGCAAAAAAAGTGTTGCTTGTGAGTTTGTGCTTTTCAGTGGCAGCAAGGCTAAAATAGAATTTGTGGGTGATTTTTCAGTTTCACATTTATTTTGTAATGGTCGATTTAAAGTACTTTGAACGAGTGAGGGCTGCTGCTTAGTTAACACTACATAGGCCATGTTAGCAAGGCAGAGATACGACCTGTTCCCCGTCTTCTTCTGTGTTTGTTCACTTCCTGGCTTCTGTCATTTGTGATTATGACTTGCGCCTGTTTCGTATTTTCTTTTTTCCCTGTATTTAAGCTCACTGCACATGCGGACGAGAACCAGAGGGTTGAGCGCTCAACACTAGACGAGACTCGAGCACCTTACTAGACCTGCATTGACTTGGTGTGTGTAACCACCAATTACACAGGAGGAGCATGCAGGGAGAGCGTGAAGTCACAAGAAAGACAGAAAACCTGGAGCCCTCAGAGCTTTGAGGGCCGGACAGTAACGCTGATGAACGCACCCACAGCAGGACGTGACTCTCCCACACGGGACCTGTCATGTCCTCACATGCAGCATTCAGGGCCCAATGTGTGGGACGCGTGTGCTCAGCCACATGTATGTGCGACATGTTACCTGAACCTGTGCTATAAAAATGAAGCAAGTTTATTTATTGTGCTTTGTTGAGAATGAGTAAATGAGTTTTGCTCAGGAAGACGTAGACAAGAGGTTTTTGTGCATTTTCATTGAGATTTGCATTTACATTATTTATATGTTTACAAGTTACAGAACTTGTTTGAAGAAGTGAGAACCTCTCCTCTGAGTTAAACCACTGGATAAACAACACATTTATTGTTTAGAGACTTGAGCTGCACGTCTGCTTTTCAGTAAACAATATTTCCTTATGTCATGTCAAACATATGTGTTTCTCAGTTTGCAAAGACAGAAGCTATTGACCCATAATATAGTTTATTATTTTATTATGTTATTTTATTTACGGCATGAATCTATTACACGTGCAGACGCATCCACGTCTCTTCAGTCTAGTTGATATTAACAGGTTGTAGCAGGTTGTGATAATGTTTTAATTCACATTAACCAGGTTAGTTAGTGAATATTAATCTGTGGTTTTACCTTCAACTGGCGAAAAGACGAACCCAATAAAAACGAGGATCCACTGAGAGAAAGTCTGACTCGGTTCGCTTCGGTCCATTTCACAGCCGCTACAAACAGCCTGCGTGAACTGATCCCACCTCTTCTATTTATACAATGTGCCGCCTACACCGAAACCTGCTACGTGCCTACACGTGATTTACACGGAAGTGGTTCATTCAGCGTCTCGTTGATTTATTATAATGAGCTTGATAATGATGAGATGTGACATAAAGAGGCTCAGAGGAAGATCCAGGACGACTCCGCTCTGGAAAACCTGGATCCCCGTGAGACCAGGAGCAGACGGTTCTTCCCGTGATTAAAAAAAATTATAAGAATTATAAGTGCAGACAGTGACAAACCTAGAGAATCTGTTTCTCCCTGCTTGACGTTTGGAAACATATTCCTTCATGTTGGGAAACGTGTTCCTTTGCCGTCAGAGCAGACACTGATGTGTGCATGCAGCGATTAGCTTACTTTACCTTAGCGCCGCGCTCGCCGTGTCTCAGAGCCCCTGGTTCATGCATTAAGGTCAGACCAGGTGTTTTTGTTTCTAAGCAGGGCCTCGTGTGGTTCAGAGCTCCAGCCTCGCGTACTTTCCTGTGGTGAGCGTCTGTCTCCTGACGGCGCTGGTGCTGCTCTGTCTCTGGAGAAGTGGACGCGTCTCCACCAACCGTAAGAGCAGGCTCAGCAGCTGGTGAATTTCATAATGTAGTTATCGTGACTTCAACAGCAAAGTGAAATTCTATGGTTTATGTCAACTGTACAAACACAGTCTTTACAGCAGGGGTCTCAAACTCAAACTACCTGGGGGCCGCTGGAGGCAGAGTCTGGGTGAGGCTGGGCCGCATCAAGTTTTCCACAAGAAAGGCTCTGATAAAAACATTCCAATGTTCTCAAATGTCTTTATTTTTTTTAGCACAGAATCAGATGAAAAAATAAACAAATTAAGTATTAATAAGAAAATAAATAAATAAAACAATAACACATCAGATATAGAAGACTGAAGAAACCACATAGTTGCTGATTATTCAGATTCAAATGTCTGTATTAACAGATCTTTAACCTCTAACTTTCTGAACAGGAACGGAACATTGAACATGAACCGTTCCCAACATGGCTTCTCTTGTCTCCTTCTTGCTGCTAGAGAGCCTGGGACTAAAGTCACACTTCAGAAAACTGAGCCAGACAGACCAGGAGCAGAGTCGCCATCATGCCGCAGGAGAACCTCTGTTATGAAATGCAGCTGCGCTAGCGGCGGGGTTAGCTTAGCATTTAGCCTCTCTGCTTGTATCGAGCCGGGCCGATGTCCCGCCCCCGAGAGTCATATAGCCCGGCGTGATTGGTTGGTTCCCTCAGCTCGGCACACAACACTGTAAAGTGTCATTCATATCAAACTCGCGAGCTGCACCAACATTAAACTTTATTATTAATGCAAGGGCCGCAAACTATCGTCCCACGGGCCGCAGTTGGCCCGCGGGCCGCGAGTTTGAGACCCCTGATTTACAGGTTTGGACTAGGACATTATCACTTCAGCAGGAAGCTGTGGCCTGTGTACGGACATTAAAAGTCTCCCATAATGATCAGAGGACACTGATGTAGAGATGTTGTGATGGCCACCCCATAACTTACTGGGGGGGTGAAAGAAATCAGGAAAATGTTTTGTTAGCTCTATTATTGCTGTTGCTTTTACTGTGTTCTTTTATTTTGTATTTTAAGAGGTCTGTGTATGTTTGAGTCCTCTGTTTAGCATTTAGGTGTTGACCCCCTTGTGTTTTGACCAACTAGTATAGATGTTGCCCTTGTGTGTCTTTCGGTAGGTCAGGTCTTGTCTTTGTTTGCAGTGGAGTGTATGCTATAAACTAAATTTACAAATATGTTCTGTTCAGTTCATTTGGGTTGACCTCTTTTAGGGCGTGTTTTCATTATTAAGAAGATTTATGTGTTCCTATATTTCTTTTTGAATAAATAAAAACAGCTGCAGTCAGCTGTTCAGCTAAGATGAACTCAGGCATTTAAGTAACTCATCAGACTCCATGTGTTCATCAGCTCTGTTGCAAGGACAAGTTTGGAAATGTTCTCAATCTAACCAGATGTTACTTCATACAGACCCTCAGTGAACCAGCTCTAATGATTCACATGGTTTGAATCATTTATGGGGAACATTTGAACACATGATATAAAAGTTTTATATTGTTTGTGGTTTTACTGAAAAGCGTTGAGATTTGATGTTAACGTCGTGAGGTTTGAAAGCTACCAGGTTTGTTTATGTTTTGTTTTTCTTTCCATGCGTTCATTGTTACGTGAAAGGTGCGTCATGACGTTTGTGAAACGTCGTCGCCATGGAGACGTAACATAAACACGTCGTCTTAAAAGCGGAGACGGGAGTGCGAGGCTCAGTTTGCTCAGAGAGCTCACAGAACCAGGCTCGGTACTAACATGCGCGTCATTCCCGTCGAGCTGGACTCTTTTCGTTTAACTTCTACGCCCGTGATCTTCCTCCACCACTTGACTTTGCTCTGGACGCGGACACAAGGTAACTTTGAGCGGAAACCTCGGTGATAAAGTTAGCTTAGCCTAGCCGACTAGTTGCTGTTAGCCTAGCCTAGCCGGCTAGCTGCTGCTGGGACGCGCTGTGTTGGTTCGCTGCCGTTTTTTGTACAACGGACAACATTAATAAGGTTTAGTCTGTTTCCATTTGTCACATTACCGGATCAGACGCTGGCGTTGCTGGCTAACTAGGTAGCCTGTTGGCCTGCGTTTAAGAAAGCTGTTTGAGACACGTGGCTGAGCTCCACCTGTCTTTTATTATAAATACATAATAGGAATAGACAAACACGAGACTTTTGTTGTGTGTTAATTACATAAATATTCATTAAATAAACTACACAAATCAAAAAAACTCACATGACAAAGTTGTTTATTATTGTTTACAGACAGTAAACAACCCTGTTTGAAGGGAAGTGATGTTGAAGAACCTTCCTGTGGTTTTTGTGGGTTTTTTTATTTCTTTAGAGATTAGTTTGGTTCTTGTGCCACATGATCCACGTTTTTGCACATTTGTGTTTTGAAATGAGTTATTAAAACAGGAAGCAAAGTAGATTCAGTAACCATTCAGGTGTCAGATGTTAATATTGCCTCTGTTTTCCAGCCTTTCCAGCCCAGTCTCTGGTGATCGGTTCACCTCAGGTCGTCGTCGCTGCCCCTGGTGATGACGTCGTCCTGCGTTGCTACCTGGAGCCTCCAGCCAACGTAGAGGGTCTGACGGTGGAGTGGTCCCAGCCGGACCTGAAGCCCGACCCGTCGGATCCGCTGAGGCGGGTCGAGTACGTGCACCTGTACCGCAACAGACACGAAGTCACAGACATGAAGCTTCCGTCCTACGCTGGGAGGACGCAGCTGTTCACAGACCAGCTGAGACGCGGGAACGTTTCCCTGAAGATCCTCAACGTGACGCTGGCAGATGCAGGAAGATACAGATGCTTCATCCCCAAGTTGAGCAGCCCAGTGAAGGAAGCCACCGTTCAACTGGCTGTTGGTGAGTAAAATGCTGTTTTCAGTCTATATTGAAGCGTTTGTCCACTAATATTAGTGGATTTAACTGGCAGCTGGTCCACAGTGTTGCAGACATCAGTATATACCAAATCAAACTTGATCCTGATGTTCATGTCTTGGTCTTTGTTTCTGTTTTGCTTGTTGATATTCTGTTGGACTCATTATAAATCTTGTACATTTCCAGATCCCAACTATATGAGGCCAACAGAACCACAGCTGGATCCCAGAGATTTACGAACTGCAGATCCCGATGAATACATGGACTCAGCAGGTGAGAAAATGCTCCGACTCTGGACAGATTTATTAGTGCCAACACTGATGCTGATCGGTTCCTCTGATTCTGTCTCCAGCGGGTCCACCCGGCCGGAGCTATGTGATCACAGCTGTGATTTTCAGCATTGTGCTGATTCTGGGAGTTGGAATCGGATGTTTTCTAAAACACAACAACCAAGAGAAAACAAGTAAGTAGATCAGACCTGTCTGACATTTGAGTGATCATTAAACATCAAAGTTTGGTAATGGTTATTAATGGTTATTCGTAAGCGTTTGTTCGTAAATGCACTTTCAGTATTTAGTCAGTGTCGCAGTAGCTGGACTTCACTGTGTGTATGTGTGTGTGTGTGTGTGTGTGTGTGTGTGTGTGCGCAGTAAAAGCTAAAGCACTTTTTTTTTTATCCACAGCTTCCACAGAGTTTGCAGCTGTGCCATCGCCAGGGTAAACCTGATCAATGCTGAATTCTCTCACTTGGAAATCTCTCTGCCTCTTGTCTGCGCTGGCTCAGGCTCACACAGGAACAGTCTGCTATGGTTATTTACTTTTGGTCTTTCCTTTGGAAGTTGAGGTGTCAAACATGGTGGAATCCTTTTCTCAACTATAGAGTTTTTAAATGAAGAACAAATTAAACCTCAGCCAGAGACGACTGTTCTGACTGATCAGCAACGGATTCATTCAGACACATCTGACGTTTTCCTGTTCAGCTCTATTGGATCATCCACTAATTATTTTTTGGAGACTGTTTAACTGGACCTTCCAAGTTCTGAGCTTGAACCACAGGGTTATAAAGCCTGGCTTTGTCCGTGAGCTTTGTTTTTTTGACCTTTCCGTTATGGATCATTTCCGTTTATAGAAGAAATATGTTCAAATACAAGTAGAACACAAACTGTTTGGGAAAGTGTGTTGAATCAAACAAGCCATGGATTGTATGTAGACGCCTCCTCGTTTATCGTCCTTCAGCCTTCTCAGCCATCAGAGCCAACGCTGGAGCTACTACATGTGTAAACCATGAAGTCACTTTATACATGTAGTCAGACTTCCAGGCTGAATTCACAAAAAAACCCACAACATACCTCAAAGTACAAAGCGTTTTGCACACACACAGTGAGCTGTATAGTATCAGTGGATCATCTTTGTCCATGGAGGCTGATATAGTTATGTTATACATACTTCTACAGACTATATATATATATTTATATACATTGAGTATATCTGACTGTTCTTGGATCAGTATTTGTATATGAAAAATGCCTTTTATTTTACCAGCGTCATAACTAGTTGGTGACCATCAGTAATTATGGTGAACATTAAATTAAATTGTTATTCTGTGTCGTGGTTGTGTTGCACTGAATATAAATCTCACTGGAGCATTTATATGAAGCATATTAACTTAATTTTAGTTTTGTTGTTTTGTGTCGGAACTTTTGAAAGACTTTAGCTCTGTTGTACTTGAATTATCCAGTTTGAATGAAATGAACAGAAACATGTTATTTATTCATTTATTTATTATTTATTTTCTCTGGTGTTTTTTTATATTTCATATGAGCAGATGCTGAGGTGGTTCTGTCAAACATTGTCGGGAACAGTGTTGAGAAGCTGACTTTAGGTTTTGTTCCTCCGGCGGCCGAGTCATGAAGTTCACATTTTCAGTGTTATCATTAAATCAGTGTCTCCTGCTTCACATCACAGTTTAAACAGTGTTTTATTGTTGTTGTAAGCAAACGATTAAACAAAGAAATAACCAAATCTTTGAAGCTGCAACTGCAACAAATGTTTTGTATTTTTACACGGAAACAACAATGATTAAAATATTTACCTCACATTAAGAAAAGACTTTGCTGTAGTTTGGTGACTTTAGAGCTAATGACAGGTTTACATCTGTCACTGACTCTAACATGGCAAATGAAATGATTACACACAGACTGATTTAACTCTGCTGAACAGTAGTGACATCTGGATGGAACTGATGCTTAACAGCTGTTCTTCATCATCTTCTGGGAAAAGGATTGAGCCTATTACATTTTTTCTAAATGAGCAAAAGTAAAATGCTGCTCAATTCCATTTTCGTGTGGCTTTGCAGACACTGAAATGACAAAGGATTGAAGCTGTTAAAATAAGGAAGCTAAAGAATGAAACAGAAGTTCAGACATTTAAATACACGTGAACGACGTTGTTGTGTGAACCCAGCAACCTGCTGCACATTCCGTCCAAGGGGATGACAAATTGCTTCGTAGCTCACCTGTTTGCTTTTGTCTCCTGTTGTTCCAAAAACAAAGAAAAGTGACCAAACCGCTGCCAACAACAAGAGTAATCAGGATATAACAATGTACATTCAGTGAGTCCAAGATGGAAATATCTGAAATGATAAAACAAAATGAAAACCAACAAAGTGTGTGAAATAATACGATAAATCAACATGTAATTTGAATTTCTAATTAAATCGGACTTTGTTTACATTTGAGAGTCATGTGAGTCTGTCTGCTCTGGTTGGTCGTGGTCTGCTGGACTCTACAGGTGATGTTGCTGCTGCGTCTCTTGTCCACAGTCACTCTGCTGCTGACAGTATAGAGGTCATCAGAACCTCTGACTGTCTCTGTAGGTCCAGCAGGGAGGAGGTTTCCCTCAGCGTCCAGCCACAGCAGCTCAGGCTCTGGGTACCAGCCTCCACATCTACACTCTAACTCCAGCTCTGCAGCGTCGTCTGAAACAACCTCTATGGACGGTTGAGAGACGGAACCTGGTGGAGGGAGGAAGGAGAAAAGAGTCTCTGGCTTTAACGTGATTTAAAACACGAGGGACTAAACATAGATCAGGCCTGACCACTGCTGAACACTGATCATTTCTCATCCTGACACCTGTTACTGGTGGCACATGAACATTTTGTCCTAAAAGTTGACTTCAGAAGCAGAAAAGAAAAGTCGGGCTCCAAAGGTTGATGACACCAGACATACCAGCAAAAAGGGGAGAAACACGCAGGAGTGATAATATTATTACATGATCACATATTTTAGACCCATATTAGAAAAACGTCCTATGTTGCTGTGGATCTTCACGCTCTGTATGAAATGGTTTGGTTTCATCTTATAGGACTGGTCTCTATGGTCCAGTAAACCAGTCTGGTCTTTCTCCCTGTGCTTGGTAAGTACTTCTATAGTTACCTCTGCAGCAGACGAGGGTCGCGCTGAAAAGAGCGAAGACGCTGCAGGAAGCCAGACTCCTGAAGACCGTGAGGGACAGGCCGAAGGTGTGAACATGCATCGTTCAGGTCTAGAAAAGACAGAAGGAGAAGAGGTCACATGTTTTGTTTACTCACTATTTAATTGTATTTCTAGTTTCGAGAAATGCATCTGTTTATCAAAGTTCCAAAACGAAAGTGAAACCTTAGCATCGGATTGTTTGTTTGTTTGTTTAATCTATATTGTCATAATACAACGCAAAACAAATCAGACGGCGTCATAACAGACTGTCAGACCCTGGGCCTGTTCACGAGAGGAGTCGCTTCCTCATGACTCCACTTTCTGCGCGTCTCCACCACCAGTCGGTGCCAAACTCACTCATTTAACCAACAGCTCGTTTACTCGCTGCTGAGTAAAGTTTGACGTTTGACACCAACGTAGACGTTTAGACACAAGAGAAGTGACTCAAAGAATAAACGTGTTTGTTTGAGCGTTTAGAGGCTAAAACGAAGCAGATTTACGCGGAAATTCACTTTGAGTTTGGAAACATTTTACCAACCTCCTCACCACAAACTGCTGAATGCAGCAAATCTACGAAACCACTTTACGGGGTTACGTCGAGTTAAATGTCACTAACTTACATTATGTTTAACCATTAACAGACGGAGGCGCGTTTAAAGTTTCTCACCTTGGCTCCGCGTCAGGCAGGAAATAACCTGCTGCCAAACCCTGCGCTCCTCGGCTTCAGCTGCAGCTGCTGCTTCTCGGTCAAGCTCGTCTCGAAGTCGGAGGAAATGAAAACTGAGACACCGAGGACTAATGGTAATAAACGTCCCGAACCCGGAATAACGCAACGAGAAAGCTGAGTAACATGTGTTCCTCGTTACCCACCGTAACAAAAGCATGTTTTAATCACCTCGCCCTGCCTGAACTCCTGGCTCCTCTGCAGCTGAGACGAGGACCCAGTGAGGCTTGAACTAACTAACTCCAGATCAGATAAGATGATTGTTTACTGATGCCACTGGACTTGATCCAGAGCAGGACGAGACCAAATCGCAGCAGGATGACAGAAGATATTTATATGCTCCACGAACCTACAACATAAAGTTCTGATCCATTCACAGTTTAGATCCAACGCATCTCTTCCTGTTCAGGTTATTTGAGTGACAGCGCAATTTGCGGCATCGGCAGCTGCCACTAGCGGCCGTGGCATGTAGGAGAAATGCCGCGGCATCTAGGAGACATCTTGTGGCATCTAGGAGACATCTTGTGGCATCTAGGAGATATCTTGTGGCATCTAGGAAACATGCCGCGGCATAGGAGACATCTTGTGGCATCTAGGAAACATGCCGCGGCATCTAGGAGACATCTTGTGGCATCTAGGAGACATCTTGTGGCATCTAGGAGATATCTTGTGGCATCTAGGAAACATGCCGCGGCATCTAGGCTAAATTGCGGCATCTAGGCTAAATTGCGGCATCTAGGCTAAATTGTGGCATCCAGGCTAAACTGACAGAGGGGCGTGACCGTACTGTCACCCAGGGGAGACGTGGTGAGTCGCTGCTCTTCTAGGGAGACGCTGCGGAGAAGATCATACCCAGACATACCGTAATTGTTAATAGTGAAGGTCACATGCCAATTAATTAATCTTTAAATTCACTTTGATTTAACACTTTGTGAACTATCGACACCCGCTGACAAAACTATTGAATGGTAGACAGAAAATAATGCAAAATGCAAATTCAAAAGTTTAAAATTTATTACAGTATGTAAGGTGTTTTGTAGTGGAGTAGTAGTAGTAAATATATATATATATAAAATGTTGAACTGCTACGCATTTCATAGTATCTGTATGTATTTGGTTTACAGTACAAAGGACTTGTATATATTAAAACCATATTAATTTGAGCTGGTTACTTCCAACCCCAGGGTTTGTTGTTCTTGTGATTACATCTACCACGATAACAACAAAGAGTCCAGGCACAAGACACTGAACAAAATGAACCAGAAAACCCCAACCACTGAAGTTGAAGGGCAGTGACATCCAGCAGTCAAGTCTTTCAAATCCATATACAGACAGTGATCCACATGCTGCCCACGCTTTGGGACTAAGACAAGAAGCAAATCAAGAACTTTGTTGAGTTAAAACACAAAATGTAGGCTATCAGCTATATGAAAATGCTGTAATAGACAAATTGTGTAATCATTTTTATCATTATGCAAATATAAACTGCCTTTCATTGACTTTGTTAGAGACATTGTCAGGATACGTTCATGTGCATAAACATGACTAACAGAACAGGTTATGCGGACCCAAATGCAGATGAAGAACAGGATGTCGACTTCATTTACAGAGGTAACAACAGAAGTATTTAACAGAAAACTAGGTAGAAGTACAAGGAGTGAGACCTAAATTTGGAAAACACTATGAAACGAAAAGCACTGCCTACATCCGGAACTATTTGAATTCAAAACTAGAAACAATCAACACTTTGACTCTGACTAAGAACAGAAAATCTTATCACCTGGGCTGGAAAACAATCAAATTGCAAAAACTATGAACACAAAATCACTGGTCATGCACATACTAACAATCACTAAGACTTACTGTGAATGAAAAGGATAGAGGTCGGGGACATGGTACAAGACAGACTGTCGGATATGAAGAGACTCACTAGCAATGGGTATTAAAAATAAACAGGACATGTTTCTATTTATATTTTCATTTATTATTTCACCTTGTTTAGTGTGTTATACTGCTGATCAACAGTTTCCCTCTACATTGTACAGTATTTAGCTGAGAAATTTATGTTTCTTTTTTTATTACATTACGCCATTTGTACATCATTTTATATACAGTATATGGCATAGCAACTGGACTTCTTTCTTTCTGTAAAGTAGAAAGAAAGAAGTCCAATGTCCTTTAGAGTAGTTGTGTTTCACCACCTAAGTAGCTTCTTCAGTATGAAGACCAGTCACCATGACTCAACTTTTAGACACAAATCAAATGCAGCAGGAATACACGTCTGGTGTATCTAATATAAATAGACCGTTCTATTTCATATTAAGATAGTTTGTGTCAGTGTCCCTAATGTGTTTGCATACATTGTCCCCTGGCACCACCTTTGACACCAACTTTGTACGGTTGCCAGATTGGAGACATGAAAGTTCTCAATGCATATTTAGTAGTATTCATTGTTACACCTAACCAACCTGGGTACTGTTTGTAAGTATTAAACATACTTATACATACACATAATTATCTGATATGTATTATTAGCCAGCATAATGAAAAAATTGACCCAATAGGAGACTTATATACATTTTATTAAAATGGGGTTATACTTTAATTTGGCTACCTGCCAACCCTGCCACTGTAGGTGTGAAGTTAATGCTCCGCCTTGCAGCGGAGCTGTGCACTACCACAGAGAGTTGTCTTTAAATAGGTTTGTGACTTCATGACAACAGTTGCCCAAAGAGTTGAAGACATTGCATTTATAACTGGAAAAAAGGTAAATTGTTCTTGAATGGTAACTTTCATTAGAGACACCACTGTTTTCTAGAGTGTGGCAGTTTTTTAGACATAGGCCTATGCTCTATGTTACGTTACATCCCTATGTTATTTGAAGACTTACTTTAAAGCAACCACACAAATGCTGTAGCTTCTCAAATTTATGTTAATTGTGTAATTTCATTTATTATTTGTTAAACATTGTTTGTTGCCTGGTCATTTAATTTTAATTATTCATAATTAATAATAATATTAATCACCCAAATTGTAAAATATTTCTGGAATGGCTTGTTTCAGTCAGAGTGCTTCTGTTTGTTTGTTTTGTGCAGAGCTTGTCAGTCCTTTGTTTCCATTGCTGTTGCAAATAGGGAAATGGCCGGTAAGGATGGATATATGTAATAATTTAAATAAAGGAATCTACTTTATTGCCGTGGATAATGGTTGTGTTATAGGTGTATGCATGTGTTAAATATAATGGCCATTTCATTAGCTTCGTCCGTACAGTTCAATATTATTCCACATAGTTTGACATGGTCAAAACTTGTGTAAACTCCTAGAAAAGCATTAATTCCACTAGGTTTACTATTTTAGTCACAGTGAATGTTGACTGAATGGGTACATATATGTTTTGAGAGGTTGATTTAAGTTTAATTTCGTTTCTTGAGCTAGATTGGTCAAAATGTTAGAACCCCTCCTAATCTTTTTTCTTTCAGTGTCACTTATAACTTATGGTTATTAAATGTCAGAGGGTTAGGCTGATGGCTGGTTTATTAGAATGCATTAGATTCTAATGGTAAAGTTAATGGGGTGAAAGTTGTCTTCTGATAATAGTATAATGTAGGCATAAAATACATACCATAACTGACGAGCCCAAACCATGTAGAAAAAAGCACAAGTTTCAAATACGCTGAACATAGCGTGAAACAATTTAAAATAGCATGATGAACATATAATACAAGAGTTTTATTTTGACGACGTGGGTAGAGCAATAAACGAATAAATGAAATATTCTTGCCAATGGATCTCAAATGTATTTACCAACCTGTAGCCCCCTGACAAACCAGTGGAAGGTTCTCGTGGATGCCACATTTGGCCAAGTTACCACAATATGCCACATTAGTCCTACACGACTCGGCATCTGTCGTCATCCTAGATGCCACAATTTAGCCTAGATGCCGCGACATGTCTCCTAGATGCCACAAGATGTCTCCTAGATGCCGCAAGATTTAGCCTAGATGCCACAATTTAGCCTAGATGCCACAATTTAGCCTAGATGCCACAATTTAGCCTAGATGCCACAATTTAGCCTAGATGCCGCGACATGTCTCCTAGATGCCACAAGATGTCTCCTAGATGCCGCAAGATTTAGCCTAGATGCCACAATTTAGCCTAGATGCCACAATTTAGCCTAGATGCCACAATTTAGCCTAGATGATGCCACAATTTAGCCTAGATGCCGCGACATGTCTCCTAGATGCCGCGACATGTCTCCTAGATGCCGCGACATGTCTCCTAGATGCCGCGGCATGTTTCCTAGATGCCACAAGATGTCTCCTAGATGCCGCGGCATTTCTCCTAGATGCCACGGCCGCTAGTGGCAGCTGCCGATGCCGCAAATTGCGCTCGGCCTTGCTGGGTTATTTACCAAAGCTGCTGAAACCCACAGTGACCCCCAAGGTCCAGTCTGAATAGTATCGACTCAACTGGCTCCTACACTCCCCCCCCGGGTCTTTATTTTGCTGATTCTCTAGTTTCTGGTTTTGTTTTAAAGTTACTTGTTTGAGTCTTTCAGTTTTCAGGATCAATCTTCTCATCACATTTATTTACTTTTATGTTCTTGTTCTTAATTTGAATTACCTTTCTGTTTTTAAGGTCTGTTTCAGTTTGCACCTGGGTCCATCCACTGGTTAGTTCATTAGCCTCAGCGTTAATTGGTTATGTGAGGAGTTTGTTTTCCAGGTTTATTTATTCCTCATGACTCCACATTCTGCTCCTCACCACCAGTCGGTGTCAACTCAAACTCATTTAACCAACCACTCGTTTACACTTTCGCCGCTGAGTAAAGTTTGACGTCTAACACTAACGTAGACGTTTAGACACAAAAGAAATGACTCAAAGAATAAACACGTTTGAAGGTTTAGAGGCTACAACGAAGCAGATTTTAAGTCTGGAAACATTTTTACTAATCGTCACCACAAACTGCTGAATGCAACAAATCTACAAAACCACTTTACTGAGTGTTATCGAGGTAAATGTCTGTTACATATGTTTGAATCATTACCAGACTGAAGCATGTTTAAACTGAACCTGCCGCCACATCCTGTGCTGTCTTCAAAACAAAGTTAGAGGAAATGAAAACCAAGGGACAAGACAGAACCTATAAGACGCAACGAGGTGGTTCTCTGCAAACGTTTGCTGCGCGAGAGCTGCTGCATGACCCACTTTCATAAAAGCATGTTTTAACTTCCAATCACCTCGTCCAGTCTGATAAAAGTGTTACAACAGCTACAAACAGATATTAAGATGTGAAAGTATGCAAAGAAAACGACCCATTATACAAATGTACAATTGTTGAGTGAGAATCTCAAGTTTAAGATGCTTCGTTGTCATTCAACCATACATCTGACGCAGTACATGGTACAATTAAATAACGTTTCTCCAGGACCTGGTGCCACATAAACATACAATAAAGATGTGTGTGGAGATTGTCATCATCCAGATGAAGTTGTCTGGAGTCACGGCAACTGGACTTACTGTAGAAACGTTTCACCACCTATAGCTTCTTCCGTCTGTGGGAAGTTGGTACAGGCCACAGATTTATCCTCCAGTCTGGTTTCACTTCACTGTAAAGAATGGGTTCGACCATTACAGGTCGTTCAGCGTCTCCTTTGTGGGGACCTGTCTGCTCTGTGAATGTGACGTCATCGTCAAATGAGTGGCCTTAGTCTTTTGGGGATACACGGCAGATACTGGTCCTGTCGTGTTGTTCCTCCTGTGCTGGTTCATCCTTCTGTGTAGTGGCTGGTTTCATCAGTGTTTAGCTCTGAGACTCTTCAGTGTTGCTCCTTTTATGCTTCGGTGTCGGGTCCAGACTTGTTCATTAACTGAGACGTGTGCCGGGCTGCACCATCTGTTAATAAACAGCCAATCCGCCTCCTTTCTTTGTCCCACTCTCTCCCAAACTTCTGCCTGAACTAGTTCGAATCCATCCAGGGCGACCACAGAGTCTGATGTTGATCCGTTCAGCCACGTCTCAGTAAAGCACACGAGGCTACAGTCCCTGTTCTCCTGCTGCAGCCAGTCAGCGCCGTGAGCATCTGATTGGAGAGGGATCGGACGTTTCCCGTGATGATGCTTTCGTCCTCTTCCTCATATTTCAGGTGGAATCTCAGGCTTCTCCGTGTAGAGACGCGCTAACCGCTGGTCTCTGGTGTAGACAATGGAGCCACGTGTGGAGCTGAGGGGCTTCACAGACACACTCGTAGGTTAAAAACGGAAAAAGCAAAAAAGAAAAGAACGTCAGACAGACGTGACTTGAAACAGTGGGAATTTATTAACAACTACCATCAACAGCGATAAACAAACAGGAGCATTTTAACACGACTAGACCTGAAGCTCAACACGAGCACTTAAAACATGACGTGACTGAAGCTCTACGCCAGCACGCGACTCACGTGACCACGTAACAGCTCCACATGGACCATCAAACAGACCAACAAGCACAGAGCCATGAGGCGAAGCTTAAATACAACTAAACAGGAAATTAAACCCAGGTGTAACCACTAATTACACAGAAGCAGCACAGAGGGAGAACGTGACATCACGGAGACAGACGCAACCTGGAGCCCTCAGAACCATGATGCTCTGACATGTAATGCGATGATGATGGTGATGATGGTGATGATGGTGATGATGGCATAGTGACCAGAATCCCAGAGGAAATAATCTGAAATGACAAAACAACCAGTTACATTTAAAACTGATCCACGAAGATAAAACAATAACTTGATTTAACCTGCATTTTATTAATATGAGACATGTTTACATTTGACAGTAATGTGAGTCTCTCTGCTCTGGTTGGTCGTCGTCTGCTGGACCCGACACGTGTATCTGCTGCTGTGTCTCTTGTCCACAGTCACTCTGCTGCTGACAGTATAGAGGTCATCAGAACCTCTGACTGTCTCTGTAGGTCCAGCAGGGAGGAGGTTTCCCTCAGCGTCCAGCCACAGCAGCTCAGGCTCTGGGTACCAGCCTCCACATCTACACTCTAACTCCAGCTCTGCAGCGTCGTCTGAAACAACCTCTATGGACGGTTGAGAGACGGAACCTGGTGGAGGGAGGAAGGAGAAGTCAGTCACTCAGTCCGGTCTAAATGTTTGGTCTTTGACAGTTTATCACGTCTCTGTATGAAACTGTCAAGTGACAGAAACGTTTCCTCAAAGACACGGAAATAGCTGCAATATGAAGAAAGTGCAGTAGAACGACAGTGATTCACAGGATAAATTAAACTAGTCTGACGCTGTTAGTTTGCTTGTCCGGCCTGATGGAGGCGCTTTGTTTTGTTCTGTCACAGACGTACACAAGGTCACAGACAGGTCACAGACAAACAGGTCACAGACCAGGCTGGTTGGTTTGTTGTTGATGGTTCCAGTTGGTAAGTTCCTCTCTGCATCGTTTGTTCTTTGTTAGTTCTGTAAGTTTGATTTTTGTGTTTGTTCTTCAGTTCAGGTCCATGTTTTTTTCCTCTGTTCAGTTCTGTTTAACTTTGAAATCTGGATCATTATTTTGCTGATTCTCTAGTTTCTTTCTGGTTTTGTTTTAAAGTTACAGTTTGAGTCTTAATTTTCAGGATCAATTTATTATTTTATTATTTTATTTAATTTGAATTTATTTATTACCTTTCTGTTTTTAAGGTCTTTGAGTTTGCACCTGGGTCCATCCACTGGTTAATTAGCCGTCGCTTTGTGATTGGTTATTTGAAAAGTGTGTTTGCCAGGTTGTCACAGAAGTTAATTATTTTTAATTAACTGCATAGAAATTGTACTATTGAACTTTTACATTTTCTAGCTTGATGAATCCCTGCATTTCCTGCTCGGAGCTTCAGCCTGAGCGGATGACGGACCGGTTGGATGAAGTCCAGCTCACTGGCGGAAGTCACCACTGACCTACGATCAGCTCAACAAACGACTCTTGGCCCAGAGCGGGAATCAGGCATCGGTACGTCCCCCCGTCAGACAGTCTCACTGCAGAGATCTTCAGAGAAACGTCTCCGAGCTTCAGGTTCCTCGCGGACAGTGACGTTCTCCCCTCGAACGACGGCTGCTTGGACTCCACCGCCTCTTTCCCGTTTCTCCACACGTGGATGAAGCCTGGACCCAGGTCGGTTCTCCCCCACTCCACGACCATGTCGGAGGCATCCGCGGCAGGTTCCAGGTGACAAGGTAAGACGACAGCTTCACCCACCGCTGCCACTATCGCCTGGGATGGATGCAGGAGGCTCTGGCCTGAAAAACCAACCTGGATGAGCTGACGTCATGCTCCGTTTGAATAGAAAGAATCAAACGAGCCTATTAAATACACTAATAAACGTTGATAATCAGTTGCTGGTGTCCAGGCTGCAGAGCATCACAGCAGACATCAGACATGTTTCAGTGACCTTTACCTCCAGAGACGAGTGCGCTGAACATGACGCCGGCTGCCAAAGCCAAACCGCTGAAAGTCTGAAACGGCATCGCTCAGTTCTGCAAATGACAAACAGTCATTTGGTTTTGTCTGGATTCTGTGTGGCCTCCGGCTGATTTCTCTCCGTTTCCGTATTTGCATGAACTTGACTCGCACGAGACTTGAAGGCGACTGACACCAGCCACGTTTGCATCTCATCTTTGTTTAATCGCGTTCTAGGGAGAGAAATAAGCTCACAGTGGTTTTCATGAGGTCTGATTCAGAACTGAGTCACAAAGAGCAGGAGTGAAGAGAGAGTTGTCTCCTGCTCTGGTCAGTTCAGAACTAAATCTGATTCCTCAGCTTTCTGCAAACTCTAAACCCTGCAGGTTTCTTCACCTTCTCAATTATGTTTAACCGCAAATATGTTGTTTTGTGTTTAAGAGAGGCGTCAAAACGATGAAATCTCTTCACTCCACAGAATAAGCAAACCCGTGTGTTGGCAAATGTGCATTACCATAAAGTTTACATTGCAAATGAGTCTGTTTATCCAGTTCAACAAGTTTTTGTGTCTTCCCCAAAAGCTCAGTGAAACCTTAGCATCGGATCGTTTGTAAAGATCACATTCAACACAACGCAAAACAAATCAGACGCGTGTCAGACGTCAAACCCTGAACCAGCTCATGAGAAGAGTCGCTTCCTCGTGACGGTGCCAACTCAAACTCATTTAACCAACAGCTCGTTTACACTTTCGCTGCTGAGTAAAGTTTGACGTCTGACACCAACGTAGACGTTTAGACACAAAAGAAATGACTCAAAGAATAAACGTGTTTGAGCCTTTAGAGGCTACAACGAAGCAGATTTACGCGGAAATTAATTTGAAGACTGGAAACATTTGACCAACCTCGTCACCACAAACTGCTGAATGCAGCAAATCTGCAAAACCACTTTACGGGGTTACGTCGAGTTAAATGTCAGTTGAATTACATTATGTTAAAGTTTCTCACCTTGGCTCGGAGCCTGATTACAGGCGCACAGGTTGCTTCATTCCTGCCGCAGGGCTGAGGTGACTCTCCCTCTGATCTGTACTTTGACTTACAGCTGATCACACCCGCCTCCAGGTTGACTCTCCTTAATGTGCCACTAGACCTTTCGTTTTCGTTTTCAGAACCCTAAGCTGCTAGAGTCCAAACGTCGGCCCAAAGCCAGCGACTCTCTGGAGCAAAGGTTGTTCGATGACCTGTTAAGCAGCAGCAGGGATTCACGTCCGCCTCGCCTCGGTGTGAAACCCGTGGACACCGAGCGGTGGCTCAGCTGCTGCTTCTGCTTCATGTGCTTGACAACAAGTTAGATGCGCTTTAGGCTGAACACATGTCGACACATGTCGACGGATACTTGTGTGATGCGTCATCTAACCTGGAGGTGAACTACTCAACATGTATGCGTGTGAAAACAAACCACACAAACCAGCTGTGTAGCTGTGCTTAATTTAAAAAGAACAAATAACCAAAATCAACACTGGGTGGCGGCAAAGCTTCACCTTCTGTCTGTGTGATGCCGCCTTCACGTTCGCTAGGAATCATTTGGTTTTTACAAACACGATGCGTTGTTTTCTGTTGGTTCTGCTGATTAAAGTAATCAAACCTCCAGCTTTAAGGCAAAGGTCAAATGTCGCTTGCATGTTATGCGTTAAACTCAGCCTGAGGTGATGCCTGGCCTCACATGTGAATCACAACTTTTTTTTCACAGCTGTCCTTAAATGCACCGCGCTGTCCGTGGTGCTGAAACACCAACACCTCGACCTCTCTCCTTCTCTTCCTGTTGTCAGATGTTGTTCCTTCATGTCTGGACACGTGGACGTGTTGTTCTAATTTCTATATTTTATGATATCCGGTAAAAGCGGGACGGGCAGCTCGCGGACACCTTCAGTGCCACGCGAGGAAACTCGAGGGCTGCGTGGTAACGTCCAGAAAACGTGACGCTCACTAGGTCGCCGAAGATCGTTTATGTGACAGATGGATGTTTCAATAACAGCTCAAAAAAGGACGAACAGTGGGATGAAACTGACAGAAACGGATAGAAACGTAGAAGACCAACAAATAAAACTACAGACGTTCACTTTAGAATAATTAACACTACTGAGGACGAGGTGTTTCCCGCAGTGTGATGCACTCGGCGCTAAGCGATCTTTGTCCCTCCCCCTCTGCCCTCCCATCCTCCCTGTGTCTCCCAGTCAGATGAAAATAGCTCCAGCTGGGTTTGGTCTGGTTCGGCGATCATCGGCTTCTGCTTCTTCCACCAGTTTCCACCACAATAAAGGGAAATAATCGACGTTGGCTGGAGGATTTACCGCAGATTTGGTTCGAGCTCGTCCCGATTTATCCCAAACGTCCCACACAGAATTTGAAAATAATCCTCATTTAGCGTATTTTCGTTCTCCTCAACCGAAGTGATGTCTGTCGCGGGGTTGAAGAAGCAGTTCCACAAAGCCACCCAGGTAAGCGGCGACGCTGGTGCTGTGTGTGTTTGTGATGTCGACCTCCGGCACTTAGTTGTGTGTCCATGTTAATTAGAAAAAATGAAGCTCAGAAACCAACTAAATAAACTATATTTGCAAAACATTTATATTTTTAAATCTTAACATTTATACGTTCTCGTTCTTCCGTCCACTTTTAACAACTTAGATTTTTTTAATGTACAATTTTTGCTTTTATGACAAATGAATCGTGTTTAAATCTTTTTTTCCACCAACATAAACGAGATTCTGGATCTAATACGATGCGTGATCTCGCGGTGTTTTCGTGTGGGTGTGAATTCAAAAGTGGGGTATATCCCCCCAACACACACACACGATCCTATAGAGCCACTGTTACGTAATAATACACCCAAACGTGAGCGTTTCTTTGGAGCTGATTGGCTGTTGCTGCACACAGCAGGGAATTCCCTCCACCCTCCCTTCCTTCCATTCTTCTGTCCTTCCTTCCTTCCTTTCCTCCACCCTCCCTTCCTTCCATTCTTCTGTCCTTCCTTCCTTCCTTTCCTCCACCCTCCCTTCCTTCCATTCTTCTGTCCTTCCTTCCTTCCCTCCACCCTCCCTTCCTTCCATTCTTCTGTCCTTCCTTCCTTCCTTTCCTCCACCCTCCCTTCCTTCCATTCTTCTGTCCTTCCTTCCTTCCCTCCACCCTCCCTTCCTTCCATTCCTCCTCCCTTCCTTCCATTCTTCTGTCCTTCCTTCCTTTCCTCCACCCTCCCTTCCTTCCATTCTTCTGTCCTTCCTTCCTTCCTTTCCTCCACCCTCCCTTCCTTCCATTCCTCCTCCCTTCCTTCCATTCTTCTGTCCTTCCTTCCTTCCCTCCACCCTCCCTTCCTTCCATTCCTCCTTCCTTCCTTCCATTCTTCTGTCCTTCCTTCCTTCCCTCCACCCTCCCTTCCTTCCATTCTTCCTTCCTTCCTTCCATTCTTCTGTCCTTCCTTCCTTCCCTCCACCCTCCCTTCCTCCCATTCCTCCTTCCATTCTTCTGTCCTTCCTTCCCTCCACCCTCCCTTCCTTCCTTCCCTCCTCCCTTCCTCCATCTTTTTTATTCGAGCTTCCCTCTCCTTTTCTTCACACCTTACTGTCTCTCTTCAGTTGACATAAAGATGAACAGATGGATCTAAAGGAACGATGGTGGGAACGATGACTGCAATGAGAGACGGAGATGAAGTGATGATAAAAATCTCCTCATCTGTCTTCCTTTAAACGTCCCTCCATCGTTTTTCCATCCATTCTCATCTTAGTCTCTTTTTACATCCTGGATCAGCCTGTAAACATCCTCCGACTTCTTTACTCCATCCATCCTTTCATTCTTCCATCATCTTCTCCTCCGTCTTCTTTTCTCCATGTGTGTCTATTCATTTTCTAAACACACTTTCATCCCTCCTTCGCCCTTTTACCTTTCATCTGGTCATTCATCCATCTCTTCCACTCATCCACTTTTTCTATCCTTTCATCCCACTCAATCTGTCTATACGCTCTTTTCTTCTGGTCACTCCATCTTTTTCATTTTCTCTTCTGCGTGTCCCAGAAACATCCCTCTGTTTCTTCAAACCTTCTGTCCTCCTTCATTTCAATGAATTATGTCTTTAATCATCCATCTTCTTCATCTGGCTTCACATTATACTTATCCATCATCCCTTTCTCTCTTCCTTCAGTCCTTTTTCTTGTCTTTTTTCATTCCTCTACTTTTCCAGCCCACTCCATCATGTTTCCATTACTCCACCAGTCTTCATCCTTCTATTTTCCCTGTAACTATCCTTTATCATCTTTAGAGAAGCCTTCTTGCCTCTTCGTCTGGTTCACATCCTTCCATCTGACCTTATATTTCTACGTTTCTATACGTTTCTTTCAAACACTGATTGAAGACGACTGACACCAGCCCTGTTTACAAACCTGCGCATCTTTGTTTAGTGACGTTCTGGCTGTAGGGAGAGAAATAAGCTCACAGATGTTTTTATGTGGGTCTGATTCAGAACTGAGTCACAAATGGCAGAAAGAGCAGGAGTGAAGGGAGATTTATGAGGAACCTGTGACCTTTAACCTGCTTGATGTTGGAATGTGACGCAAAGGCAGAAAGAGTTTGATGTGACCTGGTGTCTGTTTACTCGGCCTCCACCCAAACACACACACCTCCTCTTCCTCCTCCTCAGATGCTAAACCAGACCAGTGCAGTCATTAGCAGGCTAGCAGAGCATCAGTGAGAGATAATGTTTAGTTTACCTTGTTAACTTGAACAAGTCTAATAACTGATGCATGAAGGAGAACAGGAGACCTGGAGGTTCTTCATGTATCTGTGTCTCAGGACTCGTTGAGCTGTGCAAAGTCTAACTGCCTCCACTTAAGCCTAATAAATGAAAAATAAAATAAAATTAAAATAAATAATAGAGGACGCATGGATCGTACAGTACTGCATTACATCAACTGCGAACGTGTACAGTTTGTATCTTAGCAAAGACATCAGTGTGACATTTTATAACAGAGGTGTCGTTTATTATGACAATGACTCTGATGCCGAGTTTCATTCAGGTCCTGTGAGGAGTTCGTCCCTACTACTAGAAGCTACTACGAGAGGAAACCTATGTGTCATTCATTGAATCTTTAGCGTTTGAAATATTCCAGCTCCCGTGGGTCTTTCAAGGCCGCATGGTTAGTAACATTTGAAACCACTACGGGCTTTTGAAAGGGAATGTTCTGTTCGTTTTTTCTCCTCTTGACTCAGTGAAACTTTTTTTTCATGTGTTGCTGAAACGTATGCTGTAAAATCATGGTGTTTTCTAATTTCACGTGGAATATGTCAAATGTTTGATATATTAGTAATTGTAAACCTTTATGAGGCAGAGATCACAGACTTCGACGTTCGTGGACTTTTGCCTGGCTTCTCTAATAAAACACCTGAAACCTGATCACCGTCGTGAAGGAGCAGCCATTTCTAGCAGTCGCTTCCTCTCTCTGTCTCTTGTCTCCGTGTCATCAGGACGAATTCCTGCACATTTGCTGCGTCTGTCAGATGAAGCGCTGCTGATAAAGAGAGGAGATGATGCTTATTGATCCCTGAGGGGAAACTGGGTCGCTGCACCAGAACACAGCAGCACGTAGAACAAAAAGCACAGCTAGCAGCAGGGACGGCGAGTGTCCAGACAGCGGAGGACGGCGTGTCCTGTAAAAGCTCCGGTCTGATGAAGCTTTCAGGTTTAATGTGATCTGCTGAAATTCATCTGCAGGTTGTGGTGGAGGCTGTGCCGGCCACCGCGCTTTCAATCTGAGCTCTCAGCCAATTATTGGATCTATTCAGGGACGTGCTCGGTGTAAAACACCCCCACGTTTGTCCCGGTTCCTTCTTGTTTCAGCAGGTTCCTGTGTTCTTTGTGTGTCACAGCAGATTTAAAGCCTGGTAGACGTTGCCTATTACTCAGCGTATCACTGTTTTAATAGCTTTATAGGTTGTTTATCTATGGATCCTTCCTGATTTAGATAGTCATCAGGTCTCACATCCAGACTGTGTGGGTCCCTCTTTGTCCATAATGAAGTTAAGAGACAGCAGTTCTGTGTCACAAAGGAGCCGGATAATAAAATAAAGGAACTACATGTTCGATCAGAAGCGGTGGCGTCTCTCTGAGGTGAGATGTTGACAGCGTGAGGGCGAGCAGGCGGGAGCGAGGCCCGAAATAGATCTGTGAATGAAAAGAGAGGGGGAGGCAAGAGACTGGTAACTGTGGAAACTAAATACATGTACAGTCTGCCAGTCCGTCCATCTGTCCGTCCATCTATCCCTCCGTCCCTCTCTCTCCAGTTGGGTGGATGTTGAATAGCACAGGAGCCATGTCCACCAATAAAGCAGTAAAATACTAATTCTAGCTTAAGTAATCAAAAATGTGGTTGAACATGACGAACGGCCCCTTGGAGACGTTCACACTGTGAAAAAAACGTATGAAGGATGTTGGTGTAGCTGCTCTCTTAAATCCAGTTGGTGTTTAAATTTAAGACTTGATTTCCCATCATGCCTGCTGTGTCCTGCTTCCTCTCCTCCTACATGATGGTTAAAATGTGTTAATTATTGTTCTCCTCCCAATGACCATCTGTCATCCCTAAACCTTGCTTTTATTTTGAAAGAACAGTCACAGCCATTTTGTGTTTTGTGCTGAGAGACTGAACGTGTTTCCACCTCTATACATGACACAGACTGTGATAAAACACAAATGTGACAAAACAATATTAAAAGTTAAGGAACTCAAACATTAACGACTCTAGAAGACAGTGTGAATTAGAATAAGTCCTGCCTCCATCCAGATGTTGCAGAGGTCCTCACCGGGTAACAGTTGCCTGGAGACGATGCTTCAGATGTGAGTGGATTCTGTGAGAGAGGAGTTAATGAGAGGACACAGAGGCAAAAATAGACCAGATTTCTGACACGTGTGCTGCGCGATGCGACACTTGATGAGCACGTAACCGTCACAGCTGGAGCGTTGTCGCATGACGTCTTGGTAACAGGGATGTTGATGGTGGTTTAAGAGAAGCTGAAGCTCATATTCATTCACCCACACAGTGCGAAGGAAACGAGCTGTTTATGTGAATCGCTGGTTTCAGAAACTCTGAACTCGATGCATCAGTAGGTGAAAGCAGAAAAGAGCCGTGTCCACTCCGTTTCAGCCCCGTTCTGCCTCCTCTCAGCCGGGTACCAGCCTCGTCCCAGGTCTGTGGGTGGTGACTCAGCCCATCACTCGTGTTCGTGAAGGCAGGAGGACACCAGAGCGGGAGCATTAAAAGTTGATATGAACGCAGACGTCCCGTCCGCAGAGAACTGAATCTAGGACGCGTCCCAGCACGAGCGTGGTTGTTTATTTATACATGCTACAGCACACGCATGAAGCTAAGCAGGCTCAAGCAAGATGGCAGCACTGGCAGGAAACGTGACACCTCAGTGAATAAAACATGAGAGAGGAGTAACGCTGGAATTACTGGCGTGAAATGTTACACTGAAACGTCCACGAGAGCTAAAAGGAGGAGGAGTCGATTTGTCTGTTTCAGATTCTTCAGAACAAACATCTGGAGCAGAAACAGGAAATTTCCATGAAACACAGAGAATCACCGTCGGTGACAGAACAAAGCTGACGGCGTATAGGGATCAATCACCTCGACATGCCTGTATGTTCAGGGGATGGTGTTGTCATGGCAACCGCAGACATGCACGATAAGGCAGGCATGATGTAAACGCACACACAGAGTGATGAGGCTGCGCTGTGATTGGCTGTTGGCAGAGGGATGAGCGACCTGTGAGTCTGGGTGGTTTCAGGTGCGTTTATCACATCCACCACCTCAGTCGCCTCGACCTTTGACCCCTGGTCCTCCTTCCTCATATGAAGGGATGTGTGTGCAGCCGCCCGGAAGATTGTTGTTCACTGAGGCAGAAATAAATGAACTCGCAGGGGTCTGACCGTGAATGTGTTGTTCCTGATGTAGTCGGGCTGTTTAGGTGAGGACATTCACAAAGAAACGTTTCAGCTGTTCTGTTTGCCGCACACACGTTAAAACAGCTGCCAGCTGACCCCATGGTGCCCTTTCAAAATAAAAGCACTGCAGGGCAGGTAGAGAAGACACGTTGACACATCGATGCTGCCAGCGACAGACTTGGTGACTGTGTGTGTGTGTGTGTGTGTGTGTGAGTGTCAGTAAAGTGGCTGGTAGTTAAAGTCTATTCAGAGAATGAAATCGATTCACAGCTGAGAAGATAAAACCACAAACCACAGACTCATCTGTTCTTCCGTTTGTCTTTCATACATAATAATGAATCGCCATCAGTCTTTCCCTGTCAGTTGTCCCTCTTTCCATCACAGCCCTCACCTCACTCCCTCACCCCCTAATTCCTTCACTCCCTCATTCCCTCGCTCCCTTTCTCCCTCGCTCCTTTATTTCTTCACTCCCTCATTTCCTTGTTCCCTCGTTCCCTTGCTCCATGCTCCCTCCCTCGCTCCCTCATTGCTTCACTCCCTCGTTCCCTCATTGCTTCATTCCCTCATTCCCTCATTCCCTTGCTCCCTCATTAATTCGCTCCCTTTCTCCCTCGCTCCTTTATTTCTTCACTCCCTCATTCCCTCATTCCCTCGTTCCCTTGCTCCCTCATTGCTTCACTCCCTCATTCCCTCGTTCCCTCATTGCTTCACTCCCTCTCGCCGTCGGCCTGCTCGTCTCCATAAAGCCTGCCCGTCTGATGGTCTACGTTAGGAGCATCCTCCAGGAGCATGTGGCCCGTGCTGAGTGGGTTTATCGCTCCATTAATGCTGAGCAACCAAACCCCTGCTGGCTTCCCCACATATCCTCAACGAAGGCGTTTCTACTGCGGTTGAGTCATCAGCTGCTGGACAAAGGTCTGAGCCAAGTTAATAATAATAATGACATTACAGCCAATGAAGCAGTAATTCAGGTTTTTACTGATTCACCAGTGATTTTCATGTTACAGTGTGGGCTAAGCTACATGACTTCACACAGTGGAGGTAAAAGTGAGAATTACTGTACAATTATATGATGTGAAATTACTGTTCACACCATATAATAAAGAGGAAGCTGTCGGATGAAACGCTTTATAACCTCATAACTGACAGCTCCTTGTTTCCCAAGATATTGAGTAATTTATTAGTTTATCAATGTCCATCGCTTTGGAATCTATCACTTCGTGGTGAACTAGTTTGCTGAAGACCCGTCTGCTGAAGACCCGTTTGCTGAAGACCCGTTTGCTGAAGGCCGGTTTGCTGAAGGTCCGTTTGCTGAAGACCCGTTTGCTGAAGACCCGTTTGCTGATGACCCGTTTGCTGAAGGCCCGTTTACTGAAGGTCCGTTTGCTGAAGGCCCGTTTGCTGAAGGCCCGTCTGCTGAAGGTCCGTCTGCTGAAGGTCCGTCTGCTGAAGACCCGTCTGCTGAAGACCCGTCTGCTGAAGACCCGTCTGCTGAAGGCCGGTTTGCTGAAGGTCCGTTTGCTGAAGACCCGTTTGCTGATGACCCGTTTGCTGAAGGTCCGTTTGCTGAAGACCCGTTTGCTGAAGGTGCGTCTGCTGAAGGCCTGTTTGCTGAAGGTTTGCTGAAGGTCCGTTTGCTGAAGGTCCGTTTGCTGAAGGTCCGTCTGCTGAAGACCCGTCTGCTGAAGACCCGTCTGCTGAAGACCCGTCTGCTGAAGACCCGTCTGCTGAAGACCCGTCTGCTGAAGGCCTGTTTGCTGAAGGTCCGTTTGCTGAAGACCCGTTTGCTGAAGGCCTGTTTGCTGAAGGTCCGTTTGCTGAAGACCCGTTTGCTGAAGACCCGTTTGCTGAAGACCCGTTTGCTGATGACCCGTTTGCTGAAGGCCCGTTTGCTGAAGGTCCGTTTGCTGAAGACCCGTTTGCTGAAGGTGCGTCTGCTGAAGGTCCGTTTGCTGAAGGTCCGTTTGCTGAAGGCCCGTTTGCCCGTTTGCTGTGGGCATCGGTTCCGCGTGTTCCGTGTGGATCTCCTGTCTGCATCTCTGTAACTGTTTCTCTCGTTTCATCCCGTTTGCTGAAGGCCCGTTTGCTGAAGACCCGTTTGCCCGTTTGCTGTGGGCATCGGTTCCGCGTGTTCCGTGTGGATCTCCTGTCTGCATCTCTGTAACTGTTTCTCTCGTTTCATCCCATTTGTTATTGTTTGAAATGCACACAGTCATTTCACAGCCTGCGAGTCGTGACTCCGGCTCCTCTACACTGATGAGCCTCCGCTGAACGAACCCCGGCTTCTTGATGAAGGAGCAATAGTCTGGAAACGCAGTCTGCGCGTGTTGGTCTTTCAACACGTGGCTCTTTGCCGCTTCTTCGACGATGTCTGACTCTTTCTTGCCGTATTTCACACATTCTCCCACCACTGGTGCAACGCGGCGGCTTGTTACGTAACACGTCGTCCTCTCTGACACACACATGACTGGAACAGTATCAAGCTACACGCACAGATTACAGAAAGACTCACGTTGGCCAGTCAGGGTTTCGCTGTAATAGCTGTGTCCATTATTTCTGTCACTTGTGATAAGACTTGAATGCTGCTCTGTGGACAAGCTGCAAGACGAGATAAAATGAGACGGCAAATATTCACCAGGGACCCGAAGAAGAGGAAATGCCCACAGCAGAGATTTTAGAGTAGACACACACGCGTCTTCAAAAGAAAGCGCTGCTGACATTTACACTATAACACACTGCATGAATCATAGTCATGTATTGAGGATTATGTTGGTTTGTTTCTCTACAACTGGATGATGCTTTAGTTTGTTTAAGGTCAGAGAACGACTGTGGTTTTTAATATAACCTAATATATTGTATTAACGTCTTTGTTTAACGTTGGTTTAACAGATACTGTCTGATACTGATTCACAGTAAATAATTCAATAGTCTTCAATAAGTTTCACACACCATCAGAAAAACGTCAGTGCAGCATCTCTGCACAAAATCAGCTTTTTCTCGGTTTGTTCTTCAGCGTCTGCTGGATCGATCCACAGCTTTTGTGCCCTGAGGATGTAAACAGGAGCCGATATCGATCCACGCCCCTGGTGACGCATTGCCTATCGACCCGGCATTGATCAGGCTTCTGACTGTGACTCCCAGAGCTGAATCTCAAGCCCTGAAAAGAAATGAAAAACCCAGTTCAATTTCCTCTGAGCTGGTTTGAAATAATGACAGTTGTTTAGCAGAAATTGATCAGGTTGTTGAGTAGTTCATGCCATTTGGTGTCTTTAAGTAGAGATGCTGGAATATTAAAGCAGTAAAACCTGATGCGCATTGTTTGTGTGTTACAGTCGCAGCGGCTTCATCTGTCCTGTATAATTACACTCCACAACAATCAGCCCTTGCTGCTGATGATAATGTTTGTGTGGCTGAGGTGTTTGTGTTTGCGTTTAAATCTGACGTCGCCTCCTGAGAGTTAAGACGCGTCTGCAGCGACCTGCAGGAATTACAATGCAACACGTGAAGCGCGGCCACGCTGAGCTGGGTCCGGCGCCAGGTTCCTCCTTCCACTGCTTGTCTCTCGTTTGTGGCGTTGGTTTTTGTTTTCTCATATTTGACGACTTCTCCTCGTTTCTCCTGTGGTCTCAGTTCATCGTCTAGTTCTTCTTGCTCCCTTCCTCCTCCTTCCTATCATCACTCTCCTTGGTCTCTCTTGTCTGATCTGTTTGATCCATTTATCTGCTCAAAGGCAGATTCTGATCTCAGCAAGGGTTTCAGGATCAGAACAGTTTGAAGGTTTAGATAACCAGAACACAGGAGCAAAGGCTCTGAGGGGAGCTGCATTCAAAACAAGCATTCAAAAAGAATGGCTGATCCCGGATCTGATGGATTTATTTGGATCCTCAGCTTGATGCTTTCGCTCTGTGTCTCAATCAATCTTGCTTCCGCTTCCGAAAACCTTCATATACGGACCAACGCGTCTTCAGAGTTCTAGCATCTGATTGAGCCACACTGTTTAGTTGAACATTTTAATATCAGATCAGTGTAATATATATTAGGACGTTGTGGTTATGGTCAGTATCAACAAAACGTGGAGCAGCTGTGAAGCGTTTTGCTGCCAGCTGCTCAACACAGGGAGCGTTTAGATGATTTACTTAAGAATGGGTGGAGACCAAACACGGAGCTAAAACAGACAGACAGTTGTGTGGTAAACAAGAAGTTCATCGTCTTATTTTAGTAGTTTTCTTTTAGGATTATTAAAGATGAATTAACGTGTTATAGTCCGACCTTCTCCACTGGGGATAGAGGAGCTTTATGAGTTTATATTAGGAAACGATTGTGGTCCTGGTCTAAGGCTGACAAACGGGGAACATCCATTAGCGTTTCTGTACCTTTTGTATGTCAACGTTGTGCTTACAACTCGCTGCACTGCCCCTAAGTGACTGTAAAATACAAGTTATTACTGCTCTGAGGAAAACAGCCCATTAAGTTAAAAGGCAGCTTCGTGGTATTTAATGGTTTTCCAGTCCGCTCAGCAAAAGGCCACATATCAGTTGTGTGTGTGTGTCAGGGTTTGTAGAACCACCCGTTGATCATAAAGCGGGTTTGAAGGGTTTGTTTACTGAGATTGATGGACAGTAATGCAGCCACAATCAGCCTCCTGAATGTGCACAGGTTCTGTCTTCCTCGTCTTCATTCCAGCGTCTGTCTTCTCTCCATCCTGCCTTCCTCTGCCTGTCTCCTCCTCTAATTGTGTCTCTCTGTCACTGTGGCACTTTCATCCCTTTAAGCTGACTTATAGCTGCATGTGCCATAAAATATCAGAAAAACAATCCTCTCAGTCCAATTAACTGGATTGAACCTCTCAGTCTCTTGTTATCTGGTAATTAAATGGCTTGTGTGTCTCACATTTTCGCTCTAATTAGAAACCTGTGAGAAGCTGAATCATAATTCCTCGGCTAAATTAGACAGGGAGGAAAAATAGCTGTTTGGGTTGTTTGTTGTGCTTGTACAGTTTTCATGAATATCTTCCAACCCTCTGTCTCCATTCAAATAAATCAACTGTGTGCTAACCTGGCTCGGGGACAAAGGTGGTGTCTTTAACCGTGGTAAAGCTGCACGTTGCTCGTCTGATGACCTGAACCTCTTCTGTGACTGAACACAACACTTTAAAAGTTTAAATGAGCAACATTTACAGCAAACACAACCTGACACGTCCCCGTAGGGAGACGACGCAGGGAAACACACCTGATGCCTCCCACCGAGCCCTTTCAGCCACGGTAGCTGTGGTGAGGACTGAATGATAAACCGGTTCTCAGCCAGTTAATGAACTAAACGCGTCTGTCAACCCACCACTGTTGCAGCAGCGTCCAATTAGCTGTATCAAGATGCAGAGGTGCAGATGCTAATTTTCCAGTTGGCGTAATTTAATGAGAACTAGCAGAGCAGCAGTCGCCTCAGTCCACAGACGACACGATGCGATGATTTCCACATGTTAAATAGAGAAAAGGGAAACTTTTCAACTTGGTCTGTTTGGAGCAGAAAATTCAAAATATTTACATTATTTTGCTGCCAATAAGTTGTTTTTACGTTCAGCATATTTTCTGTACTATATTGTGGATGAATAGCCTGAGCTGGACATCAGTCCAGTCTTTTATCCATTGACAGCCCGACATGGCGTCCGTGTGTTTTGGCAGGCGTTCAGACTGAGAGATGAACCAGCTCTTGTTGCCAAACTCTCCTCCCTCGGCTCCTACTTCTCTCCCTGATAAGCTAATTCTCCAGATAACATTCATGTCAGCCTGAGAGCTCAGGTATCTCGTCCATCTGCTGGCAGGGCGCTGCGACCTCTGACCTTTAACCTCGTCGCTGTCTGCCACTTGTAACAACGACCTTAAAGCAAGTCTTTTTTTTCTGTGGGATTCAGCTGCAGTGATTCAGCAAAACGAGCATAAGACAGCGAGGAGAGAGGACGAGAAGTTTAAAACAAACGAAGGCGATACCAGGCTAGTGTGGAGCAGTTTAATGCCTCGGTGGGCTAGAAGGTGGTTAGTTGCACTTTGTGAGCGTGGTGTGAAACGGCTTCTTCTGCCGGCACCCATGGGTCCGTTTTGAGTTTGATTACTAGCATAAGCCCACAAACTCCTCCGTCCTGTGGCTTTGTGGGGGGAAAATCCAAAACACGACACTGAATGTGTGCCGACACAGCGCCCCCTGCAGGCCGCACCTTTCAGTGTGTATCTGTTAATTACTAAAATCCTTCCTGAGTCATAACTCAAATGTAAACATGATCTGCACATTTTAATATTCAGCGGGACCAGCAGCGTGTGAAGGATTCATTATCGCTGAATAAATCCTTCATGAATCAACATGCACAGAGAAAAGCCCAGAACTTTCCCAAGAAGCTTTATTTTATCAGGTTCTGACAGTTGTCTGTGCTTTAACAGCTACAGAGTTTTAATGGTTCAACCTGCTTCTAACGACCACGTCTTCCTCTTTCCCCAGGTTTCCCGTATTAGCGACGGTCTGGAGCGAAGAACTGATCCGTTTTTACTTTTGACATTTTGGCCAAATGCAAACAAATATTGGCAAAACATTGACAACATGACGAAGGCTCCACAACGTGATCTGATGCTGCCATGTTACAACAGTCAAAGTCAAAGATATTCACACTAAAGCTAGATGTGATATGAGGCAGAAGGCGGCGCCAGTGGTGAATTCAGCAGCTTCGTGTTCCTCCAGGAAAGTTTGTTTGTTTTAGCTCTTTAAATATTGATTGTAGTTTATTTTTTCATAGAAAAACAAGCTCAAATAAGACACAAGTCAAGGGTCAAAGCTTTACGCCTTTACAAGCCCGTGATGAACTTTATAGATTTATATTTGTTCACTGGACCTAATTCGTTACATACGTCAGCGTTCCAGCCTGGTCCTCGCACACTGTTCACCACTCTGTTACTAAAACACTGCACAGATGTTGGAAGGTAGCAAACACGTGTCTGTGCCTACATGTGAACATGCGTCCGGGGGAAACTAGCAGCTGTAGCCACGGCCTGGTCCTGGTTCAAGATACAGTTCAACTTTACAGTCGTGCCTGTTTATCAGGTTCATCCAGCTACAGCTAATAACTGGCTAAGTCCACTAGAACAGCGCTGCATTAAAAGTTTGCTTTGATTACGTCTTCTTAGAGCACATAAAGATAGACTTTGACATAAAACTACATTATATTACAAGCCTATTAAATGTGCGGATGTCCTGTATGTGTGACCGATAAATATTAAATCGTGTCACTGCAGCATTTCAGTGGTTAATGTGTGGAGTAAAAGTTCTGTAGATCAGATATCACAGAGTGTTTCGCAACAAAAGGCTCCGTTCTGCTCCTGAAGCAGTGAAACAGAGATAAATGGAAGTCAAACACAGTGAGGAGGCAGAAAAAGAGGAACGGTAGCAGAAACGCACCCTGCTGAGCGAGACGGAGCGTTATGTAAGCGTAGCGGCACCTCCATGCAACCACACACAAGCGTGTGAACGTGGTTTCATGGCTGCGTGGACACATTTGAATTCAGAACCATTGCTGTGAGGGTTTGACAGAAGCGTTTAAAGGTTGGGTCTTGGTCTCAGGTTAGAAGTCAAGGAATGCGTCATGTCACCGTGCGTCCTCACGCTGAATGTGTGTGTTGAAGGAAGGGCAGGAGTCAGATCCCTGTCTCCATGGAAACTGCATCTTCCTCTTCATCTATCTTCCCTTCCTGCTTTGCTGTTGCTTTATTCCTTTATACAGTTAATGATACATTTCCACATCCTCATCCACCGGGTTTGATCCTCACACACACAGATGCTCAGGTGTGTAAGCTACATAAACGCCTATTTACCTTTACGCTTGCATGGTTTGTCAGCCGGGTAAAGAGGACGCGTGGCATCTGCTTCACACCTCGTTGGCTGCTCACTCAGCGAACCACATGTCATTTTGTGTGTGTTTGCACAACGATTCTCTGAGTCGCTGCACATATGAACGTACAGCACAGCCATGAGATTTCTGGTTCTTACCTGGACTGTGTTTGAGTTCTGAGATTCATTTTTGTGTCTGCTGTAGCTGCTTCTTTGATTCTGTATTTTTTTTCTCTCACCTTTCTGCACAATGATACCAGTGACATTTACACAGCGAGACTTACACACAGTGTGGAAAGATGAGAAGCTGTAAACAGAGAATCCAGTTAATGCAAAATTCTTCATCACAGTCACTTTATAGGTTTTGTCTTGGGAATAAACATAAGGTGTATTGTATGCGACGCTATGTTAATCAATGTGTGAGATGCTATTGCTGGCACTGTCCTGTGTACATGCCTCAGTAGTGAGTGGGAGTCTGGCGTCAGTCACGATTGTGGAAAATCCCACTGTCCTCCCGATGTCTTGTTGACTGCAACCGGAGGCTATTAGAAAGCGGGAGGTGTCACTCTGCAGCATTTCTGCTCCCACAGCATCACGTGGGAGGGAAGATGCACAGCTTTACAACCGTCCGCGGGAATCAGACAGGTGCCACAATATTTACTAGTCGTCTGCTTGCAGCACGTGGTTCATCTGCTGCGCTGCACATCTGTGAACCACACATGGCCTCTGACTCTAACACCCTTCATCTAAACCAACTGATCACGAGCAGCGAAATAAACGTATGATAATGACTTGTATATAATAATAAGTCTGAGCTGAAGCTGTGTCAGTGTGAAGCTGCAGTAAAGGGAGAGAAACACGTTTGCAGACAGACTCGCTGAAGGATTATTTATTGAGGTAGACAAAGAGGCTGTCGGGGAATTTACGCTGCTCGATCGCTGCCGCCAGAGGCCAAGGAGCCGATGAAATGTTGCTGTTAAATGATTTTATTTTTTATATTTTCAGTCTAATGCTGAGAAGTGAAAGGTTACCATGGCTTGTTTTCAGAGCCCATCATATTCACGCTAACACCATCCTCCATCCCTGTTGTTTATGTTGTGCGCGTTTTCTTGCTTATCTCGTTTGATTCCCTGTCACTTCTTGCTCTTTCGTCTTTCTGCTTTTCTCCTCGCTCCCCTTTCATCTCGTGGCACAGTTTCCTCTCCATTAGGTCTTTGAAAGCAGCCGTGTTTCCTCCAAGGATGGGCTTAAGGTATTAAAGTCTTACAGCAAAGCAGATCCTGACTCGTTCCCTCTTTTTTTCGTGTTTCACAGAAAGTCAGTGAGAAGGTTGGGGGGGCGGAAGGAACCAAGCTCGATGAGGACTTCAAGGAAATGGAAAAGGTCATTATCTCTGCACCCATGTCCGAATATTAAGTTGTATGCTGTTTGTTGATTTCCTCACATTTCGCCTGGTGTCTTCACGTCTGCAGAAGGTGGACATCACCAGCAGAGCAGTGTTGGACATCATGACCAAAACTACAGAGTATCTGCAACCTAATCCAGGTATGAAACACAGAGCTGCTGCAACATGTGGCCTCAGACCAACACTAGTGTCACTTCTGCTTCCTTTAAGCATCCAGAGCCAAGCTGAGTATGATCAACACCATGTCGAAGATCCGCGGACAGGAGAAGGGGCCGGGTTACCCGCAGGCTGAGACTGTCCTGGGCGACGCCATGTCAAAGTTCGGACGGGAGCTAGGAGAGGAGTCCTGCTTCGGTGAGCGGCAACGAGCTCTGAGATGGGCCCTGCAAACCAAACACCTGTTGGTTTGCAGGGGTTTTCGCTGACGATGTAAAATGATCTGCAGACACAATTAGAATTGCAAAGCGGAAGAATGTGCTGGTTTAAAGCTCTTCCTCTGTGCACTAACCATATCAAGTACAACCTGAATGATAAAACTGTGCTGCAGTTAGAATTGATGCCACAGTGGCTGAACTCAGTCCAAATTGACTTAAGATGCAAAAATAAAACAGATTTTCAGTTTATAGATGCTCACTGTCAGCAGAGTGTGACTGGATTAGTTAATATCTCATCAAAGGAAGAATGTTTTGTCCATTCAAGCTGTAGAACTGCTCTAACGACTAACTCCTCGTGTTCGCTGGGTGACTAATGAGCTGGTGGGAATATTTACATGTTGAAATCCTACAAACACAGACACAAGTAAGCAGAACACGAACGAACTAAAGCATCTGATTTGAAGGTGAAGAACATTCATCATCATCCAAAGACACGACGCGATGGTTATTTTAGCTTAGACCTTAAGTTCACACATCCTGGGTGAAAGACATTTTTATTTGGAGTGTAACGAGGGTCTGCTTGTAATTTTACCTTTTAGTCACTAGAAACAAGCCAGAAATTAAAAATCACTTGAAAATGAGTAGTTTTCCTTCCCAGACCTCCTCAATGTGAAGAACCTGTTCACTGACTACTGCGTCTAAATACTGTGTCTTTGTCAGACACGGCAAGTTACTTCTTCTTCTTTTAAATGTCTCATGATTCCCTCATCAGATTACATCATATTTCTTACTCGCGGCTTCCTTTTCATTTCTTTATTCCGCCCCGTGTCCTGCTCAGGTGTGGCGCTGATCGATGCTGGCGAGGCCATGAGGGAGCTCGGGGAAGTGAAGGATGCTCTGGACATGGAGGTCAAACAGAACTTCATCGACCCGCTGCAGAATCTCCACGACAAAGACCTCAAAGAGATACAGGTGAAAACACCCACAGGCTCCCAGCTAAAGCGTTTGATTAGTCCTCAGCATGAGGGAAACTTAACCTGTAAAGGACTGAGCCAGTAAGACTGACACCGCAGGTCTGTTACATGATGTGTTCAGCATATGGTCATTTACATTTTATCTTCCTCTTTCATCATTTTTATCTTCAACCACAGCACCACTTGAAGAAAATGGAGGGCCGTCGCCTGGACTTTGACTATAAGAAGAAGCGTCAGGGGAAAGTACAGGACGATGAAATCAAACAGGCGCTGGAGAAGTTTGATGAGAGCAAAGAGATCGCAGAGCAGAGCATGTTTAACCTGCTGGAGAGCGACGTAAGGTCCACCGTTGTACTGGAACACAGTCATAAAATACTCAGCATGTCTCTTTGACGTTGGCCCGCGTGCTGTTGCTATGGTTACAAATGCGAGCTGAAAAGCTGAAAAGCTGAAGAGCTGAGAGAGAAAAACAAATGGAGGCCAGACCCGGGCCCAGCACAGGGTCCAACGTCACGGCGTGTGCATGTGTGTGTTGCAGATTGAGCAGGTGAGCCAGTTGGCAGCTTTGGTCCAAGCTCAGCTGGAGTATCACAGCCGCGCCGCCGAGATCCTGCAACAGCTCTCCAGTAAGATGGAGGACAGGTATTGATTTGTTCTGCCCACAGCTGAAGTACATGAACTAATAAAAATAGACTGAGGTGGTTTGATAAAACTGCATCTGACTTTCAACCAGGATAAAAGAAATCTCCAGTAAACCCAGGAAGGAGTACACTCCCAAACCCCGAATGACCCTGGAGCTGCTGCCGCCCAGCGAGAGCCACAATGGGGGGATACACAGCGCCAAATCCCCTGGAAGATCACCAGGTGGAGGTGTCCCGTCGACTTTATTGCATGAGTCTGGTCCCAACAGAAACCTGACCGTCTGTTCTCTCCCTCAGCTCCCATGGACCAGCCCTGCTGTCGAGCGCTATACGACTTCGAGCCAGAGAACGACGGGGAGCTGGGGTTCAAGGAGGGCGACATCATCACCCTGACCAATCAGATCGACGACAACTGGTACGAGGGCATGATCAACGGCCGGTCGGGCTTCTTCCCCATCAACTATGTGGATATCTTGGTGCCGCTCCCTCATTAGGTCCTGCCCGTGACCTGACGATCTCCCACGACCAACCTGAAAACAGCCTGTATTTGCATAAACAACAAACCACGCCCTCCTTCTTCTTCTGTGCTTCTGTGCGATTCTGCTTTCACACAATTTTGGGAGAGGTTGGACAGTGGGACAGCGACGAGAGGAGAATAGAGACGCGGGAGGATTTGAATGTGAGAGGCTCAGAAGAAGTTGCAGGAAAATAAAGCGACTGAAAGAGAAGACGAAGATGATCTCTGACAGCACCGAGCTTGGCCGGGCAGCACTGGAGTCCGCTGAGGATTTGGAGACACGGCGTATATGTACGTGCATGTATGTGTCTTTATGTGCATTTCAACCCGTTCAAGCCAGCACACATGACCACTTTTTGGTGATAGTCTTCTTCCTCTCTCCTTTCCCCTGACTTGCCTTCTTCTGCTTTTCATCAGCCCCACACCTCGGTCAGTCGTCCCCACCTTCCTTGTATCTCCCTTCCTTCTTTGACTAGTATTGCCTTTTAGCATGGTCCTACACCGTCTGACCCACCATCCAGAGCTACATCAGCTTATCGTAGCCTTGTGTGTTTGGTTTGAGTATATCTCATACTCGTTAGCGTTTGGTACTGCGTTGTTGCAATACAGCTGTATGTGCAATAAGTAGACTTTTCCAGGATGAAGAAGAGAAGACGCGGCCATTTGCTTTGAACCCCACCATTGTTATAATGTGAATTTTACGAGGTTTATGGGAACATGTCAATAAATGACTATGACAAATATGCTCAAACACTGAAACGGACAAGTCTGAGTTACGTGATTTCCACAACAGCAGTGACATGATACTGCAACACAGCCAGCACAGGCCAGTTGTATTGACCGAGATGTTTCAGTATGAACAGAGACGGCTTCCGTGTGTCCTGTTCTAACCTGCCCATCCACAGTGTTTAGTGTGTATTGACCAGAGTAGATGCTTGTTATTTAGTCGTTTGTGTGCAGGAACGCATGCTAGCTGTTCCTAATCCCATGTCGTATGCAGGACACTATCAACAAAAACCTAGTTGGTTGTGGTTCGCTGCCTGTTTTTAAGTGTCAAGCGTTGTGATCACTGGTAAAATCCACACATGGGACTTTTCATTTCCAGTTGTCTGTTCACCAGCTGTACTTGGTCAGGTTAGAATTTCTATCTTCAGTGCCAGCAAAGTAATTTACATTTTCCTCAAGCCTGTGTAACATTTCCAGATTGGACTGAATGTTGTAGAGCTCACACAAAGTCAGAACGTCTTTGAGATCAGCAGCGGTTTGGGATCCTCTGAACATTCCATGAACTTTGTACAACGTGGATCTAGTGAAGTGTTGAGGCTCTTTTTAGGGCCTTTCGAAGGCCGACAGCAGTTTTACTCCGTGTAATCTAAACACGTCTGGAAGCTGTCACTTGACAGTGCAGACATTCTGGATAACTCATAAACTATAACTCATATTGTGGAACCGTCAGCACAATGTAGAAGTGACACAGGAGCCAAAACCTGAGAAAAAGATGCAGCTCCACCGAGACAACAGTTAGTATAGTTCACACAATGCCACGTGTTTCAGTCAACTCAGTATTGGTGGTTACTATTGGCTGAGCTAGTTCCCTAGAGTGTGTTAGGACAGACTTCTATGAAACTATCAAACAAGCGACGCAGACGCGAATGCTTCCAGCTCTTTATTCAGGCTGTGCGTTGAAAAGGCTTCAAGACAGTTTGTATGTTTAGTGATGTGGAAACACATTAAATCTACTTTTGTTCCTTCTTCTTTCCCTCGTTAACAGCTGTATCTACAGAGCTTGCGTAAAATATGAATCGGCCCTTTGTACTTTTCCTCATGTAGCAAAATTGCTACATCAAACTGATCAGTGGCTTGTGACAAATAGCTTTAAAGGCAAGAGAAACACGTTTACGTCTGATAGCAGAGAGAACAATTGTTTTATTTTGTTACGTGATGCTCAATACTGAGCTCCTGTCGCACCCGGCTCGTCTCTGTCTTGCCATTTGCTGTGCTAACATTTTAGATTTTAAATCTGTAGCTCATGCCATTAAGTACACGATACCTAAACGGCATCGCTTGAGTAAAACGCTTCAGAGTTTTTCTATCCAGGCATTATTAATTATATCTTCAAACATCGGCAGGAACCTGTGCTAGCACAGCTAACGCTAATGTGCTGGAAGAGGCTGGTCAGCCTTTAAATTCACGTTCCCATACAATACTGAAAACTTCAAAATAAAGTACAGTGAATAGTGCCTGAATACTGAATACCTCATCCTAAATGTAACATTCTCTTATTTTGTTAAAACATGCTTCAGTATTTCTGGAACACATTCAAAATGTTGCACTATATAATTGTACTGTGCATTATTTTGGTTACAACCCTCCCCTGTATTTAGTTTTCAATGACTACTGCAATATATTTCACCTGGTATTGTGATATTTTACAATAACTCTCCTGCTATTTTAATTGATGGGTTATAAGCACTGACAGGCCCCATGAAATACAAACATCTGTTGCTCTGTATCAAATAGTTTATATTCTCATACATTTTACTTTTACATTTTTAATCCCCTATTTAAATACGTAAAAAGTATCACTTCCTCTGTGAATTATAACTATATAAACCTAGATTCATGGCAGCCTAAATAATAACATGTAGGCATGAGGTATTAAAGTATTCTTACCAGAATCTATATCTGTTGGTGTTGAAATTATAAATATGGATTAGTTCAGTTTGGTTGGGCTGAAGATATATTTTAAACTAGATATTTTAAATCAGACATTTGTGCAAAATGTTTCTTAGGCTGTGGTTCAGGGCTATAGCTCAGCAGCAGTGACAGCTTGTAGAAGAGGAAAATATTTGTAATTGTGTTGGGGTTTTTCAGTTGTATGATAATGAACCCGATAATATCTTACACAAACAGAAACAAACTGTCAATAAAAGTTCAATACTGTGGCAATAAATGAAAACAATGACAATAAAACAGATGTTTCAATAAGAGGGAGTGATGGTCGAGATAGATGTCTATCTATCATCTATCTACCTGCTTTTTATTCTTTTTTATTCTGTTGTCCGTTCTTTCTCTCGCACACCTGCTTTTCTGTAACCGACTGTTGGAAAATAATTGCAGCACAACTGTCTTCAGTGTTTTCTTTCAGTTTCTCTTTGAAACCTGATTTTCTGAGCGTGTTGTGGAAAGTCTGTGAGCTGCATGCAACCGATCTGCTTTACTGCTGTCTGCTGTTTGAGATGGTTTTCCAACAACAATATCGGAATAATGGGGAAATATTTGTCCTGCTAGCTTTTTTCTCACGCCACAGTGAGACTATGATGTTCTTCATTTCCCAGATATTTTTTTTAATGATTTTTTACTTGCTAAAGCTATATTTGTATCTCACTCTTTAAATTACAAAGTGCTTTAAAAGTTTGTTATTTTAATTTAGCTTACTCTGTTTTCTAAGTATTTCCACGCTCCACCCTCTATGGCGACATGTATCTAACCTCAATGAGGGACTTGTACAGTGTTACCCTCCATTTTCCCTCCTCACAACGGTCAGACCTCGGCCATGTTACCTGCCTGAGGAATGTCAGCACAGGTCTCAGGTAGAGAGATGGAGCACAGCCAACCTGCAGTCTGGAGCTTCAGCTTTTCAGACCTTTCCCGCTGCTCTGACAGCTGGACACCTCTCACTGGTTTGGCTTAACCGGATGCTTTATTTAGGTGCTGATGAATACGCGTTGCTTTTCTTTTTTAACGTGGGAAATCTGAGAGAAAAGAAAATACATGAGCCATTTGAAGTAAATTCATTGATATGAGAATAAAACACAAACAAAATGCAGGTCGCGACGTGTCTACGTTTCCTCCTTGGACGCAACTTTTGTGTCTGCAGCCAGTTAGCTTAGCGTAGCTGAAAAGACAAAAAACATATGGCAGCGACCTTCACTGTTATATTTCATTTGATTGATCTGTATAACAAAACTGAAGTACAAAGTCAACGTATTGGATTTTCTCAGTAGGTTATAAACCATGAGGTGGTTTAAAATTGTATCCATACATTTGATGTTTCAGAACGAGCAGCACATTTAAAGTCAGTATTTGATTTATGTGTATTATTCCCATTCTGTTATGCAAATTTGCACTAAAAATAGATTTTGTTGTCTTTTCTTTCTTTCTCCTTCTTCACAGAATGTTCGGCAAACTAACTTACAGCCTGATTCATGAGCTCTAGGTGTAACGTGTCCTTGGTCTGGCCTGTGACTGTGTTACATGCTGTTTGCCTTGTGGCTGTATAAAATAGCCTGTAGAACACGTGTCCTTTGGTGAGCTACATGTGTGTATGTGAGTATACACACCTTGTTGCTATGTACTGTATGTATTCATTTGGTTATTTATTTATTTATTCTTGCGTCCTATTTATTGGTTCAGCACCTGTGGCGTATTTGACGAGTGTCAATACATTGATGTAAGATGTAGAGGAGGTGGAGGGTGGAGGAGTTACTGGGGCTGGGTTGGGTGGGGGGAGGGTGGCAAAGGGTTAAACCTAGCTGTGATACTAACTGTTGCTCTCCTCGTATTGGACGATGATATAATCTAAGACCACTGTATGTATCTGCTTGTTGTGAAGATGAACTACAATGTAATGACAATAAAGACTTAACACTACTATGACTACTATGACGTGCGGCACTCATCATCGCTCATGGTGACTTTTATTGTGTAGGACATTTTATTTTAAATTTGTTATACACTCAAAATTATAATTCACCTTACAGATATAGATGCTTTAAACATAGTCTCATTTGTTAGTTCCTTCACTTATTTACGGCTAATACAGTTCTGCAATAAATGTTCCTTTGTGAAGGTGACCATGTTCAGTCTGTGTAGTTTTAAGGTGTTAATTCATTAGTGTGATAGTTTTGAAAGCTGTATAGTCTGTTGTTGTGGACATTTGACACTGAAGCCTACGAATCCATCCCTTTAAAAATCAGAGAGGACAGAGCAACATAGTAGGAGCCTTTCTCTGTGCAATGAGCTGCAGTTTACAGGATCGAACACTCATCCTGTTCTTAAGTTCAACTTAAGTTATTATGCTAACGTCTGGAAGCTGAGTCATGGCGTTCGATTCTCAGACAGATGAAGCTGCTTGTAGTGAAATGTTCCAAACTCAGTCCAGATGCTATGACTCAGTAATCTCACCTGGATGATGAGAGTCATCATCCACAGAAAGACAAACATCGTCTACAGGCCCTGAAATGTCAAGTCACTAACAAGACCATTAATTCATCTAGTTATTATTTACCATATCTGTCTGTACTTTGAGTAAGTCAGTTCCCTCTTCTGTCTCATATAAAGCTGAACTAAAACTACAGCCTCACGGTGCAAGACTAATTCTCCTCACAGCTGCTCTACGAGTGTCATTAATATGATAATGACGATGGTGACGTTATAAATTATGAAGTAACTGCACTGTGAATTGTTCGATGCTGCTTCAGTCTCCCTGCAGCTTTAAAAAGGAACCTGCTTAGAATAATTAGTTTTAGTGGTCTCGGGAGAATTTCATCTCCCACACGGTGCATCCTGGGAAACTGTCTTAGCTGCAGCCCCTTCAATAAAATGTCAGCATATTGCTCATAAAAGGTTATCATAAGTAAAATATTACAATCTTTACATACTTATTGTGTATCTACTCTGTCAGCAAAACAGATTTGTGGCACAGAATTTGTACTGGAAAGCGTTTAACTGGCCTTAAACTAACCGTGGAGCCATGTTTACCTCCTGCTGCTCGTTTCCCTCCTTTTGCTGATCAGCCTCAGATGCTTTCACGGATCCTCAGAAAGTCAAAGTTTGTACAAAACGCTAAATTGAAAGAGCAACCTCATAGTTTAACGTAATTTATGCATATATAATACATAAACTTATTTGATTTACTTATGGTTATTGAAAATGTATTTATATAAAAACATTCGCATCTTTGGTTGGTTTTCCATTTCTTTGGCATGACCCCAAAATTTACGATGGCAAACAAACGCAGCAAACGACTTGACCCACTTTAACACACGCCACAGCAACGTTTGTCATCTATTAAGTTGGACGGAATCAAATAGGCACGTACCGGATGTACCGCCTTCAAAATACACGCAAGAAACACGTCGTTTACCTCCTACAATATTCAGAGGCTGTGGAGTCAAAACCTTGTTAGGTAATAAAAGTGGATTTAAATAAAATCCAAGTGTAACTATACTCTATAACTTTAAAAATGTAATCTATTGTGAATCACTTAGTGGCCTTAGACTGGGAAAGTTAATAAATATCTTAAATAATAATTGATGGACTTGAACCCATACAGGGTAAAAACCACAACAACGTTCTGAGTTCATAGGTTCAGTGCGACGTTTAATTGCCGCCTCACACTAGCGTCGCCCTTTTTGCGTTTCCGCTCATGCGTGAGTTTTATTTTGAAGGTGTCATCCGGAAGCCTTACGTTTTTATCGTCGCCAATTTCACGCTGGTTCCTCGTGTTGACACAAGCGAAGATCGAGGAGAAAGACTTCAACCGCGCAGCAGAAACCGAGCTCAGGCCGCAACCCCGAGGAAAATGGACATGAAGAAGAGGGTCTCCTTAGAGCTGAGGCACCGGTCGCCGACGGAGGTGGGTCCCGGCTCGGTTGGGTCGCTTTGTCGGTGTAAACTTCACCGGCCGGAGAGCACATGGCAGAATGCGGGTCCTGCCACAATGTCGAGCTAATATCCACAGCGAACGTCTGCGCTGCTATTAATTCTGTAGTTTACCTGAATTACTTCAATTTAAAAAAAATATTTCACCATCCGAGACGTAAGTTAATTCGTAAAGTCGATTAATCGCAGGTTTCCATCACAGTAATACAGCCGCTCAACGCGCACTTAAATTTAATGACGCACAGTGTTTTTCTGAATAAGGCGTAAAACGTTTTCGTCCACGGTGGTAAAGTGAAAGTTTGAGGCAACTCTTCTAAAACTAAACTTGTTTGCGCGTCCTGCTCTGCTACGCAAACGCACATCCGCTTCGTTGGGCCTGGCTAATACCTGGCGCCTCAGTATTTTTACCTACAGTTTACCATAGTTGAACAGGATCTAACTAAACACGGTAGCTGCTTCATTTCTCTTCATATTTTGTTGTTACCGTGGTGATATATCTGTGTAGTCTGTACCAAAAACTGAAAATATTTGTACGTTTGCGGGCTTAAAATGACTCGTCATGTTAACGTTATCGTATTGTCGAGGAAGGAAACGATTACTTCTACATTTACACGTCAGTTGTGATAAAATATTAACAATTTATGCAGCCACAAATGAGGAATGCGTGTTTATCAAACTCAACAACAGTTGGTTAATACAGATTAAAATTAAATCGCTGTTGTTGTTCTAGAGATTAGTCGGAGCCCGTTTCCGTAACGTGCTACAGGCGCGTAGCCAGGGGCGAGCTAGCGCTAACTCGCTGAAGCGGCTCCTTGGTAGGGTCCGGTTCGGCTAAACGCGCCTGATTGCGGGTCAACCCGCTACAGAGCAGTTCGTTGTCAGTCTGGGTGATTTTGTAGTCATGAGCTGGAATAATGAAATGGAGACGAGCGGCTACTGGACTGTTAGCAATGGGCTAATGTAGCAGCATCACGTGTGCGCGTAGTTTACAAACACACGGTCCAGGATCCGTTCCAACATGATGCCGAGCGACCTTTCCTCCAAAGACGTCTCCTCCGACGGTCCAGGATCCGTCCCAACATGAAGCGACCTCTTCTCGTGTATTAACGTAACGGACTCCGCCACCGTTGAATGAGTTTCCATGTATGTTGCAAACATGTGTTCGGGCTTCGCGTCCAACACGAGGACGAAAGGGGTGAAACCCGATGACCTTTAAAATCTTGTTCAATGAGCCATTTAACGTAATCTACCTAGTATTTTTGTACATTTTTCAGTACAAGAAGTAATCAACAGGCAAAATGCAAAGTACATTAAAAACCGAGAAGAATTCAAAAATACATCTACAAAGATTTTCAACTTGTCACATTTTCTTCAGATATAAACAAATGTTCCAAATATGCAGAATGAATTTAATGAATAAACAAAAGTTGGTCAAACATGCAAATGTCTCACTGTTCAAAACTTCTAGGGAAACGGGGGAAATCCCTTGACTTACCGCTTAATTTGTCGCCTGCTGTAACTGTGGGTTTCATCTCTCGTCATCAAACTCATTGACGGCGTGTTGCTGCAAAGTCTTAACGTTTAAATCCAGCCTGCAGTGCTCACTGCTGTCAAGTGACCATTTAAGTTTGTCACAATCGAACCACAGTTGTGAAGTGAAGAAATTAGACATTTTAGCAGAGTTTAGGGCAGAAACGCTTCATGTAGGCAAGTGCAGGCCACACTTGAAAAGCCTCAACTGGTTCAGCACTTTTTACCTGTAACAGAAACAAACAGAACAATGATGAGTCATATTTGTCATTATAAATCTGCAATGCCAAATAGAAGTAATGGCTTTTTGTACCTGGCTTCGCTGTACACTAATCAAGTTATACTTGCTTCACTTTCGCGCCATTGACTTTTTTTTAAAGGTAAACTCTCACAGAAAGTAATTTTCATGCATGACGTCACTGTTCAAAATCAATGTGCTTCTTGCTATGACACACTCACAGCAGCGACAACACTCTGGGTTTAAAAGTGCTTCTTTAAGTAGCTGCTTTAGAATCGTATCCTAATTCATAAACCCACAGTATTCTGAGCCCAGTTTTATTGTTGTTTATCGTTTTATTGTCTTAGATCATTTCACCCGAGTCAGTTGGTTTTGTGCAGCAGATGTCACCATTGTGGATTCAAACACAGTAGTTGTACAATAACATTTAAAAATTGTCCTTTCGTGCATTAAAAAGTTAAAGCAATTAGTAAATAAAATAACAAAACATAAGAGGCTGCACAATAAATGAGCACCTGACATCTAAAAGCCTCCTGATACACACACCTGCACATTTAGCACAATGTGTGTTATTGGAAAACTTGTAGATAAATTACAATGAAGATGAAAAATGTAGAGGAACAGGAAACAAATGTTATGTAAAAATGTTTAAAAGTCTCCATCTACTGATTCATGTAAAGTTTTGTTTTCAAGTGAATATCTTAGTTTCCTGCCGTGTTGCTTCTGATGCTGATTGCAGACTGACTTGAAGCCACTAGACTAACTTCTTTCTGTTGCCGCTCCTCAGGTCACGGAGCTGGTTCTGGACAACTGTCGCTCCAGTGAGGGAAAGATTGAAGGCATCACAGAAGAGTTCTCAAATCTGGAGCTGCTGAGTCTCATCAACGTCGGCCTGACCAGTGTAGCAGACATCCCCAAACTGGACAAACTCAAAAAGGTAACGCTGGAGTTTTTCCCGCGTCGCCAGCACCTCCTATATTGGCTCACAGGTATCTGTAGAAATCAACCGGAGGTGAAAAACCTTTGTCAAACTGCCCAGACCGGTTCTGAATCTGCGTGTCTGTACTGAGCCCAAACGAAGCAGCAACCTAAACGTGAGAAACCTTGTAACATATCTGATTATATGCACAACAATGATGGATGTGTGTAAGAATACAATGTTAGGTTTTTCATTTAGTTTTTCTTTTACTCAGACCATAACAAACTAAATGTGGACAACTTACACTGGTGTGACCAGTAAAACACTTGTTTTAGCTTGATGATATTTCTTAGCTGGTGACTTTATGTAAACTTAAAGTGGACCTAAAGTGACTTAAAGTCACTAAAGTGATTAAACTACTTTTGTTCTCTATCTGCAGTTGGAGCTGAGTGACAACAGGATATCAGGGGGTCTGGAGGTCCTGGCGGAGCGGCTGGTGAATCTAACGCACCTCAACCTCAGCGGGAACAAGTTCAAAGACATCAGCACATTGGAGCCGCTGGTGCGTTGAGCTGGGATTAAAACACAGTTTCAGCATTTAATGTCCTATAGAAGAGTGTTTCTCTTCGTGTGACAGGGCAACTAGTTTTCCCTTTGTGCCTCAGTTTCTTAGTTTTCTCTATTATGAGTTCCACTGTCAAGTGTAAAGTTTTTTTGATTTATTTGATTCTGTTCTTCGTTCTCCAGAAAAAGTTGCCCCAGCTGAAGAGCCTGGACCTGTTTAACTGCGAGGTGACCAACTTGGCCGACTACAGGGAGTCCATCTTCAAACTCCTGCCCCAGCTCACCTACCTGGACGGCTACGACATCGACGATTGCGAGGCATCCGACTCGGACGGAGAGGGCGACGGAGTCGAGGATGAAGATGAAGAAGGTGAGCGTTTGTTCACGTGTGAGGCGCGGCTGTAAACACTGCTCGTCAGGTCTAACTCGACTCATTGCTTCTGTTACCGTGGAACACGAGGAGCCGAAGTCCAGTAATGAATAAACCGTCCATCTGCTGCTAGTTTGTGAGCAGTAAACTTGAAATAAAACAACACCAGATTTCTGTGCATTCAGCAAGTTAAATATCAAACAGTTAAATTTGATTCCTTAATATAAATATTTTATCACAATTTCATGTAGTCAATAATCCAAAAAGAGAAACTACTAAGGACCTTATCTCACACCTGATTTTGCTGTTTCTGTGTTCCAGAGGGTGAATCCGAGGACATTGAGGAAGAAGAAGATGAGGAGGACGTAGTGGCAGAAGATGACGATGATGAAGACAGCGGGGATGATGAGGTGAGTTGGGCTTTTTGAGGTGAAACGCTTTTCTGGGTGGAAATAAACACTTTTGACTCAAAATGTCTTTCAGTGTTTAAACTGTAATTTGGTGCTTTGAACATAATTTAGCTGAAGTATTGCAGTGAAGATTTTACTGTTGTTTTTTCCAGGCACCTTTTTGTCTTATCGTAACTGTTCCACAAAAAGTGAATTGTGCATGACGTCACTGTTCAAAATCAATGTGCTTCTTGCTATGACACACTCACAGCAGCGACAACACTCTGGGTTTAAAAGTGCTTTGTGTGAAGTTCCAGCAGAGGGCGCTGGTGTCAAGTCCAAATTTCTGTCCTGGGATCTTCTTTAAGAACTTTTTTATTAAATTAGATTTTTATTTTCTCTCTGCAGGATGGAGAAGTCAATGGAGATGTAGACAGTGAGGACGATGAAGAGGATGAGGATGATGAGGAAGATGATGGTCAGTAACAAATTGTGTGACGATTAAATATTGTGTTGTAGTGTTTTTTTTGTTTTTTAGCTTAAATTTTTATTATAAATATTGTTTTGCCTCTAGATTTTCTTTATTTAGGTTGTTAGTATCTCTAAACCACACGGTTGAATATAGAATCATAACTGTTCATTGTGTTGATTTAAATATTCTTGCTGACGTCACACCTTTTCTCTCTGCAGAGGATTCTTCTCCAGCCAAAGGAGAGAAGAGGAAGAGGGACGATGAGGATGATGAAGATGATGATGAATAAGGAGCCACATAGACCCTGCTGACCCTTCGCCCGGTGACCCTTACACCCCCACCCTCTTCCCAGGGCCGACTCCTGGGCTGCGTCCCAATTGTGACACTGGTCTCTCCCTCTGCTCACTTGCCGGCTCCCCTCTCACAGACAAAATGCCTTCCGTTACGTTATAAACGCTTTTTCCCCCTACCCTCTGATTTACGCAGGTTTTGTCCTGGTCCTCAGTCCATGGCCAGTTTTTTTTTTTTTTTTTTTTTTAATATTATGTTTTCACCAATTGAAGTGTTTAACAGCAGACACCTTTCACTCCCATTGACAGGCAGGCACCTGACGTTTCAAGCTGAACTTGCCACAAAACCCTAAAGTAATGTTCTTTGATATAATCCTGACTCTCTTGAACTCAGGATTAAGATATGACATCTTAGAAATCATAAAACCAACACGATGATTAATCTGCCAGTTATTGTCTTGACTGGTCTTGGTCTATGAACACTTGTCTGACCCAAAGCAACAATCAGCGAAACACATAACTGTCCCATTTTAATAGCTGAAGCCGAGAACGTTAGTTTTTAACTCTTGTTTAGATGAACTCGTGTTGCAGTCTGACAACAGATAAAACCTTTAAACGTAAGCGAAGAGCTGATGTGAGGACATCAACCAGCACAGCGTCGCGCTGCTTTTTCACAGTGGCAACAATTGGGTTTACAGCTACACATGAGTTAACTTAATCCTGGTTTAAGTCGGGTTTAAAGTGCTTCATTAGAAACATGTTTGTTTAATTTGAAAAGACAAAAATGTGTGAAGGGAATTTCTTTAATTTCCTACTCTATTAACAGCAAGTGAACTCATCACCAGTCATAAGAAGCTCCAAGCTCAGTTTGACAGGATGCTGTTTCTGAACTGAACTACTTGTGATCAAAACAAAGACAAGTTTGTAGTTTTGTGTTTTGTTTTTTGATGAAAGTTTAAACTAACACAAGGAAAAGAAAGTGTCTGTGGAAGGAGCCAGAACAAGTGTAAATAAGTGAGATAAATCCTTGGTTGATTGTTTTCCCATCATCTCTCTGAGCCAGCAGCTCTGTCATCCAGCCCACCGAACGTCCCAGATTCCTCCGCCCTCCGTTCCCTTGAGGCCGAGCGCGCTCAGGGCAAACTGTGTTCTCTCTTTTTTGCCAACAGAGCTTTTTAAGAGAAATATTTTTTCAAAGAAATAGTTTTTGTTTATTGTTGTGTGACTGTTTGGGGACACGCTCTCTCTGTCTCTGCCTCTTTTCATTTTCCCTGCTGAGAGATCAGTTGTTCCTTCACACTTACACTGACTGGTAGTTAATTTTTTTTTTTACTTTCTGTAAGTTAAAGGCAAAACTACAAAAAACATAAAAAGGACATTGTAAATAAAATCTTAACATTTTCCTCCTGGCGTGTCCTCTCGACTTTTCTTTCCCTCCCATGTTTAACTTTGGAGACTGTTCAGGCCGATTACTTCCTCATTCGTTAGATATGTGTCTTAACGGCTTAGGACATGAGTCTTACTGCAGTGATGCCGCTGTCAGAGTTGAGTTTAAAATGTTCTAGAGGTCTGTCTAACATGGCCTGAAATATTCTAATCTAGGTCCAGGTAGAGCAGACCTGACTCCTCAGACGCTTCCTAATTATCTGTATGTGCTTTAGCATACGTTGACTTGAATTCGGTTTAGTCACATTGTCGCATGTTTACGAAGTGAAACACACAACTTTGCACTGTGACAGCAGTAAACCTTTGGCTTTTGGAGCCTATAGCTGGTTGATTGATTGTATTGGTGGCCATGCGGCTGCGTGGGACCGATGGGTGGAGTCAGAACGTGGCCCTCATGTTGTTCCTGGTGTGTTTGATCTCCAGCTCCAGTTGCGCGATTTTCACCTGCAGAACCAACACAACCAGAGCCACTCGGTTACCAGAGGACAAGTTCAAAACGCCTGGTGGGTTATTAGCTACAAACCCCAGGAGGCTGTAGCCGTCAGCAGATACGCGATAGGTCATTTTTAGGGGTATGTCAGTGATGTTTAATATTTGATTAAGCGAATTTGAAGCCAGTCCATTTTAAATACTAACTTCTTTCTGGTTGAGCTCTTCTTTCAGGCCTCTAATCTTCTCTTGCTGCCAGTAAAACACTTCAAGGAGCTGAAAAACAAAGTTTTTGTTGGCAGAGAACAGAGGAAGGAAGTGCAGCAGACCTGCGTTGTTCCTGCTTCACCTCGTTGTCTGTGGTGGGCGGTGGGCGCTCAGCAGGTTCACAGCAGTGTGGGGTGCAGCAGTACGTCCACAGAGGGAGCTGGGTCTCGTCCGGCTGCCACACCGACGCGTCGCTGGGGTCTCTGGGGTACTTGGCGTCCTGGTAGGCCAGCTGCTCCTTGATGAAAGCCTGGACGCAGGATCAGCCGGTTTAGACAACAGAACTGGACACAGTCGTGGTGTTCTTCAAAAGAGTCAGAACCAGAGACATTACTGCAGCTCTACATCAGTTCTAAAACAGGTTTTGAGCTCTACCTCAGTTCTAAAACAGGTTTTGAGCTCTACCTCAGTTCTAAAACCGGTTCTGAGCTCTACCTCAGTTCTAAAACAGGTTTTGAGCTCTACCTCAGTTCTAAAACCGGTTCTGAGCTCTACCTCTGTAAATAACCCAGAGTGCTTTTATTGTTTAAATGATTTCTTGTTAGGACACCTTTAAGTTTGAGCTATGTGCTTTTATTTTGATGTTTTGACTTCCTGTGCAGTTTCGCTACTGGCAGCCCCTCGGAAAGAGGCACAAGTTCTTACGGTCGGTCGGTCGGACGGTCGGTTGGTTACGGTAATTAATGGTATTTGTTGGTAACGGTAATAAGGAAATAAAAATAGCGAAACGACCAGTAAAGCTTCATTCTTGCTCGGGGGGCCTGCTACAACCTCGGTTCTAAAACCGGTTCTGAGCTCTACCTCAGTTCTAAAACAGGTTTTGAGCTCTACCTCAGTTCTAAAACCGGTTCTGAGCTCTACCTCAGCTCTAAAACAGGTTCTGAGCTCTACCTCAGCTCTAAAACCGGTTCTGAGCTCTACCTCAGTTCTAAAACCGGTTCTGAGCTCTACCTCAGTTCTAAAACCGGTTCTGAGCTCTACCTCAGCTCTAAAACAGGTTTTGAGCTCTACCTCAGTTCTAAAACAGGTTTTGAGCTCTACCTCAGCTCTAAAACCGGTTCTGAGCTCTACCTCAGCTCTAAAACAGGTTCTGAGCTCTACCTCAGTTCTAAAACCGGTTCTGAGCTCTACCTCAGCTCTAAAACAGGTTTTGAGCTCTACCTCAGCTCTAAAACAGGTTTTGAGCTCTACCTCAGTTCTAAAACCGGTTCTGAGCTCTACCTCAGCTCTAAAACAGGTTCTGAGCTCTATCTCAGCTCTAAAACAGGTTCTGAGCTGTACCTCAGCTCTAAAACCGGTTCTGAGCTGTACCTCAGCTCTAAAACCGGTTCTGAGCTCTACCTCAGCTCTAAAACCGGTTTTGAGCTCTACCTCAGCTCTAAAACAGGTTTTGAGCTCTACCTCAGTTCTAAAACCGGTTCTGAGCTCTACCTCAGTTCTAAAACAGGTTTTGAGCTCTACCTCAGCTCTAAAACCGGTTCTGCGCTCTACCTCAGTTCTAAAACCGGTTCTGAGCTCTACCTCCTCCATGAGGATCAGGTTTGACCCAGTAACGGAGCCAACTGCTGGGCACATCTGGAACCTCAAGGAGCTCTGCTGCCTCGCTGCCACCTTCTCAGCAGGGGTTTCAGGGTAGGGGTTGGTTACTTCGGTGCCAGGCTTCAGAGACATCAGCACTGGTCCTGATGACGAGGAGAGGACGGGTGATTGTTGTCCTGTAAGTCCAGAAGCGCGTCTCAACACCAGGTGTGTCTAACGCCGCTTCTCCAGAGCCACAGTCCAGCTGGTCTCCCCTCTATCCCTGTTCTGCCGGCTGCTCGTTACCTGGATCAGCCGTGTGTTTAGTGATAGGTGGACGACATGCAGGACTGTGGCTTTTGAGGGTTGGCGGATCTACAGTGTCTGTCAGCCATTTTGGCTCAAACGCACTGACCCCTGTTGATCCCTGACAGCCACTCCTGAGCAGTCGTGGCTGCCTGGTTTCCAGCTGTCATCGGATACAAGTCCTCTTGGAAGTGACCAGCCTGTAAAGACACACAGACAGCACAGCTCCTTGGATTCTGTCTTTAACCTTCTGTTGTTTACTGTGTATGAAATGCAGGCAGTTAGTGAGTTAACTGTCCAACCTGTTTTCGTGGCACTATCATTGACAGCGGTTCTACAAGGTCCTTGACGGCGATCAGACGATAAAATCTGAAAACCTCACAGGCGTTAACGTCCAGGCCTCGTTTTGGCATCACCCCTGTAGTCTCATAAGAAGAGGAACAGGATGTTCGGTTTGGGGTCGAGTTCTCCAAGACAAGAGTCAGCAACGGAAAACGAGAATAGTTTGGCTGAACTCGCGTAATCAGCAAGTCCTAAAGGTGAAGCAGTGGATTGTGGGAATCCATCGTTTCACAGACGTCTCTGAACGTTGTTGCATTGGGAAACATTGTTGAGTAATGTAAGCACTGGTGCCACTGGCTTCACTTTACACAATGGTGGTAGTTTTTAAAGTGAGTGTTTCAGTGCTTTGCTTTGTGTTTTTACTTGCTGAGCTTGTTCTTTTAAACAAGGTCACAGTTCATGTGTTCACCTCAAGCTAAACCTCTGATGCCTGATGAGTCCTTTAGTACTGCTTTAAGGAAACGTGGTTCATCTCACCCAGTCCTTTCTGTGGCAGCGGTGACCTGTACTCCGCCAGAAAGCTGACGTGAGGTTTCTCAGCGCTCAGCTCGTAGGACCTGATGTTCCCGTCGCCCTAAAGCGCACAAATGCAACACGTTGACCTAAAACTGGAGCTTCTTAGATGACTTCTCTGGAAAACTAGCCCTGACCTGCTGTCTAACTGTCAAAATGTGTGACTGCTATTCTAAACTTGTCTAAAGTCAACTGTGTGTGTGGATTCACCTTTCCAGCCAGGTAGAGCATGTGTGTGTCTGTGTCGTAGAACGGGAAGAGAACTCCTGCTGACCCGTCCAAGTCTTCTTCATAGAGAGGCTCAGATAAGTCGTCCTGCACACAAACCCAGACAGACTGACAGAGACAGGCAAGAGTCCGTATACGCACATTACCAAACTTTACTAATGCTCTAATGTCACCAACAAGGTCCTGTAGCACAGAACACACACACTCCTGGTATAAAACAGAAAACGTAGTGTGAACATATTGCTTGGATGTGCGTTTGTCTTACAGGGTCCCAGAGAACGATCTGTCTGTGGTTCCAAGGTGAGCTTCCCGTTGACAGCAGCATTTTCATCCCTCCGAGGTATAAAACCTTACTGGCTCTGTGCGACCTACTGCTGGACACCTGCAGGAAGAGCCGCAACTTCCATTTTCATTTCAACTGGTTTATGTAGCACCAAACACAGGCAGAGTGGTTTTCAAGGCACTTCACATGCAGATCCTTACAGAGGAAGCGATTCCCTCTGAGCAGAGCTAAAAACAGAAGAAGCCTCCAGCAGAGCCACACTGTGGCCTTCAGCCTTGCCCGGTTAGGGTGACTACACAGAAAGACCTTAACATCTGACCTGGCATTAGGATGTAAGAAACCATCTGAAGACAGAACTCCCCTGTAGAATCTTTCCTGTCCGTGGGTCCAGGACCCGAATCCGTCGGTCTCTGGATGCGACGGCCAGTCTGCTGCCATCGCTGCTGAAGCTGACAGAAAGCAGCAGCATCTCTGGTGGGTAGCGGCGGTGGATGGGCATCAGAAGAACACGGACCGGGCACCTGATTACTGCTCCTTCCTGGGACACATCCCACAGCAGGACCTGGGCCAAAAAGACACAAAGGTTGGTTTGTACCTCTAACTAACACTCTGTAGGCCCATGAGATCACACCAACCAGCAGAGTTAACACAAGTGAAGACTTTGCATCAAAGCAGATGCACATTTAGTTGGTTGAGACCAAAGTTAGAGCTAAAAGTAAGTGTATTACTGGTCAAATCCTGTCTCACAGCGTTGAAGCACTGTGTTAATGCTTGAGAAAATTTAAAACTGATGTGTAGGTGTAAACAAAGTATTGTTTCTTACAGTTGTAGATTTGTTCATCAGTGGATGAGTTAAACTTGAATCTTAGTGAGATGATCATTCAACATATTTTAAAATAATGTGATAAAAGTACAAACAAAAGATCTAGGTAATATTTAAATTGTTAACAAGTTAACAATTTATTAAGCTAATGGTAACAAATCAAAATCGAATCTAACACTCTGACACTAACCAATGACCTCCTGACCTTGTAGTCATAGGCGGAGCTAAGCAGGAGGTTCTCAGCGGTTGGGTGCCACTCGATAAGCCCCACCCTCCGGGAGTGACCCATCAGTGTCTTCCTGGACTTAGTCAGGTTCTGCTGGACACCACAGACTGGAATGTCCCAGATCTTCACCTGGGCTCCGGTACAAAAACAGAATATTAACCCATCTGAGTTATTTAGTTATATAATATTAATATAAACACAAGCAGAAGAGAAACAGGAGGGTGCGTACGGTGCAGTCCTCCGAACAGGAGGCGATGCAGTGATCATCAAACGGGTTCCACTTCACGTCCAGGACTCTGCCGGTGTGGCCACACACCCTCGGGTGCTGAGGGTCCAGCCTGCCTGTCTGAGAGACAAAGACTATTTGCCCACGTGGCACCAGCATTTGAAAGTGATGATAATCAATGATAATATTAGATTAAAATGAATGAAACGTTGCTTTAGGTACATGATGGATTGGCAGCACTAGAAATGACCCGCCCCCGGCGCACTCGATCACCACAGCGATGAAGCAGGGATTGGCTGAGCAGTAGTGGTTGTCATGGACACTGCGTGTGATCGGCACTCCGTCGTAGCTGTGCTCCTTAGTGGCCGCCTTTCCAAAGACGTGACGGAACTTGGAGCAGAAGGAGGAACGCCAGGACATCTGGACGGGAAAGACCAGGACGTGGAGGTTTAAAGCGTCCTCCTGCATTTTAACACGTTAATCCAAACATGCAGGTAAAAACACTGCAGAGCTGAGACCAGTGGAAAATGGAGCAGCTGCATTATCTGGTCTAATCAATAATGCAATCAGTCATTACTGGCTTTCATAATCCTATCAATAATAAATAGTTTTCTTCAATAAGCAAACTTCTAAATCATTCATAAACACACACAGACGTATAAAGGCTGAGCAGCTTGTCCAGAGCAGCATGCAGCTGTTATTAAAGATTCATAGGTGGCATATACACATGTTGTGACAAAGTCTCTTCCAGTTTGACCTTTGACCTTTGGCTCACAGAGATCAGCTTACTTTAGAGGGAGGGGAAGGAAGGAAAGGACAGATGAACACGAGGTGAAGCAAGGATGGAAGGAGCTGAGAGGCAGATGTGGAAACATCTGGTTCTGTCCAAAAAACATCCACCTACATGACACAAAGCTCACTGATTATATCCAAACCAATTAATATCCAAACACTTAGCATCCGCTGATTGTATGAAAGAACCACTTTACTAAATGTTTCCCCCAGTGAATGAAACAGACAGAAGTGATGACTTTGCAACATCTGGAGCTGTTGGTTTGAATGACCTGCATCTGCTGCTCAGAGCAGAACAAACAACTTTCCCTTCACGTTAAGTTCCATCAGGAGCAGCAGCTTTGGTGCAAGAGTGGTTTCGTTCACTTTCTATAACATCTCTACTTGATGTAACAGAGACAAAATGATTTCTTCTTACCTCAGACACAGTCATGTAGAAGCTGTGGGTTGGCTTCCAGTCTAGCAACCTGTTACTCTTCTACCACTAGAGCCGCTCTAGTACGTTCACTACAGTCCTGCTGATGTCCGACTGCAGCCACGTCCCGTTTGGTTCGGTGTCTTCGCGTGTCCGTGTCCCCTCCTGATCCATGACGTCTAATCTCTGCTTCTACATTAGCCCAGTTCTTCATGCATGGCTGCGCGCACACAAGCTCCGCTCTGCATTTGATACCAGGGGCACACACACAAAGGAGCAGCTGTGGGTCTGACACCAGTCAAACCTAACCTTTCTGTTCCTTTGTCAAAGGTCCCTGCAAGATGTAACAAAATGACTCATACATGTTGTTCTTCTTTAGACAAATGCTGCTGTGTTTCTTTTTTTATTCAATCAACTCACCAGGTTGGGGCACACGACCGACCACCCAGAGTCTACCACCCACCTACCTGCTACGTATAGGATCCCAAGCGACGGGCAGACACTGAGGAGCATCAGTTCGTCAGCGAGAAAATGGGGAGAAGACTAAATGTTACTTTTACTGATAGTAATTAAATGAACACACTGTATTTGTCTTATTAGACAAAAAACACAAAAAACAATCCATATGTACAAACTAGAGAAAGGAAACATTAAACCCGGGACCTTCTTGCTGTTAGGCGACAGTGCTAACCACCTGTTCATGTTAATTCTACCTTAGTATGAGGTGACCTCAGGGTCAGAATGCAGAACATTGAAAGAGGTTTTAAAACTAAAGATGTGATTCAAACATTTGAAAATACAACTGAAATATCTGTCAAATGCAAACTTTTTCAGTGTTTTTTCAGATCTGTCTCTGCAACGCCCTAATTTACTTTTTTCACAGCGAAAGCTGATCACAACGTGAAAAGAATCAACTACATTGAAACACATTTTAAAACTGAAAAGCACAATGCAAACGTATGATTTCTTCCGTCGTTCTTTTCAGTTCAACAAATCTGTCTCTTCGAAGTTTTCAGTCTGTGTGTTCAGGCAGAGGGTCATCTGTTAACCTTTCCTCCAAATCCATTTAAATAGCCAGTAAACATTTTTAATTACGACAGACAGAGGCTGGACGACACTGCTAGACGACCGGTGGAGCGACTGAGGAGACGTAGACGGAGGAACAGGACGATTACAGACACTGGACGGAACATCAGGCTGGACGCAACAGTAACATTACAGAATAAGAAAACACTGAGACGACATGAAACCAAACAAGCACCAAACACATACACGCATGCGCGACTGTGAGACATATTCTTAGACAGGTGTGATTTAACTTTGAGGAAAAAATTCTGTGTGAACATTTCTTAGTTGAGCTTCAAGGTGCTGGGATTCGTTCCTCTCATCAGAGTAAAGCTTGTGGAAGTGACGGTAGCCTCACGTCTGCCTCTGATCGGGAGGGAGTCTACAGCAACTGGCCTGTTGCTGTGAGCCTGAACTAGACTCAGTGAAGGTTGACGGATGTCGTCCATCATGGCCAACCCCTCCCACCCCCTGCACCAAACCGTGGAGGACCAACGCAGCTCACACAGAAGAGACTGCTGCACCCGAAGTGCAGGACTGAGCTACCGGACGTCCTTCATCCCCACGACAACAAGACTTTACAACACACCAACATGACTAAAGCATGTTTATAGTGTGATGTGTGCCGAGCGGTGAACATGTCTGCATGTATGTTATTTTTTTTGTAATTTTTTTTTTTTTTTTTTATTTGGCACTTTGCACTTTATGTTTATGTTGAGATATGTACATTTTTTTATAATGTATAACATATTTTACTCTTTTTTTGTAACTATTGTCACCATGAAGGACACACTTGGTGGACAGGAAGTGCATCCAGGTGAGCTTCAGGTTGTTGCTGCTTGGCTGCTTGTCCACTTTATTAGGAACATCTGTACAGTCCAATCAAATCTATTAATTATTCTGTCACCAGGTTCAAGTTTCTAATAAGAATAATAAAACCTTAAATAGTTCCACAGTGGGATTTTTTTTTTTTTACAAAAGCATATTATATAAACCACACAAACATAAGTCATTGTTTTCTTGTGACCATCCAGAATATTTATTGGACTGTGCATTTTGAAGACTCAGCTTTAGGAGGATGTTGTGATCAACTTTATTACATAAACACATTTCTTAGTTTATATGTAAACTCATGTTCAAACTGATTTTAGAATAACTTCATTGGGTCTGAATCACAAAATGAAGGTTTACACCTTTAGAAATTAAAAAGAATATTATCACTGTTAGACCTGTAGTAAACTAAATTAAAACAATTGAACGTGACAGAAATGCAACAAATTAGCGACTGTCTAATAAATGAATTTGAGATTTAGCAAGAGAAGTCATCAACCTCTTTTTAATGTTTTCAATGTTAATTTTTTTTACACTCGATTTTTTCTCTTTTTGACAGTTGTAAGAATACGTCTTCAACGGTTTGATCCAGTGGACAACTTGACCCTGGAAATGCTTCAAACCGTTTGTCTTCATTACTCAGTTCATCATAGAGTTGATTCAACGTCTTTGGGTCTAGTATTTTATTATCTGCTAGATTTTCTTTAACATTGTCTCCCCAGTAAGCGCTCGCTATCCACCTGTTCTGGTTCTTACTGTAACAGCAGAACGCAGACCAGAGCAGTGAAGGGACATTAACCCTTTTTTTGTTTGGGTTACTCTCAGTGTTTTCTTCATTGTCACTGGGTTTTGCTCCAGCCATTGCGTAGCCTTCAATGACATTATTGTTGTTGATGCAGAACTTTTTCATGATATGTTTGACACAGGCCTCCATTCGAGCCCAGCTGCCTTGGTTGAAAGATGATATTTGTGGAACAACGTTTGTCAGAGTGAAGGTTGACTCTTTGTCATCTTCCTGCTTTGCAGAAGAAGATGGAAATAAATGTCCCGTGTCATATCCTAAGGCTTCTTTGTAATCAGTTTCACCAGCCTGGTTATCATACTCAGAGGTTTGACAACCGTCTTCCATGTTTTTATCACCATTCTCTTCTTCAAGCTGCAAAAGTTAAAGCAGTCAGTCAGTAGAACTGTGGTGTAGTGTAGGTTCATTGTTTCCCCATAAAACATGTACAGATAATAGAATTTTTTTAACATTTAAAAAATTTGTAACTAAAAAAATCTACATGAATATAAAATATTGATCAAATAAATGAATAATGCATTTGTGAAAATGTAACTGCATAATAAAAGTCTGGTCTTTCTCTATTACAATTCAATTATTGTTTTGTCTAAAAATAAATAAAACACAATAAACTTTCAGAACTTTTGTAACCGTAAAGTCAAGAAAACAAGAAAAGATCAAATGTGTGGTGCTGCTGTTTCTCTACCTGTGGCTCTATCTTCCAGAGCACATCTGGTCTTCCTCCCTCTGCTCCTGTGAACTTGTAAGCAGAAAGCAGCGGGATCCTGTTCTTGGTGTCATAAAGCGTCACAAACCTCCTCACATCCTTATAAGTCTGGCAGATGACTTTGTATCGATTGTTGTCCTGGATTTGACCATTTTCCAACACGTCTGGGACCTGAGGAGGCTCATTGTTAAGAAGAAAATCTCCACACTGAGTCATGGACTGAACCACTTCAGCCATCGTGGGACTGATGGACAGGAGGAGGACAGCGAGGGGCAGGAGGCCCCACGTCTTCAGAGGAGTCATCATCACACTGGATCAGAAGACACAACGAATCAACCAACGTTCTGATTAACCCACAGTAAACGAAATGAGTCTAATGGACGTTTTAGTTAAAACCCACCTTTAAAGCTGAATCAATCCTCCAGAGCAGGAACCTGTTTGAGTGAATGTGAGATGTGAACGGAGGCTGTGAGGGACGTCTGGGTTTTATAGCGGCCGTAGGCAGTGATCACACTAAGCGGAGGCGTCGCCTGAAGCTGTACAGTGTGTGAGACAAAGACCCGCAAAGTTACAACACAGTGATGACCAACAGATATGAAGATAAGGCGTCACCGTCTCTCTGGGGTCGACATTTCACCTGCTGGTGCCTCAGCCAGTAACTGACGTCCTTTACTGTTTAAACATTTTCTGTGACCTGCTTGGCTGCTTTGATTCGTTCATTATTAAGAGAAAAGGTCAAAGCAGGACAGTGAAGAGCTCTGCACCTGTCAATCACTTTAGCAGCTGGTCCATAAGCTGAGCTATGGAACTTATACAACACCAGGCCTTTCAATTAGACCTCAAAGCCCCTGGACTCAGCCCTTTCCACTGAAAACGAGGCTGCAGCGGCTCAGTGCAGCAAACACGTCAACAGAGCACAAAGCAGAAGTCACAGACAGAAGTTCCAATATGACAAGATTTATCTTTATATCTGTGCTCGTTGCTCAGTGTCACCGTGTTGAGTAACTCCTGGTGTAACAGCGGTAAACAGAAAGAGAACGTTATGACGACTGACAGAGCAGGATGAAGAAGCAAATAAAAACATAACTAAAATGTGGAGATGGAAGAATTAAAGACGGGAATTAATGTGGAGAAGACGGAGGAGGGACGTGGATGAGAGAATCCCCTGCACAGAGAGATCAGCCGATGGGAGGAGGGTTTAAAACGTTTAGGATTAGTGAAAAGGTTTTCCTCTAAGTTAAAAGCAAAATCATTGTAGTTACAGCAACCGTGTGTAAATGTGCAGAGAGCCTGAACAATGATGGACACTGAGGGTTATTCACTTCGATTTGTTTTGATTCAGTTTAGTTTATATTGTACTAATTCACAACAGCAGTTATCTCAAAGTGAAGTTTAAGACCTGACACAATAAACCCAACAAATCCCACATGGAGCAGCTTCTAATTGTAGCCAGTCAGTAAATTCTAATCTAAATATACGCTCAAAAGTTATGTTCATATATATAATAACAGCGTAGAAGCAGCATCATGTGTCAACATGTCCCATGAGCACCTACACCAACAACAACAACAACCAATCAACACACCCAATGCTACGCACGTGGATGTTACACCTGCTTGGATTAAGAGACAGAAAGTGGAGAACGGCTTTGTGCTGTTACACCTATTGTAAAGGCACAATTGAGTTTTGAAAGAACTTCAGATTTACTGTCGTTGTCAGAGATATTCCAACTAAGAATAATTCAATCCGACGCAGGAATAAGGTTCAAACAATTACACATGAATTTATTCTCAGTGCTGAGATGAAATATGCAAAGTCACCTTCTTCGCTGCAGGATGCTCGCAGGCGTGAAGCTCCAGGCCTGGCCACTGAAAAACAGATCCTATGTCTAAGGCAGGCGGACAACTCTCACCCCCACATTTCAGGGAGTGGGTTTGAACCGCCCAACAGCTCTACCTGGAGCTGCTGCAGAACCAGTAATGGCCAGAAAATGCACAGCTGATATGGATCATTGTGTACATGTAGCGGACATCAACTATTTACTCAAGCTAGGAAGCACATTAACGAGGGCATTGACTTATGTTCATTATTATTATATAGCTACCTGTGTATTAGTAACAAGCTCTGTTGCTTGTTCTTGACTAACACTGTGACAAAGGTAGCTGCTCAGCAGTGCAAAGAAAATCACTGGAAGGAAATGCTTCCAAAACTTTGACCACAAAAAGCGAAAAGTCATCTGCAAAGAGAAGTTTACTGTGACACTGCATAAGGGTCATCTGGAGGTCAGATCAACATTGCCATGGCCTGAAATTGTCCCTGTGCTTGTGTGGACCGTGTTCTCTGGATTCTGCTCATCTGTTCCTTATTGTTTCATGAGGACTCTTGTTAATGGAGCTGGACTCTCTTCTGTCCTGGAGATGAATGAAAACCTCAGTTCGGCTGAGAAATCATCTGGTGAGTGTAATGACTCACCTGAAGATGTTACCTTGTTCATGAACTTTAATTTTGACAAGATGTTTGTTCCCATGATGCAGTGCGACCCATGGAAATCTTGGTCTTAGCCTGAATCTGGAAAGAGGCTCTGCTCTGTGTTTGCTCTGTGTCTGTTAGTTTCTCTGCCTTGTAGATGCTTCTTCATGAACCTGATACGTCACATGTTGTGCTGCTGGAAACACCCTGGTCTGCTTTTCCATCCAGGCCGACTCTGTTGGAAGATGCTCACCTGTGGCTGCCGTCTCAGACGTCGTGGCCTGAGTTTGACTCCATGACCCTGTAGGGCTCTCAGGACCTTCCTCGGTTTTTCAACATGCTCCTCAAATGTACAAGCATAGCACAAAATATCTTCAAGTATGCAATACGACACTCGTTTCGCAGGGGAGCAAGCACCTCCTCCATACTACGCTGGAATGCAGCAGGGGCGTTGATCAGCCCAAAAGGGATCCGTACCCACTCATAAAGTCCCCAGCAGGTTATGAATGCGGCCAAGTGGCTACAGTAGCAGTCGTTAAAAATGTCCTGCTCCACCGCGTTTGTTCACCGTTTCCATGGCATTTTTGACGAGGCACAGCATGTGTTACGGCTAAATGACCTGTAGGCGGCGATCGGCTGACACTAGCCGTCATACCCAGTCCTACAACCACAGGCCTGTACCAAGGATTTCTGTGTATTATTTATTTAAGTAGACATCAGACGTTATAACATAAACTTATTATGAGTAAACGAGTAACGTTCACTAAAATGGCAGTTTAAACAAGAAAATCTCAATCTATGACGGCTACATACATTCAGACTAGTGCATAGACGTAGTCCATCATAGCGTGTGTTGCATAACTCAGTTCCTGTCTTTTAGGTGACATGCATTGAGTTTGTTGGTAACAGGCGCCTTAAATGAATAAACTCCACACAACCACTCGCTTTACATTCGCTGTAGCAGACACATGTAAAAGTGGTGCATGTTGCATTAAGCTTCCTTGTTAACGCAGCATCTACTCCTCGTGTCCTGTGGTTTGTTCCCTTCACCCTGATCCTCGTTGCCTGTTTTTAAATCCTGTGCTTGCCTTTTAAAATTTAGTCTGAAAACCTATGTTGGCATTTAATAATTATATATCACAAGTCTGTCGTCATAATCCTCAAACGTCCACACTATACTTTTCCAGATTTCCAAAATGTAATTAAAACTAAACTGGTAAAAAATTCTATTGGTTAGTAAACATTGTGTTATTGTTGGATTGTGTCCTGAAAAGAATAAATTCACATTCATATTGATTCAAAAACCATAAAAACTATTTATTTCTGTATGAAGGCTCCTCCATAATAATTCCTCCATCACTGCTTTTTGGATTCAGTGAATGACAGCAAATACAAGGACTGAATGGAGAAGCTGCCGGTAGGTGGTGGTTTCTAGAGAAAGTCCAGCTGCCGTGACTCAACTTTCAGACAAGCTCAGCTGGATGACGGAGAATCTGCACAGACATCCAGCTAAAGGCAAAGACGTCGCTTCCCCCACGTTAAGACCGATGCAGTCACATGGAAACGAGACTTCTCAGCTTGGCTGCAGCAGCAAAGGACTGAAGTTCAGTTGAAAACCACAACTTTCAGACCCTTCGTTATTTATTTGGGATTATTACTGGAGGAAGCACAAATCATCACAGTCAGAATAAGGCGATCAGACATAAACTCTCGTTTTTTGAGCCTTATTGTTTGTATCGATCTACGTTATAACATTAAGACGATAAAACGTCCTCATATCTTCCTTAAGTCAACGATGACACACATGTTTTATCTCCATCCTGTTACGCAGCAGTTGTGTAATTGCAGGTTACAGTTCATCAGATACTATGTAATAAAACATCTGCATGTTTACGGTAATCAACCCCTGCAGTAACAGGCCTCTGTGACCTGGACATACGGAAACAACGTTGCGACGCCTGGTGGTTGAGACCAGCACCAAGATTTCTTTGGGCCACAGCAAGAATTAAAACTCCCACTGTCACCTGATCAGAGGACGCTAACATTCACACCCACATGCTCAGATCCTTTGTCCGATGAGCTCTGCTAGGGGCCGTGACTTGTGGTCAACCAGTCAACAGCATAACTATGGATGTAGCATTTGATCCTGCATTTACTTCCTACTGTCTCACAAGGTTCAGTCTCATTGTTGGCAAATGGTGGAAATGTAGGCTTTGTCTTCTGTCCGTGATGACTTGGTTAAATCCAGGTGCCCAGTAATGTGTAAGGCATGAGCGTTAGCGGTGGCTCCACGATATCTCGCCTTTCAAAGCACTTTGTGTCATGAGTGGGGACCAGTTTCTCGATGCAGGAGTCTTACTGTGAAACGCTCACTTCGGTTTCTGAGCTGTCCTGGCTTTTGCCTGCTTGAATTAGCCTCCTTGTTTCACCTGAGTCTCATTTCCGGCGTTGTCAGTATTATTGCAGAGAAGCCTGGTCGCCTGTCGCGAGGCCACAAACTTCCAGACTCGGATTCTAGAAAGTCTTCCTGGATCTATCGAACTCAGAGACTCATAGTTTGAGTCCTCCTCCCTCTTGCATCTTGAGTAATTTGTTGCGTTTCTCTGAGCGTGTGGTGCTTTTGTTGGTTGTGTTCGTGTTGAGGAACAAAGCCGAACATGTGGCTTAGCTGCTACTTGTTTCCTGCACCAGTCTGCAGGACAACATGCTGTAGCAGTGATCACATCACTGGTTGGATCAGCCCACAGCTAAAACATAAGCTAATCTCACTCTGAACATTGTGCATGTTGTGAACAGGAAATATCCGTTTTAATCTGAAGTGTCTTAAATCATTTTTTTTTTTTACAAGCCACCATCTCTGCTCCCTGGTGCGATCCTGGCGTGTATGTGGTTGACAGACCTACTGGCTTTACTGGATGTATTTTATCTTCAACTAGAAAAAGCATTTCCAGTAGAAAATGCACTGTGAATGCTGTAATGCTGAATGTAATTACCAAGAATTGCTGAAACATTTAAAACATAGCTGAAAGTAGCTAAAGAGGAATAGAAATTGTTTTAACACAGCTGAGTGTTTGCAGAAGCTGCAGGAGTTGAAATTCAATTTGAAGAAAGTTGAAATAGATTGCTGAAAAAGTGTCTAAAGAGTTGCTGAATAGAAAGTTAAATATGACAGTTAAAATATTAAATTTGAAAGAGCTGAAAGTAGCTGAAGCAATTAAAATATACAGTAGCTCAATGTAAGCAACCATTTGACTATTACAGTTAAGCTGTTTTGTTTTAAAGAGCTCAAGCATTTCAAATATAGTCACAGTAGCTGAGGAGGAAAATTCGAAGAAAGTTTAAATAGATTGATGAAATTGCTAAAAAGGTGTCTAAAGAGTTGCTCAATTTAAAAGTTAAATATTACAGTTAAAATGTTTAATTTTAAAGAGCTGAAAGTAGCTGAAGAAATTAAAATATACAGTAGCTAAATGTAAGCAAACATTTGAATATTACAGTTAGGCTTTTTTGGTTGAAAGAGCTGAAGCAAAATTAAGTTATTTAAAAAAAAGCTGGATGTTTGCAGAGTAGGCTTAAGCAGACTTTGAAGACTGAAGTAAAAGTTGCACTTCATATGAATGAAAATGCTTAATGAACCAAAACATTGCCGCTCAAAGACTGTCAGTGGCGTTGTTTCAGCAAATGCAGACTTATTTTGAAAATCTGTATTTCCCATCAAGACATAACATACATGACAGACACTAAATAAAGCCTTTCACGCACTCAGTTTGCTTAAAGAACACGATTTAAGTTAAATTTAACCAAAAAAAGCAAATTTACGTGCTTTTATTTTGAAGGGTTTGGGCGGGAACAAATAATTGTCTAAACTGTCGAATAGTTTTATTATGTAGTCATAATTGATCAGTCAGAAGCAGAAACCTTGCTATTAAAGCCAATGAATTGGACTGGTGCTTTTATTTTGAAAAGACTTAGAGGAAGTTTGCATGGTGAGTTATTAAACAATCAAACACTGTAATTAACTGACCATTAATAAGATGAAGTTCAAATAACAAGTAGTATTCAGTTCAGCTAATTGAATAATTGGATTTATTTTATAAGGACATGCAAATTGTGGAAGCGGGTCACTAACAATAAAAACAACCACTTTAGATAATATCCAGAATTATCTAACAATAATCAGAATTCTCTGCGTTAAATTTAAGTCTTAAAAACGTAATGTCATACTTTTATTTTGAAAGGAGCTGGCGGAAATACGTGTTGAGGACCCAGTTCAAACATTGACACTACCCATCACAATGACCAAGTAATAGGCAGGATTCTCACTATTCAGTTGGTCTATTTGAGGTTTTAATCACTGTATGCTTTTATTTTGAAAATATTTGGAGGAAGTGTGTGTGGTTAATTACTAAACAATCAAACAGTCTCATTAACTGATCATTAATTTGCATGGAGCTGCTGCAGACACTGAGGAGTCTGAGCTGTCAATCAAACTGTCCCTGACACCTGCGAGGTTGTCATGGAGACCAGTGGCCAAAGGCGGGAAAATTTCTAGCTCAGTGCTCAGTCATTGCAGTGAATGGTGAGGTGCACCCCTGCTAAACGGGCTTGTTGGAGAAAAACTAAAAATGCTACCGCAAAAACAACAGGATTTTATGAAAGCTGAGACTTTAATGAGCAACTGGTGTAAGTTTTATGTTTGAGGACTGAAAATTGTGGCCACGGCAGCGATTTCAAAACGTGTCTTCTTCTGTGCGACGCAGCGAAAACAGGACAGATTATATTATTACAGTCTATGGGGAGACGTCAGCGCGTGACGGACTTTAAAGGCTGATAGAGAGAAATGCGTAGATCTGTTGGCTTAACATGACACATCATTCGAAAGAAGACAGACATGGCTACGTTTTAGTGAAAAAATTAAGTTAAAAGACTAAAGATTGCGGCTGTATTGACAATTTTAAAAGAGAAAAGTTGATTTAAAAATAGAGCCTCTCACCCTCTGGCTGTGACATCACTCACTCTACCTCATCCAATACACACTAATGGAAAAGCTGAAAATTTTCCAAAAACCATGCTGTGCTGAAACTGTAATAAATCAGAAACTATAGAAGATAATAAAAAGCTGAATGGATCATTAATAGCTGAATATTTGAAGAGTATTTTAAAGTTTAAATGGCGTCTGTAGCTTAAAGTATGCTGAAGCAGTTAGAGCTGAAAGAAGACAAAGCTGAAAAGGATTTGAAAAGCTTTCTCCATTCATTTTAATGGCCAAAAATATTTGAAAAAAGCTTAATAATTCAAAAAATATGAAAGATATGAAAAAGATAAATGGAAGCAGTCGTCTCCTTAAAGAGCTGAATGTTAATGCTTTGCATTCACAGGGATTAGAAGGGAAATTCCTTGATCACCCTGTCACACAAACATGAAACGGAGCCCGGCAGCACACGACTCATGGTGATCTCTCCACCTAGTGGTGAACTCTGGTAACTACATCTATCATGGTACTGAGCTCACATTCACATGTGTTAATTTAGCCCTTTTCCCATACAGAAATAATAAAAGCTATACTCAACCAGCAACTGTGACACTATTGGTGGGTGTCACACTCACGTCCACTTCCTCCCATCTCCTCACCTGATGCTGAAACGTTGTCCGTCTTTGTCAGACGTATTCAAGTTTCACACAGAGGATTTAAAATATTAACCCATCTGAGTTTAAAATAAACTGTCAAGCTTCATTATTTGAAACGATTTGAAACCTGCCTTTTCAATGTTTTCAGATCCTGTTCCTTCAATTTTTTCGAGTGTGTCAGCATTTGCAGATTCCATTATTTGTGATGTATCTATGTGGATGTATCTCTTATCCAAGCTTCTGAATTTGTGTATCTGTTGAGCAAACTACAGCTTATCATCCAAATTCAAATGACCGTGGAGTATTTAATGGAATTGTCAATGCAGAGATGGAAGAATGTGCAGGCAGATGTGTGACGTCACCTTCTTTCCTGCAGGGAGGATGCTTGCATGTGCGCAGGGAGGTTCAGGCCACAGAAAAAACACTTGTCTCTAAGGCAGGTAAAGACGTCTTAGACCCCAACCTGCTTCAGCCCAAATGCCAATATTTACAGATTACCAAGAATTGCTTTGTCCCAATTGCGTTGGTCATCAGGTCAGAATGTTTTGCCTGAATTGTTTTGTTCTACAGGCCAGAGAACCTCAGAGCTGCCCCAAAGCCAGCAAACATCAGATTCCCTGGAAATAAACAAGGTCTGAACAACGGAGGAGACGTAGACGGAGGAACAGGACGATTACAGACACTGGACGGAGCATCAGGCTGGAAGCAACAGCTGCTGGATGGTTTAAGTCTCTTTCACTGGACAGATTCCAATTTGCTCATGTTAACGCATGTTCTTCCATAAACACAAATTATTCTTTTTTGATTGTCTTTAAAGTTCCACAGGGTTCTGTGCTGGGATTCATCTGCATGTCTTCTACAGGTAACATTACAGAATAAGAAAACACTAACAACATGAAACAAACCACAAAACAAGCACCAAACACACACACACAAGACTTTGACACATTTATTCTTAGACAAGCTTGAAGGTGTGACTTTGTGGAAAACATTCTGTTGCTTCTTTACAAGTTGTGGTTAGAGAACAATGTACAAAAGTCAAGGGTTCTGTGCTGGGAACTATCTGCATGTCTTCAACGTGAAACTAACCACAAAACATGTGACGTGACTTTGAGACATATTCGTAGACAGGTGTGACCTAACTTTGAGGAAAACATTTCTGAAATTGTATTTTACAAAAGCATATTATATAAGCCACACAAACATAAGTCATTGTTTTCTTGTGACCATCCAGAATATTTATTACAGCTTTAGGAAGACGTTGCGATCAACTTTATTACATAAAGACATTTCTTAGTTTACATGTAAACTCATGTTCAAACACATTTTAGAATAAATGTATTGGGTCTGAATCACAAAATGAAGGATTATACCTGTAGAAATTAAAAAGAATATTATCACTGTCAGACTTGTAGTAAACTAAACTAAAACAATTCAACGTAACAAAAATGCAACAAATTAGCGACTGTTTAATAAATGAGAAGAAGTCTGCAATGAAACATGAATTAAATGCAACAAATGAATAAACGTAGGAAATAAAATTGGGATTTATTAGAAGATGTAATCAACTTTATGGGTTTTTCACACAGCTGCAGGTTTCATTCATGTGATGGTAAAGATCATAAACGGTTTGATCCAGTGGACATCTTGAATTTGGAAATGCTTCAAAACGTTTGTCTCCTTTACTCAGCTCGTCATAGAGTTGATTCAACTTCCTTGTGTGTAGTATTTTATTATCAGATTTATCTCTAACGTTGTCTCCCCAGTAAGCGCTCGCTATCCACCTGTTCAGTTTGTTACTGTAACAGCAGAACGCAGACCAGAGCAGTGAAGGGACATTAACCCTATTCTTGATTTTGTTTATCTCACTGGGTTTTGCTCCAGTCATCACGTAGCCTTTAATGACATCATTGTTGTCGACGCAGAACTTTTCCATGATACATTTGACGCAGGTCTCCATTCGAGCCCAGCTGCCTTGGTTGAAAGATGCAACTTGAGGAACAGCGTTTGTCAGAGTGAAGGTTGACTTTTTGTCATCGTTATGATTTGCATATGAAGATGGACGTAAATGGCCTCTGTCATATCCGGCTTTATGATAATCTTTGTCACTGGCCTGGTTATTATACACAGTTTCATTGCTGTCCACCATGTTTTTATCTTTCCTCGTGTCTTCAAGCTGCAAAAGTTAAAGCAGTCAGTCAGTAGAACTGTGGTTCACAGTTGGTAACATTTACTGCTAGAACATAAGAATTAAGTAAAAAACGAATTGTTTGTACATTTAGCAAATTATGATCAAATAAAATAGTTGACAGTTCATTATTGCTAAATAAAATTCTGATCTTATCTTACTTCACCTGTTGTCACGTAATAAGGGTAAAAAAATGTCAGTTTCAACTTAAAGGTAATGTAAATTAGACTTTTATATAATTTGATTTAACCAAAGAAAACAAGAAACAAATGTGTGATGCTGCTGTTTCTCTACCTGTGGCTCCATCATCCAGGGTATATTTGGTCTTCCTCCCTCTACTCCTGTGAACTTGTAAGCAGAAAGCACCAGGATCTTGTTCTTGGTGTCATAAAGCGTCACAAACCTCCTCACATCCTTAAAAGTCTGGCAGATGACTTTGTATCGATTCTTGCTCTTGATTTGACCCTTTTCCAAGACGCCTGGAACCTGAGGAGCCTTGTCATTAAGTAGAAACCCTTTACACTGAGCCATGGACTGAACCACTTCAGTTACTGTGGGAGCGATGAACAGGACACTGAGGTGCAGCAGGCACCAGGTCTTCAGGGGAGTCATGGTCACACGCCTGGTCAGAGGGAGAGAGAATCACCTGGATTCAACTTGGACTGAAACAACCACCTGTTGTTTTGTGGATTTAATTCTGCCTGTCAAGGACATGAAAGGTCACCAACAGCTGCACAGATTCATTTCTATTCAAAATATACAATAGACGCTTATATATATAAAACAAAGTCACTTCTACAAGAAATGTGCATTTTATTAAATTTATATCTAAAATGAGAAACACGTCAGACACATTTTCATTGTTTGGTTAAAATTTAAGACAAATATCTCAGATTTCCGATTCAAGTTAATTATTGTCATTTAAATTAACGTTTTAATGAAGTTATGGCCCCAATTTAGCTGCTGGCTCCTGGTGGTTACGGGTCGTCTGTAGTTGCTCTAGAACTGAACTGAACTGTGTCTTTCCTGGAAACAGACAGCAGCTGATGTTATTACACTATAGAGGTTTATAGATGTTTATAGCGGTTTATAGAGGTTTGTAGAGGTTTATAGAGGTTTAGTCAGTTAATAACTGGAGTCAGTTCCTGAAGTTCTCTCTTCAGACGTCTCCTCTATTTATGTCCATGTATTGATCAGTCAACACAACATGTTCACCTTAGAGCCAGAACCAAGAAGAAACAAGGACTTACCTGCTCAGCTTCCTCTGAAGATTTTCAAACCAGGCAACGTGCAGAGTTTCCCTCCAAGTTATCTGTGAGTGAACGTCTCCTAATAAGTGCAGCAGTGAAGGAGTCTGGTTTTATAGCCGCTGGGTTGTGGTAGAGCTCTCACCACGCCTCCAGCACAATGTTCTCTCCTTTTCTTTGCTGTTTCAACAACCACAAACACTGAATATGTTTTCTGTTCATGTAGAAGGACGGACGGTAAAGACCACAACTCTCCTCATGACTCTGTGTGAGGACAACGATCGTCGGCGTCATCCAGCCTCTCTGTCGTCCTTTGAAGCCTCCTTCTGTCCCTGATTGTTTGCACTGACCCAATAAAGTCTCAGCAGAATCTGGTTTGGTCCAGTTTACCTGCTACGTCTATGTCATCTACTGAGGTTGAAGCCACTACTTCATGGACGTGAAGTTCAGGAAATATTGACAATTCACGTACCAGGAATACGACCATGTGTCTGTTGGAAACACTTTTCACACGATGTGCTACAGACGAACAAATATTATCATTATGATGCAGTTACAGTTGTTGCTAGTTTACTGTTTCATGGCATAATTGTGATGTTGCTCTACATGACTTGCAGATAAATGACTTTAGTATATTGGTCTTTAACCACATCTTCTAAAAAAGCAACAGATCAGCTCACAGAGAAGTAACAATGCAGAATTATCATCATATCTCTGATAAGAAATGTTCACAGAATGATGAGATGAGTTCATCAAAAGCCAAAGTAGCAGCTGTTAGTTTGTCAGTCTGTTGTGTCATCACTTACTATTGTTCAAAACACAAAATGTCTTGTTTTAAACAACTTCAAACATGTTTTCAGCTGCAAAGCTGTATTTAGTGGTTGACAGTTTTCAGTCTCTATCTAACCACGTCCTCTACAGAAGCTGTAGAGGATGTGGTAACAATGGTAATTATCACCATATATCTACTAAGAAATGTTCACACAGAACGTTTTCCACTAAGCTACGTCACACTAAAACTCTGTCTGGCTGTGTGTGTGTGTGTGTGTGTGTGTGTGTGTGTGTGTGTGTGTGTGTGTGTGTGTGTGTGTGTGTGTGTGTGTGTGTGACTGAGGGCAGTGAGTGGGTTTGTGCTCTCAGCTACCGTGGATCCTCCTCCAACCATTGCAGGTTGTTCAGTGTGTCCTTGTTGTGAAGGGTCTTGATCTTCTGGGCATAGTTGAAATGGCAGCAGGTAAATAGGAGACAAGTTATGTCTGAGGTTGTTGTTGTGTTCAGCTGGATGAGTTCATCAAAAGCCAAAGTAGCAGCTGTTAGTTTGTCAGTCTGTTCTGTCATCACTTACTATTGTTCAAAACACAAAATGTCTTGTTTTAAACAACTACAAACACATTTTCAGTTGCAAAGCTGTATTTAGTGGCTGACAGGGTTTCATCTACACGGTATGTGTTGAAGTATAAGACATCCAGCTTGTCTACAACCTCTTGTGTTTTCTCTCTATGTTACTTGTCACAGTTTGCTTAGTTGTTCTTACGCTCAATTCGTCTCCTTACTTTTGTACTTAATTAAATTAATTAAACTTAATTTATGTCTTGATTTCAGCTCTGGTTAAAAGCCTCAGTCTTCCTTTTGGTTTCCAGTTTAGTTTCCAGAGACCTTGTGTTGCCTGATTTCTTTGTGCCCTTTGCAAGTGATGTATATAATTTATTCATTTGATTGCTGAGCTACCCTCTGAGTGGAGCAGATCCTTAGTTTAGTTTCCCTGAGTGAGAAAACTAAATTTGCTTTGGCGCCACCGAGTGGTGGCAGAAAGGGTTTACTAGTGGGTTCTAGTGGATCCAACACTATACCTGACTTCAAATACCTGAATCAATGTAACCGAAAGCTGCTGAACACCTGAACAGGTTGGAACAATGTTACCTGACAGTTGCTCTGAGCAGATACAAACCTGTGATCAAAGTGGTTGCTCAGGTCAAGGGGTTTAGTTTTTGAAGAAACTGGGGAAAAATCTTGCTGCATATTTGTCTATTAGTCATCACATACACACAGGTAGAGCTTTGTGCCACTGACTATATGTAATATGGACGAATAACACTGTTTGCAACTGTATACGTGAATCCTTTGCTTGACGGATGAAGTTGATGATCTGACAACTGGCTCCCTGTGAACAGGGCTTAAAGGAGGTTAGAGACAGGTGAAATGAATCATGCACTCAATGAAAGCTGGCGGAGGTGGTGAGTGAGTATCCGCCGGAGCCCTTCACAGTAAGAGCCCCGGCGGAAGTGAAGTTACCGATCATGACAGATTCCATTATTTGTGATGTATCTATGTGGATGTATCTCTTATCCAAGCTACTGAATTTGTGTATCTGTTCAGCAAACTACAGCTTATCATCCAAATTCAAATGACCGTGGAGTATTTAATGGAATTGTCAATGCAGAGATGGAAGAATGTGAAGGCAGATGTGTGACGTCACCTTCTTTCCTGCAGGGAGGATGCTTGCATGTGCGCAGGGAGGTTCAGGCCACAGAAAAAACACTTGTCTCTAAGGCAGGTAAAGACGTCTTAGACCCCAACCTGCTTCAGCCCAAATGCCAATATTTACAGATTCCCAAGAATTGCTTTGTCCCAATTGCGTTGGTCATCAGGTCAGAATGTTTTGCCTGAATTGTTTTGTTCTACAGGCCAGAGAACCTCAGAGCTGCCCCAAAGCCAGCAAACATCAACCTGAGGCCCAGGTGCTGACTCCTTGAATCGCCAGAAGATGGCGCCAAAACACAGAAACGGGGAAAGCTCCACCCGAGCCTTTTTCCCTGAACACCAAACTCGCTCTTGTTAAATTCTCTAGGACTCCTAACTGGAAAAGGACCCACTCGCACAACCACAGACTCGAGTAGTAAATGATCATTTTAATCTTTAAGATAAAGACAAAACATGAACCGAACACAAAACACAAGGGAACAGCGTACTAACACCCAAACGCTAACGTGACGCGACAATCTCATACATAAGGACTAGAGACGAACCACAGACTAAAACAAAAACTCAAAACCTGAAGTTACAAAACTAGACAAACAAATACACAATCTAATAACAAAACCCAGGACTAACAACCCTAATACTAACTCATACATACGACACCTACAGGAACTTACAACGCAAGCACACAGGAACAAAGACTACAACTAATGGAGACATGAAACTCAGGGAAGACAGAACTGGGACTAAGACTTAGGACAGATACTCACAAGCACAGGGCACGAACAAACAGGAAGGAACAAAGACAAACATGCTGTAAGACAGACGAGCTGTAACACAAGAAATGCGGGTAATACTAACACCAAACACATACATACAGGAACAAGGTAACACTCAATGCCTGCAATACCAAAAACGTAACATTCCTAACGAGCCAGCAAAGCAAAGACAAAACAGAGGAACTTAAATACTAAACACACAGGAACTGAAACCCATGAACCAACGAACAGGAAATGAAAAAAACTAAACCCCAACGAAGAAGAACAGGGGTGAGCACGAGCGTCAGGGCGATGGGCTGCTGGAAAACCAGCAGGACAGTAGCTCTGGAGGACCAGGATTGGCCCCGTGTTCCAGAACAAGGAGATATTAGTCTGGGCATTATGCACCAAATCATTTTATTCAATGTAAAAGTTGACAACTTATAGGGTATATTCAGTATGAAAAGCCATAATAAGCACTAATAAACCACAAACTATGCAGTAAAAGTACAGTTTTTATGAGGTGACAGCTTTGTCGTGTGTATTCATAGTTATTTTGTAGTAATAGATAATCAGAGCAGATCAGACTGTTATTGTGAAAACAGAAAGTAGCTTCCATCGGGTTTAATGCTCTGCTGTAAACCGTAGAATAAGGGCGCACGACATTTTTAAAGCGCTGCTTAACGACGGATGAGCGACCGACGCTGGAGGGACCGAGGTGGAAAACTACGACGAGGAGTGAAGGGCAGGTTACGTAGATGAGCTGCAGGTGGAGGTGGTAGCACACAAAACCACCACAAACCTGCAATAGATGGAGCAGGAAGAAGACAAACCAGTAGCTCAGACGCCACCGAGGGCGGGAAGATGCCAAGAGGGTCACGATGTGGCTCTGAGGCTCCGGGGCCTTGACGAGGCCGAGAGAGGAAACAAAGACTCACAAACAAAGGTCAAAGCGGTGATTCCACGTCCCTGAGGTCCGTTAGACTGGTCGTCCTGAGAGTGAGGCTCCTCACGGGTGACAAGCCTCCCAGAGGAGAAGCCTCCCAGAGGAGAAGCCTCCCAGAGGAGAAACCTCCCAGAGGAGAAGCCTCCCAGAGGAGAAACCTCCCAGAGGAGAAACTTCCCTGAGGAGAAACCTCCCAGAGGAGAACCCTCCCTGAGGAGAAGCCTCCCAGAGGAGAAACCTCCGAGAGGAGAAGCCTCCCTGAGGAGAAGCCTCCCAGAGGAGAAACCTCCCAGAGGAGAAACCTCCCAGAAGAGAAACCTCCCAGAGGAGAAACCTCCCTGAAGAGAAACCTCCCAGAGGAGAAACCTCCCTGAGGAGAAACCTCCCAGAGGAGAAACTTCCCTGAGGAGAAACCTCCCAGAGGAGAAACTTCCCTGAGGAGAAACCTCCCAGAGGAGAAACCTCCCTGAGGAGAAGCCTCCCAGAGGAGAAACCTCCCAGAGGAGAAGCCTCCCAGAGAAGAAGCCTCCCAGAGGAGAAACCTCCCAGAGGAGAAACCTCCCAGAGGAGAAGCCTCCCAGAGGAGAAACCTCCCAGAGGAGAAGCCTCCCAGAGGAGAAGCCTCCCAGAGGAGAAACCTCCCTGAAGAGAAACCTCCCTGAGGAGAAACCTCCCAGAGGAGAAACCTCCCTGAGGAGAAGCCTCCCTGAAGAGAAGGCTCCCAGAGGAGAAACCTCCCAGAGGAGAAGCCTCCCAGAGGAGAAGCCTCCCAGAGGAGAAACCTCCCAGAGGAGAAACTTCCCTGAGGAGAAACCTCCCAGAGGAGAAACTTCCCTGAGGAGAAACCTCCCAGAGGAGAAACCTCCCTGAGGAGAAGCCTCCCAGAGGAGAAACCTCCCAGAGGAGAAGCCTCCCAGAGAAGAAGCCTCCCAGAGGAGAAACCTCCCAGAGGAGAAACCTCCCAGAGGAGAAGCCTCCCAGAGGAGAAACCTCCCAGAGGAGAAGCCTCCCAGAGGAGAAGCCTCCCAGAGGAGAAACCTCCCTGAAGAGAAACCTCCCTGAGGAGAAACCTCCCAGAGGAGAAACCTCCCTGAGGAGAAGCCTCCCTGAAGAGAAGGCTCCCAGAGGAGAAACCTCCCAGAGGAGAAGCCTCCCAGAGGAGAAGCCTCCCAGAGGAGAAACCTCCCAGAGGAGAAACCTCCCTGAAGAGAAGGCTCCCAGAGGAGAAACCTCCCTGAGGAGAAGCCTCCCTGAGGAGAAGTCTCCCAGAGGAGAAACCTCACTGAGGAGAAACTTCCCAGAGGAGTAACCTCCCAGAGGAGAAGCCTCCCAGAGGAGAAGTCTCCCAGAGGAGAAACCCCCCTGAGGAGAAACTTCCCAGAGGAGAAGCCTCCCTGAGGAGAAGCCTCCCAGAGGAGAAACCTCCCAGAGGAGAAACCTCCCTGAAGAGAAGGCTCCCAGAGGAGAAACCTCCCAGAGGAGAAGCCTCCCAGAGGAGAAGTCTCCCAGAGGAGAAGCCTCCCAGAGGAGAAGCCTCCCTGCAGACGCTGCAGCAGGTAGAGGGAGGCCCAGAGGACTCTCAGGTCGTAGCGAGGTCAGGATTTTTAAGAGCGACGATCCGGTGAAGTAGCGTCTGAGGAAACAAGCTGAAGTAGAGACAGAGAACAAGTCACAGGTGGAAAGAACCAGATGACATGAGAAGCAGATCCGGTGCAGGGCTCTTCACAATAAGAGCCCTGCCTTCATGATGCTGATTTTAGAAAACTTCATTGGGTCTGAATAACAAAATGAAGGATTACACCTACTGTAGAAATCAAAGAGATTTTATTATCACTGTCAGACTTGTAGTAAACTCAACTAAAACAAGTCAACAACATAAAGCAACAAAGTAGCGACTGTTTAATAAATGAATTTGGGATTTAGGAAGAGAAGTCATCAACCTTATGGGTTAAAGAGCAGTTAGATAAATGCAAGTAAAAATGAAAAAAAATGCAACAAATGAATAAATGTAGGAAATAAAATTGGGATTTATTAGGAGATGTAATCAACCTTGTGGGAGTTTTGATTCATTTGAGGGTAAAGATCTTCAACGGTTTGATCCAGTGGACACTCTGACCCTGGAAATGCTTTAAAACGATTGTCTGCTTTACTCAGCTTGTCATAGAGTTGATTTAACTTCCTTGTGTGTAGTATTTTATTATCAGATTTATCTCTAACGTTGTCTCCCCAGTAAGCGCTCGCTATCCACCTGTTTGGTTGTTTTCACAGCAGAACGCAGACCAGAGCAGTGAAGGGACATTAACCCTATTGTTGATTTTTTTGCTGTCACTGGGTTTTGCTCCAGTCATCACGTAGCCTTCAATGACATCATTGTCAGAGTCTCCACGACTCTGTTGGAAGATGCTCACCTGTGGCTGCCGTCTCAGACGTCGTGGCCTGAGTTTGACTGCATGACCCTGTAGGGCAGGTTATGAATGCGGCCAAGTGGCTACAGTAGCAGTCGTTAAAAATGTCCTGCTCCACCGCGTTTGTTCACCGTTTCCATGACATTTTTGACGACGCTCAGCATGTGTTACGGCTAAATGACCTGTAGGCGGCGATCGGCTGACACTAGCTGTCATACCCAGTCCTACAACCACAGGCCTGTACCAAGGATTTCTGTGTATTATTTATTTAAGTAGACATCAGACGTTGTAATATAAACTTATTACAAGTAAACGAGTAACGTTCACTAAAATGGCAGTTTAAACAAGAACATCTCATTCTATTCTACATACATTCTAGTGCATAGATAGTCGATCATAGAGTGTGTTGCATAACTCAGTTCCTGTCTTTTAGGTGACATGCATTGAGTTTGTTGGTAACAGACGCCTTAAATGAATAAACTCCACACAACCACCCGCTTTACATTCGCTGTAGCAGACACATGTAAAAGTGGTGCATGTTGCATTAAGCTTCCTTGTTAACGCAGCATCTACTCCTCGTGTCCTGTGGTTTGTTCCCTTCTCCCTGATCCTCGTTGCCTGTTTTTAAATCCTGTGCTTGTCTTTAAAAATTTAAACAGAAAACCTATGTTGGCATTTAATAATTATATCTGTCGTCTGTCGTCAGAATCCTCAAACGTCCACATTATACTTTTCCAGATTTCCAAAATGTGATTAAAACTAAACTGGTAAAAAATTCACTTGGTTAGTAAACATTGTGTTATTGTTGGATTGTGTCCTGAAAAGAATAAATTCACATTCATATTGATTCAAAAACCATAATCGATCAGACATAAACTCTCGTTTTTTGAGCCTTATTGCTTGTATATGTGGTGCACTGGACATTTATGGCGCCAGGTCATTCTGTCCACATCACAGATCGTCTCCTATCTAACGCTGTGTGGCCACTGGGACGGGGAGATTCTCACCTGCTTTGCTTCGGCGGAGCGATGATCACTTTTCGCCACTAGGTGGCAGCGTGATGCGTTCACTGCCGCGGTGACCCCTGCATAGCAGGAGCCGAAGCAGACACAGAGCGGGAGCTGTAGCACTAGCAGCTAGAGGCGCTAGCTGAGCTAACTGTGCTGTGTTGCAGTTCACGTTATTAAAGAAACTCAACTGACACTGGAACAGGACTCTTATGTTCACGTGTGTAACATATAGATCTACGTTATAACATTAAGACGATAAAACGTCCTCATATCTTCCTTAAGTCAACGATGACACACATGTTTTATCTCCATCCTGTTACGCAGCAGTTGTGTAATTGCAGGTTACAGTTCATCAGATACTATGTAATAAAAACATCTGCATGTTTACGGTAATCAGCCCCTGCAGTAACAGGCCTCTGTGACCTGGACATACGGAAACAACGTTGCGACGCCTGGTGGTTGAACAGAGACCAGCACCAAGATTTTTTGGGCCACAGCAAGAATTAAAACTCCCACTGTCACCTGATCAGAGGACGCTAACATTCACACCCACATGCTCAGATCCTTTGTCCGATGAGTGGTCAACCAGTCAACAGCTTAACTATGGATGTAGCATTTGATCCTGCATTTACTTCCTACTGTCTCACAAGGTTCAGTCTCATTGTTGGCAAATGGTGGAAATGTAGGCTTTGTCTTCTGTCTTTGATGACTTGGTTAAATCCAGGTGCCCAGTAATGTGTAAGGCATGAGCGTTAGCGGTGGCTCCACGATATCTCGCCTTTCAAAGCACTTTGTGTCATGAGTGGGGACCAGTTTCTCGATGCAGGAGTCTTACTGTGAAACGCTCACTTCGGTTTCTGAGCTGTCCTGGCTTTTGCCTGCTTGAATTAGCCTCCTTGTTTCACCTGAGTCTCATTTCCGGCGTTGTCAGTATTATTGCAGAGAAGCCTGGTCGCCTGTCGCGAGGCCACAAACTTCCAGACTCAAATTCTAGAAAGTCTTCCTGGATCTATCGAACTCAGAGACTCATAGTTTGAGTCCTCCTCCCTCTCGCATCTTGAGTAATTTGTTGCGTTGCTCGGAGCGTGTGGTGCTTTTGTTGGTTGTGTTCGTGTTGAGGAACAAAGCCGAACATGTGGCTTAGCTGCTACTTGTTTCCTGCACCAGTCTGCAGGACAACATGCTGTAGCAGTGATCACATCACTGGTTGGATCAGCCCACAGCTAAAACATAAGCTAATCTCACTCTGTAGCGATGGTGTAACAAAGGTATGGACATTGGTGTCCATACAGCTTAAGCAGGTGTGGGGAGTAGAGGTTCTCCTCCCACTCACCACAGCGCATGAGGAGTCCTATGATGCAATGAGACCCAGGTGGGTTGACAGGTGTGAGTCTGTTCGGCCCCGAATCGAGCTTCCTGGTGGGAGACTCCGTAGAGTCGGTGATGGAGCTGCACATGCGGGGACGTGTCCCTGCAGAGCGGTGCTTTAAAGCGACCAGCTTGACTGGTGTTGACCTGGGCTGAGGCAGCGATGGAGGCAGGAGAAGCTCTGCTGCTCTGGCTGTGGGGCTGGAAACAGAGCAACGAATGGACCTTTCCCTCGACGCTGCTGCTCTGACTCTGGTCTGACTCTGACTCTGACTCAAGTCGTGACACATCTGACGGTTCGAGGCCGTGAACCGGTTCCTGCTTGTTGCCCTGGATGTGGACCGGTGCCTGTTAGTTTATGCTTTTAGGAGATCGTTTCACTGACCTGACACTGGAATCAGTTTAGTTTTGTTTGGTTTCTTTTTCCTGTTTTATGTTCTTTGAATTAACTCATGCATGGAGAGTTTTGTTTGTCAATTCGATTGTTTTAGTCCATGAACATTGTGCATGTTTGCAGGAAATATCCTTTTTAACCTGAAGTGTCTTAAACCATTTTTTTTTTACAAGCCACCATCTCTGCTCCCTGGTGCGATCCTGGCGTGTATGTGGTTGACAGACCTACTGGCTTTACTGGATGTATTTTATCTTCAATTAAAAGGGAAATTTCTTGATCACCCTGTCACACAAACATGAAATGGAGCCCGGCAGCACACGACTCATGGTGATCTGTCCACCTGGTGGTGAACTCTGGTAACTACATCTACCATTGTGTCAATTTAACCCTTTTCCCATTCAGAAATAATAAAAGTTATACTCAACCAACAACTGTGACACTATTGGTGGGTGTCACACTCACGTCCACTTCCTCCCATCTCCTCACCTGATGCTGAAACGTTGTCCGTCTTTGTCAGACGTATTCAAGTTTCACACAGAGGATTTATCTTCACTTTCTTCCTCTGCATGAGCCATTTTACAGCATCTGTGTAGTAAAGCGATAGAAACGTGGGGAGAACGTGTGGAGACGTCGTCACCTGGGCTCCAGGTACAAAAACAAAATATTAACCCATCTGAGTTTAAAATAAACTGTCGAGCTTCATTATTTGAAACAATTTGAAACCTGCCTTTTCAATGTTTCAGATCCTGTTTTTCACATTTAAATTTTCTAATTAATGTATCAAATCTGCCCTAATTTACCATTTTCACAGCCACAACTGATCAAAACCTGAAAAGAATCAACTACATTGAAAACACATTTTCAAACTGAAAAGCACAATGCAAACGTATGATTTTTTTTCCATTGTTCTTTTCAGTTGAACAAATCTGGCTCTTCGAAGTTTTGAAACGTGTTTTCGCGAACATGCAACTCTGTGCGTTCAGGCAGAGGATCATCTGTTAACGTACGACTTCCTGTGTTTCCCTCAGTCTTCGTGACGTCACGCTCTCCCTCTGTGCTCCTCCTCTAATCAGTCGTTGTATCTGTGTTTAATTTCCTGTTTAGTTTGTATTTAACTTCCCTGCTAGTTCCAGGGTGAAGTTGATTTTCTCGTGCGTTCCTTCAATTTTTTCGAGTGTCTCCGCATTTCGTCTTTCAGCATTTGCAGATTCCATTATTTGTGATGTATCTATGTGGATGTATCTCTTATCCAAGCTACTGAATTTGTGTATCTGTTCAGCAAACTACAGCTTATCATCCAAATTCAAATGACCGTGGAGTATTTAATGGAATTGTCAATGCAGAGATGGAAGAATGTGAAGACAGATGTGTGACGTCACCTTCTTCCCTGCAGGGAGGATGCTTGCATGTGCGCAGGGAGGTTCAGGCCTGGCCACAGAAAAAACATTTGTCTCTAAGGCAGGTAAAGACGTCTTAGACCCCAACCTGCTTCAGCCCAAATGCCAATATTTACAGATTCCCAAGAATTGCTTTGTCCCAATTGCGTTGGTCATCAGGTCAGAATGTTTTGCCTGAATTGTTTTGTTCTACAGGCCAGAGAACCTCAGAGCTGCCCCAAAGCCAGCAAGCATCAGATTCCCTGGAAATAAACAAGGTCTGAACAACGGAGGAGACGTAGACGGAGGAACAGGACGATTACAGACACTGGACGGAGCATCAGGCTGGAAGCAACAGCTGCTGAATGGTTTAAGTCTCTTTCACTGGACAGATTCCAATTTGTATATATTGTACATATTTTTGATTGTCTTTGAAGTTCCACAGGGTTCTGTGCTGGGATTCATCTGCATGTCTTCTACAGGTAACATTACAGAATAAGAAAACACTAACAACATGAAACAAACCACAAAACAAGCACCAAACACACACACACAAGACTTTGAGATATTTATTCTTAGACAAGCTTGAAGGTGTGACTTAACTTTGTGGAAAACATTCTGTGTGAACATTTCTTAGTAGATATGAAGATAATTCTGCAGCTGGTCTGCTGTTCTTTACAAGTTGTGGTTAGAGAACAATGTACAAAAGTCATTTATCTAAAAGTCATTTGGAGCAACATCACAATTATGCCATAAAACCGAAGAATAGCAAATTTGAAATCAGTTCAAATGCATAATAATTTTAATTAACGTTTACCTGTGCTTCAGTTTCGGCTGCTTTGTCAGCTTTTTTAGGAACATCTGCACATTCCGATCAAATCCATTAATTCTTCTTTCACCAGATTCAAATTTATTTCAAGAATAATAAAACCTTAAAAGGTTCCACAGTGGAAAAATTTATTTTACAAAAGCATATTATATAAACCACACAAACATAAGTCATTGTTTTCTTGTGACCATCCAGAATATTTATTGGACTCAGACTCAGCTTTAGGAGGATGATCAATTTTATTACATAAAGACATTTCTTAGTTTGCATGTAAACTCATGTTCAAACAGATCTTAGAATAACTTCATTGAGTCTGAATCAAAAAACGAAGAATTACACCTGTAGAAATTAAAAAGAATATTATCTCTGTCAGACTTGTAGTAAACTAAATTAAAACAATTGAACGTAACATAAATGCAACAAATTAGCGACTGTCTAATAAATGAATTTCAGATTTAGCAAGAGAAGTCATCAACCTCTTTTTAATGTTTTCAATGTTAATTTTTAACACTCGATTCTTTCTCTTTTTGGCAGATTTGGGTAAAGACCAGCAACGGTTTGATCCAGTGGACAACTTGACCCTGGAAATGCTTCAAACCGTTTGCCTCCATTCTTTAGCTTGTCATAGAGTTGATTCAACGTCTTTGGGTCTAGTATTTTATTATCAGCTAGATTTTCTTCAACATTGTCTCCCCAGTAAGCGCTCGCTATCCACCCCTTCTCCTTACTGTAACAGCAGAACGCAGACCAGAGCAGTGAAGGGACATTGACCGTCGTGTTTTTGATTGTGTTGTTGTCACTGGGTTTTGCTCCAGCCATTGCGTAGCCTTCAATGACTTTATTGTTGTTGATGCAGAACTTTTTCATGATATGTTTGACACAGGCCTCCATTCGAGCCCAGCTGCCTTTGTTGAAAGATGATATTTGTGGAACAACGTTTGTGAGAGTGAAGGTTGAGTTTTTGTCATCGTTATGATTTGCATGTGAAGATGGACGTAAATGGCCCTTGTCATATGTGCTATTATTATAATCAATGTAACTGGCCTGGTTGTTATACACAGGTTCACTGCTGTTCTCCATGTTTTTATCATTGTTTATGTCTTCAAGCTGCAAAAGTTAAAGCAGTCAGTCAGTAGAACTGTGGTTCACAGTAGGTAACATTTACTGCTAGAACATTAGAATTAAATAAAAAATGAACCATTTGTACATTTAGCAAATTATGATTAAATGAAATAATAAAATAGTTTAAAGTTTATTATAGCTAAATAAAATTCAGCTGTTATTTTATTTCACCTTGTCTCAGTTAAGAAAAAGTTTCAATTAAAATGTTAATTTAAATTAAAGTTTTATATCATTTGAATAAACCAAAGAAAACAAGAAAAGCTGTTTCTCTACCTGTGGCTCCATCATCCAGGATTCATTCTTTGGTCTTTTTCCCTCTGCTCCTGTGAACTTGTAAGCAGAAAGCACCGGGATCTTGTTCTTGGTGTCATAAAGCGTCACAAACCTCCTCACATTGTTATAAGTCTGGCAGATGACTTTGTACGTGTTGTTGTCCTGGATTTGACCCTTTTCCAAGATGCCTGGGACCTGAGGAGCCTTGTCATTAAGTAGAAACTCTCCACACTGAGTCATGGACTGAACCACTTCAGTTACTGTGGGAGCGATGAACAGGACACTGAGGTGCAGCAGGCACCAGGTCTTCAGGGGAGTCATGGTCACACGCCTGGTCAGAGGGAGAGAGAATCACCTGGATTCAACTTGGACTGAAACAACCACCTGTTGTTTTGTGGATTTAATTCTGCCTGTCAAGGACATGAAAGGTCACCAACAGCTGCACTGATTCATTTCTATTCAAAATATACAATATATAAAACACAGTCACTTGTGTAAGAAATGTGCATTTTATTAAATTTATATCTAAAGTGAGAAACACGTCAGACACATTTTCATTGTTTGGTTAAAATTCAAAACAAATATCTCAGATTTCTGATTTAAGTTAATTATTGTCATTTAAATTAACATTTTAATTAAGTTATGGCCCCAATTTAGCTGCTGGCTCCTGGTGGTTGCTGGTCGTCTACAGTTGCTCTAGAACTGAACTGAACTGTGTCTTTCCTGGAAGCAGACAGCAGCTGATGTTATCACACTATAGAGGTTTATAGAGGTTTATAGATGTTTATAGAGGTTTATAGAGGTTTATAGATGTTTATAGAGGTTTATAGAGGTTTATAGAAGTTTATAGAGGTTTATAGAAGTTGATAGAGGTTTATAGAGGTTTATAGAAGTTGATAGAGGTTTATAAAGGTTTATAGAAGTTGATAGACGTTTATAGAGGTTTATAGAGGTTTATAGAAGTTGATAGAGGTTTATAGACGTTTATAGAGGTTTATAGAAGTTTATAGAGGTTTATAGAAGTTGATAGAGGTTTATAGAGGTTTATAGAAGTTGATAGAGGTTTATAGAGGTTTATAGAAGTTGATAGAGGTTTATAAAGGTTTATAGAAGTTGATAGAGGTTTATAGAGGTTTATAGAAGTTGATAGAGGTTTATAGAGGTTTATAGAAGTTTATAGAGGTTTATAGAGGTTTATAGAAGTTTATAGAGGTTTATAGAGGTTTAGTCAGTTAATAACTGGAGTCAGTTCCTGAAGTTCTCTCTTCAGACGCCTCCTCTATTTTGTCCATGTATTGATCAGTCAACACAACATGTTCACCTTAGAGCCAGAACCAAGTAGAAACAAGGACTTACCTGCTCAGCTTCCTCTGAAGATTTTCAAACCAGGCAACGTGCAGAGTTTCCCTCCAAGTTATCGGTGAGTGAACGTCTCCTAATAAGTGGAGCAGTGAAGGAGTCTGGTTTTATAGCCGCTGGGTTGTGGTAGAGCTCTCACCACGCCTCCAGCACAATGTTCTCTCCTTTTCTTTGCTGTTTCAACAACCACAAACACTGAATATGTTTTCTGTTCATGTAGAAGGACGGACGGTAAAGACCACAACTCTCCTCATGACTCTGTGTGAGGACAACGATCGTCGGCGTCATCCAGCCTCTCTGTCGTCCTTTGAAGCCTCCTTCTGTCCCTGATTGTTTGCACTGACCCAATAAAGTCTCAGCAGAATCTGGTTTGGTCCAGTTTACCTGCTACGTCTATGTCATCTACTGAGGTTGAAGCCACTACTTCATGGACGTGAAGTTCAGGAAATATTGACAATTCACGTACCAGGAATACGACCATGTGTCTGTTGGAAACACTTTTCACACTATGTGCTACAGACGAACAAATATTATCAATATGATGCAGTTACAGTTGTTGCTAGTTTACTGTTTTATGGCATAATTGTGATGTTGCTCTACATGACTTGCAGATAAATGACTTTAGTATATTGGTCTTTAACCACATCTACTACAGAAGCTGCACAGAGAAGTAACGCTGCATAATTATTTTCATCTCTCTTCTAAGAAATGTTCACAGAATGTTTTCCACTGAGCTAATTCACACCTTCAAGCTCTGTTTGCCTGTTAAAACTGACCCATAGTCACATACAGTGAACACTACTGGATGTGTGTGTTTGGAGATAAAGTACATTATTTTAATTACAAACACACATTTCTATGTAATCTAATCACATTTCTATATGAAAATTATTAAATGATTCTTAAAAGCTGAATTCAGGTTGTTGTGTTCAGCTGGATGAGTTCATCAAAAGCCAAAGTAGCAGCTGTTAGTTTGTCAGTCTGTTGTGTCATCACTTACTATTGTTCAAAACACAAAATGTCTTGTTTTAAACAACTTCAAACACGTTTTCAGCTGCAAAGCTGTATTTAGTGGCTGACAGTGTTCAGTCTGCTCAGTGTGTGACTCCGTTCAGACATCCAGGCCTTTATGGCTCCTGATCCTGCTCCCAGGTTGCTTCCACAGCTCATCTGTGTGTGTGGAAGATTCATCATTAACACCAACAAAGTGAATCTGTTCAATAGACGTAAACCATCCATGTGTTGCATCTGTCAGAGATGTAACAGGACAACGTAGAAGAGACAAGGATTCAGTCTCAGGATGTTTTAACAAACATCAACACATTTGATCGACCTTCACTGAGTCTAGTTCAGGCTCACAGCATCAGGCCAGTTGCTGTAGACTCCCTGTGTGAGTCACTGTACGACAGCCAGTGTTACTGGACCTGCTGGTGTGATTCAGCAGAACACAGACGCTTCTGAACGTCCACGGAGCCGATCAGAGGCCGACGTGAGGCTACGTCACTTCCACAAGCTTTACTCTGATGAGAGGAACGAATCCCAGCACCTTGAGTCTGTCGTAGCCACGACACGAGCTGAAGTTTCAAGCTTCATGTGTTTGCTGCACTTTTCACATTATCGTTGTTCTTTACCACAAGTTAACAAATATTAAAATTAAATTGTATTTGCAATGATTAAAAGTTTGCTAGTCTTCAGTTTCATGGCCTCATTGTGATGTTGCTCTACGTGACTTGCAGATAAATGACTTTAGTATATTGGTCTCTAACCACATCTTCTACAGAAGCTACAGAGAGAAGTAACGCTGCATAATTATCACCATATGTCTACTAAGAAATGTTCACACAGAACATTTTCCACTAAGCTTTCACACCCCAAAGCTCTGTGTGTGTGTGTGTGTGTGTGTGTGTGTGTGTGTGTGTGTGTGTGTGTGTGTGTGTGTGTGTGTGTGTGTGTGTGTGTGTGTGTGTGACTGAGGGCAGTGAGTGGGTTTGGGCTCTCAGCTATCGTGGATCCTCCTTCTGTTCTGTTATCACTTACTATTGTTCAAAACACAAAATGTCTTGTTTTAAACAACTATAAACACATTTTCAGTTGCAAAGCTGTATTTAGTGACTGACAGTGTTTCATCTACACAGTATGTGTTTAGGTATAAGACATCCAGGCCTTTGGTTCCTGCTGCTTCCATGTTTCATGGTGAGACTGACTGAAACCACATCTCCTACAGAAGCTACAGATCAGCTCCCAGAGAAGTGACGCTGCATCATTATCATCATATCTCTGCTAAGAAATGCTCCCAGAATGTTTTCCACTAAGCTAAGTCCCACCTTCAAGCTCTGTTTGCCCTGAAGCTTGTCTCATAGTCACACAGTCGCTCACAGCAGCGTCTGAATGTCCACGGAGCCGATCAGAGGCCAGTGAGGCCACAGTAAGACGACTCTGGAGTCATGGGTCTGTTTTGTTTGTCTGACCTACAGCATTAAAGTGACGTCTCTGTAACTTTATGGCTTTTAACGTCTTATCATCACAATCAGGACCAGGCTGCAGAACATTGACAGCGTTTAAATATTGTAGCAACATGGATGAAATCACTCCAGCTTCCTCCAACCCTCCAGAGAGTTTAACTGCACTTGTTGCCTTGGGTTTGCACAGAGACGTCGACGTCGTGTTTCACACTGTGCAGCCTGGATGTTTCCAGCCTCCTGTAGCTCTGACTAGTGGTGAAGCTGGAACTGACTGACAGGCGACACCTCAACCACTTCTGCTGTAGTTTGTTCACTCTTTCATTCTGCTACATGTCAATTTTCCCAGTTCCCCAAAATATTGATTGTAAATTTGTGTAAAAACAAATAAAAAGGTTCCAAAGGTTCACAGTCCAGAACCAATTCTGACAAAGCTGCTTGTTTTCACGCTGTGACATCTGTAAACCAACAACGTGCAGAGAAATCACTGAGGAGTCTGATGCTACGTTCACATGCAGCTGGTAAATAGGAGCTTTGTTCAGATGTAGTGTAACCAACACCTTGACACACAGCGGCCACTTAGTTACTTACTAGACTCCTTTTCCAAGGAGGAAAAAAAATAACACACTCAACATCTGTTTAACTGAACCAGTTAAAGTGCTGACATTTATTCACAAACACTCAGTATAATCATCATCCTATTTGAAATGTCCAGAAAATTAAACTTCAGACCTCTGATAAACCAAATGTCACCAAATGGCAACAAAAATAAAACCAGGTCTTGTCCCAGAGTGAGTTCAACTCTTTGAGCTCAGGTTCATCTGCTCCGCTGCAGTTTCCACGATCCGCTCGACGAACGTCAGCTGTGCACGAATCCAGGCCAACGTAGCTCAGAACCCACCGGGTCAAGAAGCAGAACCTGGACCTTTGGTATCGCAGACATATTTTATACTTGGTAAGACCCGAAGCATGACTCCCAGCGTGTTGTCACCTTCTCGTCCCTGGATTCTGGACCAGGAAGTGGTGATGGCGGATCGATACCAAAAAGAATCGTATTTCGAAATTGACGGCCTATTTTTAAATATCGACTCTCAAGTTAAAATATCGATATTTTAGTTTATTCATTCATATTTCCTCTGCAGTCATATCCGAATGTTTCTGCTCCTTCTACATCATTTGTATATAGGGACTACTTTTCCTTCCGCCCCGTAATCCACCATATTCACCGACACTTCTCTGAGTCGTGCTGCGCCTCCAGACACAACATGGCGAACAGGGAGAGGACTGTTTGAAATAATGCGAACATTAACAATATCAATAGGTTGAACAATGACTTTGCTGTCATTTTAATTATTGCCTGTTAGGGCTCATGTTGTCATGTTTCATCGTGATCAGATGAATTAAGGTAACACTCTGGTATCGCCGATCACTACCAGGAAGCCCTGTAGCTTATATTGTGCTTGTCCTCACTACAGGCCGATTCTACCTCCTACTGGTGTAATAAGATGATAATAACACCCAAAACACTAAACCGATATTTCTAATAATTTAATGTGTGTTATAGTAGGATTGTTTCAACAAAGTAACAACCAACACAGAAACGTGCTGTTGCTGGTTCCCTGAAGGTGACGCCAGTGAACGAAACGCTTTCTGGAAAACTCCAACCGTTAGGATGAAGGGTCAGCAGAGGTCAGGTTGATGGGCTGCTGCTCCCTGAGGTGGAAGCGTCAGCGCTGTGCTGTCATGAGCTACTTCTCCTGGATCCACATGTACGTTGGTGAGGCTACAGCTGCTGGACTCTGTGTGGGCAGCTCTGTGACCGTTACCCACCATCGACTGCAGGTTCAGGTTCAAATGAGGAGACGGTGGCTGTGCTGTGTGGGAGACGTGTCCATAGACTCTGTCGCTGTCATTCAGACAGAGTCAGTCTCCCAGATACGAACTGTTGTAGCAACAGTCCTTTAGTGGAGACATTGTCACGGGCTGGACCCCTAGAATGGACCACCAGAACCAAAGCTGTGTGCTCAGTGATTTCACCAGTGAAGGGAAGTGAACTAAGGGCTCGGGAACTGGAACTCAGGCTGACGACCGTCTCGACCGTGATCGCGTCACTAGGGAGAAAACAAAGAGCAGTTTAGCAGGTGCAAGTCTGCGTAAGGGAAACAGAAGATAGAGAACTTCTCATGCAACCAACTGTATATCAGCCTGAAAGGAGTGAACTGAGGGAGGTGGAGGTTGTCAGATGTGTCAATCTCTCTCTGTCAATCAGTCTGCTGAGGTGGTGACTGGTCCCTGAAGCCAGATGCAGGAGGATGAGGGTAGAAGCCCCGTCTGGGTTATCACCAGAGGAGTAGAGCGTGAAGGTGAAGAGCAGAATCTGACGGTGTTCTGTCCAGAGCTCTACAGGGAGACAGAGGGAGGAAGGCAAAGCAAACAAACGGACCTCAGCAGGTTTTCCTCGACGATAACATCACTTAAACGGACGACCACGAAAGTCTGGAACAGTCCAGATAATCCAACCAATCAGGAAAAGACGTCGTTGGGTGGTCGGGACGTTGTCTCACTATGAATCCAGCAGCGTCCAAAAGAACAAGACATTAAAGTCTCTCAAAGCACATCATGGCTCACAGGTAGTTTCTGTGACATCTCATGGCATAACAACACTAAAATCTCTCTGAACATGGCAGATGGTCGTTTCTGTGACAAGAAACCCAGAGAGAAAATGGACGAGGCTCAAAGGCTACGACTGAGGCTGTGGCTGTGGCGAAGAACCGTCACATTGAGGTCAGAGCGTCGTTCAATGACAAGAATATCCACACTGGCGAAAACAAGATGTAGAAAACGTTCTAGGACGTGAGTGTAGTAGATGCCACTACACACACACTGTACCACAGCAACACTCAGCCTGGTGAAGCCACATCAAACCAAAGTGAGCTGGATAAAGGTTTGACTCAGACGCTTCACAGTAGCTGGTTATGGTTTGTGTGATGTGACACCAGCTCCTCACGTCCACTTCCTCCCATCTCCTCACCTGATGCTGAAATGTTGTCCGTCTTTGTCAGACGTATTCAAGCTTCAACAGAGGATTTATCTTCACCTTCTTCCTCTGACTGAGCCATTTTACAGCATCTGTGTAGTAAAGCGATAGAAACGTGTGGAGGACGTCTAAGTCGTCCACGTCCACATTTAGTGAAGATGCGTATGCACACGTTCATCTTACATTTATGTTCTGTCCCCAGAAAGCAAACAATTGGACGTCACTGACTCAGCAAACGTCCAAAATGTGCAACGACCAAACGGGCCCAAAAGCAAAGCAGGAGCAGAGATGTCACTAGAAAATGTATAATTCTTTATCCAACAAGACTCAAGATCACAGCGGACGATAAAGATAGAAAATCACTGCTTAGGACGGGAACTAATCAATTCAAGCTGCTAAGAAACTAAAGCTGTTCAAACAGCTGATACACAGCAGGAAGACAACAAGGTGGAATCAAACTAAACTAAACACAACAGCGCCCCCTGGTGGGACAGAGGAGCCACTGTCACCAAATGATGGTCAGAGCATTTAACATGTTGAATTATTCCCTCACTGTCTGTTTGTAGCTGCGGCTTAACTTCAACACAGCGTCCAAAAGTCATGAAATAATCTGTGGCAACATATCAAAGTGCAGGGACACAACATGGACAACAGACAAACGGTCTGAGCGACAACAACAGTGGAGACTGAAGCGATGTCAGGTGGAAGCAGTGGACCAATCAGAAGGACGGTGGACAGGAAGTGCATCCAGGTGAGCTTCAGGTAGGGCTGCTTGTCCACTTTATTAGGAACATCTGCACAGTCCCATCAAATCCATCATTTCACCAGGTTCAGGTGATGGAGTCGTGCTGTGGAGAGTGGTTTCAGATGGTTCTAATGTTTTGGCTCCACAGATAAGGGGCCAAGCATCAGAAGCCTGTGTTACTGGTCAGACGCTGTTAGATGGTACAGGTGGACCTAATGAAGTGACCAGTGACGTGATGTGAAGCAGGTTTGTCCTGAAGACGACGTGCAGCCGGTTTGAATGTTCACGTGGGGCCTGCAGACAGAACGAGACAGGAAGCAGGAAGTGTAGGGAGGAACAGGAAGGCAGAGATAAACTGACTGTGATCACTATGGACGTTTCGTTCACTGGCGTCACCTTCAGGGAACCAGCAACAGCATGTTTCTATGTTGGTTGTTACTTTGTTGAAACAATCCCACATCTGAACAAAGCTCCTATTTACCAGCTGCATGTGAACGTAGCATCAGACTCCTCAGTGATTTCTCTACACGTTGTTGATTTACAGATGTCACAGTGTGAAAACAAGCAGCTTTGTCAGAATTGGTTCTGAACTGTGAACCTTTGGAACCTTTTTATTTGTTCATACACAGATTTTCAATCAATATTTTGGGGAACTGGGAAAATTCACATGTAGCAGAATGAAAGAGTGAACAAATTACAGCAGAAGTGGTTGAGGTGTCGCCTGTCAGTCAGTTCCAGCTTCACCACTAGTTAGAGAAACATCCAGAAGATACTAAGATGCTGTGAGGAGTTGAGATTCCATCAGCGAGTCCATGTGTCATCCTCCAACCATCCACACTCACACGTTTGGTAAGTCAGCGTCTACAGATGCATGACTGCGTCTCTGGAGGGTTGGAGGAAGCTGGAGTGATTTCATCCATGTTCCCAGAATATTTAAACGCTGTCAATGTTCTGCAGCCTGGTCCTGATTGTGATGATAAGACGTTAAAAGCCATAAAGTTACAGAGACGTCACTTTAATGCTGTAGGTCAGACAAACAAAACAGACCCATGACTCCAGAGTCGTCTTACTGTGGCCTCACTGGCCTCTGATCGGCTCCGTGGACATTCAGACGCTGCTGTGAGCGACTGTGTGACTATGAGACAAGCTTCAGGGCAAACAGAGCTTGAAGGTGGGACTTAGCTTAGTGGAAAACATTCTGGGAGCATTTCTTAGCAGAGATACAAAGCTGGGAGCTGGTCTGTAGCTTCCTATGACATGTTGGTGGTCTTGGTGGCTCTGTTTTAGAATGTTTTCGTTTCTATTATACTAACAGGTCTTAGCTTAGCTTGGGATGGTGGGTCGTCTGATCCTGTTGCTTTTACCTGTGCTCAGTTTTAGGACCACTTTCATTTTATGTTTCCCTAGGTGAGATTTTAAAGAAATGATGACCTGAAGGTTGCAGTTGTCTCAACATGGCAGACTCATCTCCCCTTTCCTACCTAGCAGAATGCATCAGTGAAATCAAATCCTGGATCGCTAGTAATTCTCTTCACCTGAGTAATAAATTTAAACTCATTGCATTTGCCACTGTTGTTGTCAGAGATATTCCAACTAAAAAGAATTCAATCAGACGCCACAATAAGGTTCTCACAATAACACATGAATTTATTCTCAGTGGTGGGATGACAAATCTATACAAAGGCAGGCACCTCTCTCTCCTGCAGGAAAGACCCTCAGCTGCGCTCAGGGAAGGACGGAGCATGACAGCCCAACTCAGAACAACTTCCCCCCTAGTGTGGGTTTTAAAGCACTCAGCCAGCGTCAGCCAAACCCCAGATCTACATTCCCACACTCGTCGAGCCTTCTGGGCTCGTTGCCCCTCTGAGGTTCACATGAGCTCTCTCCTATACAATGACAGCAATCTTCACTCTTTGTTATGGCGACCATCTGACCTTGTTTTAGTCGCCCATGTGAACGGGGAGTCTTAGTCCTAACGCGCTTCAATGAAATGTCCAGGCACCAGGTGTTCCACAATATTTAGTTTATTTTATTATCTTACAGATGTAGATTAATAGGAATCCTTGCAAAACGCAATAAATGAATAATCCACAGAAAAGAAAAGTCAAAAGTGGCATCAGGTTATGGATCAGATGTCTACGGTAGCGCCTGCAACATGAAGCGTTACAAAACTGTATGACCTCCCGTTACCGCACCGTGGCCACGCCACCTATATATGGTATATAGCGTATATAACGCCATATATATATGGAGTAATGGGATCCTCACAGCTCTCCATCATGTTCCCACATACACATCCAACTGTGCTGCTCGAAAAGTCTTCTCCATCTCCTGCTTGCCCAGGATTCTTCCCAGTATAGCTTTGATGTCACCCATTGCTGGAATAGTTGCATAAGTTTCCTTCAAAAGCAGAAATCCATTTACCAGCACCATCATGCAGGCATGGCAGCCTTTGAACCAGCTCCTCTAAGTTTATTCTAAACCAGGGCAGGTTTGTCCCTCTGACCAGCAGGGGGTTCTCGGATGCCTCCTCCACTCCTTTTGACGTCACTGGTTTCCGAGTGGGACAATGGGTGATGACTCCATCCACTTTCTCCTGTTAACCATGTGATGAGTTTCATTACTCAGAATGATTACTTATATTGATTCCTCAACAAAAATTATGTTTGTTAATCAAATGTATTTGTATTTGTATTTGTTTAAGGTTGAAATCAAATGAAATGTAATCAGGTTTGTTCAAAAGTGTTAAACTCATGAAGTAAAGGTCAACAGACTGATCTGTGTTAGAATCAAAATAATTTCTGTGTGCATCAGCTAATTATTGAGGACGCACAGGGTCAGTGGAAAGTACCAGAAGGACCAGGAGGACGTGATGGAGGATGGTGAGAACATGAAGAACAGCATCTCTGATCAAGGATGAGACAATGATTAGATCAGGCCTGTTCACGTGTGAATGCTGTCCTGCCATTGGTTGATGGATGTTGAACATGCCACCAAGCAACACCTAACTTTGTCTGGAAACCACCAATGATGCCAGAGATGTACATTTATGGTTATGTAAATTAACCACTTAATTGTGAGGGCTGGCCTACCCTCTGGTACTAGAGGCTCAGGGTAACAAACAGCATTCTGTGTGAATTTCTTAGCAGAGATATGATGGTAAATATGCAGCGTTACTTCTCTGGGAGCTGGTCTGTTGATTCTTTACTATTACGATTAGAGAACAATATACTAAAGTCATTTATCTGCAAGTCAAGTAGAGCAACATCACAATTATGCCATAAAACAGTGAACTAGCAACAACTGTAACTGCATCATAATGATAATATTTGTTCGTCTGTAGCACATCGTGTGAAAAGTGTTTCCAACAGACACATGGTCGTATTCCTGGTACGTGAATTGTCAATATTTCCTGAACTTCACGTCCATGAAGTAGTGGCTTCAACCTCAGTAGATGACATAGACGTAGCAGGTAAACTGGACCAAACCAGATTCTGCTGAGACTTTATTGGGTCAGTGCAAACAATCAGGGACAGAAGGAGGCTTCAAAGGACGACAGAGAGGCTGATGATGCAGACGATCGTTGTCCTCACACAGAGTCATGAGGAGAGTTGTGGTCTTTACCGTCCGTCCTTCTACATGAACAGAAAACATATTCAGTGTTTGTGGTTGTTGAAGCAGCAAAGAAAAGGAGAGAACATTGTGCTGGAGGCGTGGTGAGAGCTCTACCACAACCCAGCGGCTATAAAACCAGACTCCTTCACTGCTCCACTTATTAGGAGACGTTCACTCACAGATAACTTGGAGGGAAACTCTGCACGTTGCCTGGTTTGAAAATCTTCAGAGGAAGCTGAGCAGGTAAGTCCTTGTTTCTTCTTGCTTTAAGGTGAACAAGTGACATTGTTTTATATATATATAAGCATCAATTGTATATTTTAAATAGAAATGAATCTGTGCAGCTGTTGGTGACCTTTCATGTCCTTGACAGGCAGAATTAAATCCACAAAACAACAGGTGGTTGTTTCAGTCCAAGTTGAATCCAGGTGATTCTCTCTCCCTCTGACCAGGCGTGTGACCATGACTCCCCTGAAGACCTGGTGCCTGCTGCACCTCAGTGTCCTGTTCATCGCTCCCACAGTAACTGAAGTGGTTCAGTCCATGGCTCAGTGTGAAGGGTTTCTACTTAACAACAAGGCTCCTCAGGTCCCAGACGTCTTGGAGGACGGTGATATCAAGAGCAAGAATCGATACAAAGTCATCTGCCAGACTTATAACGGCACGAAGAGGTTTGTGACGCTTTATGACACCAAGAACAAGATCCCTGTGCTTTCTGCTTACAAGTTCACAGGAGGAAATGGAGGAGACCAAGTGAACCCTGGAAGATAGAGCCACAGGTAAAGAGTGTTTTTCACCCACTTTATGTGAGCCCAGGTCAAATAAGATAAAAACAGAATTTTATTTAGCAATAATAAACTATTTTTATCATTGTTTGATAAATTTACAGTAATTTTTTTACTTAATTCCTATGTTCCAGCAGTAAATGTTAACGACTGTGAACCACAGTTCTACTGACTGACTGCTTTAACTTTTGCAGCTTGAAGACATGAAGAAAAATAAAAACATGGAGAACAGTAATAATACCTATGTGTATATCAACCAGGCTGGTAACAAAGATTATACTGATATCACAGGGTTTTTATTGTTTTGACAGAGCTTTCTGCCAAGCCGTTGGACTTTGGATAGTACGGACTTGATGTAATGTCTCTAAACCCCCATTCCTTGGCAAAATCAGCAAACTCGCAGCTAGAACTGCGGTCCATTGTCAGAAAAAAGTTCACATGGGTGTTACAAACTCGCACTCTGTGCACTATGCTAATTCTGCGGATGCGATAACGTGTGTGCCCCATACACCGCACAACCCCAAGCATCTTGAGCTGTTTTTAATGAAGCACATAGACACAGCGCTTGCCTTTTTACAGCTACCTCGCCAACAGAAGTGGCTGAGCTTTATTTTGAACACACTACTAGCCAGTCACCAAAGGGGGGGGGGGGGGGGGGTGGCCAAACACACGGTGCCGGTGACCACACGGTGACCACACGGTGCCGGCCAAAACACACACAGAACCATTACATTGCCCATTACCCAGAGTTCCCCCGGGCCGAATGCACCAGCGGCCTGATGGGTCGCTACAATATATATCCAAAGCATCTTCTCCTATAACATGCAAAAGGGTGTTAGCCTTCAGTTTTTCATCATCACCCCCTGGTCTACTTGCTGCTAGATAGATGTTAAATCTTTGCTTGAAACGTTTCCAGTTGTCTGCAAGATTACCAGTAAATTGCATGGAAGTGGGCGGACTTAGCTTATCCATGACGGGTCGGGGAATCTGGACCTCCACAGGCCTCTGCTGTTGTTCGTTATCCTCTAACTCGGGAACTAAATTCTTTTCTCTATGTTCAATGTTTCCCTTGGCCCCTCCTCCCTTTCCCAGCTGCTTGTAGCCATCACACGGCGTAGTGCACTTTGTTAGGAGACTTTTTCTCTCTTTTCCCCTTTTCTCCGTGGCGAAATCGTTTTCCTTGGCTGCTCAGGTCCACTTCTGACACCATGTGTTGTTGCTCAGCTTTCTCATAAGCAGACGAGGCGTCACACCTGAGTTCTGGTAACTTTTATTTTGTGGTCTTAACCTGAACAGCAAGTACTCCGTACCACCCGGTGTGCTCCCTTGGTATTCTGGGTAATAGAGTTCTTAATGAACTAACTTAATAACACAACAGAGACCAAAGATTTATCCTCCAGTTTGGTTTCACTTCACATCTGTGACACAGGAGAGCACAGCCTCTGTCTGTGGACGTCTCCTCTGTAGCTGAATCATGTGGAGTTAAGGCATAAGTCTAGGAGTGAACATATCTGACCTGGGTTAAGTTTTGCTTCTGGTACTGAGGGCACTTTCCTCTTCCAGTCTTTTCTGTCTTCAGTCTTTTACTGTTAAGGCATCACTGGTGAAGAGTGATGTAACATCGAAGGAAACCATGGTTTCATTGATTTCCAGTTTCAGTCCTCTGACCTTGTCTGCAAATTCCTCAGAGTTTCGGATGTGATGGTCTGTGTGTCCCACCAGAGGTGCCAGGATAGTGGCCAAGTGTTTCGCAATGTTACATGTGACAGAGTTGATGCTCCCTCCTTGTGGATCTTAGGAAGTCTGTATATGCAGGGAGTGGCCTCTCCAGGATGCAGGCGGTGGTATGTTATCCTGTCCATGGTCTGCTCTGTTTCCATCTCTTTGAGGCGAGCTATGATTTTCTTTTTGTAGCTGCTGTTAGCTTATATTGTGCTTATCCTCACTACAGGCCGATTCTGCCACCTATTGGTGTGATAAGATGATAATAACACGCAAAACACTAAACCGATTTCTAATAATTTAATGTGTGTTATAGTAGGATTGTTTCAACAAAGTAACAACCAACACAGAAACGTGCTGTTGCTGGTTCCCTGAAGGTGACGCCAGTGAACGAAACGCTTTCTGGAAAACTCCAACCGTTAGGATGAAGGGTCAGCAGAGGTCAGGTTGATGGGCTGCTGCTCCCTGAGGTGGAAGCATCAGCGCTGTGCTGTCATGAGCTACTTCTCCTGGATCCACATGTACGTTGGTGAGGCTACAGCTGCTGGACTCTGTGTGGGCAGCTCTGTGACCGTTACCCACCATCGACTGCAGGCTCAGGTTCAAATGAGGAGACGGTGGCTGTGCTGTGTGGGAGACGTGTCCATAGACTCTGTCGCTGTCATTCAGACAGAGTCAGTTTAGAAATGAAAAACTCTTCCTGCGTATTTATCTGTTAGGCATCACATACACACAGGTAGAGCTTTGTGCACAAACAACACACTTATATGTAAAGTTAGACGACACAAACACAACATGAAGCCTTCAAACAACACGTGTGAGACGCTGCATCTCTTAGAGAATATTTATTGGACTGTGCATTTTGAAGACTCAGCTTTAGGAGGATGTTGTCATCAACTTAATTACATAAACACATTCAAACAGATTTTAGAATAACTTCATTTGGTCTGAATCACAAAATGAAGGATTACACCTTTAGAAATTAAAAAGAATATTATCACTGTCAGACAGTAAAATAAAAACAATTTAGCATAAGATAAATGCAACAAAGTAGCAACTGTTTAATGAATGAATTTGGGATTTAGTAAGAGAAGTAATCAACCTTATGTTTTAAAGAGCAGTTAGAAATATGCAAATACATATATATATATATATATATATATATATATATATATATATATATATATATATATATATATATATAATTAATATTAAAATTGGGATTTATTAGGAGATGATCAACCTTGTGGGATTTTAACACAGCGGCAGTTTTGACTCACTTCAGGGTAAAGACCATCAACGGTTTGATCCAGTGGACACTTTGACTCTGGAAATGCTTCTAAACGTTTGTCTCCTTCACTCAGCTTGTCATACAGTTCATTCAACTTCCTTGTGTGGATTATTTTATCATCAGATTTATCTTCAACGTTGTCTCCCCAGTAAGCGCTCGCTATCCACCTGTCCTGCTTCTTACTGTAACAGCAGAACGCAGACCAGAGCAGTGAAGGGACATTAACCCTATTTTTGATTTTGTTGTTGTCACTGGGTTTTGCTCCAGTCATCACGTAGCCTTCAGTGACATTATTGTTGTTGATGCAGAACTTTTCCATGATACATTTAACGCAGGTCTCCATTTTAACCCAGCTGCCTTGGTTGAAAGATGCAACTTGAGGAACAATGTTTGTCAGAGTGAAGGTTGACTTTTTGTCATCTCCCTGCTTTGCATATTGAGATGGACGTAAATGGCCTCTGTCATATCCGGCATCATTATAATCTTTGTCACTGGCCTGGTTATTATACACAGTTTCACTGCTGTCCACCATGGTTTTATTCTTCATGTCTTCAAGCTGCAAAAGTTAAAGCAGTCAGTCAGTAGAACTGTGGTTTAGTGTAGATTCATTGTTTCCCCATAAAACATTTACAGATAATATAATGACTAACACATGAAAATTATTAACTAAAAGAATCAATCAAATCAAATCAATTGGATTTATTTTGTCTAAAAAACAATAGAACATGAATAGAAAATTGTAACAATTTAATTGTTAAGAAAAATCCTGTGATTTTTTTCACCAACTTTCAGATTTTCTGTAACTGTAAAGTCAACAAAACAAGAAAAGATCTAATGTGTGATGCTGCTGTTTCTCTACCTGTGGCTCCATCATCCAGGGTATATCTGGTCTTCCTTCCTCTGCTCCTGTGAACTTGTAAGCAGAAAGCACTGGGATCCTGTTCTTGGTGTCATAAAGCGTCACAAACTTCCTCAGGTTGTTAAAAGTCTGGCAGATGACTTTGTACGTGTTCTTGCCCTTGATTTGACCCTTTTCCAAGACACCAGGGACCTGAGGAGCCTTGTTGTTAAGTAGAAACCCTTTACACTGAGTCATGGACTGAACCACTTCAGTTACTGTGGGAGCGATGAACAGGACACTGAGGTGCAGCAGGCACCAGGTCTTCAGGGGAGTCATGGTCACACGCCTGGTCAGAGGGAGAGAGAATCACCTGGATTCAACCTACTGTAGACATCTTAGTATGAACATGAGTCTAAATCAAAGCTTAATTACAGCTGATTAAACAACTTAGTAATTAATACAAAATATTGCCTATTATTATATTTACTTTTTGCAAATATATCCATGTAGCCAATTATAGACAAATATCTGTCATCAGTTCTTCACCTCAGCATGAGTCTGTCTTAAATGTCGTCATCAGTCAATAATATTATCGTTAATGTTCAGCATTTGGCTACAAACGTCATAGTAATGATCTGGCACCGCTCTCTGTGTCTCTGCTCCTCGTACCTTTGTCCAGCGTTTGGCGTCCTCACGTCCTTTGCTCTGACTGCGTCTGTGTTGTCCTGGGCTTTGCTCTCTGTCTGTCTGCCATGGTTCCACTGGAGGTTCATATACCCCCACTATCATCTTGCCCTGGGGGCAGATAAGTGTTTATTTGAATGTTTGAACCAACCCCTGATCTGCCTGGACATGAGAGCTCATGCAGACCATCGTAGAACCAGACAGATGTAAATTAGATGCAGATGTTTAGTGTGTTGTTACCGTAATGCATTGGCCTTGTGAAAACATTGAATGGCTGACATGGAGCAGTTAACGTGTCGGTTGCCGGTTATTTCTTAGTGAATTCGTCCTGTCAGGCATAGTGTTGAGTTGGTCCTGGTTCTAGGAAGCTGCATCCGAGCATTTACTACACGTCTACAAGAACCAAAGATAAAACGTCGTATTTCTCTACTTTACATGTCGTCTCATAGTGAAACCAGTGAGAATAAAGGAGGACTCACCTGAGGGTTTGATATCTTTTGAATTTTAACAACCGTGTTTGCATGTAACTGTCCGTGATAGTGAGAATAACATTTACTCACCTCTAGGAGGGAATAATGTCTGAATACAACCAATCAGTGTAGCAGCTCCACCCTGCACTCGCTATATTTTACACAGTATGTGTAAACATTGTAAACATTGTAAATATTGTAAATATAGTAAATCTTGCTCTCTTCTGCACATTTCTGCCTTTTTGCTCTGCGTATTATCTGTAGCTGCTGTAAAAATGTAATTTCCCCAACGTGGGATCAATGAAGGATGATCTGATCTGAATGAACAGATGTTGTGAAAACTAGAAGCGTATCTCGTTACCTCAGAGTGATTCATTGTGCAAACAAGGTGTCGTGGAAAAACCTTCTACATTAATCTGAGAGTTGCTCATTCGCAAAAGAATTGAAAGAATCTAAACCTGGAAACGTGATGAGTCGTCTGTTTTTTGTACATGTCGACGTGGAGAAGAGCAGCAGCTCAGCAGACTGACCAGTGTCTACACCAAACCTGTGTTTATACCTGTTACACACCCCACATGACAAACGCAGAGATTTATGATATACATGACACGACACCAACCTAATCTAATTTCCCACAATGGAAACCCTGCAACGTCATTCAGATCATTTATTATAGTCAAACATCCAACGAAGCATAAGAGGAACAGACGAAGACGCATTTTCATTTCACTGTGCTTTGTTGGCATGTGTTTTCCATACAGTACATGTGGTGGAGCTCCGAGGCCTCTCATGAATGGGCCCCCGCAGACTTTAAAGTGACCACTGACGTCCACCAGATGCTTTGAATAACGTCATAACTGTCCCTCAGTTGGACCCAGTTTTACACTCAAGCTTTATCTTAAAACACTGCATCTACGTTTTATCTGTCTTATATTCACTCTGATGGCTTTTGGTTAATAATTGTCTATAAATGTTTCAGCCTCGTTTGCATTAAATCTCTTGGTTGTGTATTAACTTGCAGTAAACCCAGAGAGAACCAGAGATCAGGGCCAGTGTTTGAGGCATTGTCCCAGTTCTGAAGAAGGGATGAGCTCATTGAGGTTAGATGAAGCATCTGGACCATCAACAGCTGTGTTAGTGATGAACGATGGCCAACTTCCAGCCTCTAGTCTAGTAGTGACTCATCATTTTTACTGAAAGCTACCATCAGCTGATGACAAGTTCTGCTGCGCTGACATAACATTACATTAAATATCATCACAGCAGCTGAAACATTTGCATGTATGACTTGTCGAAGTCAGAGATGTTCCAACTAAGATAAACTCAGTCAGACGCAGAGTGAGCTTCACATAATTAAACATGAATTTATTCTCAGTGGTGAGATGATAAAATATGCAAAGGCAGGCAAACGAAGTCAGCTCTGGCAGCGAGCCTGGCACAGCACCCCTCTGATTCTAGGCAGCGGGTTTTAAACCCTCAGCCTGCGTCAGCCAGTGTTTCCTACCAGGGACGGTTTGTCTACAGGCCAGATTGTCCTCAGAGCATCTCCACGGCCAGCAAGGCAGCAAAGCCTAGACACGGCCTCTTCTACTCTATTCTGTTCTGAACACATCTCATGCTCCAGCCTGCAACCATATATATGCCAGATATATATTCCACTACAAATATGCACGTCTGGTTTCTACATCAGTGACAATCGAGCCATCAGTCATCATTTGCTTAACGTACGTACAGAACCTTATCAAGAAATGGTCCATGCTACACAAAACACAAAAGACGGATTAAAAGCTCGCATCGTGCTCATTTACATTATTATCTATATTTATATTACATCTTTTAATGAAAAGTCACATTTTACCAGCAGCCGTTCATAAAGTCTATTGTTATTTTTATTTAAATCCAAGTCTCTGCTGCAGCAACATTTATTAAAGGTTATTCTTTTCATCATTGACATAATGTGTTACACATATTCAATCTAATATATATTGTTGAAAATTCAAAGTGATGCTTCACCAATGAATGGATTATATTATTTGATGGAAGCTTTAGTACAGGTTAAACCTTTTACTGAGTATAGCTCTGGGTTTCATGGTTCTAATGTTGCATCACCTCTACTGTGTTTAAGCAGATTCATTCATCTTCTACCAGGGATCGCAGAGCGTCTCCCAGCTGACTATGGGCGAGAGGAGGCTGGCTTCACCCTGGACAGACGACCAGTCTGTCACAGTGCCGCACATAGAGACACACAAGCAGTCACGCACACACACAATTAACCTAACTGCACTAACTGTGTGAGAAACCCACACAGACACGGGGACCACTGTGCAAACTCCTCCAGGAATCAAACCCGGGACCTTCTCACTGTGAGGCGACAGGCTAACCACCACACCACCGCGCTGCTTAAGCAGATTATGTGAATAAATGAAATGAAAAAACATCAGTATCAGCAGGATCAGTCTCCACTGAAGCAGCTGCTCAGAGCCTCCACTGTCTGACGCAGTGAGAAGCATCGTCTATGATGGACGTCAGCTTGGCCACGTCCTCCTCCAGAGTCCGGTGGAGCCAGGACAGAACCTCCTGAGCAGCTGGTTGAGTCTCTTTGTGTCTGTGGTGCCTGCTCCCAGCAGACACAGTGTAGTGAGAGCAGAGTCACAGAGTCACAGAGTGTCCTCACCAGAGGCTGTTTCTGCAGAGGATCTTCAGATCTGCAGCCTCAGATCATAGCATTAAACGCTGCAAAGTGAGATAAACTCCTGGTCTTTACCTTATATATTAATCTTAATAACAGTATAATATAATCCAGGTTATAAATCATTGTTGTTGACGTTGCTTTGTACTGAGTTTAAATGGATCCATCCCCACTAGAGCCAGAATCATGTTAGTCTGCTCATTCACAGTGACGGTTGCAGCTACTAACTAAGTCATGTGATCATGATGACGAACGTCCAGACCAGCTCTTCAGTTTTCACCGTGCAATTAAAATAGACTTAAGGCCAAATGATGGATCTGAGCTGAAATTCAGTCCTGCAGGAAACGTCTCAGGTCTTTTTTTATCATCATCACACGTCTTCTGCTTTATTACATGTACGTCTCATTCATTAACTTGCATTTTATTCTCAGACATATTCATCAATTTCAAGCAGTTGGATACATGAAGCAGTTACGTGGTGATAAATTCAGCTGAATAGGAAAACGTTGCCATCTACTGTCAGCAGATCGTGACCAGTCACAGAATGAGTGGAAGGTTTTACTGTCAACGTATCTGCCATCACAGATTAATCACTTATTCATAAAACACACACATTCAGTTTGCTGTGGAGCCAGATTATCTGCCACACGTGATTAAAAGACATTGATCAATTGGGCATCACACACACACACACACAGGTAAAGCTTTGTGCTACTGTCTATGTGTAATACAGACAAACAACACAATAATAAATGTAAAGTTCGATACAAACACATAACATGACACAAACAAATTAAAACCATTAAAGAAATTTAGCAAGAGTTGCCCCGTTTCCTTTTTTTTGAGTAAAGATCAATGGTTTCATTCAGTGGACACCTTGACCCTGGAAAAGCTTCAAAACGTTTGTCTCCATTCTTTAGCTCATCATAGAGTTGATTCAACGTCTTTGTCTCTAGTATTTTATTATCAGTTTGTTTTTCTGCAACATTGTCTCCCCAGTAAGCGCTCGCTATGCACCTGTTCAGTTTACTACTGTAACAGCAGAACGCAGACCAGAGCAGTGAAGGGACATTAACCCCATTCTTCATTTTTTTCCTTAAACTGGGTTTTGCTCCAGTCATCACGTAGCCTTCAATGACACCATTGTTGTTTTTACAGAAATTTTCCATGATATCTTTGACATAGGTCTCCTTTCGAGCCCAGCTGCCTTGGTTGAAAGATGGAACTTGTGGAACAACGTTTGTCAGAGTGAATGTTGACTTTTTGTCATCTTGCTGCTTTGCATATTGAGATGGACCTAAATGGCCCCTGTCATATCCGCTATCATTATAATCTTTGTTACTGGCCTGGTTATTATACAAAACTGTTTTGGTGCTCGTCGCCATGTTTTTATTATTCTTCATGTCTTCAAGCTGCAAAAGTTAAAGCAGTCAGTCAGTAGAACTGTGGTTCACAGTAGATTCATTGTTTCCCCATAAAACATAATAAAACAACATAACTAGAAAAGGTTTTCTCTGAGATATTACATGAGAGAGCTGTTCTGAAAAGACACCAACCCCTGACTGATAAAAATCCTGGCGATTTAAAGGCCTAAACATGGAACAAAACGTTGACTAAGAGAAGATGATGACAAAGATTAAAGCGTTGACAAAGAGAAGCTAATTCACTCAGATAAAGTTGAAAGACTCTTGATATGTTTAAATGACGTTTCTACACCAAAGTACGATGATGAGAAGTTGAACGATGACTCCTATAGACGACCATTATAAAGAAAAACGATGAAAAACGTTGAATAACTATAAAAGTTAAAAACATGAAAAGTAATCGCAGACATTGTCTAAAGATGAAACATGTTTAGAAAGCAAATTAGATTTTTACGACAAACGGTTCCAAAGCCTTTAGCAACCGAAAAAGTGGCGGAATAATAAAGAGAAAAGAGGATAACAGTCGTGTCTGTTCTCTCCCACTAATAAATAAAGACGAGTAATGCATGAAAATTAAACATAAAATCTATCCATCCAGCTATGAATAGAAAATATTGATAAAAAATGCATTTGTAAAATGTTGTTTTTTCTCTATTACAAATCACCAGGTATTTCAATTTAAAAGATTGTTTTTCTCTAAAGAAAAACAAGAAATGAAGGTGAAATGAAAGTGATTTTTCCCACTAACTGTCAGAACGTCTGAAACTTTAAAGTCAAACAAATAAAATCAGATCAAACGTGTGATGCTGCTGTTTCTCTACCTGTGGCTCCATCTTCCAAGGTACCTTTGGTCTTCTTCCCGCTACTCCTGTGAACTTGTAAGCAGAAAGCACCGGGATCCTGTTTGTGGTGTTATAAAGCGTAACAAACCTCCTCACGTTCTTATAAGTCTGGCAGATGACTTTGTATCGATTGTTGTCCTGGATTTTACCGTCCTCCAAGACACCAGGGACCTGAGGAGGCTCATTGTTAAGTAGAAACCCTTTACACTGAGTCATGGACTGAACCACTTTAGCCATCGTGGGACTGATGGACAGGAGGAGGACAGCGAGGGGCAGGAGGCCCCACGTCTTCAGAGGAGTCATCATCACACTGGATCAGAAGACACAACGAATCAACCAACGTTCTGATTAACCCACAGTAAACGAAATGAGTCTAATGGACGTTTTAGTTAAAACCCACCTTTAAAGCTGAATCAATCCTCCAGAGCAGGAACCTGTTTGAGTGAATGTGAGATGTGAACGGAGGCTGTGAGGGACGTCTGGGTTTTATAGCGGCCGTAGGCAGTGATCACACTAAGCGGAGGCGTCGCCTGAAGCTGTACAGTGTGTGAGACAAGGACCCGCAAAGTTACAACACAGTGATGACCAACAGATATGAAGATAAGGCGTCACCGTCTCTCTGGGGTCGACATTTCACCTGCTGGTGCCTCAGCCAGTAACTGACGTCCTTTACTGTTTAAACATTAAAGTTAGGGAAACAGCCTGAAAATTTGCTCTGGTGGTGTTTGATTGTGACCATGTGCTGCTTTGGTGTTGAAGTCGACACTGTGACACAAATACTGTGAGTCCATGAACACAACACCTAATTATGTTGGACTCGTTTGTTGGAGTCGTGTCTCATATGGGCAGATTAAAGAAGCACGTTTGGTTCCTCCAGGGTTCAGACAGTTGCTGCTGGTTCCAGTCAACGTAATGACACTAACAGCAGCACTGGCAGTGATTCCTGTTACAGTTTTTTTCTATTGTTTAACCATGAACCATTGCACAACTGGAGTAACATGTGCTAAACTCTACCTACATCTGCGCAGCATCAGTTCATGTGGACCAAACTCTGGTTCGTTTTTCTTCACTTTACATTTTTCTTAACACAGTTTTCAAAACTCTCCACACTTATCCCATGGCTTAAACCACAACCTGCACAACACTGTGGATTTACAGCACTTTGTTCAAATGCTAACACACTGCTGTCAAAACTGTGAACAATACATTCAAACACAATAGATTTCAGCCTTGTGCCTGCATATTCACCCTTCCTCAACCCAATAGAGGTGGAAAGTGTTTGATCACCACCCACATGACCAGACGTCTCTTCTGGAAGCCCTGCTAACAGTTCCAGTGCCAGATGTGAGAACACGAGTCCAGAGGATCCAGGGATGGATGAGGTTCTTCCCCAGGTTCATGGCAAGAGAGAACTTTAGATGTGATGCTGGTGAAAACCTGTGGCCTGATGCTAGAGAGAGGCAGGATCAGCCCCTCAATTATTTATTCAAATTACAGTATGTACAGTATGTTTCTACCTTTTTCTTCTCATTGCTGTAATTCCAATAAATGACTATCAACTATTGAAGCAAACTGCTAATTGCTAATAATTGGCTGCACTGAGCCTGTTTTGAGCCATGTGTTGGTTGTGTTGCTTCGAATGAGTTTTGCAGGTGATGTGACCTGTTCAGCTCAGGTGACTGTTGGTAGTTCAGGCTGTAGTTAGAGTTTCAACATGTCGCTCCAGTTATGATCACTGTCGTTTAGCAATCGAAAAAAACTGTAAACGTATGCAGTAAAACCTGAGCATAACAGATCTGAGTCTTTTGTGTGTGCGCTGCAGCCTGTCCCAGATGTCTGTGGGCGAGAGGAGGGTCACACAGATGCTGTCACGGTTTCAACGGGGGTGTGGTGTCGTGAGATGGAACAGGCTGAATCAATACAGTGGAGTCTAATTTGAAACGAGTTTATTAAACAATGCGTATGCAGGGAAATGTGTGGAGGGAATCCAGGGGGTTATGGCCGAGAGAAGTGTGGTCCGGGAAGGGCAGCTGTGAGACGGGGCTGAGTCCGAAGTCTCCAAGCGGGCACGTTTACCGGGCCGCCGGGGATCTCTTCCTGTGGAGTGACTAGAGCAGAGCGAGGCAGATAACAGGATCCAAACAGTCGTGATCAAAATCCCAAACAGAAGAAAACAAAAGGCGAGCCGAACCGGCTGGGAGAACAAAAGAAACAGGCAATGTTCAAACGGCGCTCCGTGAGCGCTCGTCGTCGGCTCTCCGTGGGGAGCGTCTCTTACGTCGCTCTCCGCTCAGACGGGGGTGGCGTGACCACCGAAGCACAGAGGCGAGAATGTTCAGTTAAGCGTACTCACCAAACAGGTGAAACCCGAAGGCTGTGAGAGTCCACGCAAGGAAGTCATGAGGCAAACAAGAGGCAGAACACTCACAGTCGGCATGACGAGGGAACCAAGAGAATCCGAGGTCTGGCGTCTAGAAATGAGGATCGAGATTAGTGGTCGAGAAGGACAGAGTTCAGGGTCTTGAGTTCGGGGTGGACATCGACGATCTGGCAGAGAGGAGACTGAGAAGCGGGCTTAAGAGACAGGCAGGGAACAGGTGCAGGAAATCAAGCAGGTGTGAATAATCAGACAGGTTGCACGGTGATGACGGGGGTGTGGTGAGTGTCTCTGCTGGGTGGAGATTCACCCAGCGAGGATCTGATCGGCAGCCTTGCCGATCGTGACAGAGCCCCCTCCTCAAGGGCCGGATTCCAGACGGCCCAACCTTGTGCAGGCCCTCCACACAAGGTCGGGCGGGAGGAGGGGGACCCGGAGGAGGGACCAAACGCAGCGCGCGGTCCTCCCACCACTGCGTTGCAGGGACCAGGACAAACGGCGAAACCCCCCCTGGGTCGCCGGAACAGGAACAGAAGGCGAGCCCCTCCTGGGGTCGCCAGAGCCGGAGACGAGAAGGCGGACCCCTCCTGGGGTCGCCAGAGCCGGGAACGAGAAGCCAGGTACCTGTGTGAGCCCTCCGGGCCGCACAACACCAGGACACCTGTAGAACATGGCAAGGACAAGAACATGGTCGGGAAACACATGGCGAGGACAAGAACGGACCCCCCCTGGGACCGCTGGAAACTGGAACAGGGACCTGTGTGGGCCCTCCAGGCCGCACAACACCAGGACCCCTGTGGAACATGGCGAGGACAGAACATGGTCGGGAAACGTCTGAGGCAGAAAACTCGTGGTGTGAGAGCCTGGGTGGTCGGCGTCGACGGTGGTTGTGGCGGCGTAGAACCCTGGGCGACCGCCGTCGACTGTTGCCATGGCGTGGCGACCTGGGCGGTCGGCGTCTGCGGTTACCATGGCGTGGCGACCTGGGCGGTCGGCGTCTGCCATGGAGAGGACCTCGGGACAGCCGACGGCGATGGCTACGGAGCCTAGGTGGGCGTTGTTGGCTCCTGCAGTCGGCTGGTGTGAACCCGAGAGGCTCTCCCGTTTTGGAGGTCGTGGACTGAGCGGCCTCCCTCTGGTCCATGGGGACAGGCATGGGCAGAACAGCGCTCTCGAAGGCGGCTGAGACAGGCATGGGCGTTGCAATGTCAGAGTGGAGTGGAGCAACGTGGTCTGAGTCAGAGTGGCGTGGAGCAACGTGGTCAGAGGCAACATGACGTGGAGCAACGTGGTCAGAGGCAACATGGCGTGGAGCTGTGTGGTCAGAGTCAGCATGGCGTGGAGCTGCGTGGTCAGAGTCAGCATGGCGTGGAGCTGCGTGGTCAGAGTCAGCATGGCGTGGAGCTGCGTGGTCAGAGTCAGCATGGCGTGGGGGCACTGAAACCTCTCTTCGGTCGTCGGTGGTGAGCATGGCGAGAGCGTCCTCCATCTTGACCCACCGAAGGGGTCTGGGGAAGCATGCGTCGCTCCAGGATAACCTCCACACGTCTACTACCTCCCTCCTCTTCCTCCGGCGAGAGCTAGTGACGACCCGGGAAAACACGGAACCAGGGGGCACTCCAAGAGTGGTCCAGCATCGAGCGGCCTGACCTGGGGCTGGGTGAAAGAGAGCGTGAGCGACAGGCTCGGCGTGGCTAGGAGCATGAGAAGCAGGCTCTGGCTGGCGTGGAACAGCATGAGAAGCAGGCTCTGGCTGGCGTGGAACCTGAGAAGCAGGCTCTGGGTGTCGTGGAACAGCATGAGACGCAGGCTCAGGGTGTCGTGGAACAGCATGAGACGCAGGCTCAGGGTGTCGTGGAACAGCATGAGACGCAGGCTCAGGGTGTCGTGGAACAGCATGAGCGACAGGCTCAGGGCGTCGTGGAGCAGGAGCTGCAGGCTCTTGGTGTCGTGGAGCAGGAGCTGCAGACACTTGGTGGCGTGGAGCATGGGCGGCAGACCTGGCGAGACGTACGGGGGGAGCTGGATGGTAAGGACGGCGAGAACTAATGGAGCTAGAATCCGAGTAGTGAGGGATCGGGTTCGGATCCGTCTGGTCGGAAGCGGTGGTGAGCTCTGCATGGACACGAGCCCGAAGGGTGGCCCAGTAGGCCACGAACTGAGGCAGCGTGCGCGGCGGAACCGGCTGCATGGTTGGCTCCTCCTGCCTCGACAGTGGTTCGGGAACAGTGAGGCAATGGGCAAAAGACAGGTTCCGGGGTCCAGGGTTCGTGGAGTTGGTCTGGCGTGAGGTGGCGGACACAGGTGTCGAGAAAAGGGGGTCTCCCTGGCGCTTCAGCTCCTTCCATATGCCACGAGCCTCCGAGGGAGAGAGGCGAGGAGCGAGCTCTGGTTTACGGGCAGGCTCGAACCTCATAAGACCAGAGGAAAGATCTGTGGTACCGGGAGTCGTACTCAGCTTGGGACCAGGCAACACAGCCCGGCGTGCTGGACGCAGCGTGGGTGCAGGCTGTGAGCTGGGCCTGGGTGCAGGCTGTGAGCTGGGCCTGGGTGCAGGCTGTGGACGAGGCGTGGATGCAGGCTGTGGACGAGGCGTGGATGCAGGCTGTGGACGAGGCGTGGATGCAGGCTGTGGACGCGGCGTGGATGCAGGCTGTGGACGCGGCGTGGATGCAGGCTGTGGACGCGGCGTGGATGCAGGCTGTGGACGAGGCGTCTCCCTCTTCCTGAGCCTGACCTGTCTGGCCAGAAGCTCAGGGAACCTCCTGTGAAGCTTTAATTCGGGGTAGACAGAGTAGAAATTCGTGATCCAGTCCAGCGTGGATATGCGGGTCGGAGAGTCCAGGATGTCCGGGATGGTGTCGAGGAGCTTAAAGAGGGTCTGGATCAGTCGGTCGAAGTTGGGGGTGTGGCCTGATTCAGCGGGTTCCATTGTGGCCAGATCGTACTGTCACGGTTTCAACGGGGGTGTGGTGTCGTGAGATGGAACAGGCTGAATCAATACAGTGGAGTCTAATTTGAAACGAGTTTATTAAACAATGCGTATGCAGGGAAATGTGTGGAGGGAATCCAGGGGGTTATGGCCGAGAGAAGTGTGGTCCGGGAAGGGCAGCTGTGAGACGGGGCTGAGTCCGAAGTCTCCAAGCGGGCACGTTTACCGGGCCGCCGGGGATCTCTTCCTGTGGAGTGACTAGAGCAGAGCGAGGCAGATAACAGGATCCAAACAGTCGTGATCAAAATCCCAAACAGAAGAAAACAAAAGGCGAGCCGAACCGGCTGGGAGAACAAAAGAAACAGGCAATGTTCAAACGGCGCTCCGTGAGCGCTCGTCGTCGGCTCTCCGTGGGGAGCGTCTCTTACGTCGCTCTCCGCTCAGACGGGGGTGGCGTGAGTGTCTCTGCTGGGTGGAGATTCACCCAGCGAGGATCTGATCGGCAGCCTTGCCGATCGTGACAGATGCAACCATTCACACACACACTCAACCCTACAGGCAACTTAGAGTCTCCAATCAGCCGTAACTGCACCTAAAACTGTATAATAATGAGATGTAACAAAATATGAGGTGTAGTAAGTGAACTGGGATCAATGTACATTAAACGTTTGTCTAAGTATCTGCAGCAAAGAACATGATTTAACCTGAAGACATGTTTCAGTTTTCGCCCAGTGGGTTGTTTGTGTTCACTGCTCCTCAGCAGGATTCCTCCCTTTGCAGTTAAAAGAAAGCTTCAGTTGCCTCCAGGAATCGAACCTGGGACCTTCACGCTGTGAGGCAACAGTTGCTGCATTTACACAGTAAGTCAGATGTCAACTCTAATTTCATAATTATACACCAGTGAAACCCACAAATGAAATGATGCAAAACGCTACTTACGTTCTAGTTTATGTTGTTTTCAGTCAGTGAGTAAATTCTTTGGAACGAGCTTGAAAAACCGTTTCTGTCACTAGACTCTAACGTTTATTTGAAGAAAGTCCAACCAGGAGGCAGAAGAATCAGACCACAGCACATCAGTCTGCTCCAGAGCCTTTAGCCTCCTGAGGAAGAGGTCGACCGACTTAATAAAGGAGTCAAGAGAAAGTGAAAGCGTTCACCAGGACCCTCGGCTATGCAGCGTGACGAGTTGGTTTTTGTGACTTGACAATCAAAAGTAAAGACACACTTGTTTAGTAGCAGACTCTTCTGTTACATTCTGTTATGTACAAAAAATATTAAACATAGTTTTACAATTTATGATAATTTACTATAAATGACAAAAAACACCCTGAAACTCCCTGAAGCTTCTCACTCTGTGAAACCTGCTGAGCAGGATCCTCAGAGAACAAATCAACACAACGACCTGTAAAATGTAAAACTGGATAATAATGAGGTGTAATAAAATATGAGGTGTAGTAAGTGAACTGCGATCAATGTTCATAGGATTCAGTTTATACTGACGTCTAAGTATCTGCAGCAGAGAACATGATTTAACCTGAAGACACGTTTCAGTTTTGGCCCAGTGGGTTGTTTGTGTTTCACTGCTGTAGCAGGATTCCTTCACGCGCTGAAAGCTGCCAGACGTGTTTGACAGACAAAAATGAAACTTCCAGAGCTTTAACTTGTTATGTAAATTAGATATAAAGACTGAGGACGTTGTTGTTTCTAGTCTGGTCACAGGCTGCACAGAAACACGCCAGCGTGGATCCCACTACGCAGGTTGTAATGTTTGGTGGAAAAGTGTATCTTTACTGCAGTTTTCTACTAAGATAACAGACTATTTGTGGAGTAGCAGTGACACTGAACACTGAAAACAGGAGCAAAACCAGACGTGAAGTTACTGGACCAGACCTGACTTGACTACATGACTTACACGACACGACTCACAACACGGGCAGCTTCACACACCGACCAAAGAGTTACAATAAAGAAATATACTATATTTTATTTCATCATTTTGTTAAACAATAGCACAAACTCCTCCTGGAGGCTCAGCGGCTTCTGCTGTGTCTTGTCTGGGCAGATGTTTTGTCTTTGTTTTACTGTTGTTTTTTTTAATGTGGACGTTCTCCGTTGCTCTCAGGTTCACTTCCTTCCTTCATCCAGTCTGGACACCTCTGGACCCGTGTTATCCTCCTCTTCGTCTTCCTTGGCAGAATGACAGGAAGAAGCATTTAGAGTGAACAGTGAACGGGGATAATAGCTTCAAAATAAGAAGAACAATATGTGACTCACGTGCCCACAGTAGTAACGGAGGAAGTAAACAAAAGCACAGAGCCATGTAACAAGCACCAACAACAGTGGACGAGACGCGACCATGGAAGGGCAGCACCAAAAAAAGTTTGTCTGATATGACACAACACAGAGAAGCATGTTCACGTGGTTCTCTTTCAAATTAAAATGATCACGTTGTGTTTAATTTAGTCAACCTGTAACGTGTATGTGAGTCTGTCTGCTCTGGTTGGTCGTGGTCTGCTGGACTCTACAGGTGATGTTGCTGCTGTGTCTCTTGTCCACAGTCACTCTGCTGCTGACAGTATAGAGGTCATCAGAACCTCTGACTGTCTCTGTAGGTCCAGCAGGGAGGAGGTTTCCCTCAGCGTCCAGCCACAGCAGCTCAGGCTCTGGGTACCAGCCTCCACATCTACACTCTAACTCCAGCTCTCTCCTGCCATTTGAAGTGACCTCAGTGGACGGTGCAGAGACGGAGGGGGGGTCTGCTTCTGTTCTTCCCGGGGTGGGCTGGCGCTGGCTCATCGGTGGCCGGACCTGGCTCCTGGTGCTGTCCCTGTGGCTGCTGCAGCCCTGTCTGGGGGGCGTGGGTGGACGCCCCGGTTCAAGGCATCTGCCCTTCCGGGCCTGAGAGGTATGTGGCTACTGGTTCCTGGGCCCTTTCTTGCTGCTTGTTGGAGCATTGGGACGGTAGGGACACATTCATCACCTTCCCCCATCACCCTGGTTTCTGCTAGTGGCGCTGTGCACCAATGCTTGTATCACCACAAGCGGTGAATGATGTCGTTTCACTGTTTCGGGGTAATGGAACAAACTATATGAGCAACAATGTGCATACATGTTATGTTATGATATGCCTTCCTCTTATGTATTTATTTACTTATTTTAATTGGTTTTTGTGTTGTTGTTTTTTTTTTTTTTCACAAATGAAGTTATCATGGTGTTGGTAATGCTGCACTTGTACTTATAGTCGTTGTGTGGTTACTGTTGTTATTGCTGTTGTGGTTACTGTAGATGTCGCTGCTTGTCATTATCATCATACCTACCAGGACTGTTACTAATCAATTTCATCACTATAACTTATTTACGTAATGTCAGCTATACCCTGTTGGTTGTACTATGTATCTTGTTGTCTGTGCTTCCTCCCCCCCCCTTTCTTCCTGTCCAATCCAGAGACTCTCATTTCGTCTTGATAGACCAATTAAAACAAAGATCTTCAAAGAGGGGTTCATAGTTTATGTATCCCTTTTGAAAAAGCAAAACTGCCCACCACAATACAGCATCCAGCACATACATGATGGATGCTAAACTGCTGGACAGGACAAAAAAAAAAAAAAAAAAAAAAAGAAAACCACATCGTCTTTACTCTAAAGAAATAACAACAGCACATAATGTTGAAAAATTAAACCAACAAATAGGACGAGACATGACCAGACGCACCAATGGCTGCTTAAAAGTCCAGACTTAAAACGCAAAGGTGAGGAGGCAGAGGAGCTCAGAGTGTGAATGACGCAGGTCTTCCAGCATCTAAATCTAAATAAAGAGATGGTTCACAGTGACATGGTTCTCACTGGTTACATCAAAAGCGAAACGATTCTCTGGTTGGAAGGCTGCACTAGTTTCAGAGTAGACTCTTCAGTTATGTCAGTTATATTCAATAATGTATAAGAAAAATAATAAACTGTCTTACAATTTATAATAATTTACAAAAAACGCTTTGCTGTGAGCACCACTCTTTAAAAGTGCTTCCTGAAGAAAGCTGCTCACTCTGTAAACCCTGCTGAACAAAATAAATCCACACAACAACCTGTGAAATGTAAAACTGTAAACATAGGATTCAGATTATGAGCCTGTAGCAGCTGAGATGGATCAGAGCGACCAGAACCATCTGGAACCATCAGCTTTGACAAAGAGGAAGGTTTCAGCCTAGTTTTAAAGCAGAGAGGGCGTCTGCTGCTACAACCTGAACTGGAAGCTGCTTCCACATAGAGGAGCTTGGAGCTAAAGGCTCTGCCTCCCGTTCTACAGGTAGAAACTCTAGAACCACCAGTAGACCAGCTCTGAGAACCAAGGTTCTGTTGGAGCAGAAGGAGCCATGAGGTCTAAGACAAGATGGAGCTTTATTATGAAGAGAAGGATTTTGAATTCTATCCTAGATTTGACAGGACAGAGAAGCTAATGTAGGAGAAATGTGACGTCTCTTCCTGAGTCCAGTCAGACTCTGGCTGCAGCATTTGAATTAACTGGAGGCTTTTTACAGAGTCATTGGTTCAAACTATGAGCAGGGAGACACAGTCGTCCAGCCTGGAGGAACTAATGCAGGGATTCATGTTTCACCATCACTCTGTGACAGGATGCTCCTCATTTCAGCAACATTCCTCAGCTGGAAGTAGGTTCTAGAGATTCTATAATGTAGGATGTAAAGGACAGAACTGGGTCAAAGATGACACCAAGGTTCCTACAGTAGAACCTGAAGCTAACGTTATGTCATCCAGAGAAACAATCTGATTCAATAATGAGTCTCTGTGGTTTTTAGCACCAATTATAATCCTTAAATTAATTAAAACCTCAGTTTTATCTGAGTTTAGTTGTAGGAAGTTATGGGACATCCAGGATTTGATATCATTTAAACATGAAAGCAGTTATTGAACATTTAAGTATGATTATGTAAAAATATTTTTTTGCTAACTGCTAATTTTTGTTTCATTCATCGTATACAAGCACTTTATTATTTGTGATTAATCATCAACACGGTGTCGGTTTATTCCTTTATTTCTTTATTTTCAACGTGGCATCATCATTTATGTCAAATAATGAACCTTCCCCATGTAACATTCATCTTTATTTTTCCATCGAGTGAAGATGATCTGGATCTTTCTGCTCGTTGGTCTGACCTCCTCTGTTTTTAGGCGTAAGGACTTTTGACATCATTTCCTACTGAGTTCAAACCCATTCAGATCGTCAGTCTCCCATATTTAAACTTTTGTCAAAGAAATAATCCTATAGTAGTGGAGAGACATATGTTGTTATATTAATATATTTAAAGCATAGAATGTATAAACTCATAATAACGGCTGCTGCTGCTGCTGCTGCTGTTAGTCCAATTCCAATGACTCTTCCTGGACCTTCTGGTTGTTGACCAAATGACGGACTCTGAGTCTGACGAGCAGCTTCTGTAAGATCATAAACATTTTTCATAGGTCTGTAATAAAACCAAAGACATCATGAGGGTTCACTGCTCTGTTCTATTGAATCAACTCACCAGTAACGTTGACTCTGCTTATACCTGAGCTTTGGCCATAATTAGTGTTTACTTCACACAGGTACAGTCCAGAGTCATCAGTCCTGAGTCTGGACAGGTGGAGTCTGAGTCGTCCTTCTCTGAGGACGTCTTTGTCAAACTGGACTCGTCCTGAAAACTGTTGATCCTGAGACTCTGAGACCTCAACACCTTCATGGAGATGAAACAGGACTGAGACTCTGAGCTCAGTAAACAGGTTACAGAGAACGTTAAAGGAGGTGATGGACGTGTCAGGTTTGGGTGTGAAGGTCCACTCCAGTGTGATGTTGTGGTTCTGCTCTGTCTGATAGTAGGTCCCTTTAACGACAAATGTTCCTTTGGAGGATACAGAGACACAGTGAGGAGCAACCAACAGGAACATGCCAAGATCCTAATCTATTCTAAATTCTAACTAGAAACCATTTTTATATCTGAGAAGTCACATTTGTGGGACTGTAGATGAGTGTGGGGGCGTCACAAGAGAACGACGCCACCTGCTCTATGAGTGAGGTGTAGTGAGTAACCAAACGGCATTTAGTTATTTACTCATGTAATTTTATTACATGTGTAAAGTAAAAATGCTATTTGCCAATGAATAATAAAGGAAATCTGTTAATTAATCAATACTAATGATCACAGATGTAACACTCACCAAAGGCAGAGGAGGTCAGGCCAAAAAATAGAAAGATCGAAATCATCTTCTCCCTGTGTGGTATCAAGACAAACGTGTTTACATTTGATTAAAACAGGAAAGAGAGACGTCACCTGCATCACAGCTTTATTCAGGTTAAACCTTTAGCTGATGTCTGTAACGATTGAAGGTCATAGACGTGCAGCTCAGTGTTTTAGAAGGTTGCATCTCTACTGGAAAAGAGCAGAAAATATTTAGTAAAAGCAGATCAAGTGAACACATTTAAATAGTTAAAGGATTGAAAACAAACTCCCACTCAGTTGAGTGTTTGTGTGGAACAAACCCTTGTCCTGAGAAAGTGCAGCAATGTGGACAGTTTTACTTTGGGTTAAACGTCTGCAGTAAAACCTGAAAATACAAGACAACAGCTGAGACACTATTCTGTTGACCAGTGTTTTTGTTGAAAGCAGGGATGAGATTAATAAACATGAACTTTTCAAACTCCTCTTGTTTCATACAATGAAATCTGATCAAACTAATCATGTTTATGGACGTCTGTGAAAAGCTGGATTCAGATCAGGATTGTTTTAGGGTTTTTCAGGATTTCTTCACAGTACAAACATTTTAGTTTATTCAGAGATCATGAAGAAATGCATCCTGTTTTGAATGAATCTGCCAATCGGAGTTAATGCAGCATGTACACAATAAGTCAAACGTCAACTTTGAGTAATTATGTCATATTTTATACACACCAATAAAACCCTGCGTAAATAAAATCATGCAAAATGCTACTTACTTTCTTGTTTATGTTGTTTTTGCTCAGTGAGTAAATTCTTAGGGATAAGCTTGAAAAACAGTTTAAAACAACTTAACGTTTCATCTGACTAAAATCCAATCAGGTGGAGGAAGAATTGTGCACTAGACTACACAGCGTCAGTCTGCCCCAAAGAGGAGCCTTTAGCCTCTAGAGGAAGAGGTCGACTGACACTGGGAGCCATCGAAAGGAGAAAGAACGAAGAGATGTCGCAGGTGTGTATATAAAGGTAAGAGAAAGCGTTCACTAAGTCAACACATGGCTGTGCAACGTGACAATGACTCATTTGTTTTTGTGACAGGTTAAACCAAAAGCAACTGGTTGAACCCTGCTGAACAAAATAAATCCACACAACAACCTGTGAAATGTAAAACATTAATTATGAGGTGTAATAAAATATGAAACACAACTCAACTGTGTTTTCTTTAATTATTTAATCATAAATACCTATTTAATATTATTTCATTATGCTTTATTTTGAAATTTTGTTCTGGACATGTTTAGCTCTGTTTTAATCACTTGTATTTTTCTTAAACTACTTTTAAGAACTTTTAAAACTCTCCAACTACAGTCAACAGTTCTTGGGAATTTTGTGTGTATTTGAGTTTGAGCAAGAGGTCAACTGACACTGGGGGCCAAAGGTGTCACCGTGTATATAAAGATAAGAGAAAGCGAAAGCCTGCGATAGACTGGCGATCTGTCCAGGGTGTACTCTGCCTCTCGCCCATAGCAGCTGGGACAGGCTCCAGCACATCCGCGAACCCCTTCGGGGAAGAAGCGGTGAAAAGTGAATGAATGAATGAAAGCAAAAGCGTTTACTATGTCAACACATGGCTGTGCAACGTGACAATGACTCAATTGTTTTTGTTACGGGTTAAACCAAAAGCAAAACGAGTTACTGGTTGAACCCTGCTGAACAAAATTAATCCACACAACAGCCTGTGAAATATAAAACTGGATAATTATGAGGTGTAATATTCAGAGTTTCTATCTAACTTAGTTCTTCCACAGATAAAGTAATTGTAGTGGTGACTTTAACATTCATGTAGATGTTGACAGTAACTGTCTCAACATTGCATTTAATTCACTACTGGATCCTATTGGTTTTAGTCAGCATGTGAATGAACCCACTCACTGTCTTAATCATACTCTGGATCTTGTCCTGACTTATGGGTTGAGATTGATCTTTAAAAGTTCTCCCTCTAACGATAGATCACAAGATTCTATTGCAGAGTCTGGAACATAGTTGGATTAAAGGAAAAGCACTGGGATGGTTTAAGTCTTATCTGTTGAACAGATTCCAGTTTGTTCATGTTCATGATCAATCAAGAGCTGGTCTACTGGTGGTTCCTAGAGTTTCTACCTGTAGAACGGGAGGCAGAGCATTTAGCTCCAAGCTCCTCTATGTGGAACCAGCTTCCAGTTCAGGTTCGAGAAGCAGACGCCCTCTCTAGTTTTAAAACTAGGCTTAAAACCTTTCTTTTTGACAAAGCGTATAGTTACAGATGGTTCTGGTCTCTCTGAACCATCCCTTAGTTAAGATTCTATAGACTTAGATGCTGGGGGACGTCCTTCATCCACTGAGCTCCTCTGGTTTTCTATCTATTCCATCCACTAACATGCCTCCATTTCCACATGTGACTAACTTTGTCCCTTTTCTCTCCTAGTTGTGTTTCTCTCTTTCTGTCTCTCTCTATTCTCATCTACAGGTATCATCAGACTCAGAGCCGTGTGTCTCCAGTGTTCAGTTGCTGGTCCAACCATCCTGCCAGTGTTCTGTTGCTGCTTGTTTTGTGGTTGTGGTTGTTTTCTTTTCTCTCTTCTCTATCTCCTCACCCCAACCGGTCAAGGCAGATGTTCTCCCACACTGAGCCTGGGTCTGCTGGAGGTTTCTTCCTCTATAGAGGGAGTTTTTCCACTGTTGCTATTAAACTGTACAATTTATCGATTGGCTACAATTAAAAGCTGCTCTATGTGGGATGTGTTGGGTTTAGTTGTGTAAGGTCTTAAAACCTTACTTGTAAAGTGCCCTGAGATAACTGATGTTGTGAATTGGCGCCATATAAATAAAGTTGAATTGAATTGTAATAAAATATGGAGGTGTAGTAAGTGAACTGGGATCAATGTTCATAGGATTCAGTTTATACTGACGTCTAAGTATCTGCAGCAGAGAACATGATTTAACCTGAAGACACGTTTCAGTTTTGGCCCAGTGGGTTGTTTGTGTTTCACTGCTGTAGCAGGATTCCTTCACGCGCTGAAAGCTGCCAGACGTGTTTGACAGACAAAAATGAAACTTCCAGAGCTTTAACTTGTTATGTAAATTAGATATAAAGAATGAGGACGTTGTTGTTTCTAGTCTGGTCACAGGCTGCACAGAAACACGCCAGCGTGGATCCCACTACGCAGGTTGTAATGTTTGGTGGAAAAGTGTATCTTCACTGCAGTTTTCTACTAAGATAACAGACTATTTGTGGAGTAGCAGTGACACTACATGAGACTGATGCTTTGTGCAACTGTGACGACAGCTGACGCGGAGGTTTGACCCAAACGCAGACTCAGACCAGACATGACTAGACTTGAAACTGTGCATTTAATGTAATTTAATACAATTAACAATGAAAAGAGGAGCAAAACCAGACGTGACGTAACTGGACTAGACCTGACTTGACTACATGACTTACACGACACGACTCACAACACGGGCAGCTTCACACACCGACCAAAGAGTTACAATAAAGAAATATACTATATTTTATTTCATCATTTTGTTAAACAAACTCCTCCTGGAGGCTCAGCAGGTTCTGCTGTGTCTGGTCTGGGCAGATGTTTTGTCTTTGTTTTACTGTTGTGAGTGTTTTCATGTGGACGTTCTCCGTTGCTCTCAGGTTCACTTCCTTCATCACCTCTGGACCTCGTGTTATCCTCCTCTTCGTCTTCCTTGGCAGAATGACAGGAAGAAGCATTTAAAGTGAACAGTGAACGGGGATAATAGCTTCAAAATAAGAAGAACAATATGTGACTCACGTGCCCACAGTAGTAACGGAGGAAGTAAACAAAAGCACAGAGCCATGTAACAAGCACCAACAACAGTGGACGAGACGCGACCATGGAAGGGCAGCACCAAAAAAAGTTTGTCTGATATGACACAACACAGAGAAGCATGTTCACGTGGTTCTCTTTCAAATTAAAATGATCACATTGTGTTTAATTTAGTCAACCTGTAACGTGTATGTGAGTCTCTCTGCTCTGGTTGGTCGTGGTCTGCTGGACTCTACAGGTGATGTTGCTGCTGCGTCTCTTGTCCACAGTCACTCTGCTGCTGACAGTATAGAGGTCATCAGAACCTCTGACTGTCTCTGTAGGTCCAACAGGGAGGAGGTTTCCCTCAGCGTCCAGCCACAGCAGCTCAGGCTCTGGGTACCAGCCTCCACATCTACACTCTAACTCCAGCTCTCTCCTGCCATTTGAAGTGACCTCAATGGACGGTGCAGAGACGGAACCTGGTGACGAGAAGCGTTTCAGAGTTTGTTCAAACTAAGCTTTGCACTAAACGTGAACGTCCCTCAGCTTCTCACTTACCAACAACGAGTTCGACTGAAGCTTCTGTCCATATTGTGGGAATGGAACACGTGTACTGGCCTTCGTCAGACAGTTGGACTTTGCTGAGTTTTAGTGAGATGTTTCCCTTCACCAGTTCATCCATAAACATTGTTGTACGACCATAATACGATGGATTGTGACGCTCGTTCTGCATTTGTCCCTGATGGTAAACTTGGACACGCGGCTGAGGCAGATTAGGTTTGATCCACTCCACTGTCAGCAGATCACAGATGGGAGGTTCAAGGCGACATGGAAGGATGACGTCATCACCAACAAGGGCAACGATACGTTGATGTGAACAGATCAAATGTGACCGAGCTTCAAATGAAAGGAGGAGATGCTGACTGTTCCTTTTCCTTTAAACACTGTTTGATATGATGATGTCTGTTGTGTGTAATTACCTCCAAAGAATGAAGCAGAGCAAACCAAAGTGGATCCTTTGAATCATTAAAAGCCACATCGTCTTTACTCTAAAGACATGACAACAACACATGATGTTGACAAAGAAAACAGGGTGAAATACGAACTAACACACTACGAGCTGGTTTCAAAGTCCAGGCTTAATAAAAAGCTGTTAAAGCTGTTAACTCAACGTTGCTGGATAGCAACACACGATAAACTGCTTCAGCCATTTGACATAGTAAGAGACATCTTTGATTGATTGACTGAATCAATTTTTATTAGTTTACTAGATTTTGCATGAAGGATCAACTGTATCTGCAAAGATCAGCCTTTGTGATATCAGTCAGATGAAGCCACCTCTTCCTACATTGAGACGACCTGCACAAGTCACCAGAGCAACTTGTCTTCCCTTCCCTGCTTTCTCCATGCGGGAGAGAAAGAATCTCACCACTGGGAATGAATTCATGTCTAACCATCATCCATCCATTCATCCATTTATTCTTCTTCATAGTCGTGGGTGCTGGTCTGTCTCCGCTGTCTGTGGGTGAAAGGCAGGGTTCACCCTGGACAGGTCTCCAACCTGTCGCAGCGCATGTTTAATGAACTGAAACCTAATGGATGCGCCTGATTGAATTCTTCTGAGTTGGAACATCTCTGACAACGACAAAACCAACTTCAGCTCGACGCGTGAAACGCAGATGATCTAGGAAGCAAAGTGACCAAGCAACAGTGAGAGCTGCCGCAGCCGCCGCCAGCCAGACGGATTCAAATATTAGCCAGTTACTTTATATCTGACAAATAGAGCAACTTCTACTGACCTGACGTTGATGAATATGCGCTGGAACCAGCCTCAGTGGCTCCGTGGTGCCGCTTACTGAGCCTGATGTTTTACAGTATACAATGAAGTGAAACCAAAGCTAAAGAAGGACGATGCAGCCTGTACCTCTGTCACAAATCCACCTCACGTCACACTTTGCATTCATCCAAAGACAAAAACGAGTCAGATGACTTTTTGTTTGTTTAGAGACACACGTCGCACAGACATGTGTTTCTGAGATTATTTAGTACATAGGTGGCAAACTCTGGCCCGCGGGCCAAGTTTGGCCCGCAGCGTAATTATAATTGGCCCGCGAAGCCATATCAAATTACTATTAGAGCTGGCCCGCCGGTAATTATCATGTACCGCTAATACTACAAATCCCAGAATTCTCTGCTGGCGTTTTGGCGCGTCAATCGCGAGAGGACACATTAACGCCCACTCCTTCTGTTGACCGTAGTCATATGCTAATACTGGCACCGTGTTACCCTCCCAAAATGGCTAAAAGAAGCCTTCACAGTATTGTTTTCCTAATATTATCACTGTGAAGCGAATGTAGACACTTGTCTACTTGCTCACTGTGAACCAGCCGCTTCTGGGCCATTGAACGCCTCATTTTTCTGCCTGACTCACGGAGCAGAAGAGACAGATGGAGCCTTTTGAACTCGCTGGGAATTCAAAAATGTTCAGTCTTTGGACATGAAACTCACACAAGTCGCAGATTAAAGTATCGGCTTTCGGGTGGTTTTTGTGATTCCTGTTACGGTTTTGCTGCAACGAGCCCGTTTAACGGGTTTCGCTTTCCTCGGTGAATCGCCACAGCTACAGCAGGTCACTGACAGGATGTCTGAGTGACGAGTGGTGACAATTCCATTTGCTCAGATAGTCCAGCGGTTACTCTGCTGCATGTTACTACGTGAGGCTACTGGTTCAAATCCTCCTAGAGTTGTCCCTTATTAGATGTGATGTTTGTTGTCATCACATTGAATCTGAATGTTCTGCTTGTTGTAATAATGCTTTTAAAACTTCAGTAATGTCAGGAAAGTCCTGCAAAATTCTATCAACACGTTTTAGTCGTTTTCTATACTTTTACTGTTTGGATCAACTCAACTGTGTTTTCTTTAATTATTTAATTATAAATACCTATTTAATATTACTTCATTATGCTTTATTTTGAAATTTAAGACTTTTAACTTGTTCTCAACATGTTTAGCTCTTTTTTTAACCACTTGGATTTTTCTTAAACTACCTTTAAGAACTTTTTAAACTCTCCAGCTACCGTTCTTGGTAATAAATTCAGCATCACAGCATTCACAGAGCATTTTCTTACGGAAATAGTCTAGTTTAGTATTAAGCTTTGCTTGTTCCATATCTACTTTTTTTTCCCAGTAAATATCAATGTTGGCCCGCGACTTCGTTCCAGTTTTCAATTTTGGCCCACTGTGTATTTGAGTTTGACGCCCCTGATTTCCCCACATCTCACCCATTGCTGGCTGGGGTGACTCCAGCCTCCTATCAAGACTCTAAAGAGGATGAAGCAGTTCATACCTGTATGATAGAAGAAAACAGTTTTCATTGTGTATCATATTATATGTGATTTAATTTACTGTGGTCTGTGCACAACATCACACCATGACAACACTCAGACAAACTCCAGGAAACGCTGAAGCGCTTAATGGAGAAGTTGAAGCTTTTTGAGCAAATGAAAATAAAATTCGATCCAGCATCAGTTCAAAGCCTGACGAACAGAGAAGCAGTTTAAACCTTGACAAGTTTCTAGATGAGGAAGCAGAAGAGTCTGGTGGAGAAGCAGGAGGCTCTGAGCAGCGACAGACCAGATGTATGTTATGTTTCCTTAACGATAACCTGTAAATTAGTTATACTTACAAACGTTCAACAAATGTGCAACTGTGACTTTCTTCATCATTAATTTTGTTGTTGTCTGTTTGTTTCATTTTCATCAGTGTTGACTTAACATTGAAGAATAAAATGGTTTAAGGCCACTGTCTGGTTTTCTTCCGACTTTATTCAGACACAACAGGTTTCTCAGAACATGTGATTATTACATTGATAATCTATCATCAGTGTTTAAACAAAGCAAGCAAACAAAGAAATACATTCTTTAGATCAAAAACATAGAGAGATTAACATCAATTTCGGTTTCACATCTGTAGAACATGATGGATCCAAACTGCTGCTGTTTATGTTCTGTAGTCGCATATTTCAGTTTTCCACGTATTTACATATTATGTAATAACAGAAGACTGTGATTAGATGTTTACAGTGCAGGACAATCTTATTGACGTTTACTACAGTCATACACACTAATAAAGTAACATGACACCACCACCTTTAGTTTTACTGATGATTAGCTGTAGCCGTTTGTATATAGATTAAGCAGGTGATACAACGTCTGGCGTTTTGTCAGACGTCGATGTCGTCGCCCGTCATGATCAGCTCTGTTAATACAAAGCAACAGTAAATATGGAGAGAAAGGTGACAAACTTTAACTCAAAGGCATGAAACTACCTTTGTGTGGAGGTTTTTGAGAGAAGGCTCCTGTGTTGAACCCATGAGGACCCAGGGACACGAGGTTGCACGGTGTCATTTTTCGGAGCAGTGAATAAACTAGTCCAGCTACTAGAACAGCGAACACAACAACCCCCACAACGTATCTTGGACTGGAGTCTCGTTGACTGTTAGAGCCTGTGAGAAGACAGAGATGATATTTCAGTTGGAAGCTTTTTTATACCTTACATTACCGTTCACTAAACTGGAACTTGCAGCAATTTCATGAGGTTCCACTAGTGAACGTTCATCATCTTCACCTCGCATGTCCTCAACATCTGTCTGAGGTTTTGTGACTCACCCTCAGCAGGTGTTGGTCCAGATGTTGTGTTGAGGGACGCGTCACTGTTGTCTCCGTCACTGGGCCGACTCACGTTCAGAACAAACGCTTCTAAAGGGGGAAACACTGTGTGAGTCAGTTTCCCGGTGCCATGGTTCCAGTTGTGTGCTGCTCTAGGTCACTTACCAGAGGTCAGCGACGCCCAAGCCTTTGTCCTCCGGGTGTAGTTGACAGCCAGATAACACCTGTAGCTTCCAGAGTCTCCAGCTGTGACTGTGGACAGGTGGAGTCTGATCCGTCCGCCTGTCATAGCATCTTTATCCAACTGAACCCGTCCTGCAAACTGCTGATGCTGAGACTCTGTGTCCTCAACACCTTCGATCATTTGATAGAAAACCTGAAGAGGTTGTGACTCAAAGTAACATTTGAGGTGAGTGAGAGACACGTCAATCTGTGTCTGACTGTCCCATGAAATGTTGAGATTGTTGTTCTCCTCTATCTGATAGACAGTCGGGGACACATCAGCCATCGCTGTAGATGAGAGAGCAACATTTAAAACATATATATTAAGGAAGTAAATTAAGTCTATTGATGATTTTTTATATAATCAACATTTCCTGGTTTATGTGTTATTTTCTGTTTTTGTTTGTGTTCCCTCAACTATCAGAGAAAATCAATGAACGCTTCTCTACTAACCACATATTATGGTGACGGTTAGGACATCAAGCAAAAGGATCATCTTCGTCTTCATCTTCTCCCTGTGAGACAAACATCATAATCTTCATTGAAACTGAAGCACTAGTAGTTAGTTTGATGTCTTCATCAGAGTAAAAGCTCAGTCAACAAAACCTGTTTCTTATGTATTTACTGCACATTCACTGGAGTCTTACCTGTGTTTTAGTTTTTTTTAGTTCGTATTTATTTATCTTCTGTCAGCTGTAACCAGGAGGCATCAGCTCCTTCCCACCAGGCACATGAACATGGACCAGCAGGCGAAGGCACTGATTTTCTGCAGAACAACTCTCTGGACGCATCGTAGTCAGATGCTGACCTGAAAATAAAACAGAAGACAAAGTCAAACTCAAACTAGAGAAACTAACGATGCAATACGAGGTAGAGAAGAAGAGAAAAACACTTTCATTTAATAAAATACTACCAGAATCTACTGTAATGCAGGAAAACAAGGACATAATCAAAACATCACACGAGCAAACTAAAAAGATGAAGAGCAGGAAATTAACAAATCAGACAAAACCAAAAACACAGATCATGACAGTTTATTTACACTGATTGACAAAGACGTGTGTATCTCAAAGGTTTGGTTATTGCGAGTATTTACAGTAAATAAAGTAGGTAAATGAGGAAGAGAGTTACAGGATAAACACGGCACATCTACAGCAGCGTTGCTCACTCGAGTCTGTAAGTAATAGTTGGATGCGTCACATGAATCATTATAAATAAACAGTTTTCTAATACAACAGCCAAACAACATACAACAGATAAAGGTGGCGTCTAAAGTCCTGCTGTAATAAATGACTGTTCTGGAATAATCCAGAGAAACAGGTTTTCCACAAAGGCAACTATGGTAAAGTCCAGGTAGAATAAATACTACACGGTATTTTATTAAACCTAGAAGAGCTGACCATACTTTAAAAAAGCTGACGGACTCTAAACCTTATTCTCATTTGTTTAACTTGTGGGGACTGAAGTCTTGTTTTCAAATTATTATTGTAAAATGGGAAATGTTGAATTTTAATGTGAAATTAAAAGAGATAATAATCTTATTGCATAATCACAAATGATCAAGTACATTTGAAAACTATGTTTTATGTTTTCACTCAAATACTCACTTCAAATACTTTCAGTATTATAAAATAAAATGTTCATATTCATTATCAGAAAACCTAGATTAAGACGGAGTATAGCTGGTTTGTAGTCTTTGCTAATGATCACGACATTACACGACGCGTTGCCTCAACAGTTCAGCATAAACAAACATTAAGTGTCCTGCACTTTCCAAAGCTGTACAATCACCTCAATCACATCAATTCATGTCTGAAACTTACTTGTTTGTAGGCAACCGAACAGCAAGTTGATTCAGCTTGTTACATTAACTGTTTTGTGATAAGCCGCACATTGTTGCCACAATCGCCAAAATCATCTACAGTGAAGTAGATCTACGCCCAGTGAAGTAGATCTTCGCCTATAACGAAAGTGAAAGAAGTTCTCAAAAAGCTGATGCAATAAAGTTGCTCTGTTGCTTTTCTTCAGCAGTTTTTTTTTAATTTCTAATTGTTGTAAGTATAATAAATATATACAGTTCTGAGATGAAGCTTAAACATGAAGGCGATGTCAAACCCGAGACTCCTCTCGTTCTGCTGGGTGAACATCGGGTTTGAGTGACTGGAAGGTCGAAATCCACGTGATCACAGACGCTGCAGACATGTTGACGTGAGTTCACGACAACCTGCAAACACACAACAACAACATGTGACTCTGAGCTGCATCGCTGCTGAGAAACTATGTGAGATATGTTTTAAACTTGTATAACGGGTTTGACATGTCTGTGCTCGTTTAGGAGAAAACACGTCTGGGAAAGACAGGTGACATCTACAGGGACATAATCTGAGTTTCGTGAGGGGATTTGAGTTCACTTCATTTAAAAGTTAATTTAAAACCCAAACCGCACAACATCCGTCCTTCGTACCTTTAACATTAACACAACACTCATTCTGTGGAGGCCTCACAGCATCCAGGTCCTGGGTTTGACCCCAGGGTCACGCAGTCAGGTTGACCCGTCCACTGAACCCGCCTCTCACATGATTGACAGCTATGACAGGCCCAAACAAACCAACCCCGACCCCTACGCGTACGCGCAGCGAGACGTTCGCACTGATTGGTTCTACGAGACTGACGTCACTGCTTCCAACTCTTGGGACCTAACGCGTGAGTCCGTCCCTCGTCTCGCATCATGAGGTCCAAGGAGGTGTCCATGGAGGTGAAGGAGGCCATCGTTCGCCTCAAGAACCAGCGGAAGACCATCAGGGAGATCTCGGTCGCCCTGGGAGTGGCCAACACAACGGTCTGGAACATTCTGAAAAAGGTGGAATCCACGGGGACGCTCAGCAACAGCCACCGGCCCGGGAGACCGCGGAAGACGTCCAAGGTGGACGACCGCAGGATCCAGTCCATAGTCAGGAAGGACCCGTCCACCACGTCCAGCCAGATCAAGCAGACGCTGCAGGAGGCCGGCGTGTCGCTGTCCAAGTCCACGGTGAAGAGACGGCTCCACGAGTGCAAACACAGGGACTCCGCGACTACGACCCGGGCCGAGGCGGACAAGGCGGCCAGGAAACACAAGGACGGGCCGGAGCGGTTCTGGAGCAACATGGTCCTAACTGAAGGGGACACGATCAAAATGGTCCAGGACGCTACGAAGGAGAACTAGAGGCGACGCCACTGGTCAGTATGTTGACGTTAGCATCGCGGCTAAATGCTAATCAACACACAGCAGACAACGCGTGACTGTGTGTGACGTCACATTTGACCGACGTTCGGTTTGTAATCTGACTAATCATAAAATGTGCCGTAACGACAGAGACGCTGTTTTATTAGTGTGGGTCAACAACGTGGAGCTATGCTAACAGCACCGCTAATCAAACCCAGCTGGAGCTAGCCGAGCCATGCTATGCTAAGCAAACACCACAGAGCGGCCAGTTTGGTCTGAGGTCAAGAGTCACGTCTTACTGTTATTTACACGCTTTGCATCAGTGCTGAGGTCGTTTCCTCCTTGTTAAACTGCGTTGATCTACTTCTGCTGCTTGTAACGTTGAATCCCTGTCGTGTCCTGTTTGCTGCAGACCTGACAAACCACTCACCGCTGCTTGGTTTCCTGGAGGAGACTGTTCTCATGAGGCCTGGTCTCCAGTCCAGACGCGTGGAAGGATGGTTCGGATGAGCCAGGCTTCACATGACCTTCACACAGGCTTCACATGACCTTCACACAGGCTTCAGATGAGCTTCACACAGGCTTCACATGACCTTCACACAGGCTTCACATGACCTTCACACAGGCTTCAGATGACCATCACACAGGCTTCAGATGACCATCACACAGGCTTCAGATGACCTTCACACAGGCTTCAGATGACCTTCACACAGGCTTCAGATGAGCTTCACACAGGCTTCAGATGAGCTTCACACAGGCTTCAGATGACCATCACACAGGCTTCACATGACCATCACACAGGCTTCAGATGAGCTTCACACAGGCTTCAGATGAGCTTCACACAGGCTTCAGATGAGCTTCACACAGGCTTCAGATGAGCTTCACACAGGCTTCAGATGAGCTTCACACAGGCTTCAGATGAGCTTCACACAGGCTTCACATGAGCTTCACACAGGCTTCAGATGAGCTTCACACAGGCTTCACATGACCATCACACAGGCCGCTGCTGCGTCTTTAGAGGCTCGATCCCTCAAGATACTCACACGGGTCTGTGTGGAAAACGGATGATTCACACAATGTGTCAGACGGAGACCGAGTTATAAACACAAGAGTTTTGTGACTAAATGCTGGTTGTGACAGGTGGGATGTGTTACCCTGTTAAAACCGAATATTACTGTAAAGCAGCCTGTGGAACCTCCCCTAATAATGATGGTTACTCCTTCATGATATCCTGACATATACAGATAAACCAAGTGTGGATTTGCTTGACTTCCATAAATGAACATGGATCAATGCTCTAATGAGGAAAGTGTCTGAGCTGTTGACTCTCGTTGTGTTTCATCGGCTCCATCATGTCACCATGTGAACATCGTGATGCTAAAGGGACTGAATGTGGCTTTTCTGCGCTGAGGTGGAGTCCTGTGAACCCAGGACAGGCCCAGTCCAGCTAACTCTGCTATTCATGCAGGGACACGATGATGATGTTGTCTAACAACAGCCTCAGTTGTTGTTGTTATTAGGACGTCACAGAGCTGATAAACATCAAAATGACTGAGTGAATAATAAACCTGATCAACGTGACCAGTGATGGTGAAGCTTGAATTCAGTTTAATGACGTTGCAAGTACAGTAGTTTTAAACACAGACACTGGTAAAGGTCAGTAAATTCCTGCCAGAACAGACAAACTTTCTGTGACAAAGTTTCTGCTTCCTCAGGATAAAACTTAATTTATATTGATGTATTAAATGGTCTTAAGTCTAGTCGTCTGTTTTTGGCTCCTTTCGTGTTGAATTGGTTCGAGTGATGGGTGTGAAGGTCCACTCCAGTGTGATGCTTTGGTTCTGCTCTGCCTGATAGTAGGTCTGGGCCACGTTCACCACTAATGATGCTGTGGAGCAGAAACACAGAGAACCTCAGGTTCACGTGTCCATGATGTGTTTTCAAATCTTATTTCTCAGGTTGATTCAGTGACAGAAACAGATAAAAGTCAACGAACCAGAGACGCATGAGATGAAGCTGATGAGCAGCAGGATCCTGAAGATCATCTTCTCCCTGCGACAAGAACCAACAATGTAAACTAAAGAATCAGAACAAATAGAAACTACAGATTTACAGCTAGAAAGACTTTTCCAACAGCTGATATTGTTTTCTTTCCTGACACATCAGGCTCATAGTCATTGATCTGATTTCACTTTAAATATTTAGTTGTCACTAACTAAACACTCACTGTCCACTTTTCTCTGCTTTGCTCATTTTGACTCTAGGGGTCAAAGGGCAAAACGTGAAGCATAGAGAAATACGACGCTCCAACGAAGGTTCATGTGATGAGGGCGACATCTGCTGGTGAAATGCAGACACCACAGGAAAACTGTCACATGAAGGAGGTTTAACTACAGAAACATTTAACTCAGACATCAACACAGAAGCTGAACAGCAGAGTTTAGGGAGAGAAGCAGGAACGTTTGTAACTCGCTGCTGTGGCCACAACTTTGTCCTCAAACATGAACCAGCGACTCATCACTTTAAATCTAGCAACAGCATCATCAGACACACATCTACTTAGTGGAATAGGAAGGAATTGAAGTTTCTGTTGTAAGGTCTTACGCTGAATTCAGATGTTCGTCTAAAACAGATTGGATTTAGATTTGGTTGATTGCTTTGATGTCGCATACAAAACTGTGTCACGTTACCATCAAGAGTCTGTGTGTAATGAGCCGATGTCACAATAAATGAGACAAACTATAGAAACTATGTTACGCAGTAGATTAGACCCAGTATCTTTAGATTTTTGGTTGATGATAATCGGTGATAATCTCTACAACTAGAGCTACACTATGTTCTCCTCATGTATTCAAGCATATGTGTGTTTTGATGAGAAAACGCTAAGTCTACATTCCTTATAAATAAAATGCCAGTGAGACTGAAACATTAAAGCTCAGCAGTAACTGTTTTGTACAGTTACATGCAGGAAACAGCAGAACCTCGTTCGTTCATCTTGATCACAGCCAGACTAGTTAGTCAGGAGGAAGAAGGACCTGTTTTGTTTTGGGCTCTGTTATATTCAGAATCAGAATCAGAAAGAGCTTTATTGCCAAGTATGTGTACAGTTCTTGAAGGGTGGGCAGGGGAACATTATTGATGCTTTCAGCAGACTGGACTGTCCTCTGTAGTCTCCTGCTGTCTGATTACCAGGCAGTTACTGAGGCACACAGGACAGACTCAATGACTGCTGAGAAGAACTGCTCAGCAGGTCCTGGGGCAGGTTGAAGTTATTGTTTGTGTGTGGATGCTAGATGTTCATAGAGGGAGGGCATAGATCATAGTTACATAGCATTACGATAATAGTAATACTGATTAACTGATCATAATCTTTTTGGAAAACCATTCAGTTTATAGCAGACAGTAGTGGTGAAGAATGAAAAGCAAAACTTGTTGATGCAGAAATGTTTTATTTTAAGTAATGGTTATACAGAATATGCTGTATTTAAAAGACAGAAGCTTGATTCATGAGAAAAAATGTGTAATAAGAAGAACAATACCACAACAAATCAAATACTAGTTAATTAGTTATTGTTAGGATAAAACCCCGCAGACCAACCGAGAAAGGTCACACACAACAGACACATCACGTAAAACCAGCCCAGAAAATAAAGTCAAGCAAAAGTAATCATACAAAACACGAACATCAGTTTTACTATTGTTCTACTAAAATGTTAACTGCTGGTTATGAGGAAAGCATCTGAAATTATCAGCAGATGTTCACAGGGCCACACTGTTTTCCAGAAAATCCGGATCCAGGTACTGGTACGGGACGTCAAGGGTTGCATTTCTTTTCTTGATGCCTTCACTTAAGATTTTAAGCTCATTTTGAAACACTGCAATCAGGCAATTGGGAATTACCTCACAGAAATACTTCTCCCTGTATTGTCCGAGAGGAACCTGGAAATCAGTGACACATTTTAATCTAAATGTTTCTCAAACCCAGACTATGCAAATGTGGGAAATAATCACCATCATTCAGCTCCAGTTACCATTTAATCGACTTTACATGCAAAAAGTTGAAAAGAAATGTATGATGGTTAATCGTGATGACTTTAGAACTTACGAAGTCAAAAGGTGGCTTGCTGAGCAGATACACGGTGGCTGTGCCATTAGCTGATGTGTTGACAGCAGGCAGCGTCTGCAGCAGCGTGTCCACGTCTGCAGACCCTTTCTTCTCTGGTGGAGGACGTTGTAAGGACGTGGGGACGTTGGGCATCCAGGCACCATAATCATACTGCAGCCAATGGTGAACAGGTCATAGACGTGATGTTATATGAAGCACACGATACAACAGAAGAAAACCACTGTCATGATGGCTCAGACTCTTATTGTGAAGGGCTCCACCGGACACTCTCCCCACTCTCGTTAGCTTTGTTGTGATTAGCAACAGCCTTCACCTGTGCGACGCCATGATTAGCTCTTCTCACGGACTCGGCGGACCAAATGACCTACAGCCACTGGAATCCTCGTCTTCTCCATCCGTGAGTTTTGATCCTGTTTCCTCGAACCCATGTAGCAAAACGCTTCTAGTTCTCTTCGTTTTCCGCAACTCACTGAAGCTTGACAGAGACAGTTTTTGTCGCTGGCTGTTGCTCTGAAAACTCTCCCGACTCCCAGTGGTTGACATTTCTCCGCCACACTTTATTAGTTACTTCTGTTCTTGGACAAGTGAATTACAGCCGCTTTAAGTTAAACCGTCTGTTGTTGTTCTGGACTGTGGCGGGTTTTTCTGTGTAAATTAAACTTTCTCCCCGAACGCAAACGTGACAACTACTTTCATTCATATCAGTCAAAGACCAGTTTACATCAAGCTGAAGGAGGCATTAACTGATTTAAGTGCTAGTCCTCGCTCCTCACTTCCTGTTTCTGCAGCTACGCATGTTTATTAGTTATTATATTATAGTTGTTTGATCAACAGCACTGACGTTAAAATCCCACTGGGACTAGATGCGTGTTTCTGGGTGGTAACATGCAAACTGTACAAAAGCACAACTAAACCAAATTCCTACAGGAACTCGCCACATGTTTGTGTTCGGTTACTACTGACTGGAACGTCTCAACAAGTACTGGATAGATTGAAGCCTTTCATCCAGGATCGTCATCAGATCAGTACTTCAACCTTCAGGTACCTGCAGAGCTGTACAGACAGACAACAGCAACATTAAACCACCGTCCTGGTCCTCACCTGTCCGTTGTTCACGGCAGAGTGCTGGGCCGAGCAGGTGAAAATCACCATGGTAACAAACTTCACCAGCTCTTCCACAGTGTTAAACCTCTGTGGAATTCCTAAGGATTAAAAAGTAGAAGACAAGTTTGATGGAAAGTTACCTTGTGAAAATATGTTGCAGCAGAGGGAGTTTTTCATTTAGCCCCACCTGAGCTTTCCTGTGAAAGGAAGCCATGTTTAAAAATGTCACTAATCCAATCCTGCAGTTGAAGGTCATTCAGGACCGCGTTGTCAGTTTTATAGTAGAATTCGAGGATTCCTTTCACAAACCTTTAAGAAAAGAAGACCATGTAAAACCACTACTAGAACCCAGTGAGCTCCAACAGGCCTGATGGGTGTAGATGTACTTATGGATGATGTCCCAGAGCCTGAATCCATCATCCTTGTAGTAGAAGTGTTGCAGAGACTCCAGTCCACGGTCAGCAACGTCTTCCCGTATGCAGAGGGATCTGTACGTCAGAGAGGACAGGGATCTCTCCAGGATCGTGGTCATGGCTTCTCCACCTGAAGCTGTAAACTATGGAGAAATGCACAGGAATGGAACTGTTACAAACAGAAACCTTTGTAGCTGACGCTGTTCTGAGACTGTCAGTGTGTTTGTACCTTTGAGAAAACTCCGTCTGGAGATATGAGATATTGTCGAGCTAAGATGTTGATCTGCAGAGTGTAGCGAGTGTGAGGCATGAGGAGCTGCAGAAGAAAACCCGGTCAGACGTACATACAGTATATATATTTATGTGTCAGCATATTGTGCGTTGTCCTCCACGTACCTTGTAGAGGGGATGCTTCCTGGGAAGGTTGCGCAGAAGTGACACTGTAAAGACTTCAGCCAGCAGGTGAGTCCGCAGCAGGTGGAAGTTGAGCTCATGAACACTGAAATCTGCACTTCTCACAAAGGTTTTAGCCAGCAGCCAGTCGTACGTAGGGTCAGTGGGAACAAAGATGGGATTATCACTTCCTGGAGTCTGTTTCAGCTGCAGGAGAAGAAGGGATGAAGTTGATTCAGTCCTCAGCTCATTGCTGGAACCCAACGATACCATTTGGTTGTGACTGTCTGGTTGGTTTGAATGAAATCCAACGTTGGTTCCCACTAGGCTGTAGCTCCCTACTCCCAGTAACTCTCCCTTTCTCTGGACCTGTCCATAGCTTTCACCAGACTCAGAGCTGTTCTTCTTGATGCTCTAGTTGTCTCCTCTCTACCTCCTCACCCCAACCGGGGGAGGCAGACGTCCCCCCACCATGAGCCTGGTTCTGCTGGAGGTTCCTTCCACTAAACAGTTGTTTCTTGGTGCTGCTCAGTGGGATTTGTTTCCAGCAGTGTTCTCGTATTCTCTAAGGTCCCAACTCTACTTTGTAAAGTGTCTTTATCATTTTATTGTGAATTGGCTCAATACAAATAAACTGAATTGGATTAAATCGAACGGGAAGGTTCAGGAGAGAAGAACTTTATACTGGCTACAGGTTCTTGCAGTAAATATGTGGATGATGTGGAGTTTGAATAACAGCTTGGCTGTAGCTGTGTGTTTGCATTACGCTCACCTGGATAGCGAGTGGCGTGAGTTTGTTATCAGGCCTTTTGTGGAGCAGCACCATCGGAGCCATCAAGTACTGCTGTGTCCCATTAATGGTGTTGGCCTTCAAGCCGTCCAAGTTCTTGTAGTCACACAGGAATATGTTTCCTTTCTGTTTAGACACAGTGACGAGATATGTTTGGTTCCCACTCTTAGAATATAGACAATCATCATAGATCATCATTGTACCTTCATCTCATCTGCCAAGTTACTTTCATGGAGGTGAACCATGTCATCAGTGACAGGAAAGTTCTCCGGCAGAGCTGTACAGCGTTGGATCATCATGGGGTTGATGCCGTTCAGAAACTGGTTGGCGAAAAACGCGTCGTCCATCCAGTTCTTCTGGACGTAAGCTGAAAAAAGGATGAACTGAACCTCAGTGTATTTTAAAGTTGTTGGGTTTTTTTTTTTCAACTGCAATTTGCACCTGAAATAGAAAAAACAAACAAAGAATGTTTTAATTATGTTATGTGATATAGTACATAGCAAGTACATTAGCAAGAGTCTTGGTGTGTGGACGTCTGTGGTTCCTTCATGAGCAGAAGTGTGTGTATGTATATGTATATATATGTTATAACATACATACATACAGAGAGAGATTTAATCAAGACGTTACTTGATATGTCAGTAGAATGGCAGGTCATTATACGAGTGATCTCCTCAAGGTTTGGCCAATTCGTTGTGTCGTCAGTCAGTCCATCCAGTTTCAGCTCAATCAGCCTAGAAATCAAGAGCAACCTTACTGTCAGACCTTACGTGGGACACAGTCAGACTTTGAGGACCTCACCCTCACCCTTTAAAGGCTGTGTAGGCAAAATCTGCAGCCCTGATGAACTTGCAGATGGAGAACCACACCTCAGTAGGCAAATCAGTAATGTTTTCTGCGTCAACACAGTGAGGTAGTTTTTCTTTATACACCTTCCAGCTGTGAAAACAGAAACACACAAGAAGTGAGGCTCAGATCACTGAAATATAATTAACATGATACAAAAGTCGTATGACAGGAATTCATTTATTAAACCCTGGTATATGTAACTATGCTATGGTTCACTGCGTAGCATCAAGCTGCACAAGGTGAATTTGGGTGAAGATTGAAGATGAAGCTCTCACCGATAGTTTTCCTTTCGTTCCTTCAGCTCTTGGGAGTCAGTTTTCAGCCAAAAAGCTTGAATTTTACTGTGAACCCCATGACCTATGCAACCTTCATTGGAAAATGAAGAATCAAAAGAGATCAACGTTAAAGATCTAAGAAGTTGTTGTTTTCACCGTGATAGACTGAGCTCAGACCATAAGACTCAAATCTCAAACCTGTTCCTTCACTGAAGCTGTGCTCCTCACTGTCAGTGATCCAGCAGTAGACAGGAAACGTGTAGGTGTTGCCCTCTTCAGACTTCACCTCCACCTGATCGAGAAACCACTCGTCCTCTGGGAACATGTCATGAGGTTGTTTGTCCAGTTTTATCATAGTCTGGTCTCCAGTTGATTCAGGGCAGGACACAGTGACACTAGACACCTGGAGTAGCGTGAAGAATGTTTACAAGATATAAGTAAGAGTAAAGTTGAAGTAGAAGCAACAACATCCAAATGTGTAGGTGTTGCCCTCTTCAGACTTCACCTCTACCTGATCGAGAAACTGCTCATGTTCTGGGACCTTTACGTGAGGTTGTTTGTCCAGCTTTATCATAGTCAGGTCTCCAAGGGATTCAGGGCAGGACACAGTGAAACTAGACACCTGGAGTAGCGTGAAGAATGTTTTACAAGATATAAGTAAGAGTAAAGTTGAAGTAGAAGCAACAACATCCGAACGATGGTGGTGTTTTACTGCACATGTTGTCAGACTTACTTGTCCTTGGGCGAATGGAGTCAGTTTGTCCGTCTGGAGCTTTGTGCGTTCACTCTGCTTAGTTCTGCCCACCAGAGTAATGAAGACATCGATTAAGGAGGCGGAATCCTCATAGTCTCCTGTTTGGACAATTACTTCGTAATTCACCATTTTCTCTCTGCAACACAGAAGAACCCTGGTAGAGAAACACAGCATCCATTTGTTCTACATACGATATTAATATTACGATATATTATTATATTATTAACCCTAATGTCACAACAGAGGAGAGCACGACTACAACTGCATTTCTAACTTGTTAAACTTCAGCTGATAATTGCTTACCTCTGTTACCGATTGATGAGAAGACCAAGACGTTTCTTGATTCTCTTCTAGTGTAAGTAACTGTAGCACGTCTCCCTTTTTACCAGTCCAATGGGACTATACGTTGAGTTCACGTGATGCTGTACATACCGGTGGAACCAGCTTTGTGGTTTCATAGTTTGGTTTTATTTACCACCTCTATTACGTTTTTTCAAATCAAGTGTCCTGCTTGACACAGAGATTTGTACCTATGGAAGTTGGAGGCCCACAAGAAATATTTAATTTGTGTGAGATGCCCATAAAGAGTCCAGATAAAGTGCATCTGATATTTTATTCTCTGTTTCATTGTGACCTCACAGACTGTGCATCCACCATTAAGCCATGGAATCATTCCCCTCTGTCCATCGTATTGTCCAGGCTTTACTACGCTATGACGCTGCCATCACTGTCTATTTTTTGCTTTTGTATGGTGTTTTTGACTTTTATTGTGTTTGATTGTCTTTAACGCTAATTCTTCTGTTTGGCTTTAATCCATAATGATACATTTTTATTGGTTGGGTTCACATGACTCAGACTCAATTTTGGGTCGCAACTCAGTAACGAACCAGGTGTAAATATAGACTAGAATAACTAACACAGTGACACATAACAGACACACATCTATAGAAAGTCTTTTATTAACCCAGCTTCTTGGACTGCAGGTGGAAGCTGAATGAAAAGTATCTTTAAGTTTTCATTACCTGGATGGACACAAGAATTAAAACAACTAAACAGTAGAGATGCTAAAAAAGAGCCAATAAATCATCAATCTTGTGATAATGGCTATTTATTAGTTAAATTGGTTTTACTGAAAGTAGTGGAACCGTGTCTGTCACTGATGTTTGATGAAGAGCAGAATCGGACACAGCGATGAACACGTACAAATACAATGAAGTTGTTCAGTGCAAACACAGAAAAGAGTCGGTTAAGAAATTTCATTAAATAATGGTTCAAGCATGAAAATGTTCAACTGTAAACGTTTGAATATAATCTAAAATATAAGTTATTGTACAGTGGACAAAAATACTAAATGCTTTCAATATGAACCTTTACTCCCTTAATGCTTGAACATAACTGAGATGTACATAGTTATAGGATGAACGACAACAACGCTGCAACCAAACTGCAAAGAAACACGAATGTGTTTATCTTCTCATGGATCTGAATGAAAACGAAAGGACGGGATTCCTGAGATCATTTCTTCATAGTTAATGCTTGTTAAACTGGTTCAACACCAACTGCTTTATGTTACTCAAACTGACTCTAATCTTCCTTTACCAGAATGTGAACGGCATGGAGTCATTGTGACCCGCAGAGATATTTAGAGAAACTGGAAGACGAACAAAGAAGCTGTTGTGTGTTTTATGGAAGAAACGATCACGTTTTGACAGCTTCCAGCCAAAGCAAAGACGGAAACATTGTCTTTTATTTTGGGGCTGATTTGTTTGAAAGTTGGCGGCGATGTGACTGCTACTATCAATTTGGATGATTTATCCTGATGAATCTACAGATTACCAATCAGATTAACGACCAACACCGAGGGGACTGGACTCAGCTGTAGCTGCCAACCACTGCCGCGTTCTTTATAAAGTCAACAGGACATCGCTGTTAGGATGTAAAGAATAAAAGCCACTACATAACTGTGTCCCGTGGTGTTTTTTTATAATAAACACATAATGGATAGTAACAGTCCAGTAGCAGTCGTCTGTTGTAGCATTTGCTGTCCCTGTGTTTTCTACCATAAGTCATGATTATCCTGCAATAATAAAAGACGTGAATGTCAAATACAGATTGTCGTTGCTACAGAGTTGTTCTTCATCCTCTGTGCTGCTGTTGCAGGAAGTAAAAGTATTGAACTATGAACTTGAATTTGTGATGATCATCTTCAACCAGACTGAGGGTCTCGCCCGCTTCCTCCCTCCAGACAAATGTGAGAGTGTAGTATGGGACACCTCCCACCAAAATGATTTTGACAGTTCTAGGTGAGACCCCCCCCCCCCATGATATAATAATTAATAGATTATTAATAATAAAAAAACTGGTAATTTAATGTGACATGGTTTTTTATGTTGGGTGTTGGGTGTTTACTCTCCTCTGGGTTCATCATGCAGCTGCTGCTGCATCAAAGTGGTGCAGTGTGTGCTCCCCAGGGGGAAGGGGAGGTTGATGTGGGGGGAATAAACAGGAATTGACAAAAGTGAAGAATGAGTTCAGAGGTAAAATAATGTTAGCGTACTAGTTTTTGTAAGTGGTAACAGTTTCTAACTTTAAAAAAATAAATAAATAAAATAAAAACGTGCGTATTTCTGTAAAAACAAACAAACAAAAAAAACAGTAAACCAAACTATATTTCTCAAGGCCCCTGAGGTTAAATTAAGCATAGACACATCGTGTGAAATACTGAGCTAATCGTTTACGTTTATGATGAAAGAAAAGTGTTTCTGAGGAGAGTTTCATGTTAGTTCATCCTTCTCTTGGCTCGTCATGCTGCACTGTCAGTCTTTGTAGTGTTTGACTTGTGGTCAAGGAGGAGGGGACGGCTCTGGATGGGGGGGAGGCGTCGGTGGACAATGTGTCTCTGACTGATCGCGATAAATCCTAAGGTCTGAGGGAAAAAACGGGTAATTTAATGTGAAATATGTTTTTTATTATTGTGATGACAGAATGGTGTTTTTGAGGAGAGTTAGGTGTTTATTCTTCTCAGGGCCCATCATGCTGCTGCTGCTGCATCATTGAAGTTGGTGTAGTGTGTGTGACCTGTGGGCGAGGAGGAAGGAGGAGGAGGAGAAGGAAGGAGGGGTAACGTGAGGAGTGACTCTGCCTGATAGCGATAACTCCTAACTGGGAGAAAAACAGTCTTTTAGACAGACACAAAATGTTCAATGTTTCACGTGAAGAATGTGGTCAGGCTTAAAATAGTGAATGGAAATGTTATCAAACCGTTGAACGCAGCATCATCGTATCCATGAAAGAAACAGTATTTCACAAACTAATGCTAAAGTAGTAGTTTTACAAACATTTCAGCTTCTACCATAAAACAAAATAAAATACTTATTCACATACAGAATTCTGAAGTAAAAAAATAAGCATAAGTACAGATACCTAGTGATAAGTTTTCCTAAGAGAAGGTTGAACAGAAAACTCTGTCAGCCAACAGATGTTCATGTTGATCTGAGCTGCGTTCATCAGCAGGTTTGGAGACGCAGACCTGTAGGAATCAACGGCTGCCGTCAGGCTCATGTTAGCGTTAGAACACACATCTGTTAGCAACAACTGAAGGTGATATTTAAAGTCCTTCCTGTAACACTGGACGCTCCCATGATGGCATCTAGAGAATCTACTTTGTCAGAACTCAAGAATGTTGAGCTGCAGGCTGGATGCTGACACTGGGGACATCAACATGTGGGATTTGCTGAAGAAACGCACCTTCTGTCAGGTTAAGGAGCGACTCCTTAAATACTTGCGTTTGTGCCAAGCTCCACTGACTGCAGTGTTTTCTACAGGTCATGTTAGAGCCGCATTCTTCATTATCAGAAATCCTCACTAGACACATGAAACGAGTCCCAACACATGATTCAAGCTGAGTGACGTTCCACATCCATAGTCAGGTTTCACTTATGTAGACGTGTATGTTGACTAGTCACATTTCAAAATGTCAAACGTCTTGTTGACTTGCATAGTAAAACTAACGTAAGATATCACAACAACGAAAGAGAAACTGGAAGACGAACAAAGAAGCTGTTGTGTGTTTTATGGAAGAAACGATCAAGTTTTGACAGCTTCAAGCTAAAGCCAACAGACAAACAACACTGACGCTGTCAACATTCCACCTGCAGCCAAGCTGTTGTTGTCAGTGTCGGTGCCAGTGGGGATGAGACCTTCTGCATTAGACTAGACTACAGGTGGGTATTAGAGTCAAACCCGGATCAGCCAGACCATAAAGGCTTCATGCAGGAGACCCACTCCTCAGTTATTTGACCACGGTAAACGTCCCAGCATCACGGAGAGAGACTGAGGTTTCTGCTGCTCCACTGGAACAGAATCCACACGTTCTGGACCAGAGCGTTACCATGTGGTGGAAGCTCAGAGTAGAACAATGAAAGTGAATCAGAACCACTCACTAAGAAAATTCACTGTGAATGCTGTAAAGCTGAATTTATTCCCAAGAACTGTTGATTGTAGCTGGAGAGTTTAAGAAGTTAAACTAGCTGTGCTAATCTAACCAGCAGTTGGTTAGTTAGTTAGTCTGCTGTGGGACTAGTCTGCACTGCAGGTTCAAATCCCATTGGAGACTAGACTTTTAAGAGTGATGTTTATTGTCAACACATTGAATCCGAATGTTCTGCTTGTTGTAACAATGCTTCTAAAACTTCCGCAATGTCAGGAAAGTCTTGCGAAATTCTATCATGTTTTAGGGGTTTTCCACACTTTTACTGTTTGGAACAACTCAACTGTGTTTTCTTTAATTATTTTATTATAAATACCTCTTTAATATTATTACATTATGCATTTTTTAGTAATATAATAAATAATAATAATAAACCAATCAGGGCTCATATCAAGCGTAACTTCCACTGATCTCAATAAGTAAAAGTGACATCGTGTCGTGTGCTCCGTTCATCACAGCTTGAAGCTGAGCAGCGCCCTCATGTGGACAAACCGCTAATGACACTCAGCGTCTTCTGGACTAACTGTTGCTCGTTTTCTCTCTGAGTCGATCTTCGTTGAAATCGGGTCGTTTCCTAGGATTTGAGCAGTTTTAGACTCTTGTAAATGTTTAGAGCTGGTGACAGATGCAGCTGCTCGTTGCTTTGAATCTTCCACTAATAGTTTATTCAACTCAGGCGTTATATAAACATAAATATGAATATTTGGACTTTACACATATTCCTGTTGTTGCTGATCAGCAGTAAGTTGTAAACTCTGTTCTTGACTTGAATGTTGGCTGTTGCTTTACTTTAACAACGTTCATCTGGATCAGAACCTTTTAGTTTGTCACTAATTTTAATTCACTGGTTACTGTTGATACACGTTTATAGTCTCAGATCAGACCTTGGTCCAAAACGAGGCCAAACTGGGTATAATTCAAATAACTGACTGTAAGAACTTATTTTCTGGAGCCTGATTTATTGCAGCTATTGGCTGCTACATCCAGTGGATGTTAACATGGAGCAGGACTTAATTTATCAGTTCACTAGAATTTATTCAGTTTTCATATTGATTTTTCACTTTGTCACTGTCTCACCAGCAGATAAACCAAGTGTGGATTTGCTTGACTTCCATAAATGAACATGGATCAATGCTCTAATGAGGAAAGTGTCTGAGCCGTTGACTCTCGTTGTGTCTCATCGGCTCCATCATGTCACCATGTGAACATCGTGATGCTAAAGGGACTGAATGTGGCTTTTCTGCGCTGAGGTGGAGTCCTGTGAACCCAGGACAGGCCCAGTCCAGCTAACTCTGCTATTCATGCAGGGACACGATGATGATGTTGTCTAACAACAAATCAGTTCAGAAATGATGTGACTGGTTCAGTGATCGTCGTTGAACCTGTTTGTTCTTGTGTTAAACCACTTCCGTCCACCACCAGCAGGGGGAGCACTTACTCCGGGTTTCAGTCACTAACTGAATTCTCTCTGAAGGAGAGGGAATATTTAGAATTAGCTCAAAATTAAAATATTTTTAATCGAAAATATTTTGGTACATTTTTCTTTAAAATTACCTCATCTCTGACGTCACATTCTTCTGATAAATGTCTTTGTCCAGGAGCTTGAAGCTGTCGCTTCACTGTGTCTGTTTAATCCACTAGGTGGCGCTGAAGCAGCGCTGTCATGTCTGTTCTTTGGCTCCATGTCCAGGGAGGGAGGTGGAGGAAACGCTCCAGAGTTTGTCATCAAGGTTTGTCAGTGAGCTGCAGTAGTTGAAGCTACAGACTCTCATCATGACAAGACGAGGTTCACACACGGAGCCAACGTTTAAAGCTCAGACACCAGCTACACAACATCAACACAACCAACATTAGAGTCACGTCAGTTACTACAAACCCTACATTCAACACATGAAGCTGAAGGACATTAATATTGAACATTTACATACATTAATACAGAACATGAGGTAGAACATTTAATAAAGTGATAACAGTTCACATTTAACATCTGTCTAATAATATAATGGACACAGTAAAGATGAAGATCACATTTTCCTCCAAAGTCAAACCAATGGTCACTAACTGAAGAACAGGAAACACGTCTGAGTCAGGAAGGAGAAGAATAAATATGATGAGTAGCCTCAACTGAGAGGCTGTTGGTCCATGAAGCTCAGAGATGAAAACTCAAACTGGTTGGTGAAGCTTTCAATGGTCACGATCCATTGACTGAAGACTCAAACAATAAAGGTTTATCTAAACTCAGTCCTGGTCCATCATCTCTCTCTCCCAAAGCAGCTATAGACAGTCAGCAGAGCTACTGTAACTACTGCTACCAGGCCCAGTATCAGTATCAGTATCAGTATCAGATCATAAACATCTAAAACTATTTAACAATCGAAGGCTTCCGTGTGTTTATACTTGTACTGTACATGTACTATACTTTTTTGTGCCACTAGGTGGCGCCTGGAATGAGTCAGTCGCTGCTTTTAAAGCATTTTACTGACACCAGTTGAGCTAAAGTCATGTTGTTGTCAGATCAATTTTTCTTCTGCTTAAGGTGAAGGTAACTTAGTGTTTTAGCTGATTTGTCCTGAATCCACCATCAGTGTTACAGTATCTAAGTTTATACGATGACAAATGTACAAATCATGACAATAATCCCAGCTGCAGTTGGTGAATGTTACACTGAGGCTTCAAGTCTTTTTAGGTTCATCAGGAGTGTTTGACTAGTTTCTCCAGTGTTTCTCTGTGGTTTGTTGTTCATTCTTCAGGCGAGTCTGTTCATGTTGTAGCTTGTTTCTCTGCCGCTCAAGAGTCATATGTAGTTCATACCTGGATCCAGACAAACGGTTCATTACAACGTTTTATCAGCAGGCTCCATAAAAATCTAAACTCTATGTCATTCCTCAGATGGAAAGTGAGCACATAAGGTAAAAACGCAAACCTGGTTGTGGTGGAGAGGTTCAGTAGCTCTGAACATGGAGTCACAGGAGGGTTCGAATCTCTACAGAGACGAGCTGTGGATAAGCCTTGATCCAGTAACTGACTTCCAGCCAGGATCTAACCCAAACTATTGAAACTCTACTTCAGTTGTTGTGTTTGGTCTGCACCATGAGTCTTTAAGTAGGAGAGACACTCGCAGGGTGCGGCCAAGTTTGTGTTCAATGACAAATATAGCTGCTACTCTGAAGTATATAAAAAGAAACTTGACTCCTTGAGTTTACTTGGGGTCGAGGCTCCTGGATTTGCGACCTACTGACGCACAGTCGTCCTCTGTAAAGAGAGAGATTTAACCAGCTCGTAGATCGATAGGACCCGAACCCACGGGTCGTTACAATATACAGTATATGCTAGTTGACATGAAACCGGTCCGTGGAGCAATAAAGGTCGTGGACGATGCAGATGTTCAACTGATGGAAGTGATGAAACCACTTCTATTTGTAGCCAGGTAGATGCACTTGAGAGAGAGGGACGATACAGGTTACGCCTTCTCTCTTTATAGATGCTTATAGTGGCAAAAGGAAACAGCTGTGACCTATAATTTTATTTATCTACGTCATCTTGGGACTCTCACTCAAAGATCTTGTCATTTTGGAATTTTAAATTAGCTAATGGATCCCCACACAGTTAAGACATCATTAAATACGACATGAATGTGATAAAAAAAAAAAGCTCGTCTCCAACAGGCTACATACGTTTGCATTTCTGTGTTATACTGTGAGGTGCACTTAGTTTGTAAAGTGCCTGGAGATCTTTTCCTTTCAGCTTCTCTCTTTTAGGCGTAGCCACAGCGAGTCCTCTTCCTTCATTAACCCTGTCCTCTGCATCCATGTGTCTCCTCTGTGGTCCTCCTCTAGACCTCCTGCCTGGCAGCTCAGCATCCGTTTACCGATATATTCACAATCTCTCCTCTGAACATGTCCAACCACCTCAGTCTGGTCTCTCTGACTTTAGTGTTCACACTAACATCTCTGTCTGTATTATTAGACAGATGTTAAATGTGAACTGTTATCACTTTGCATTTACTTTAAATTATGTCTACTTCATATTATGTAGACATGTGTGCAATTGTGTTTCATCAGACTGGTTTCATGTGAAACTGGACGGACGTCAGTGTTTTGTTGACGTAGGTCAGGTCAAAGGTGAAGAGCAGTGAAGGATTCACGCAGACGCTGACTAGTGTTAAAGTCTGTTTCGGGTTTAATGCAGCAGGAAACAGCTTCACCAGAGGCTACAACTAAACAAGCAGCGTCACAGAGAAGTTACGTCTGTAACGTCCCAGTAAACTGAGCAGTGAATTGATTGAAAAACTAAAGGCCTGCTCTATGTTAACGTCCACTGGATGTAGCAGCCAGTAGAGGTCAGGTGTCAGGTGTCAGTCTCTACTTGTCTGCGCTGACGTCTTTTTAGAGGCTGCTTTTCCTCTCCCCGTTTGGATAGTTGGATATTTAAAAAAGGTCTTTGTTTTTAATTGTTGAATATCTAAGATGTCATGTAAACGGAGCTGGTTCTATTGAGTCGCTGTAGTTTTCACAGCAATAATAAAACATAAAACCCATGCATTAATTAAGGACACACTGATTTTTCTGCCATCTGGCGGAACCAACTGAAACCCACTGGAACACAGTGATATCTTAAGGGTACAGAAAAACAGGGTTTGTACTTTAAGAGAAAGTCGGGAAAATTGGGTCTAATAGTGTATAGTGATGCTGACTGGGCTTCAGACACTACGTGTGAGGTTTGTATATGATATGCGGCCTTACTCGTTGTATACGGTGGCAACAAAATGTTGTGTACGTCCTCGTTACCTGTATGTATAGTTTGAATAGGCTTCTTTTTTTCCAGAAAGATAATATCAATCCACGCTGTAATCCAGTAGATGGCGGTAATGCACTAGGAAACGATGCCTGTGGAGATTCTCAGTCAAGTTCAGTTGCTAGACCCTGTAATGGTGGAGGAGGATTCTCACCCACTCACTACCTTCAGCCCCCTCTGTTCTCACAACGAGCCCTTCTTTACAGGGTGAAGTGAAACCAGACTGGAGGAGAAATCTGGTCTGAACCTTCCCACAGACGGAAGCAGCTACAGGTGTTGAAACGTAAAGCGAAACGAAATAGAACATTTCCAGTTGCCATGATTCAACCTTTCATTTCAAAAATTTCATTTTTTATTTATTTATTTATTTATTTTACTTTTCTTTTATGATTAAAACTGCACTGGCTGCTTGACACTTTTATAATTTCGTTGTACAACATGTTACAATGACAATAAAACTCCTTGAACCTTTGAACCTTGAACCTTCAGACACTAGTAAATGTTGCCAACCACCCAAAAAGAAGACGGTCGTCACGTTTATGACTGCGGTCACTGAGCCTGGATGGAGTTATTCAATTTGTTAATGAATGATTCACTGCGTGGCCAAAGAAGTTCGGATCATTTCTGCCTTATCTTCGTTCCTGCGCTGAACAGTGCTCATCATGCTCTTTCACCTTGTCTGTACATCCAGTCTTCATTTCATTAAAACGTTGTTGGGTGTTTCTTCTGTTATAAAGTCTTTGTAAAGTTGCGCCTCTGTGTCATAGAAATTCGTCTATATACGCACAGACACACAAAGGTGTTGTGGAAAGCGGAAATGTTGTCTTTCTCTCACGCTGAAAAAATCTAACCTACAGGTTACGCAGTGAAAACCCATTGTTCTGCTCGTCTCTCGCTGGAGACCTGGGCTACATATAGTCTCACTGGTTGAATGCAGCAGAGCAGTAATGCATGTCAATGAGTGGGATGTCAACGCCAGGTTTGCAGCTCGACTAAAGTCCTGGATTCAAACCCTCCTGTGACTCCAGCTTCAGAACCACTGAACCTCCTCCACTGGATCAAGGCTCCAGGTTTGTGGTTTTCAGTCATTTCTTGTGTTCAGTGGTTTTTCTATCGGTCATTAACCAACCAGCTCGTGTCCAGCAGTTCAGCAGCAGCATGGAGCGATAAACTACGACCATCGGCTCATTCAGAGCTTTTTAATGTGGATGAAACATAGCTGCCGTGATTCAAACAGTAAATGTTTAGAAAACCACTAGGATGTGCTGATAGAATCTTCTAACATTTCTGAAGCTAAAGTCATCGCTAGAAGTAGCAGGTAAGTTTAAGGCTTTTATTTAGAAAGACGTTGAAGTTGGATGATGTTCGTGTAAACTCAGTGGCTGCAGTCAGAGCTGAATGGTTCCCTGATAAACGGGCTTGTTCCAGTGAAACCGTCAGAGGATTCACCAAAATAACTTTACTACATGAAAACCAAGACTTTGATGAGTCGCTGGTTCATGTTTAAGGACAAAGTTGTGGCCACAGCAGCGAGTTAGAAACGTTCCTGCTTCTCTCCCTAAACTCTGCTGTTCAGCTTCAGTGTTGATGTCTGAGTTAAATGTTTCTGTAGTTAAACCTCCTTCATGTGACAGTTTTCCTGTGATGCCTGCATTTCACCAGCAGATGTCGCCCTCATCACATAAACCTTTGATGGAGTATTTCTCTCTGCTTCACGTCTGGACTTTGCCCTTTGACCCCTAGTGTCAAAATGAGCAAAGCAAAGTGGACAGTGAGTGTTTAGTGAGTGACAACTATATAAATATATAGAAAATATATTCTCTTGTCATAGGAAGGAGATGATCTTCAGGATCCTGCTGCTCATCAGCTTCATCTCATGCGTCTCTGGTTCGTTGACTTTTATCTGTTTGTGTCACTGAATCAACCTGAGAAATAAGATTTGAAAACACATCATGGACACGTGAACCTGAGGTTCTCTGTGTTTCTGCTCCACAGCATCATTAGTGGTGAACGTGACCCAGACCTACTATCAGGCAGAGCAGAACCACAGCATCACACTGGAGTGGACCTTCACACCCAAACCTGACACGTCCATCACCTCAGTCTACGTCTACTGTGACCTGTTAACTGATCTCAGAGACTCAGTCCTGTTTAGTCTCCATGAAGGTGTTGAGGCCTCAGAGTCTCAGGATCAACAGTTTTCAGGACGAGTCCAGTTTGACAAAGACGTCCTCAGAGAAGGACGACTCAGACTCCAACTGTCCAGACTCAGGACTGATGACTCTGGACGGTATGAGTGTAACATCAGAACATCTGATGGTTGGAACGTTGGCAGATGTCGACTCAACGTCACTGGTGAGTTGGTTTAATTTTACTGTAGCTGCTGAGCATCTGAAATACAGATGAATTTAGCAGCTGTTCATTAATGTAGTGAGTTGGTCCAAACATCACTGAGTTAAAGCTCAGATCATCCACATTTAGATTCTATACATTAAACATCAACAGGGATTTTAATGTGTTTTCCAGCAGCTGCTGATCAGCCTGAAACTCAGAGACGACAACCAGAGGATCCACAACAAGGAACCAGACTCTACAGTGGATGGATACTGATGCTGATACTGGGCCTGGTACCAGTAGTTACAGTAGTTCTGCTGACTGTCTATCGCTGCTTCAGGACACAAACACTGAGAGATAGACGAGGGACCAGGACTAAGTGTGGATGAATCTTCATTGTTTGAGGCTTCAGTCATTGGATCCAGACCATTTAAAGCTTCATCAACCAGTTTGAGTTTTCACCTCTGAGCTTCATGGACCAACAGCCTCTGAGTTGAGGCTACTCATCATATTTATTCTTCTCCTTTTTGACTCAGACGTGGTCCGTGTTCTTAATTATTTTTAAGTGATGTTGTTAAACATAAACTCCTTTTAGACAGATGTTAAATGTGAATTGTTTTCACTTTATTAAATTATGTTCTACTACATATTATGTAGATGCAATTGTGTTTCATCAGACTGGTTTCATCGGAAACTGGTTCATTCGTTGTTGTTTCCTGTAAATGTTGACATTCAGAGTTAAACTGTTTAGTGTTGGCCTGCTGCTGCAAACCAGTGATAAACTCCACTCACACATTACTGATTCACGGTTGGCAACACGAGAAACTGAACCGAGGACCAACCAGTAGATCAGAGTCAGGGAGGGACAGTAGGTTGGACTAGAACAGAGGAGCAGACTGGAGGAAGTGGCTGGAATCTCAGGAGGCAGGTGCTTGGTTACATAGATCAAAGTCAGACAAACTGTCACACTTGAAAACAAAATCGAGAGTTTTAGTTTCTGTTCTCTTCACCATAAGATGACAAGTGTGAAACAAGTATTAAATCAGTGCTTGCGTTTGGTTGCTAACTAGACTCTGCTCGTGTTGCGTTCACTAGCTGCTGTTATATTAGGCCTCGTGTTCACTGTGTGTCAGTCTCTGCTACGTTTCCTTCCATGTCATGTATTGGAGCTGGTTCTATAGAGTCGCTGTAGTTTTCACAGCAATAATAAAACCCATGCAGAAATTAAGCACACACTGATTTTTATTTCTGCCCTCTGACAGAACCAACAGAATCCCACAGGAACACAGTGAAACGTGTGTTCAGATCTCAAGCTACAGAAAAACAGGGTTTGTACTTGAAGAGAAAGTTGAGAAAACTGGGTCCAGATACTACGGACAGACGCTGTTACCAACTCACTCTCTGAAGACTTTACTAACTAAACAGAGAACCAGGGGTAGGAACGCCTGAGCCCCTGGTACTACCGCCAGTCACCACTTGGTGACGCCAAACCTCACTAGAGGGTCGCTCGACCTGGAGCCTGGACCCTCTTCAAAAGACTCGCGCCCTCCAGGGGTTCGACACACAACCAGGCAGTGAACAAACAGAAACCAACGAAGAAGAACGTGGAACAAACAGTCGTCACGTGAGTGACGTTGACAGTGTCGAAGCGTGACGGCGGAGCGAAGTAGATGCTAACGTTAGCAAACGCTAACGATTAAAGCGTCATTAAAGGAGAATCTGACGTCGCTTGGACAGCGACTACTCAACATGGGCCGCAGCTCGTAGATAGAAATGAGCTGCAGAGAGAGAAGGAACCAGGGAGAAGCCAACTCTGAGAAAGAGGATAGGAAAAAAAACAATGAGTGGACGAAAGCAGTGGCGGGCAGGCGTAGATATGCTGTGGAGGGATCAGAGTGGGGAGAATCAGAGTTAGAGGAAACGTATAGTATGGATAAAAGCCAAAGAAATGATAGAATGGAGGAGAAAAGAGGAGAAGATGTTGGTAGCGATTGGCCGAAAAAGATTAAAAGTAGCAAAGGTGACTTGATGAGGGAAGAGATAAAACAAGTAGCGAATTCAAGATCATTCTGAGGTTTGCGGAGGGGAAGGAAATGCGACAACGAGTCCGGTCCAACTAACGACTGTAATAAATAATCAGGTCGGTGACATAAAGGTGTTGAGGGATGGTAATTTACTGTTAATTTGCAGAGATGAAGAACAAAGACAACAAAAACCGAAAGAAATAGGAAAGAATAAGGTGGTGAGTTCGAGTTGTGTGGGAAATGGAAGTAATTGGCATAAGGGAGTGATATGGGGAGAACCGGTTGGTGTAACTAGACGAAATCAAAGCTAACCTAAAAGGAGGAAGAGTAAAAGGAGTCCGGAGGATACAGGGAACCCAGGGGGGAGTGAGAACAGATGGAGAATCTGTTGTGATTGAGGTTGATGAGGAAGTGCTCCCCAATAGAGTCACATTAGGATATCTGAGCTACAGCGTTAGGGAATATGTGCCCAAGCCACTGAGATGCTATAACTGTCAAAGGTTTGGACATACTGCTGCAGTTTGCAAAGGAAGGCGGAGATGTGCAAGATGTGGAGAAGACCATGATTACGGGCAGTGTGACCGTGAGCAGCGACCTAAGTGCTGTAACTGTGGCGGAAGTCACAGTTTTGCCTACGGTGGGTGTGAAGTCATGAGACGAGGAAAGGAGATTCAACAGGTGAAAGTTTTGAGTAAGATCATCTATGCAGAGGCAGTGAAAAGAGTGAACCAGAGTTTCTGTAAACTAAAGAACACCAGACCATCTCGCCCTGTACACAATAGAATTGTCTGCTATTACAGCAGCTTTACAGTGGGTAGTCTGAAGGTTGAGTCATGGCAACTTCTTCTAGTTAGTAGAACTGTTTCTCCAAGGAATGACCAGGTTCTTCCGTTGGCTCTGGGTGTCAAGCTGTTCTGTTGACGAGACGCAGCCTTGTTGAAGGCCCATCTGGGGTAGCCACAGCCTGACACCCAGAGCCAACGGAAGAACCTGGTCATTCCTTACATGGCCGGAGTGTCTGAAAAGCTTAAAGGGATTTTTAGAAACTACAACATATCGTCTACTTCAAACCCACCAACACCCTCAGACAGAAGCTTGTGCATCCAAAGGACCCGACACCAAAACATAAGAGGAGCAACATAGTAAATGCAGTTCAATGCAGTGAAGAGTCTCTGAACTATACATTGGTGAAACCAAACAGCCATCACACAAGAGGATGAACCAGCACAGGAGGAACAAGACGACAGGACCAGTATCTGCCGTGTGTCTCCACTTAAAAGACAAAGGCCACTGAAGGTGGAGGCCTCAGACACAACTTGTCTCCATCTACCTGCTGCCCTTTCAACTATACCCAGGAAGATCAAGACCACTTCACAAAGGAGACACTTAACGACCTGTAATGGTGGAGGAGGAGTCACCTGGATGAATGAGAATCTCCACAGACATATTTACAGTGGGTAGAACAAACCAAACCAATTAAAGTCATTCTGTGCTCAGACTCCAGCTCAGTGTTAATATCTATTAAAACCTTTTCATCCCAAAGTAGACAGGATACAGTCAATGAAATATATGAATCTCTATTCAGAATACAAAAGTTAAAAATACCAGTTACCTTTATGTGGATACCAGCCCAGACGAAGTGAAGGGAACGAGAAATCAACTCACTGGCAAAGGAAACAAGCAGGACGTTATCATGGACATTTCTCTGAGCAAAGCAGAAGCAAAAACCATAATTAAAAGTAAAATCTTCAGCAAATGGCAACAAAACAGGCAACATCTGTATAACATCCAGAAAGAAGTGGAGAAGATGAGGCAACAGGAGGAAACACAAAGGAGGAGAATATAATATCACGTTAGGGCGAGGTCACACAGAACTGAATGAGTCACTGCAGCGAACAGGAAACACCAGACGGGTCTGTGTAGGTTCTGTAAAGCAGAGGAGTCAGTAGAACACGTTACGTCTCTGTCCAGCATAGAGGACAGAGAGGAGACATGAGGAGACACTGGAAATGGTTTAACCCTAAAAATCTGGAAGGGAAATCAGCAGATTCTCCCTGAACTTAGAGCAGATCAACAGCTGCTGTAAAGAACATAGAATAAGAGCCGACATCCAACTGACGTAAGCTGCAGCCTGGTTCCAAAGTACAACCAACGATGAAGCTTCTATTTCAGATAAACATTATCGAAACTTCGAGGCTCAAACTGAGCGAAGTTTCCATTTAAACTTTCTTTTCCATCTTGATTTTCAGGTTAACGGAGAGAATGAGAAAGTGAGACTTTTAGTGAAGCATCTGTTTCAGCTGTGGGTTGTTAATCAGTGGAAGGTTTCTCTCTCTCTCAATTGTTGTAAAATGAGTAAAAGTGACATCAGTTAAATGATTTTGAAGTAACTTGATACCGTCTGTGGTAGTTACTCCATGAAGTACTGCAGTGATTTTTAATCCATCTCATTAGTGAATATTTCTAAACATACACAGTCTATTGTGTCCAATTATCATCAGCATAAACATTTGACCATTTCCAGCAGTTTCTGTAAATGCCCTGAAAACTGAGGTTTTGATAAGAAGAAGAGTGATGGAAGGTGTGACCTTCAATGTCCTCCGTAACTTAGAGCTCTTTACTGAACTCACTCCAGTTCCAATCTTATTATCTTCACATATCTTCACATCCAATGTGGTTTGAATGGATACTGGCACAAACAGAAAATACTTTAACATGGTTCAATCCAGTGACGGCTGTTTTGACGTGCGAGGCTCAGTGGCCACAGTTGGCAGAGCTCAGTTCCATCAAAAAGTCATGCGACACATTAAAGTCATGTCATTTATTTAAATTCCTATATTCACCACATAAATCTTCAAACATTATTCACACAAAGGTTTAAATTCAGAACTAATGGACTGTGTCCATTATTTTAAAATGTTTCTTAGTAGACAGATGTTAAATGTGAACTGCTTTCACTGCATTCAACAAAATCTACTTTATAAAATATTTACATTGCTACATAACGTTGAAATAATCGAATACGTCGAAGAAACACAACAGTGATCATTTGGACCATCAGGGGTCACGAACGTTGGTAAAGACCAGGTGGATTCTGACTCTGCAGCTTAGGAACCTTTACTTACACCCGTGAAAAACAAAACAGGACGAACACACCACAACAAACAGAAGTGAAAACCAGAGTCCACAGGTTCTAGAGCCGCTAAACTGCAGATAAACCAAGTGTGGATTTGCTTGACTTCCATAAATGAACATGGATCAATGCTCTAATGAGGAAAGTGTCTGAGCTGTTGACTCTCGTTGTTTCATCGGTTCCATCGTGTCACCATGTGAACATCGTGATGCTAAAGGGACTGAATGTGGCTTTTCTGCGCTGAGGTGGAGTCCTGTGAACCCAGGACAGGCCCAGTCCAGCTAACTCTGCTATTCATGCAGGGACACGATGATGATGTTGTCTAACAACGAATCAGTTCAGAAATGATGTGACTGGTTCAGTGATCATCGTTGTTCTTGTGTTAAACCACTTCCGTCCACCACCAGCAGGGGGAGCACTTACTCCGGGTTTCAGTCACTAACTGAATTCTCTCTGTTTGGATCCACAAGCTCTGATGCATCAGGTTGTTTTGTTCTGTCTTTACTGAGCAGCAGCCAAACGATGAACGTTGTTCAACAACCTAAAACCATCAACAGCCTCGGTTGTTGTTATTAGGACGTCACAGAGCTGAAAGACTTAACTACAAACTAAAGGAGTTTAGAGTCACGTCCGTTATTTCAAACCCTACATTCACAACACATGAAGCTTATAGCATGAATATTTTGTACATTTGTACAGAACATGAGGTAGAACATTTAATAAAGTGATAACAGTTCACATTTAACATCTGTCTAAAAGGAGTTTAAGAGCCAACATCACTTAAAATAATGGACACTGTGTCCATTATTTTAAGTGAAGATGAAGATCACATTTTCCTCCACAAAGTCAAACCAATGGTCACTAACTGAAGAACAGGAATAATTGAGTCCAAGAATAAATATGATGAGTAGCCTCAACTCATCAACTTTCAATGGTCTGGATCCAGTGACTGAAGACTAAAGGATCCCTTTAAACTGAGTCCTGGTCCATCGTCTCTCTCTCCCAAAGCAGCGATAGACAGTCAACAGAACTACTGTAACTACTGCTACCAGGCCCAGTATCAGTATCAGTATCCATCCACTGTAGAGTCTGGTTCCTTGTTGTGGATCCTCTGGTTGTCGTCTCACATCTGGTCTCTGAGTTTCAGGCTGATCAGCAGCTGCTGGAAAACACATTAAAATCCCTGTTGATGTTTAATGTATAGAATCTAAATGTGGATGATCTGAGCTTTAACTCAGTGATGTTTGGACCAACTCACTACATTAATGAACAGCTGCTAAATTCATCTGTATTTCAGATGCTCAGCAGCTACAGTAAAATTAAACCAACTCACCAGTGACGTTGAGTCGACATCTGCCAACGTTCCAACCATCAGATGTTCTGATGCTACACTCATACCGTCCAGAGTCATCAGTCCTGAGTCGGGACAGTTGGAGTCTGAGTCGTCCTTCTCTGAGGACGTCTTTGTCAAACTGGACTCGTCCTGAAAACTGTTGATCCTGAGACTCTGAGGCCTCAACACCTTCATGGAGATGAAACAGGACTGAGACTCTGAGATCAGTTACCAGGTCACAGTAGACGTAGACTGAGGTGATGGACGTGTCAGGTTTGGGTGTGAAGGTCCTCTCCAGTCTGATGCTGTGGTTCTGCTCTGCCTGATAGTAGGTCTGGGCCACGTTCACCACTAATGATGCTGTGGAGCAGAAACACAACTTCAACATGTGAACCATGAGTCTTGTTATTATAATTATAATCAAATGACAGGTAACATGTAAAAAGAATCAGCAACAGCAAATGTTAAGTTGTTCAAAGTCTGAAAATCATTGAGACTGAGACAATAAAATATAAAGAGAAAACGAACCAGAGACGCATGAGATGAAGCTGATGAGCAGCAGGATCCTGAAGATCATCTTCTCCCTGCGACAAGAATCAACAACGTAAACTAAAGAATCAGAACAAATAGAATCTACAGATTTACAGCTAAAAAGATTTTTCCAGCAGAGTAACAGCTGACATTGTTTTCACAACAAATACACATCTACTCTAAACAGTGAGGCAGCTGCTGCTCCCACAAAGACTCGGGCTGTTACAACACGTTCTACTTGTTTTACATAGAAAGTGGTGCGTTTGGGTCCAGTCGCAGAAGAACGTGCTCTGTTCTGCCAGCAACCCCTTGATGGTGCGCATGTGTTCGGTCACTGTCTACAGCCGACACGCAAGACTAGAAATATTCTGAACCACTTTGTGTAAACACACTAAAACTACAACATACAAACACAATGAATACAAATATGAACAAACAATAAAACAGACACGTGTCAGTTTGTTTGTCATAAACACTTTAAATCTGTTCAATAGTCTGATCTCGATCCACTGAATCACAGACTGTGACGAGCAGGACGCTGTCAATTTCAGTAAATGTCCTTTGGTTCCATCTGCAACTTACTAAATGTCATTTAATTACGTTTTATTTTGAAATCCATCAGTTTCATCTTGTTCAGTAAACTACGTTCAGCTCTGATTGAACCACTTTTGCTTCTCTCCAGCTGCTTTTATCAGTTTTATCCAGTTGCTGTCGCTGATTCTTGGGTCACATTCATCATCTCAGCGTTTCTACAGCAAATGCTTCATCTAGTTTCATCCACATTAAAAGCTCTGAATGAGCCGATGGTCGTAGTTTATCGCTCCATGCTGCTGCTGAACTGCTGGACACGAGCTGGTTGGTTAATGACCGATAGAAAAACCGCTGAACACACGAAATGACTGAAAACCACAAACCTGGAGCCTTGATCCAGTGGAGGAGGTTCAGTGGTTCAGTGGTTCTGAAGCTGGAGTCACAAGAGGGTTTGAATCCAGGCGTTGCGCCTATTTAAGTCTAGTGAGTGGCCTAATTAAGGGGCGTGCACACATATTTTCTCACTATAGACAGTCATGTACTCTGTACTATGACTAACGGTTATGTCAGCATATACAGGTGCAACAAAAAGTACATGATTAAATATATTGGTGTACATTTATGTATACATAAATGTATTTAAATACATAAATACATTTATGTATTCATGTATTTAAATACATAAATGTATTTAAATTACATTTAAAAAAATTAAATTACATTTATTACATTTATGTATACATAAATGTAAATTTTTTACAAATAGTCCCAAATAAACTATACAAAAGAAATAAACAGACTGTGCTGAACTTTCACCATTTTTTCATTATGCTGAATAAAAACGTGAAAACGTTTCATGTTTGTGCAGTATTAGTTTAAACAGACTGTGTTTCTATTGAAATCCATGTAATCACAAAGGGTTCACATACTGTTAATATATGTGGGACATACACCACATATTCCTCAAACACACACCTGTTAAATGTGGTGGTTCATCACAAGAATTTACAAAATCATTAAATCGTGGTTTTGTCGAGTTTTATCACATTGTACATAGTACAATAAAACTGTACTATGTTGTACCTTGAGATGTGATAAGAGTACAACATAGTACAGACTCAGCAAACGGGTTCACACCAGATCAGCAACAGTTTCACTTTCTAGTTTCAAGTTGACGCTTGAGGCAGATCAGGTCCCCCCCAGCCCACACACACACAAAGATAAGATGAGGGACACAAAGAGGGACAGTACAATAAAGCTAGATAGACTATAGAGTTAACTATTAACCACGATGGCAGAGTCACTGATATAATTCAAGGATAAAACAGGATCGATGACTGAAGTGTCTGCTGAGATTATCTGTGTTCTTCTTCTTTTTCTTCTTCCATGGAGCCGCTGTGGCCACAACTTTTCTACTAAAGAAATATCACAGTTTGAATCAAGTCAGCTACTCTTTAATTTGACACATTTCTCCAGCTCTCAGATGACACTGACACAGCTTCAGACAGGATCAGCTTCTGGAGAGAATGAAAACAAGCCAGTATTTCTCTTTGCAGCTGATGTCACAAACACTGCTGCTAGTTTTTATTCGTTTTCGTTGGGACAGCAGTTATATACTTAGTTATACTTGATCGTGCACCAGAAGCTAAATGGACCCACTGTTTTCTCCAGTGTTGCTTTGCCCACACATCTGGAATCACTGATTCTGGAAGTTTCCACTGACAGCACTTTAAAGGGGCAGTGGGGCAAACTGGACCTAGGCTCCTTCTGGATTCTAGTCTCAAAGGAGAAGCCATGTCTAGCGCTGAGGGCTGTGAGACGCCTCCTTCCATGTACAACTACAGACTTGTGTGAGTCAGGATTCTCCATTTTGGCCACAACTAAGACTGAAGCTCGCAACAGACTCATTTTCTGGTTTCATTGCACAACTTCTCCCGAAGCTTCTATTTTATATATAAATTATAGATATGATATATCACAGAATCTAAACTTCGATGTTTACATTTAAACGACTTTATTTCATGTTCTTCTACACCTTGATTTTCAGGTTAAACGCAGGAGAGAATGAGAAAGTGAGACTCAGTAGCTGATTCCTGTTTGCTTTGTGTGTGTTCGTGCTTCTCGCAGCTTCTGCTTGTGGTAGATTCTCGCCTATCTGGTTCATTGTTGCAGCCCCTGTTTCGCACTGTCTTTATTTGATAGATGAATAGTGTTGAAGCGCTGAATCCACCTGATGCTTCCTAGTTGGTGCCGGCGGGTCATGACACAGACCTTGATTTGATGCATTGTGTAGAGTCAGTCCAACGCCTCATGTCAGTTGGACTGACTCCAGTACAGCATTAGAGCAGAGAGGAGTGAACACATGGCTTTAAACCATGAGACCAGAGTGAACAGCTGATCCAGATGTGAATATGATGGTGCTCCTCTGTCAGTCGTGACCAGTTCCAGCTGTGGTTAATTCCTGCTGTGTAGCTCTAAGCTTCCCTCTGTTTCTGTCCTCGTGTCTCGTTGGTGTGATGGTTACACTGGTCCCGTCTTGTTGCGTGTTAGTCGTCCAGCTGCTCTTCTGTTACTTGGGGGATGTGGGTCTGTTAGAAGACTGATGGTCGTAACCTCGTCAGTGCTGTATTATTTAAGTACTGACTCGTTCTGTCTGCTTTGCTGTGATCGTTGGTTCCTTGTGTCTGTGGCCAGTTCTGTTGTTTTTCTGTGTGAATTGACCCGTTTGTCATGTGCGTCGTGCTTTGGGTCTGTAACTCAGTCTGTGGTCTGCAGGCTCAGCTTTTAGTGTCTCTGTGTCCCATTAAACGTTATTTACTTTATAAAGTGAGTCTGTAAAGCAGTGACTAACCTGTCGGCTGATCCTGATCCCTGTATCTCCACCAATAGACCTGGACTCCAGTGTTTCCTACACTGAACTGTTCTAACCTGACCCAGTGTCAGGTCTGTTTCTGACTCTGACACCAGAGCAGCATCAGTTTCTCTTTCCAGCTCTGATCAGAGAACAGTTTGGTCTAAAGTGCAGACACAGACCAGATGCTAGAGCAGCTGGGCAGCTTTTCCTCAGCTCCCTGGGTTTGATCACAGGTTTGGACTTTTACATGTAGAAATGTTTGTATGTAATAAAATTAACAAAATAAACCTTTAATAAACTGGAGGAAAACAAGTTGTTAAAGAAGTACACTTAAAAGCACTGAGAACGTTAAACACAGACTCACCAGTAACTAGAGAAGCTACAGCAAAGCAAACTATGGCAAACGATCACGTGGCAACTAACAGAGAAAGTAGGAAAGTCAAAGCACCAAACACTACATGGCCTGGATCCCGAGCTGAGCTGAGACGTGTCTGTGGTCCTTCGTGAGGCTTAGAGAGCAGATCTGTCATCACGTTGCTCTGCTCCATGTGTTGTTCCTGTGACAGTGGGCCTTCCTCTCCACCAGGGGGAGGTGTTTTCTTTGTTTCACCTTCCCCTCGGTTACCACACTACTTGCACACCTGTCAGTCATCATCATCACCCGGACATTTATACTCACCCAGATCCGTCATTCTGTGCTGGTGTGTCTTCCCTGCAATGCTTGTTTGGTTAACTCTCCCTCTTCCCCGACCTCTGGCTTTAAATCTACCATAGTAAGTGTCTAGTTTTCGTAGACTTTTGTAGTTCCTGCCTGGCAGCGATTTTGTGTTCCTTAGAGTAACGTTAGTTTTTCTCCCGCTTGCGGACTTTTTCTGTTGATTAGTTAGTTTAGGGTTTTGTCTCTTAGTTCTATCGGCACTGTAGCCTTCTTTGAGTTTGTTATTTCTAGCATCTTAAATTTAGTATTCTCCAGCTCTGCTGTGATCCTTGGTTGTTGTTAATAAATTGCTTTTTGTTTAAACTGAGTGTTTCCCTCTGGGTTTATTTGCGCCTGGGTCCGAGCCCTGCTCGTACACGGAGTGTAACAGTTCCAGCTTTTTCTCTGTATCTGTCCTTGCCCCTCCTGATCCCATACTTCAGCTCCCACTGCACTCTTTCCAGCTCCTCCTTATCTCCTGAGAAGAAAGCCTGCTTCTGTCTGTGGTGTAATGGTTGAGCAACTGCTTTCTGCTCTAAGAACCTTGAGTTCAAATCTCACTGTGGCCATGCTGTAAAAGTAAGATAACTGATACTTTTAATCATGTTAACATGGAGCAAAGTGTCTGAGCTGTTAACTCTCCAGCTTCAGGTGTCGATTAACTCGTCTTCTATTGTTGTGTTTAATCAGGGACCTGCTGTTACCTTGTGGCCGGTACCACAGCCGTTCATGTTGGAGGAGTCCATCAGAACCTTCTCTGATCCAACACCACAGACGGAGCCTGTTGATTGTTTCCACTTATTCCAGCTGAACAACGGTTGAACTTCTGCAGCACAGAACCACTTGATACCAACCAGTCACTAAATATTTAGTAGTAGTTTAATGTCATTTGGCTCCATGTGAATACAAGGAAATGAACTGAGTCCAGTTCAACACGTGTTTATGGTTCAGTTTATTCCCTGAAACATGAAGCTGATCAGCTAATATGCTGCAGCAGCTGCTTCTAGTTGAGTCTTTGTCTGTTCCAACCAAATCCATGAATCTACTGTTTACTGGGACGTTACAGACGTAACTTCTCTGTGACGCTGCTTGTTTAGTTGTAGCCTCTGGTGAAGCTGTTTCCTGCTGCATTAAACCTGAAACAGACTTTAACACTCGTCAGCGTCTGCGTGAATCCTTCACTGCTCTTCACCTTTGACCTGACCTACGTCAACAAAACACTGACGTCCGTCCAGTTTCACATGAAACCAGTCAAGTGTTTCAAACCAGAAAGGAAATGACCTTCAGCCACTTGTCTGGATAAATGTCTTTGTCCAGGAGCTTGAAGCTGTCGCTTCACTGTGTCTGGTTTAATCCACTAGGTGGCGCTGAAGCAGCGCTGTCATGTCTGTTCTTTGGCTCCATGTCCAGGGAGGGAGGTGGAGGAAACGCTCCAGAGTTTGTCATCAAGGTTTGTCAGTGAGCTGCAGTAGTTGAAGCTACAGACTCTCATCATGACAAGACGAGGTTCACACACGGAGCCAACGTTTAAAGCTCATAGACACCAGCTACACAACATCAACACAACCAACATTAGAGTCACGTCAGTTATTACAAACCCTACATTCAACACATGAAGCTGAAGGACATTAATATTGAACATTTACATACATTAGTACAGAACATGAGGTAGAACATTTAATAAAGTGATAACAGTTCACATTTAACATCTGTCTAATAAGAGACAGTTTAACAACATCACTTAAAATAATGGACACAGTAAAGATGAAGATCACATTTTCCTCCAAAGTCAAACCAATGGTCACTAACTGAAGAACAGGAAACACGTCTGAGTCAGGAAGGAGAAGAATAAATATGATGAGTAGCCTCAACTCAGAGGCTGTTGGTCCATGAAGCTCAGAGGTGAAAACTCAAACTGGTTGATGAAGCTTTAAATGGTCTCGATCCAGTGACTGAAGCATCAATGAGGTTCCCTTTAAACTGAGTCCTGGTCCATCGTCTCTCTCCCAAAGCAGCAATAGACAGTCAACAGAACTACTGTAACTACTGCTACCAGGCCCAGTATCAGTATCAGCATCAGTATCAGTATCAGTATCAGTATCAGTATCCGTTCACTGTAGAGTCTGGTTCCTTGTTGTGGATCCTCTGGTTGTCGTCTCACATCTGGTCTCTGAGTTTCAGGCTGATCAGCAGCTGCTGGAAAACACATTAAAATCCCTGTTGATGTTTAATGTATAGAATCTAAATGTGGATGATCTGAGCTTTAACTCAGTGATGTTTGGACCAACTCACTACATTAATGAACAGCTGCTAAATTCATCTGTATTTCAGATGCTCAGCAGCTACAGTAAAATTAAACCAACTCACCAGTGACGTTGAGTCGACATCTGCCAACGTTCCAACCATCAGATGTTCTGATGATACACTCATACCGTCCAGAGTCATCAGTCCTGAGTCTGGACAGTTGGAGTCTGAGTCGTCCTTCTCTGAGGACGTCTTTGTCAAACTGGACTCGTCCTGAAAACTGTTGATCCTGAGACTCTGAGGCCTCAACACCTTCATGGAGATGAAACAGGACTGAGTCTCTGAGATCAGTTACCAGGTCACAGTAGACGTAGACTGAGGTGATGGACGTGTCAGGTTTGGGTGTGAAGGTCCACTCCAGTGTGATGCTGTGGTTCTGCTCTGCCTGATAGTAGGTCTGGGCCACGTTCACCACTAATGATGCTGTGGAGCAGAAAAACAGAGAACCTCAGGTTCACGTGTCCATGATGTGTTTTCAAATCTTATTTCTCAGGTTGATTCAGTGACACAAACAGATAAAAGTCAACGAACCAGAGACGCATGAGATGAAGCTGATGAGCAGGAGGATCCTGAAGATCATCTTCTCCCTGCGACAAGAATGGAACTATGGAAACTAAAGAATCAGAACAAATAGAATCTACATCTTTCCCTCTAAACACTGTTTGACTCTGGGCCACAGTGGGTGTAAAGTTTGATAGAGGGGCCAGAACAGACAGAGACGTTAGTGCAGGCATGGCAGCCTCTGCACCAAAGCCTCTAAGTCCATTGTAGGCCAGGGCACATATTGGAGATTCGCCCCTTTGGCCAGCAGGGGGTACTCTGAGGCTTCCTCCGCTACCACTGACGTCATCGGTTGAACTGCAGAGCTGAGAGTTATAACTCCATCCATCCTTCCGCGTTCCTCCAGCACCTCACTCCCGAGGTTGAAAGCAGGCGCGAGTCCTTTCCGGCCCGCAGCTGCGTGTTCTTTTTTCCTCAGGATCGACTGTGGGAATTTTGGCCTGGCTCCAACCTGCCCATTCTGGGGGGTGGACACCATGTCTGGGTCTGGCAGTTTGGAATATTTCGCACCCAGAAAAGATTTTTCAATGCTCTCTTCGCCTCTAGCTGCCCCAATGCCTCTCACCTCACACACCGGCTCATCCGACTCACCGCACCTCCTGCTTCGCTCAGCCTCCTGCAAACCCCTCACTACCTTATCATGCAATCCACTCACACGCCTTGGGTCCCTATCTGTCAACTTCCCTGCCCTCAAATAGGTTTCAGGCAAATCTAAGGGGTCAGAGGGGGTTTGGTTTGGGGACTGCAGTCTTTGCTTTTTGCGGACGACGCGCTCCTGTTGGCTTCCTCTGAGCTGGAGCTTCAGCTGGCGCTGGGACGGTTTGCAGCACAGTGTGAAGCTGCTGGGATGAGAATCAGCACCTCTTAGTCCAAGGCCATGGTTCTCGACCGGAAAAAGGTGGCTTGCTCTCTCTGGGTTGAAGAGGAGTTACTGCCCCAAGTGGAGGAGTTCAAGTGTCTCTGCATTTTGTTCTCGAGTGAGGGAAGGACGGAGCATGAGATCGACAGAGGGAACAGAGGGATCGGTGCATCGGCAGCAGCAATGCGATCTGTGCACTGGTCTGTTGTGGTAAAGAAGGAGCTTAACAATTTACCGGTCGATCTACGTTCCTACTCTCACCTATGGTCATGAACTTTGGGTCATGACCGAAAGGACAAGATCTCGGGTGCAGCATGTGCAAACACCAGGGTGGTGCTTGATATGGCACAAGGTCTCAGGGGGCACAACGAAACCTGTGACAATTTTTTCAAAGGCTACAACTTCAGCTACAGAGGATACAAATCTCCATGATTATCTAATTTATCTTGATTTTAAGTTAGCGGGTCAATTTGACCCTGAACAGAAGAGGTGTCTCTTTTTAATTTATCAACATCACTCCATAAAAAAAATCAATATATAAAATAAAAATTTATAGAATTAAATACATATAAAACTATTGTAATTTATATATATAGGTCTTTTCAGTGTACATTAAAAAAAGTTTTAACATAGCTCATTGAACCATGATCTGTAAACAGTAAAGAACATAATTAAAATAAATATTGATTTAAATGGTTAGTAATGAAGTTAATAATGAGATATAAACGAATAAATGTTTTTGGGACTTTTTGGTTTCTGACACTTTTGTATAATTAAATCAATTTGACCCGGGAACATCACTGCTGTCCCTAAGAAACATAACAGGAGGGTTAACTGCAAATGTTGAACTTTATTTAGCAAATGCAAAAGCTAACAGCAGATAATAAAAACAATTAAAATATCAAGATTACAATGTAATGAATATATAGGTAACTATTCTTTCCCTATGGTGCTATTCTACTCACAACCCCTTTAGCTTTTGAAGTTTAAGGCTGGTTGGAGAGTGGACACGACACAGGTGTGAAGATTGTTGGCTGAGAGTCTCTGAGTTGGAAACTGAGGCCCAGCTGTAGATGCTATATGCTCTGTCATGCACCGGAGCAAAACTGCACAAAGGCAGTTAGGCCATGCGTCAATTTCTGCTTTGGATCTTCTTCCTTCCTCTTCTTCTGAGTTTCTGGTTCAGACTGACAGTGTCCCCCTGCAACAGTGAACTTCTTGCCCAAGCAGCCAAAACCCAGGGGTTTAATACTATATTTTAGCTATGTCATGCTTGCTTTCCCTCCTTCACATAACCATAAATGTACATGTGTGGCATCATTGGTGGTTTCCAGACGAAGCTACGTGAAGCTTAGTGGCGTGTTCAACACCCATCAACCAATGGCAGGACAGCATTCACACGTGAACAGGCCTGATCTAATCCTTGCCTACTCGTTGATCAGAGATGCTGCTCTTCATGTTCTCCACATCCTCCATCACATCCTCCTGTACTTCTGGTACTTTCCACTGGCGACCTTAATATTTAGCTGAGAAATTATTTTGATTCTAACACAGATCAGACTTTTGACTTTTTACTTCATAAATTTAACACTTTTGAACTTTGTTTCAACCTGGTTACAGTTTATTTGATTTCAACCTTAAAAATCAAATACAAACATCATTTTTGTTAAGGAATCAGTATAAGTAATTATTCTGAGTAATGAAATTCATCACATGGTTATACATCATAACAAACATCACAAGTAAAGTTGTTGTGCAACTCGTGTAAAATCATATAGTTGAGTACAAGATACAGATTGTAGCAGGCCTCCCGAGCAATGAAACTTTACTGGTCGTTTTGCAATTTTTTTATTTCCTTATTTATTACCATTGCCAACAGTTAACTACCATTATCTACCGTAACCGACTGTAAGAGCTTGTGCCTCTTTCCGAGGGGCTGCCAGTAGCGAAACTGCACAGGAAGTTGAAAACGTCAAAATAAAAGTACACAGCTCAAACTTAAAAGTGTCCGTGACAAGAAATCAATTTCCTCTTCCTCCATCAGACAGTTTGTTTGCACAGACTCTTCTCTCTCTTTATTGGTTCGGATGTTTTCGACTCGGGTGACAGGCAGCCGACTTCCATCACAGCATCTTCTTCCTCTAGCTGCTGCTGGGGTCGCACCCCCCTCTCCATGGCAACCACTCTCTCAGGGGATACGTGCTTGGGACGACCACGTTGTTTCCTCTGTAAAGGCTTCTTCTAACGCATATTCTCTCTTTCACTCCATCTGCTTCTTTTAGGCCAGACAGACCCTTCCTGTTTCACACTTGGCCTCTGATGCTCAAAGCCATTTCCTCTTTCTCCTTCTTGCTTTGAGGCTCATAAGGTCTGAAATGCTTCAATGGCTTCTCACAGGCTGCTTCCTCATTTCTTTGTTCTAATTCATCCATACCATCAATGTCCATTTTTCTGGTCTCTTTGAAATTGTGAAGATGTTTTACTGCTGCTCTATTATGTCAACAAGGATCAAATTACCTTGGGAAGGTGTTAATGTAACAAACAGAAGCAGTTTCAGATACATATTATGCACATTACTTTGGCTTTTAGGGCCCATGACATCCATTTATCTGTTTGTGTAGATGTTCAGGGCGATCACGCAGGTCTGTCCCACTATACCCATCATGGCATTTGGGTATGTAATAAAAAGTAACATAACGATAATGTGTAAAGTGTATAAATGTCTCAAGTCGAAATACAATATATACATATTTATGCACATAATTGTAATAATGATGAACCGTAACACTGTGTGCGAGAAATACTTTGTTCATAGATTCATTGAAATTGTATATGTAGTGAGTACTAGCACAGTAAATGGAAATGAAAAGTCTTTTAGTATTTGACATAGACAACCACTGTGCCATGTGCTGTGCTTCAAAGCCTCCAGGACCAGGGCCTCCCACTGGGTGAGGTTTTCCTTTGTATTTATTAATTATTCCCATTACCCTGAGTACTCAATATTAATTAGAGAAACAGGTTTTATTTCATGTTAAATCTGGAAAAGAGGTAATTAGCATTTTCTTAATTTTATTGGTGAATATTTCTAAACGTACACAGTCAATTGTATCCTATTATAATTTCATTAAGATCAGATCACATAATCCTTTATTGATCCCACGTTGGTGAAATTCAATTACTTGAGCAGCTACAGAATACAGATAAAAGGCAGAGCAAGGCTTACTAGCAACATGACCACATTCATCAGTACCTGTAACATCTGTTACATTGTAGTTTCAGTCTCTCAGCTTTTCCAAGCGATTGTAACACTGTTATTGTAATTATCGCACAAATCGCGCACTTAAAATCCAGTGACGACTGATTTGACCACTCAAATGCGAGCAGAAGCTCAATGACCACAGTTATACACACTCCCTCCTTATTGCTAATAGGCTAATAACACACAGTAACGTCAGGGAGGAGGTGAGACCGCACCATTAACCTGATATTGAATCAAACCAAGACAAAATAAAAAAGAAGATAATGGCTCCTACAACCTGCAACAGACTAAACTCTGTCCAGGTTCAGACTTAGGGCAGAACAACAGTGTAACAGTTCTGCATCGTTGTCGCTGTCATCACCTCAGAACCTGCAGTGATGCTCATGTTACTGTTCTCCATCATCAGCGTCGTTCTCCATCATCAGCTCCGTATAAAGTAACAAACAGCAGGCTCCATAATAAACCTACAGAAATATGCGTTTTACATGTTGTTCACTTTATAATTGTAGTTTTACGCAGACGTCGCTCGAGCTCAGCTCAGATTTACAATAGGTTGAAACTACGTCGTTAATGGCGGAAGAGAAACTTTAACTTAACTTACTTGTGTCTTGTGCCGCCGCGGAGATAAATAACAACAACAACAAACACGTCACGGCTCCGTAGACGGTAACTGTAGCATCCATTCAGAATTTCCAGAAGAGCTGGAGGTAAACACAACAGGGAGTGAACATAGCGTGTGCTATAAAGTTCACGTATCAAACTTAATGTAAGCTAACGCAAACACTTACCCCCAGTTCACATCAAATACTTATAACACAGAACTTACTGCCGCTTTCAACCGGAGCTTTAAACTAAAATAACCGTCCTATTTATCCTATTCGTGCACATTCACTGTAGCGTCTGGTCTCGTATTTTTCCATATTTCCCTCCTTGATGAACCTGTATCCGCTTCTTTTTTTCTTCGTTTTGCTTTTTGGCGGTTGGCAAACAACTCATTAGTGCATTACCGCCATCTACTGGATTGGAGTGTGTATTGATAAGCTGTGACTCTCCCTCCAAGAAATCAACATAATTCCTCCTATATTTTCCAGCCCCGTTTCTTCCAGGAATGTAAATAATGCTCTGTATCGAGTGTCTCCTCTCTCCAACCCCAATAAAACCTTCAAATCCAGACTTGTTTGTCTTTTCTCTTAGTAAATCCACTAACCTTCTTCTTTGTACCGTCCATCTCTTTTTCGTCCATTATCTCCTCCATAACTTCACCACTTCCTTTGTTTCCAGTTTACTGTGTGAATTACAATCTCCACCAGATAGTTTGCTGTTTCCTACCTTCTTCTATCGGCTCCAGTTGAACCTTCTCCAGCCACCATTTCTAAATCCGTCTCCTGGTCCATTTCATGTCGCCCGTCTCTCTTTTTAAACCACTTGTTAGCGCTATAACTAAGTGTCCGTAAGTCGTGTCCTTCCTTAAATTTGTAGGTGGTTCTGAATCCCACCTGTCTTCTGCTACTTGCTGTCTTATTCCAGCCCCCATTACTACTAACAGCCAAACTAATCCAGTCACTCTTCCAAACTTTAACTGTGTATATGGTTTGATTTCTCGAGACCACGTCGCTCCAACGCTCTCACTAACCGCCACGATGGTCACGTGTATCCTCTTGCGTCATGAAGTCATTCAAAATAAAAGTCCTTCACCTAACAAACTAATTACATACAAATGCACAATGTATTTGTAATCTATGCAGAAGAAACAACTTCTCAGACATTAAAGTAACAAAACGAGCCGACAAACGTTCGCAGCTCTTCATTATATTTTGTCGTCAAGTCATCAAGGAACCGACTTTTAAATTAGTCTTTACTTTCTCTTTCTTTTTTTAGCGTTAACGCAGAAACGCAGAGAGAAGGTTTCTCATAGTGACCAAAACACTTTTAAGTAGATTAAACATTTACGTCCTGCATGACAACTACATTACTACTGTTACTGTATTGCTGATTAGTGTTTCAGGTCCTGCACCGATGTCTCGTATCAACGCAAAGTATTAGCTACGGTCCAGTATTCAGCAGTTTCTGGTTATTTTTCAGTGGTGAACATTCAAACTGTTTATTTCTCCTCCTCTTCAGTTTCAGAGACGCTGTTGACAGAACATGGATTAACATGAACCAGTGAAAACTGAGGTCAGACTCGTTTCCCTTTTTCCTGACAGTAAAAACAGGATCATGTTTATTCCTGTTGTTCAGTCTCTGTTGTTTATTCTGCTGAGCTTCTACCTTTAAATAAATTTTTTAAAAGGCAACCAATAATTTTGGAAACTATAACTTATCTTATGTGAACATCGTGATGCTAAAGGGACTGAATGTGGCTTTTCTGCGCTGAGGTGGAGTCCTGTGAACCCAGGACAGGCCCAGTCCAGCTAACTCTGCTGTTCATGCAGGGACACGATGATGATGTTGTCTAACAACGAATCAGTTCAGAAATGATGTGACTGGTTCAGTGATCGTCGTTGAACCTGTTTGTTAATAATATTATGTTGAATATTTTGTACATTTGTACAGAACATGAGGTTGAACATTTAAGTTCACATTTAACATCTGTGTAATAAGAGCCAACATCACTTAAAATAATGGACACAGTAAAGATGAAGATCACATTTTCCTCCACAAAGTCAAACCAATGGTCACTAACTGAAGAACAGGAAACACGTCTGAGTCCAAGAATAAATATGATGAGTAGCCTCAACTCATCAACTTTCAATGGTCTGGATCCAGTGACTGAAGCTTCAAACAATGAGGATCCCTTTAAACTGAGTCCTGGTCCATCGTCTCTCTCTCCCAAAGCAGCTATAGACAGTCAGCAGAACTACTGTAACTACTGCTATGGGAAACTAAGTGTAATACTCCTAAATGTAAATAGTTAAAAGCTTAGATAGAAGGATGCAGGCAGATAACAGAACAAGCCGAATGTTTTAAAGTATATTTCTGTGGAGATTCTCATTCATCCAGGTGAAGTTGTCTGAAGGTTGAGTCATGGCAACTGGATTCTTCTAGTTCGTAGAAACGTTTCTCCATCTGTCCAGGTGGCTTCTTCAGTCTGTGGGAAGTTGGTGAAGACACTGATTTATCCTCCAGTTTGGTTTCACTTCACACCTGTGAAGAATGGGTTGGTTATGTGAACAGAGGGGGTGTGAGGGTAGTGAGTAGGTGAAACCTCAACTACCGTGACTCCTCCTCCACCATTACAGGGTCGTTAAGTGTCTCCTTTGTGGGGACGTGTGAAGTGGCCTTGATCTTCCTGCTCACGTTACTGTTCTCCATCATCAGCATCGTTCTCCATCATCAGCGTCGTTCTCCATCATCTCTATTTCCTCTGGTCTCTCTGCGTTTTCTCTGTTGGGTTAATTTCTTCTTGATCCTGGACAATTATTTACAGGAGACAAACCAAAAGTCAGTGTTGACCAACTGGCTCATTTCCTGTTCTTTGACTGTATTATTTGTTGCTAACTGTTAAATTAATTTGTGCTGGAATGAGGGACAATTATAAAGTTATAATAAATGAGCTATTGATTTTATAAATAAATGAAAATGATGAGACTCACTTTGACAACGCCACAAAACAACTGCTACAACAACAAGAACCACAAGAAGAACAAGAAGAAGAACCACAATCACTGCAGTAGGGATGAGACCAGTAGGAGGATCTCTATCAGTGAATGGAGGCTCAGCTGAAATGACAGAACAGAGGATTAGATTATTTTAGATCATCTAGAAATAACTACAACCATGGAGCTGAGCTAAGTTCTTGAGTTTGGTGAGAGGCAACAGTGGCAGCGAACCAACAGGCCTTTGAGCTGAGATGAGGCCGATCTGTGATGCAGACGGAGACGAGTCCGTCCTCACTAAACTAGAGCAGTGGACTTTGTTCAGCAGGTCTGGGATCAGCGCTTCTCCATCAGTTCAGGTTCTCAGGCTAACAGAGCAGCTAACAGCAGGTCAGCTAGCTCTGCCAAGCTGGGTCACATTTAGTGAAGCAGAGACGCTTTAGACAGAAAGACGCAACTGGATGATGATGACGTCACTGGGACGTCACTATACAAACCCACCAGCAGGTGACGCTGTAGGACCAGAATGTGACTTTATCTGCATTTAGTATTTAGACCCAGCACTAACTACTAATAACATTTATTATCTGGACGTGACTTTGAAAAACAAAGAATGAAACTCATCTACTTACTGGATTCAACACTTTCTCCTGGTTTACGCTTTGGATCTGCTGGAAACAAAATTATAATGTAGACACGTTAGGAATTGGAAACATTATTTAAACTTTATATTAATATTAGTTTTATTTTTACTCACCAACAGTCAACTTAACGTTTCCTCTCCTGACCTGACTTTGCAGTTTGGGAACAACGCAGGTGTAATTTCCTGCATCTGTTTCAGTCACGTTGGTCAGTTTGAGGGAAATGTTTCCTTTGTGTATTTCATCAGGGAAGAGAGAAGTTCTGCCTCTGAATTTATCGTCTTGAGAATCTTTGCTGTCGTCACGACTTCTATACTTGTGCACAACATCTCTGTCCTGTTTCCATTCCACTGTCAGACGTGTGACGTCAACCGGAGGCTCCAGGTGACACGGAAGAATGACGTCAGCACCAACTACTGCTACAACTGGTTCATCAGACCCAATCACGTCTGACCCTGCACAGATAAATGTTGGGTTTCATTAGTTGTTCTGTGGAAGGTGTGTTTGTTTCCAGTTAAACTGTGCGACTCACCAACACTGAGCTGGACAAACTGTTTGTACTTTGTTCTTTCTTTTATCTGGTACTTGTGTTGTCTGTGTTTGTTTGGATTTGCTCTCCTCTCTCTAATGTTTTGTCTCAGTTTGTGTTTCCTATAGTTTAACCCTTACTCACCTGCCCTGCAGTGATCTTTAGTTTAGCTTTGATTTCTACAGGCCTGCTCTGCAGTGAATTTGAGTTTATTTTGCCTCTGTGTTCATATTCTTGTTCGTCCTGAGTCGTCAGACTTCTACTTTGTGTGAGCAGCACTTTGTTTGTTCTTCCCGTGTGGGAAGTGTTAGATTCACTGAAGGATGGTTCTAGTAACTTACCTTGACTTTGACTTTGAAACTTGTGATTTGTAACAGCTGCACTGATGAAAATTACTTTTGGTAAAAACTATTTATTGTCGAAAGAATATTAATCTAAAACATGCTGAGTAAGATCAGACTTTCCTTCTCATTTGGTTTATAACATCTATCATCACTTTGACATGTGACCAAATATGGGAAATAATGTTGAATTAAATACTGTTGAATTGCTGCCAGAAGGAAACACCTTTGCTTTTCTAATTCATAGTGAAAGAAGACAGATGCACGACATGATGCAGTTTTTCTCCTGATTCATTCACCTTGAATCAGGTAGAGCAGCTGAACATGTGAAGTCAGCAGGAGGTTGTGCATCAATGAGTCTGTTGTTTGTTTATCTGATTAAATATCTGTTGCTGTGACAAACTGACTAACATAAACATTACATGTGTCAGTTTGTCTCAGTACTCGGTTGAAATACAAGCATCAAAGAAAGAAGTGAAGAAACCAAGTTACAGAGCTCCGCAAAAATCATCAATTATTATTGGTTATTTGGCCAACGGCGACTGGACACCAGTGAATCTAAACCTTTTCAATGTATGAGTTATTTTTAACTAATTCCAAAATTTGTTTCAAAGTAAAAACATTTCACAAAACAAGTTATTGACAGAAAAATGTGTTGTCATAGGAAACAACAGACATTATTCCAAACATCCTTCGGCTCCATCTGTTAAAACATTTCAACTTGCGGCAGGTTTGTGTCATGAGAAAAGTCTCATATCTGTAGTAAAACTCACTGAAAGACACCGATTGGCTGAATGATCAGTTATTATTTATTTGATAAACAGCTCAGCTAACGAACACATGACGTCACTATATTATTGTAGAGATACAGAATGAATTATTATTACTGCCGTTATTACTGTTACATCGTTCATATAAAGTAACAAACAGCAGGCTCCATAATAAACCTACAGAAATATGCGTTTTACATGTTGTTCACTTTATAATTGTAGTTTTACGCAGACGTCGCTCGAGCTCAGCTCAGATTTACAATAGGTTGAAACTACGTCGTTAATGGCGGAAGAGAAACTTTAACTTAACTTACTTGTGTCTTGTGCCGCCGCGGAGATAAATAACAACAACAACAAACACGTCACGGCTCCGTAGACGGTAACTGTAGCATCCATTCAGAATTTCCAGAAGAGCTGGAGGTAAACACAACAGGGAGTGAACATAGCGTGTGCTATAAAGTTCACGTATCAAACTTAATGTAAGCTAACGCAAACACTTACCCCCAGTTCACATCAAATACTTATAACACAGAACTTACTGCCGCTTTCAACCGGAGCTTTAAACTAAAATAACCGTCCTATTTATCCTATTCGTGCACATTCACTGTAGCGTCTGGTCTCGTATTTTTCCATATTTCCCTCCTTGATGAACCTGTATCCGCTTCTTTTTTTCTTCGTTTTGCTTTTTGGCGGTTGGCAAACAACTCATTAGTGCATTACCGCCATCTACTGGATTGGAGTGTGTATTGATAAGCTGTGACTCTCCCTCCAAGAAATCAACATAATTCCTCCTATATTTTCCAGCCCCGTTTCTTCCAGGAATGTAAATAATGCTCTGTATCGAGTGTCTCCTCTCTCCAACCCCAATAAAACCTTCAAATCCAGACTTGTTTGTCTTTTCTCTTAGTAAATCCACTAACCTTCTTCTTTGTACCGTCCATCTCTTTTTCGTCCATTATCTCCTCCATAACTTCACCACTTCCTTTGTTTCCAGTTTACTGTGTGAATTACAATCTCCACCAGATAGTTTGCTGTTTCCTACCTTCTTCTATCGGCTCCAGTTGAACCTTCTCCAGCCACCATTTCTAAATCCGTCTCCTGGTCCATTTCATGTCGCCCGTCTCTCTTTTTAAACCACTTGTTAGCGCTATAACTAAGTGTCCGTAAGTCGTGTCCTTCCTTAAATTTGTAGGTGGTTCTGAATCCCACCTGTCTTCTGCTACTTGCTGTCTTATTCCAGCCCCCATTACTACTAACAGCCAAACTAATCCAGTCACTCTTCCAAACTTTAACTGTGTATATGGTTTGATTTCTCGAGACCACGTCGCTCCAACGCTCTCACTAACCGCCACGATGGTCACGTGTATCCTCTTGCGTCATGAAGTCATTCAAAATAAAAGTCCTTCACCTAACAAACTAATTACATACAAATGCACAATGTATTTGTAATCTATGCAGAAGAAACAACTTCTCAGACATTAAAGTAACAAAACGAGCCGACAAACGTTCGCAGCTCTTCATTATATTTTGTCGTCAAGTCATCAAGGAACCGACTTTTAAATTAGTCTTTACTTTCTCTTTCTTTTTTTAGCGTTAACGCAGAAACGCAGAGAGAAGGTTTCTCATAGTGACCAAAACATTTTTATGTAGATTAAACATTTATGTCCTGCATGACAACTACATTACTACTGTTACTGTATTGCTGATTAGTGTTTCAGGTCCTGCACCGATGTCTCGTATCAACGCAAAGTATTAGCTACGGTCCAGTATTCAGCAGTTTCTGGTTATTTTTCAGTGGTGAACATTCAAACTGTTTATTTCTCCTCCTCTTCAGTTTCAGAGACGCTGTTGACAGAACATGGATTAACATGAACCAGTGAAAACTGAGGTCAGACTCGTTTCCCTTTTTCCTGACAGTAAAAACAGGATCATGTTTATTCCTGTTGTTCAGTCTCTGTTGTTTATTCTGCTGAGCTTCTACCTTTAAATAAATTTTTTAAAAGGCAACCAATAATTTTGGAAACTATAACTTATCTTATGTGAACATCGTGATGCTAAAGGGACTGAATGTGGCTTTTCTGCGCTGAGGTGGAGTCCTGTGAACCCAGGACAGGCCCAGTCCAGCTAACTCTGCTGTTCATGCAGGGACACGATGATGATGTTGTCTAACAACGAATCAGTTCAGAAATGATGTGACTGGTTCAGTGATCGTCGTTGAACCTGTTTGTTAATAATATTATGTTGAATATTTTGTACATTTGTACAGAACATGAGGTTGAACATTTAAGTTCACATTTAACATCTGTGTAATAAGAGCCAACATCACTTAAAATAATGGACACAGTAAAGATGAAGATCACATTTTCCTCCACAAAGTCAAACCAATGGTCACTAACTGAAGAACAGGAAACACGTCTGAGTCCAAGAATAAATATGATGAGTAGCCTCAACTCATCAACTTTCAATGGTCTGGATCCAGTGACTGAAGCTTCAAACAATGAGGATCCCTTTAAACTGAGTCCTGGTCCATCGTCTCTCTCTCCCAAAGCAGCTATAGACAGTCAGCAGAACTACTGTAACTACTGCTATGGGAAACTAAGTGTAATACTCCTAAATGTAAATAGTTAAAAGCTTAGATAGAAGGATGCAGGCAGATAACAGAACAAGCCGAATGTTTTAAAGTATATGTCTGTGGAGATTCTCATTCATCCAGGTGAAGTTGTCTGAAGGTTGAGTCCTGGCAACTGGATTCTTCTAGTTCGTAGAAACGTTTCTCCATCTGTCCAGGTGGCTTCTTCAGTCTGTGGGAAGTTGGTGAAGACACTAATTTATCCTCCAGTTTGGTTTCACTTCACACTGTGTAGAATGGGTTGGTTATGTGAACAGAGGGGGTGTGAGGGTAGTGAGTAGGTGAATCCTCAACTACCGTGACTCCTCCTCCACCATTACAGGTCGTTAAGTGTCTCCTTTGTGGGGACGTGTGAAGTGGCCTTGATCTTCCTCCATAGTTGAAAGGGCAGCAGGTAGATGGAGACAAGTTGTGTCTGAGGCCCCCCCCCCCCCCTGTATAGTTTAGGGACTCTTCACTGCATTGAACTGCATTTACTATGTTGCTCCTCTTATGTTTTGGTGTCGGGTCCTTTGGATGCACAAGCTTCTGTCTGAGGGTGTTGGTGGGTTTGAAGTAGACGTATGTTGTAGTTTCTAAAAATCCTCTTGAGCTTTTCAGAAACTCCAGCCATGTAAGGAATGAGCAGGTTCTTCCGTTGTCTCTGGGTGTCAGGCTGTTCCGTTGTCCTTGTTCTGGGCTGAGACGCAGCCTTGTTGAAGGCCCATCTGGGGCCACGGGTCCTGAGAGCTGTCCTTAGATGCATGGTTTCCTTCTTCTTGGCTACAGTGGAAGTGGGAATGTTCTCCGCTCTGTGGTTCAGGGACAATGGAACAGCCTGACACCCAGAGAAAACGGAAGAATCTGGTTTTTCCCTACTTGGCCAAGTGTCAGAAAAGCTTCTAGCAGAAGTTTTAGCCATGATGTTCCATTGTAACCACACCCACATTTTTCCACCACTACACTGCTCTTCCCAATGAACATATGGTTTATGTGTATTGTTTGGCAAACGCATTCTCCTGTTTGCCACTGGCTGAAGAGCTAAGAGATGTTTTTTCATTTACTTTTCAGGGGACAGCTGCGCTACATGTGGGTCCCACAGGGATTTGAACTCTGTCCAGATTATTTAATGATGCTCTGCGTAAATCCTTACAGTCCTGCTCCTTTCCTGAGGTTTTGATACATGATATGGGCTCTTGTTTGACAACAGGAGAAGGGTGTTTCCACATCTGCATTTCGTTACTCGCTTCAAACTCCAACACACCCTAAAAATGCTGGTGTATTAGTGTAGTCGAACTGAACGATTTCAATACAACTGTGGTCGATGTGAGTCGTCACACGTCGAGTGTGACTCTGCACAGAAAGTGATGCGTTTGGGTCCAGTCGTGGTCAGAACGTGCTCCGTACTTCGGTGTCTGTCTACAGCCGACACGTAAGACTTATAGAAATATTCTGAACCACTCAGAACCACTTCTGAAATTAACAGAATTAATAGAGTCCAAACCGCTGAACCACCGAAGGTTCAGCTCTCACCTCAACGCGTTCAACGTAGTGAAACGACAAACGTTGAACGACTCGAAACTACTCGACTTTCGAGAAAACAGTCAGAGTGAAAACAGTCAGAGTGAAAACAGTCAGAGTGAAAACAGTCAGAGTGAAAACAGTCAGAGTGAGCGCTCCTGTTGTTCGCTTCATAGACTAATTAGTTTGCTGTTGGAACCACATGCAGCCTTATTCTCACAGTGCCGCTCAAAAACATTTCACTTTTTCCATACACCAACATAACACACAGCAAGTAAACACACTAAGACTACAACATAAAACCACAAACCTGTAACCTTGGTTCAGTGGGTGTGAAGCAGAAGGGTTCAAATCAAACTCTACTGTGTTCACTCCTCTCCATCTTCTCGAGTCACCGACAGAGACCAAGCGGGACACAGACCTTTAAAGCCCTCAGTGCTTGCAGTAGTGGGCGGGTCAGTAGCAGGAGGGAGTAGTTCTGTACTGACTGGGCCGTGAATTGAAAGATGATCCTATCACTCACACAAACGCAGTTTGAAGCTGACTCCATAACGGAAACTACGAATTAACAACAATACATGTTGTTGATTTGTTTGTCGAGGACACTGAGTGTTAATTACTCCACCTGAAATCTGTGTTTACCACCTTCTCTAAATCTACTGAATCACTGAACATGACTTTACTTTACTCCTTCTTTCTCCACTTTTTTAGTTGTTTAGTTTCATTTGTTCATGGGGTTATTGTGTTTGCAGTGACTCTCCTTGTTTTATTGGGGCTACAGTGTCGAGAATGGTTTAAAGTTTACTGTTAAAACCCTCAACAGTAAAATCACAGGAAAAAGGCAAAATGTCTGGTCGAATGTCTCTGAAAAACCCAATAAAAACACTAATGGCCGTGATCAAAGTCTGTGGAGGGTTGGTTATGTTGTGGGGCATCATCTTGTGATCTATGTAAGACAAGAATTAATGAAATCTAATCATAATAAATATGATCTACAGCTTTACCTCTATTAAAACGTTTCTAACTCGATGCTGTGGCTACAACTTCTCACAGTTTGGATCCAGTCAGCTATGTGTTATTAAACTATTTGATTATAAATTCCTACTAAATGTTTAATTACTCTTTAATTTGACACATTTCTACAGCCTCCATTATTTTGTGTAGTATTTGTTTTGTTTAGTTCATGTAAAAGCACTTTACTCCATGTTTTACTGTGCTGAGCTGTTGATCAGCTGTTTTCTCTGTAGTAAACTGTGGGAACTTAGATCAGGTTGGCTCGTGTCTTTCGGGGCCTTTTGGCTGTTGGTTTGTTCCTGGGGGTCGTCAGACATTTGCTTTGGGGTTTTACTGTGTTCATGCATTTCATAGATCTCAGGTTTGGTGTAGACACTGGTCAGACTGCTGAGCTGTTAGTGCTCTTCTTCACTTCGACATGTACATTAAACAGACGGTTCATCACATTTCCAGGTTTTGATTCATTCAATTCTTTTGAGAATGAGCAACTCTCAGATTAATTTTTTATTATTTTTTCATAAAATATTTATATAATATATTTATTTATTTAAATTAAGATTTTTCCATAACAAAACTACATGAAGACACAAGTTCACAGGAATCCTCACATTCACTGAGACACAGAAACTTTACTAGAATTCATCTGGTGCCGTGTTTTCTCTGACTGACCTGTGTCTACGAACACACAACAAACACATCAACTCAGGGCTGCTGAACGAAAAGCTAAACCAAGTGACTCTACTATTAGATCATGAGATAAGATCCAACATTGGGGAAATTCAATTATTACAGCAGCTCCCAGGGATTATTAAGGATAAGGTGGTGCAAAGGTGTAGAAAGATGAAATGTGTAAAACGGATGTGAAAATGTACAATATTTACAAAGTCTAGTTTTTACAAAATATACAGTGATAATCTGTATAATGGGTCTGTTGGACTGGTTGGTTGTGGGAACGAAGGATCTGTGGTATCGCTCCTTCCTACACAGGAGGTGGGAGACTCAACCAGCTGGCACCTGACCAGCAGAGTCTCTTTGTGTCCTGCTCCCAGCAGACACAGCGTAGTGAGAGCAGAGGCCACGGAGTCACAGAGTGTCCTCACCAGAGGCTGTTACTGCAGAGGAGTCAGTCTCAGCAGGTGGAGCCACGTTGGTCCTTCTAGTTCAGGACGTCACTGTTATGATGTTGAGTGAACACCCAGGTTCTTAAAACTGTCCACTATTGGCAGCAGCCACTCCCACAATGACCCAGGTCGCTACAACACGTTCTACTTGTTTTAGATGCTTTAGCTTCAGCGATGTTAGGGAGCTATGGGAAACTAAGTATAATACTCCCTAAACATGCTGGTGTAGAAGTGTAGTTGAACTGGGGTTTGTTTGGGAGAGGGGGGGTCATCTGGGGTCGTGGGGCCGCTGCTCAGCAGCCGACTGCTGTGGGAAGAAACTGTTGTTATGCCGACAAGTCCTGGTTCTGATAGACGGAGTCTGTCCCAGAGGGGAGGGGCTGAAAGTGTTCATGTCCGGGTCAGAGGGATCGGCTGCGAGTCCTGGAGATGTGCAGCTACTGAGAGACGGGAGGTGGCAGCCGATCACCTTCTGGACTGGACGATGCGCTGCAGCTTGGCCTCGGCCTAATAAAGTGATAACGGTTCATTTTTAACATCTGTTGTATTGCACAGCATATAGAAAACACTGCTTGTTAAACTGACCAGTACTGGTTGTGCTCAGTTGACTGGGAGCAGCTCTGGTCGTAGAGTCTCTCAGCAGCAGAACAGACCTTGGATGTGGCTCCTTAGACTCTTGGTGTAACAGTCTGTCACTGAAGGAGCTGCTTAGTGACTCCACTGCTTCAGGGGGTGGGAGTCGTTCTCCAGCAGGGATGACAGCTTGGCTACCAGCCTCCTCTCTCCCACCTCCTGCACTGAGTCCAGGGGCCTCCCCAAAACGGAGCAGGCCTCCCCGACCAGCTTCTCCAGCCTCCAGTCCTCTTTGGAGGAGAGATGCAAGATGTCCACTGTTCTGTTGTCTGAGGCGTGAAGCGTAGTGGGTGAATGTAGACGACAGAGGAGCCTGGTTGTTTACTCTTGAAGCAGCTGATAAATAACAACAACAAACAGAGAACAGCTGCTGCTGCCAGTCCCAGTCCACAGTAGAGACAGATCCGTCCTAGACTTGCTGAGATGTTTAGTCCAGGTTCAGGAACATCTGTCACTGCTGGAGAGACAAACACGTCTGACTTGTTGTACGTTACAAATTAAATGATGCATCAGGATCCTGAGATGTTGGTACAGACACAAACCTGCTGTCTGAGGATCTCAGACCATGTAAAGCAGGGGGGTCAAACTCAAATACACACTGGGCCAAAATTCAAAACTGGAACAAAGTCGCCGGCCAACATTGATATTTACTGAAAAAAAATCTTCCTCCAGATATAACAATGAACCTTTTCTTATGGACCCAAACAAGATTTACTTAAAAAGTGGATATGGAACAAGCAAAGCTTAATACTAAACTAGACTAAGCATTTTCATAAGACAATGCTCTGTGAATCCTGTAAAGCTGAATTTATTCCCAAGAACCGTTGACTGTAGCTGGAGAGTTTAAAAAGTTCTTAAAGGTAGTTTAAGAAAAATACAAGTGGTTAAAAAAGAGCTAAACATGTGCAGAACAAGTTAAAAGTCTTAAATTATAAAATAAAGCATAATGAAATAATACTACGTAAGTGTTTATAATTAAATAATTAAAGAAAACACAAACAATAAAAGTATGAAAAACCCACATGTTGATAGAATTTTGCAAGACTTTCCTGACATTGCTGAAGTTTTAAAAGCATTGTTACAACAAGCAGAACATTCGGATTCAATGTGATGACAATAAACATCACTCCTAAAAGTCATGTCTCCAGCAGGATTTGAACCCATCGCCTCTTACTGTAACGCGGCCTCCTAAGCAGCTGAAACTCACAGTCACCGACGCAGCCCGTCAGAGACGATCTGACTGCTGTAGCTGTGAAGATTCGCTGATGAGAACGCGGCTCGTTGCAGCGAAACCGTGACACTAATCACTAATACTTTAAACTGCAACTTGTGTGAGTTTCACGTCCAAAGACTGGAAATTGTTGAATTCCCAGCGAGTTCAAAAGGCTCCATCTGTCTCTTCTGCTCCGCGAGTCAGACAGAAAAATGAGGCGTTCAATGGCGCAGAAGCGGCTGGTTCACAGTGAGCAAGTAGACAAGTGTCTACATTTGCTTCACAGTGATAATAAAGATTAGGAAAACAATACTGTGAAGGCTGCTTTCAGCCATTTTGGAGGAGTAGCACGATGCCAGTATTACATTCAATGACTACGATCAACAGAGGAGAGGACGTTACTGGATCCTGTCGTGATTGACGCGCCAAAACGTCAACAGAGCATTCTGGGATTTCGCGGGCCAAATATAATTAGCCCAGAGTTTGACACCTATGATGTAAAGCTTCACCTTAAAGTTAATCCTGGAGTAAACATGCAGCCCCTGTTTCGCACTGTCTTTATTTGATAGATGTCCTAGTGTTGAAGCGCTGAATCCACCTGATGCTTCCTAGTTGGTGCCGGCGGGTCATGACACAGACCTTGATTTGATGCATTGTGTAGAGTCAGTCCAACGCCTCATATCAGTTGGACTGACTCCAGTACAGCATTAGAGCAGAGAGGAGTGAACACATGGCTTTAAAAGCTAAACCATGAGACCAGAGTGAACAGCTGATCCAGATGTGAATATGATGGTGCTCCTCTGTCAGTCGTGACCAGTTCCAGCTGTGGTTAATTCCTGCTGTGTAGCTCTAAGCTTCCCTCTGTTTCTGTCCTCGTGGCTCGTTGGTGTGATGGTTACACTGGTCCCGTCTTGTTGCGTGTTAGTCGTCCAGCTGCTCTTCTGTTACTTGGGGATGTGGGTCTGTTAGAAGACTGATGGTCGTAACCTCGTCAGTGCTGTATTATTTAAGTACTGACTCGTTCTGTCTGGTTTGCTGTGATCTTTGGTTCCTTGTGTCTGAGGCCAGTTCTGTTGTTTTTCTGTGTGAATTGACCCGTTTGTCATGTGCGTCGTGCTTTGGGTCTGTAACTCAGTCTGTGGTCTGTTGACTCAGCTTTTAGTGTCTCTGTGTCCCATTAAACGTTATTTACTTTATAAAGTGAGTCTGTAAAGCAGTGACTAACCTGTCGACTGATCCTGATCCCTGTATCTCCACCAATAGACCTGGACTCCAGTGTTTCCTACACTGAACTGTTCTAACCTGTCTGACCCAGTGTCAGGTCTGTTTCTGACTCTGACACCAGAGCAGCATCAGTTTCTCTTTCCAGCTCTGATCAGAGAACAGTTTGGTCTAAAGTGCAGACACAGACCGGATGCTAGAGCAGCTGGGCAGCTTTTCCTCAGCTCCCTGGGTTTGATCACAGGTTTGGACTTTTACATGTAGAAATGTTTGTATGTAATAAAATTAACAAAATAAACCTTTAATAAACTGGAGGAAAACAAGTTGTTAAAGAAATACACTTAAAAGCACTGAGAACGTTAAACACAGACTCACCAGTAACTAGAGAAGCTACAGCAAAGCAAACTATGGCAAACGATCACGTGGCAACTAACAGAGAAAGTAGGAAAGTCAAAGCACCAAACACTACATGGCCTGGATCCCGAGCTGAGCTGAGACGTGTCTGTGGTCCTTCATGAGGCTTAGAGAGCAGATCTGTCATCACGTTGCTCTGCTCCATGTTTTTGTTCCAGCTTTTTCTCTGTATCTGTCCTTGCCCCTCCTGATCCCATACTTCAGCTCCCACTGCACTCTTTCCAGCTCCTCCTTATCTCCTGAGAAGAAAGCCTGCTTCTTCTCATTCACTCATAACAAAACTACATAAAGACACAAGTTCACAGGAATCCTCACATTCACTGAGACAGAGAAACTTTACTAGAATTCATCTGGTGCCGTGTTTTCTCTGACATGGCCTGGATCCCGTGCTGAGCTGAGACGTGTCTGTGGTCCTTCATGAGGCTTAGAGAGCAGATCTGTGAACTGATGGACTGGCAACCAGAGGCGTCAATGACGTAAAGTATAAATACATGGAACTGAGGGGAAAACACATCTTCTCTCTTTATGTCTGAGTCCCAAAGCAGATCTTCGTATAAACAGCACACAGAGATGCTGTGACCCCTGCTGTTACTGCTACCAGGCCCAGTACCAGTATCAGTCCAATGCGGAGTCTGGTTCCTTGTTGTGGATCCTCTGGTTGTCGTCTCACATCTGGTCTCTGAGTTTCAGGCTGATCAGCAGCTGCTGGAAAACACATTAAAATCCCTGTTGATGTTTAATGTATAGAATCTAAATGTGGATGATCTGAGCTTTAACTCAGTGATGTTTGGACCAACTCACTACAATAATGAACAGCTGCTAAATTCATCTGTATTTCAGATGCTCAGCAGCTACAGTAACATTAAACCAACTCACCAGTGACGTTGAGTCGACATCTGCCAACGTTCCAACCATCAGATGTTCTGATGCTACACTCATACCGTCCAGAGTCATCAGTCCTGAGTCTGGACAGTTGGAGTCTGAGTCGTCCTTCTCTGAGGACGTCTTTGTCAAACTGGACTCGTCCTGAAAACTGTTGATCCTGAGACTCTGAGGCCTCAACACCTTCATGGAGATGAAACAGGACTGAGTCTCTGAGATCAGTTACCAGGTCACAGTAGACGTAGACTGAGGTGATGGACGTGTCAGGTTTGGGTGTGAAGGTCCACTCCAGTGTGATGCTGTGGTTCTGCTCTGCCTGATAGTAGGTCTGGGCCACGTTCACCACTAATGATGCTGTGGAGCAGAAACACAGAGAACCTCAGGTTCACGTGTCCATGATGTGTTTTCAAATCTTATTTCTCAGGTTGATTCAGTGACACAAACAGATAAAAGTCAACAAACTTCATGAGATGAAGCTGATAATTCAGAACCAATAGAATCTACATGTTTCCCTCTAAACACTGTTTACACCCACAGTGGGTGTAAAGTTTGGTAGAGGGGTCAGAACAGACAGAGACGTTAGTGTGAACACATAGAAATGACGTGAAGGTTGTTACATGAAAGGATTTGGCCTCTAACAGGCAGCAAAGCAGGAACATTCAAGGCTCATTGGACCAAATGTTTTCTACTGCATTGAGCCTTTTCTTCCATGAAGCGTAACAACCTCAGTCAGACATTTTCTCCATGTGACACGAAAAAACAAGATTTAAAGTCTGATCAAGATTTTTCCAACAGTCAACGGCTCATTGTGTCTTTGTGCTGACTGTCTTTAGTTTTTGTGTTTTGTGTCTTTAGCCCTAGTGAAGTGCTCCCTCTGGAGCAGAAGGAAATACCAGATCTGTCAGGTCACCACTGGGCTGCTGGGCTAAATCTGGTTCCTCCCTCTGAGTGAATGTGAGTCTGAGTGAGTGCTGAAACCAGCAGAGGAAACATTTACTGACATTAAATGTTCACGTCAATAAATACGTGGATCAGTTACTGTGTAGATTTCTGATAAATGTATTGATGAGCTTCTTTCATCCAAGTTCACGATTTTACTGTTTGTATATTAATATATTTAATACAGTCTTTATAATTAAATATTTATTATTATCTTGACTTGTTGTATGTTACAAATTAAACGATGCATCAGGATCCTGAGATGTTGGTACAGACACAAACCTGCTGTCTGAGGATCTCAGACCATGTAAAGCTTCACCTTAAAGTTAATCCTGAAGTAAACATGCAGCCCCTGTTTCGTCTTTATTTAATACATGTCCTAGTGTTGAAGCGCTGAATCCACCTGATGGTTCCTAGTTGGTGCCGGCGGGTCATGACACAGACCTTGATTTGATGCATTGTGTAGAGTCAGTCCAACGCCTCATGTCAGTTGGACTGACTCCAGTACAGCATTAGAGCAGAGAGGAGTGAACACATGGCTTTAAACCATGAGACCAGAGTGAACAGCTGGTCCAGATGTGAATATGATGGTGCTCCTCTGTCAGTCGTGACCAGTTCCAGCCGTGGTTAATTCCTGCTGTGTAGCTCTAAGCTTCCCTCTGTTTCTGTCCTCGTGGCTCGTTGGTGTGATGGTTACACTGGTCCCGTCTTGTTGCGTGTTAGTCGTCCAGCTGCTCTTCTGTTACTTGGGGGGTGTGGGTCTGTTAGAAGACTGATGGTCGTAACCTCGTCAGTGCTGTATTATTTAAGTACTGACTCGTTCTGTCTGGTTTGCTGTGATCTTTGGTTCCTTGTGTCTGAGGCCAGTTCTGTTGTTTTTCTGTGTGAATTGACCCGTTTGTTATGTGCGTCGTGCTTTGGGTCTGTAACTCAGTCTGTGGTCTGCAGGCTCAGCTTTTTGTGTCTCTGTGTCCCATTAAACGTTATTTACTTTATAAAGTGAGTCTGTAAAGCAGTGACTAACCTGTCGGCTGATCCTGATCCCTGTTTCGCCACCAATAGACCTGGACTCCAGTGTTTCCTACACTGAACTGTTCTAACCTGACCCAGTGTCAGGTCTGTTTCTGACTCTGACACCAGAGCAGCATCAGTTTCTCTTTCCAGCTCTGATCAGAGAACAGTTTGGTCTAAAGTGCAGACACAGACCAGATGCTAGAGCAGCTGGGCAGCTTTTCCTCAGCTCCCTGGGTTTGATCACAGGTTTGGACTTTTACATGTAGAAATGTTTGTATGTAATAAAATTAACAAAATAAACCTTTAATAAACTGGAGGAAAACAAGTTGTTAAAGAAGTACACTTAAAAGCACTGAGAACGTTAAACACAGACTCACCAGTAACTAGAGAAACTACAGCAAAGCAAACTATGGCAAACGATCACGTGGCAACTAACAGAGAAAGTAGGAAAGTCAAAGCACCAAACACTACGTGGCCTGGATCCCGAGCTGAGCTGAGACGTGTCTGTGGTCCTTCGTGAGGCTTAGAGAGCAGATCTGTCATCACGTTGCTCTGCTCCATGTTTTTGTTCCAGCTTTTTCTCTGTATCTGTCCTTGCCCCTCCTGATCCCATACTTCAGCTCCCACTGAATTCTTTCCAGCTCCTCCTTATCTCCTGAGAAGAAAGCCCACTTCTTCTCATTCATTCATAACAAAACTACATGAAGACACAAGTTCACAGGAATCCTCACATTCACTGAGACAGAGAAACTTTACTAGAATTCATCTGGTGCCGTGTTTTCTCTGACATGGCCTGGATCCCGTGCTGAGCTGAGACATGTCTGTGGTCCTTCATGAGGCTTAGAGAGCAGATCTGTGAACTGATGGACTGGCAACCAGAGGCGTCAATGACGTAAAGTATAAATACATGGAGCTGAGGGGAAAACACATCTTCTCTCTTTATGTCTGAGTCCCAAAGCAGATCTTCGTATAAACAGCACACAAAGATACTGTGACCCCTGCTGTTACTGCTACCAGGCCCAGTACCAGTATCAGTCCAATGCGGAGTCTGGTTCCTTGTTGTGGATCCTCTGGTTGTCGTCTCACATCTGGTCTCTGAGTTTCAGGCTGATCAGCAGCTGCTGGAAAACACATTAAAATCCCTGTTGATGTTTAACGTATAGAATCTAAATGTGGATGATCTGAGCTTTAACTCAGTGATGTTTGGACCAACTCACTACATTAATGAACAGCTGCTAAATTCATCTGTATTTCAGATGCTCAGCAGCTACAGTAACATTAAACCAACTCACTAGTGACGTTGAGTCGACATCTGCCAACGTTCCAACCATCAGATGTTCTGATGTTACACTGATACCGTCCAGAGTCATCAGTCCTGAGTCTGGACAGTTGGAGTCTGAGTCGTCCTTCTCTGAGGACGTCTTTGTCAAACTGGACTCGTCCTGAAAACTGTTGATCCTGAGACTCTGAGGCCTCAACACCTTCATGGAGATGAAACAGGACTGAGTCTCTGAGATCAGTTAACAGGTCACAGTAGACGTAGACTGAGGTGATGGACGTGTCAGGTTTGGGTGTGAAGGTCCACTCCAGTGTGATGCTGTGGTTCTGCTCTGCCTGATAGTAGGTCTGGGCCACGTTCACCACTAATGATGCTGTGGAGCAGAAACACAACTTCAACATGTGAACCATGTTGCTCTGACTCTTGTTATTATAATTATTATCAAATAACAGGTAACATGTAAAAAACATCGGCAACAGCAGATGTTCAGTTGTTCAAAGTCTGAAAATCATTGAGACTGAGACATTAGAGAAAACAAACCAGAGACGCATGAGATGAAGCTGATGAGCAGCAGGATCCTGAAGATCATCTTCTCTCTGCAACAAGAATCCACAACATAAACTAAAGAATCAGAACAAATAGAATCTACAGTTTTACAGCTAGAAAGACTTTTCCAACAGCTGATATTGTTTTCTTTCCTGACACATCAGGCTCATAGTCGTTGATCTGACTTCATTTTAAATTTAGTTGTCACTTATTAAACACTCACTGTTCACTTTTCTTTGCTCTGCTCACTTTTACAGTAGGGGTCAAAGGGCAAAACTAAAACGTGAAGTAGAGAGAAATACGACAACAAAGGTTAATGTGATGAGGTCGACATCTGCTGGTGAAATGCAGGCATCACAGGAAAACTGTCACATTAAAGACGAACCCAACAAAGCTCATGGGATCAGAGCTCTCACTGTCTGCTCCAGCTGAACTGCTGCTTTTATGGCATCGAAAACACTTCATAACACACAATAAACACATTCAACCACCACACAACGAACACACAACTACTCTAAACAGTGAGGCAGCCGCTGCTCCCACAAAGACCTGGGCTGCTACAACACGTTCTTCTTGTTTTAGATGCTTTTAGCTTCAGCAATGTTAGGAATCTATGGGGAACCAAGTATAATACTCCTGAATGTAAATAGATAAAAGCTTAGATAGAAGGATGCAGGCAGATAACAGAACAAGCCGAATGTATTAAAGTATAGTTTGAAGGAGGCTTCTTCAGTCTGTGGGAAGTTGGTGAAGACACTAATTTATCCTCCAGTTTGGTTTCACTTCACACTGTGTAGAATGGTTTGGTTATGTGAACAGAGGGGTGTGAGGGTAGTGAGTAGGTGAATCCTCAACTACCGTGACTCCTCCTCAACCATTACAGGTCGTTAAGTGTCTCCTTTGTGGGGACGTGTGAAGTGGTCTTGATCTTCCTCCATAGTTGAAAGGGCAGCAGGTAGATGGAGACAAGTTGTGTCTGAGGCCTCCCCCCCCTGTATAGTTCAGAGACTCTTCACTGCATTGAACTGCATTTACTATGTTGCTCCTCTTATGTTTTGGTGTCGGGTCCTTTGGATGCACAAGCTTCTGTCTGAGGGTGTTGGTGGGTTTGAAGTAGACGTATGTTGTAGTTTCTAAAAATCCTCTTGAGCTTTTCAGAAACTCCAGCCATGTAAGGAATGAGCAGATTCTTCCGTTGTCTCTGGGTGTCAGGCTGTTCTGTTGTCCTTGTTCTGGGTTGAGACGCAGCCTTGTTGAAGGTCCATCTGGGGCCACGGGTCCTAAAAGCTGTCCTTAGATGCATGTTTTCCTTCTTCTTGGCTACAGTGGAAGTGGGAATGTTCTCCGCTCTGTGGTTCAGAGACAACAGAACAGCCTGACACCCAGAGAAAACGGAAGAATCTGGTTTTTCCCCACTTGGCCAAGTGTCTGAAAAGCTTCTAGCAGAAGTTTTAGCCATGATGTTCCAATGTAACCACACCCACATTTTTCCACCACTACACTGCTCTTGCCAATGAACACATGGTTTACGGGTATTGTTTGGCAAATGCATCCTCCTCTTTACCACTGGCTGAAGAGCTAAGAGATGTTTTTTCATTTACTTTTCAGGGGACAGCTGCGCTACATGTGGGTCCCACAGGGATTTGAACTCTGTCCAGATTATTTAATGATGGTCTGCGTAAATCCCTACAGTCCTGCTCCTTGCATGAGGTTTTGATACATGATGTGGGCTATTGGCAGCGAACTTGTTTGGACAACACGAGAAGGTTGTTTCCACATCTGCATTTCATTACTCGATCCAAACTCCAACACACCCTAAAAATGCTGGTGTATTAGTGTAGTCGAACTGAACGATTTCAATACAACTGTGGTCGATGTGAGTCGTCACACGTCGAGTGTGACTCTGCACAGAAAGTGATGCGTTTGGGTCCAGTTGCGGTCAGAACGTGCTCCGTACTTCGGTGTCTGTCTACAGCCGACACGTAAGACTTATAGAAATATTCTGAACCACTCTGTGAAATTAATAGAGTCCAAACCGCTGAACCACTGAAGGTTCAGCTCTCACCTCAACGCGTTCAACGTTGTGAAACGACTCGTGGGCTCAGACTTCAGGACGAGTCCAAAGTTAAACTACTTCTAATCGTTTCTCCAGTCGAGAGAATCCTCCAGATACAGAAGCACATCGAGCTCAGAAAAGTAGTCAGAGTAAAAACAGTGAGAGTGAAAACAGTCAGAGGGAAAACAGTCAGAGTGAAAACAGTCAGAGTGAAAACAGTCAGAGTAAAAACAGTCAGAGTGAAAACAGAGTGAAAACAGTCAGAGTGAAAACAGTCAGAGTGAAAACAGAGTGAAAACAGTCAGAGTGAAAACAGTCAGAGTGAGTGCTCCTGCTGGTCGCTTCGTGTTCAACATAACACACAGCAAGTAAACACACTAAGACTACAACATAAAACCACAAACCTGTAACCTTGGTTCAGTGGGTGTGAAGCAGAAGGGTTCAAATCAAACTCTACTGTGTTCACTCCTCTCCATCTTCTCGAGTCACCGACAGAGACCAAGCGGGACACAGACCTTTAAAGCCCTCAGTGCTTGCAGTAGTGGGCGGGTCAGTAGCAGGAGGGAGTAGTTCTGTACTGACTGGGCCGTGAATTGAAAGATGATCCTTTCAGTGACACAAACGCAGTTTGAAGCTGACTCCATAACGGAGTAACTACGAATTAACAACAATACATGTTGTTGATTTGTTTGTCGAGGACACTGAGTGTTAATTACTCCACCTGAAATCTGTGTTTACCACCTTCTCTAAATCTACTGAATCACTGAACGTGACTTTACTTTACTGCTTCTTTCTGCACTTTTTTAGTTGTTTAGTTTCATTTGTTCATGGGGTTATTGTGTTTACAGTGACTCTCCTTGTTTTATTGGGGCTACAGTGTCGTGAATGGTTTAAAGTTTACTGTTAAAACCCTCAACAGTAAAATCACAGGAATAAGGCAAAATGTCTGGTCGAATGTCTCTGAAACTAATAATAATAAAAACACAGATGGTAAAAAAGATTGAACATTTTAAAAGGCTGTGGTCAAAGTCTGAGGAGGGTTGGTTATGTTGTGGGGCATCGTCTTGTGATTAAATCTAAATCATATTAAATAGAATCTACAGCTTTACCTCTAATAAAACATTTCTATCTCAATGCTGTGGCCACAACTTTCCTGCTAAGCAAACCTCCCCTCTGAGCATGGTAGCGACGTCCTAGAGAGTAGAGAGAGGCTCCCACCCCTCTGAGCCCAGAGCCGCATGGAAGCGTTTCTGTTTGTGCCAGAGGAATGTGAGTCTCTGAGAGCTGGAGAGGTGGAAACTTTCCTGCTAAGGAAATCTCACAGTTTGGATCAAGTCAGCTATGTGTTATTAAACTAATTGATTATGAATACCTACTAAATGATGTTCAATACCTACTAAATGATGTTCAATACCTACTAAATGATGCATTTTTACAGCCTCCATTATTTTGTGTAGTTCTATTGTTTCCTCCATTCTGTGTGTATGTTTATTGTACACTTCTGCTTATATAGACATGTTTAAAGCCGTAATACTGTGGTAATGTTGCTTGTTCATCATGCATATGACATGTTAGCGGCGCAGTTTACACACGTATGTTGCGTAGGTAGCCGTGTTTCTCTGTACATAATTTATGCTGACTGTGCACGTGGCCCAAGCATGGCCAGACCTGGGTGTTATGATAATGATTGTTCTGTATTTCTTACTGTTCTAGAACCACACACACACATATACAAGGCACAAGGTCAGTCAAGCAATAAACCTCCTGAACCACGATTATCTCCATCTCATCTTTGACCGGATGCTCGTGGTGGTTCCCCTATTGCGAACCCATCCATCTTATAGAGCAACTCAACAAAAAACCTTGACGTTTGTCTTCACGTCTTTCTGTCTCCAACAGCCAGATCTCCTCCCGATTCCCCTCATTTCACAGACAAAGTTGAGATGTTTGATTCTGTCGCGTTGAAGAAATGACAACGCGTTAAAATGTCTTCAAGGTGGCGATGAATCAACGTTACCTGCTGCTAACGTGTCGTCTGAACGTCGTCCTGTCCAGCGTTGACTGAAACAACAGCTACCGTCTGTGGGCTGTTCTCCACCAACGTCCGGTTCAGGTTAATGCAGAACCTACTTTTAGTTTTCTTACTGCAGCAGTTTCCCACATGTGCTGTCAGTGAGTGTATTTATTAGAAACCACTAAGTTGTAGCTTAGCTCATGCAGAGGCGGCTCCGAGCGTCTCTGTTACGGCTTCAGCGTCGTGTCATCAGCAGCTGATGTCACGTGTGTGTGGATGGTTGCTGTGGTAACTGGATGTAACAACTGTGACGACACAGAGCAGCCGTGAGCATGTGGACCCTCACGGTGGCTGAACGTCCAGGACGAACAGACCAACTGTTCACTAACAGAGCGACGCAGCGCGTTTTAAACCGCCTTCATGTTTTTATAGCTCAAAGCCCTGAACTCTGTGAAGTGATGCACCTGGAAAAGGCCTGTTGGCTGGACTTTGAAAACAGGACTGCATTTAAAAACTGCAGCAGCCTTGTAGCAGTTTAACATCTGTGTAATGAGTCCAACACTAAACAGTTCAACTCTGAATGTCAGCATTTACAGGAAACTACAACAAATGAACCAAAACCTTCAGCTTCAGGTCTAATGGACAGAATCAACTTGATGTGTCACAGACTCAGAGTCAGGACAAGTTCGCCCCCTGCTGACTGATAACAGAAGGGATTTAACTGAGATCAACTGAGCTCAGATCAGGAGGCTGTGACTCAGTCCGTTGACAGTTACTGGCTGCTACATCCAGTGGATGTTAACATGGAGCAAAGTGTCTGAGCTGTTAACTCTCCAGCTTCAGGTGTCGATTAACTCGTCTTCTATCGTTGTGTTTAATCAGGGACCTGCTGTTACCTTGTGGCCGGTACCACAGCCGTTCATGTTGGAGGAGTCCATCAGAACCTTCTCTGATCCAACACCACAGACGGAGCCTGTTGATTGTTTCCACTTATTCCAGCTGAACAACGGTTGAACTTCTGCAGCACAGAACCACTTGATACCAACCAGTCACTAAATGTTTAGTAGTAGTTTAATGTCATTTGGCTCCATGTGAATACAAGGAAATGAACTGAGTCCAGTTCAACAGTGTTTCAGCTGTCGGTTGTTAATCAGTGGAAGGTTTCTCTCAGAGTTTTATTTCCTCGTTGTTCATATTTGCAGAGACTGACGCTGTTAAATGTTTGTGTCTTGAGCAGAACGAGGCAGGTTCAGAACCATTAAACAGGAGACGTGAACAGAACAGTTCCTCAACCTTAGTTTAGTCTGGATCCGGGTTAAAGAGAAACATGTCACCAGAATAATGAAGGAGCAGAGACCTGCTCACAGCGCCCCCTGCTGACAGACGAGAGAAGCGACTCAGCAAACTCTGCTCTGTGGTTCACTCAGACCAGGAGGTTATGACTCATCAGTGTTTGAGTCAGTCACTCAGCTACAGGTGACTTATACTAAAGGTTGTGGTAAATGTTGCTGCTAAGCTACTGCTGACTCCTGTTTCCTTTGCAGAGGACGCCTGTGCTCCAACACACTGCAGCTTCAGGAGCGTAGAGTCCAACAAAGCTCATGGAGTCAGAGCTAAGTCTGTAGAACAGAAGCGTCATAATGTCCTGTTCAACACACTCAGGTGCCACATCAACACAGCAGAACTTCCACATTTACCACATTTGAACATAGAGAACATACAAGTCTTAGAAACAGACTGGAAGAGGACAACACCCTCAGCTCTAGAAGCAAACTTAACCTGTTCACTCCTGGACTTATGCCTTAACTCCACATGTTTCAGCTACAGAGGGGACGTCTACAGACAGAGGCTGCGCTATGGGCTCTCCTGTGTCACCTACTGTGGCCAACCTATACATGGAAGAAGTGGAGAAGAAAGCTCTCGACTTTTTCTCAGGAACAGCCCCAACCCATTGGTTCAGATATGTGGACAACACCTAAAGATCGACATCCAGGAGGTGCAGACATTCACAGACCACATAAATACAGTGGACAGTAACATCAGGTTCACCAGAGAAGACACCAAGAACAACAGACTGAACTTTCTGGACTGAGCTGTGATCAGAGGGAATGACGGCGGTTTAGAAATAGAAATCTACAGGAAACCCACCCACACTGACCAGTAGCTACTGTCTGACTCTCATCACCCCCTGCAGCACAAACTAGGAGTCATCAGGACCCTGAACCACAGAGCGGACAACATTCCCACTGTAGCCAAGAAGAAGGAAAACATGCATCTAAGGACAGCTCTCAGGACCCGTGGCCCCAGATGGACCTTCAACAAGGCTGCGTCTCAACCCAGAACAAGGACAACAGAACAGGCTAAGTTTCAGACTTCAGACAAACAGAATCAAACGTTATTAACTCCGATAATCAGTTGGTGAGTATAAAGATAAATCTGCAAAGGCTGAATGAGTTTGTGGTTTTATAAATAAAATAAAAAAAACTCTGTTTATCTAGTAAGTTCGGTGGCCAGATTAAAAAGCTCTTCATGGCTCAGTGACTGTAGTTTATCAACTTCTGCCAACTTATAAAAATTGTCCAACACAACAAGGCTCCAGCTCAAAACTCCAGGCTGCTGATTAACTTAACGATGTGTTTGTTTCATATACTGATCAGAAAACCACAAACCTGAATGATGTGACGTCCTGGTTCTGTTTCTGTCTGGAAGAAACTAATCACAGAATCAGGTAGCGGCACAGTTGCTCTGTCTACATTCAGCTGATTAGAGTGGTGAGATTTCTACACAAAGTTTTGTTTGAACAAAACCGGAACCTGGTTTTTGCTGAACTCCCATTTGAAGTTTGTTATTTCCTGTTTTTACACAGCTCGTACACATCAACACATCCAAAGTCATGCGACACATGAAAGTCACATCATTTATTTGAAATCATAAAGCTTAAAACATTAATATCACACAAAACTTTAAATTGAGAACTAATGGACTGTGTCCATTATTTTAAATGATGTCTAATATTAGACAGATGTTAGATGTGAACTGCTTTCACTGCATTAAACTAAATGTAATTTATAAAATATTTACATTGCTACAATAATGTTGAAATAGTTGAATATGTAGAAGAAACACAACTCTGACTTAGAACTCAGCAAAGAGGAAGAGTTGTTTTGCTTGTTTGACAATTGTACTTGTTTTAAACACTTGACCACAGAAATCTATGACACCACCTTTGTCACGCGTGGCTACTTGTGTTACCTGTGATCTCACTTCTGACTTTTTTTCTCACTTGCTCTGTTCGGTCTTTGTTCGATTTCACTGAAACTGACAGAATCAGAAATGTGTGAGTGGAGTTTATCGCTGCTTTGTAGCAGTTTAACATCTCTGTGTAATGAGTCCAACACTAAACAGTTTAACTCTGAATGTCAGCATTTACAGGAAACTACAACAAATGAACTAAAACCTTCAGCTTCAGGTCTAATGGACAGAATCAACTTAATGTGTCCTGCTGACTGATAACAGAAGTGATTAAAGCGAATTGAGATCAACTGAGCACTTGAACGCACCATAAACACTGTCAGAGTTAAAGTCATGTCGCAGCAACTGAAAACTGCCTCATCAACAAGAAACTTCCCCAAAAGGTTTTTTGTGTCGACCAGTTGGTTCTGATCTGATCTTTGCAAACACGTGATGTGTAATTAACTTATCATTGTATGTACATTGTAACCAGGATGTAAACAATCCTCTGCTTTTAAACATGCAGATGAAAACAATATATATTTTTAATCGACCCTTTTAAATAGTTTATAATATAAAATCAATCTCGGACTTATAAATAATAAACCAATCAGGTTTGTCACTAATTTTAATTCACTGGTTACTGTTGATACACGTTTATAGTCTCAGACCAGACCTTGCTCCAAAACTAGGCCAAACTGGGTATAATTCAAATAACTGACTGTAAGAACTTATTTTCTGGAGCCTGATTCATTGCAGCTATTGGCTGCTACATCCAGTGGACGTTAACATGGAGCAGGACTTAATTTATCAGTTCACTAGAGTTTATATAGTTTTCATATAGATTTTTCACGTTGTCACTGTCTCACCAGCAGATAAACCAAGTGTGGATTTGCTTGACTTCCATAAATGAACACGGATCAATGCTCTAATGAGGAAAGTGTCTGAGCTGTTGACTCTCGTTGTGTCTCATCGGCTCCATCGTGTCACCATGTGAACATCGTGATGCTAAAGGGACTGAATGTGGCTTTTCTGCGCTGAGGTGGAGTCCTGTGAACCCAGGACAGGCCCAGTCCAGCTAACTCTGCTATTCATGCAGGGACACGATGATGATGTTGTCTAACAACGAATCAGTTCAGAAATGATGTGACTGGTTCAGTGATCGTCGTTGAACCTGTTTGTTCTTGTGTTAAACCACTTCCGTCCACCACCAGCAGGGGGAGCACTTACTCCGGGTTTCAGTCACTAACTGAATTCTCTCTGAAGGAGAGGGAATATTTAGAATTAGCTCAAAATTAAAATCACTTAGAAAAATATTTTTAATCGAAAATATTTTGGTAAATTTTTCTTTAAAATCACCTCATCTCTGACGTCACATTCATCTGATAAATGTCTTTGTCCAGGAGCTTGAAGCTGTCGCTTCGCTGTGTCTGGTTTAATCCACTAGGTGGCGCTGAAGCAGCGCTGTCATGTCTGTTCTTTGGCTCCATGTCCAGGGAGGGAGGTGGAGGAAACGCTCCAGAGTTTGTCATCAAGGTTTGTCAGTGAGCTGCAGTAGTTGAAGCTACAGAGTCTCATCATGACAAGACGAGGTTCACACACGGAGCCAACGTTTAAAGCTCATAGACACCAGCTACACAACATCAACACAACCAACATTAGAGTCACGTCAGTTACTACAAACCCAACATTCAACACATGAAGCTTAAGGGTCGACTGTCAAATCTCTACAATTCATTGAGATGAGAGACGAGCTGTGTACAAACCTTCATCCTGTAATTAAGTAGTTCAACTCTGTCTGGGTCAGGCTGAGGTAGATCTGCAGCGTCATAGTTGTTACACCTATAAATATACAGTAAACCATAATGTAACAAAATGCTCTGTTATTTATAACACACAGCAACAGCTGATCACAGATAACAGCTGACAGCAGCAAACTCAACAATGTTGACCTTAAGCTTTTTATTCAAAAGATTGTTTGATAAAAAATAAAAACAGACATTAGAGTTAAGACGTGTGTTGATTATTAGTTTGTAGGTAAAAACTATTAACAGCATGTGTTTGAGTATTTCTGCAGATGAAATGTGTCTGTGTTACCATCTTAATCTACTGATTCACAGAATGTCTGATGAGCACCTGAACACATCATAAGTAGATTAGATTAGATTCAACTTTATTGTCATCACACATGTACATCTAACCAGAAGAGCAGAATGTTCAATGTCTACAGTATTTACGGGTTATGACAGAGTGATAATGGGAACGACTATGGAGCTAATATACAACGGAAGAACCATGGACACATTATACAGGTGGGAGTGTTATGTACAGAATAATGGACAGATTCACCACCACCTTGTTTTGTTAGATGCAAAGTATTCAACTATAAACATTACTCACAAGTCATATTTTAGTTAAACTTCATTTTTAAGAATTCCACGTCCTCGTTCCTTCAGAAAGTCAATCAAATGGTCATTAACAGCACACAAACGGTCTGTAGTCACGTTGCCATGGTTACCTACTATTTATGTGATGGGTCCTGAAATCCATTGCATCTGCACTCAAAGGTCAAAGGCCACTGGTTAGATAACCTTCATACCAACGTCCACATTCTGGACAGAGCAGACAGGTGGTTTAAGGGTTAGAGCAGCGTCACACACAACCTGCCTCCATCTACCAGCTGCCCTGACAACTATGGAGGAAGATCCAGACGACGTCACCATGAAGGACACACTGACGACCCTGTAGCGGTGGAGGAGGAGACACGTGGTGGAGAGCTCTCACCTACTCACTGCCCTCAGTCCTCTGTTCTCACAACGAGCCCATGAAACCTGACTGGAGGAGAAATCTGTGGCCTGAACCAACTTCCCTCAGACTGAAGAAGCTTCTGGACAGATGGAGAAACTTTTCTACCAAATAGAAGAAGACGAACAGTTGACACGACTCAACCTTCAGACGACGTCACCAGGATGACTGAGAATCTCCACCGCTCTGAACCAGACGTCACGCAGTGAATCCAGGGGTCGACCATCGAACCTCTACCTCCAACGGACTAACTAACGCTTCCTCACACAGTGAGCGCGGTCAGCTCGTCCCGCTGAGAGCTCTGCTCTGCTACATGCATAGGAGGCGAAGGCCCGACAACGCTGTGGTTGTCACCCAAGGCTTCCTCCTGTTCAGGAGGCGTTTAGCTTGTGGCCCACACTACGTGAAACATCAAATCTCGCTCCTCAGCCGTCATTAGCTTTGCTGGGAGCCAGAGATCTAAGCATTAATGACCCAGTGTGTGAATCACACGACGGGTCACAGAATAGTTCAATACTTTAACCTCACTACTCGTTTTATTTCACTACTCACTTCACAGAAACTTAAACTGATAATATCTGAACCTTGTTTAACCTCAGTAGCTTCAGTGATTTACACCAGAAGAGCAACAATACTGTGTATCACACAACATTACACGAATATAGTTGATGTATAATAGACAAGTATTTAATGAAGTATTCACAGCTCTGACAACCTGCTAGTCTGGAGTCTCCAGAGATTAATGGTTTCGATCCAGGGACCTGACGACTCCAGTGATAGAATCAATCCCCAACACAGATCTGTCAGTCGTGGTGATGATCCAGCCTGCCTCTTATTCACAACCTCATTTCTGTTAGTCTTTGAGTCCCGAAGTAGGTGTGAGTACAGACGGCCAGTAGAGCTGCTGCTGCCACTGCTGCCAGTCCCAGTGTTAGTGCCAGTCTGGTGAAGGTGTCATTTACTCCTGGACTCGCTGGTTGTCGTCTCACATCTGGTCTCTGAGTTTCAGGCTGATCAGCAGCTGCTGGAAAACACATTAAAATCCCTGTTGATGTTTAATGTATAGAATCTAAATGTGGATGATCTGAGCTTTAACTCACTGATGTTTGGACCAACTCACTACATTAATGAACAGCTGCTAAATTCATCTGTATTTCAGATGCTCAGCAGCTACAGTAACATTAAACCAACTCACCAGTGACGTTGAGTCGACATCTGCCAACGTTCCAACCATCAGATGTTCTGATGTTACACTGATACCGTCCAGAGTCATCAGTCCTGAGTCTGGACAGTTGGAGTCTGAGTCGTCCTTCTCTGAGGACGTCTTTGTCAAACTGGACTCGTCCTGAAAACTGTTGATCCTGAGACTCTGAGGCCTCAACACCTTCATGGAGATGAAACAGGACTGAGTCTCTGAGATCAGTTAACAGGTCACAGTAGACGTAGACTGAGGTGATGGACGTGTCAGGTTTGGGTGTGAAGGTCCACTCCAGTGTGATGCTGTGGTTCTGCTCTGCCTGATAGTAGGTCTGGGCCACGTTCACCACTAATGATGCTGTGGAGCACAAACACAACTTTAACATGTGAACCATGAATCTTGTTATTATAATTATTATAAAATAACAGGTAACATGTGAAAAGAATCAGTAACAGCAGATGTTCAGTTGTTCAAAGTCTGAAAATAATTGAGACTGAGACAATAAAATATAAAGAGAAAACGAACCAGAGACGCATGAGATGAAGCTGATGAGCAGCAGGATCCTGAAGATCATCTTCTCCCTGCGACAAGAACCAACAACGTAAACTAAAGAATCAGAACCAATAGAATCTACATCTTTCCCTCTAAACACAGTTTGACTCTGGGCCACAGTGGGTGTAAAGTTTGATAGAGGGACCAGAACAGACAGAGACGTTAGTGTGAACACATAGAAATGACGTGAAGGTTGTTACATGAAAGGATTTGGCCTCTAACAGGCAGCAAAGCAGGAACATTCAAGGCTCATTGGACCAAATGTTTTCTACTGCATTGAGCCTTTTCTTCCATGAAGCGTAACAACCTCAGTCAGACATTTTCTCCATGTGACACGAAGAAACAAGATTTAAAGTTTGATCAAGATTTTTCCAACAGCTGATATTGTTTTCTATCCTGACACATCAGGCTCATAGTTGTTGATCTGACTTCACTTTAAATATTTAGTTGTCACTAACTAAACACTCACTGTTCACTTTTCTCTGCTTTGCTCATTTTGACTCTAGGGGTCAAAGGGCAAAACGTGAAGCATAGAGAAATGCGACGCTCCAACAAAGATTAATGTGATGAGGGCGACATCTGCTGGTGAAATGCAGGCATCACAGAAAAACTGTCACATGAAGGAGGTTTAACTACAGAAACATTTAACTCAGACATCAACACTGAAGCTGAACAGCAGAGTTTAGGGAGAGAAGCAGGAACGTTTCTAACTCGCTGCTGTGGCCACAACTTTGTCCTCAAACATGAACCAGCGACTCATCAAAGTCTTGGTTTTCATGTAGTGAAGTTATTTTGGTGAATCCTCTGACGGTTTCACTGGAACAAGCCCGTTTATCAGGGAACCATTCAGCTCTTACTGCAGCCACTGAACAGTTGAGTTTACACGAACATCATCCAACTTCAACGTCTTTCTAAATAAAAGCCTTAAACTTACCTGCTACTTCTAGCGATGACTTTAGCTTCAGAAATGTTAGAAGATTCTATCAGCACATCTTAGTGGTTTTCTAAACATTTACTGTTTGAATCACGACAGCTATGTTAATTATAAATATTAGTAAGTTATATATATAATTGTCTTTTATTTTGAAATCCATCAGTTTCATCTTGTTCAGTAAACTACGTTCATCTCTGATTGAACCACTTTTGTTTCTCTCCAGCTGCTTTTATCAGTTTTATCCAGTTACTGTCGCTGATTCTTGGGTCACATTCATCATCTCAGCGTTTCTACAGCAAATGCTTCATCTAGTTTCATCCACATTAAAAAGCTCTGAATGAGCCGATGGTCGTAGTTTATCGCTCCATGCTGCTGCTGAACTGCTGGACACGAGCTGGTTGGTTAATGATAGAAAAACCACTGAACACAAGAAATGACTGAAAACCACAAACCTGGAGCCTTGATCCAGTGGAGGAGGTTCAGTGGTTCTGAAGCTGGAGTCACAGGAGGGTTCGACTACTACTAGACAACCACTAGCGGTGAATACCCTGTCTACTGTATGAGTTACGTGCTGTGTCTGAGTCTTCTGCAGTCATACTGTGATACTTGTTGTGAGTTTGTCTTTACCACAACCGTTCCTTTCATAAGCGGAACCTCTGTTGTACTTCTCTTTCTGGTCTCGTCCAAATATAGCGGATCCCTCCTGTCATAAAATTGTAATATTCCAGGGAGCTCGATACACAACCAGAGTTTTCTGCAAGGTTCCTGCAACACACGGGAAACGTAGTGATCTACAAAAATATAAGGGGAAAGAACAGCATAGTAAAAAAGACACTGAAGTGTGAATGCAGTGATTTTTCTTTTTGCAATTGAAAGACGTTTCTTTACTGTTCATCGGTCATCTGTCCAAACAAATACACAACATCTACAAAACGGCTGCAGTATATGATGAACAAACTGCCCAAGAAAACAGCTCGGCTCCGTTTTATTGCGTTTACGCCATCTGAACAAACTGCCTTTAATCTTTAGCGACGGTATAAAAAACCCTGCAGGCCCTGAACCAAAAGCCTAAACCACAGGAGGACCGGCTGTCACTCTCATACCCAACATTCAGTCACCACAAAGTTACTGGTTTAGTTTGTTTCCGTTTGCTACAGTAGCAGCGGTAGGTTAATATTTAGAGCTGCGGTGTCACGTGTTTACTTCTACTGTTGGTGTCCTGTTTGTGTGAACAAGTCCACTTTGAACGTGGGAAGCGAAGGAGCGAACAGCTTCCTCACTGATTCACCATCTCAGTTCATTTCCTTGTGTGACAGAGTCGACAAGGTATTTACCTTTAAGTCACACAAGGATCGCACCAGGGAGCAGAGTTTGTGGCTTATAAAACTATTTTATTTTAAGACACTTGCTGGAAGTTCAGTTACTGTGTAGATTTCTGATAAATGTATTGATGAGCTTCTTTTGTCCCAGTTCATGATTTTAATTTACTGTTTGTATATTAATATATTTTCATAAAATATTTATTATTACCTTGACTTGTTGTATGTTACAAATTAAACGATGCATCAGGATCCTGAGATGTTGGTACAGACACAAACCTGCTGTTTGAGGATCTCAGACCATGTAAAGCTTCACCTTAAAGTTAATCCTGGAGTAAACATGGAGCCAAACTAAACTAGTCCAGATCAACGGCGCCACCTTGTGACAGCGATGTGTAACTGAAAATTAATAGACGCCTGTTTCCCAGAGAAACCTTCCAAACGTCAGGATGTAATTATTTGGACCAATTTTATCATTTGTGCTTTTTATTTTATTTTTCATAAACTGAATTTCAGAAGAACGTTTATTATAAGTAACACAGAGCTGATGAGAACAGCAGCAAACTCATCAATGTTGACCTTAAGCCATTTGTTTAATAGTTTTAGGATCTAAATGTTGTTTTCAGCAAACCAAATCATAAATCTAATAATTTGACTCTGCAGACGTCACAGCAACATGTTGTTCAGCTACTGGACAGTTAATATTAAAACCACTTGTGATTGGTCCTTTTCTTGAAGCGGAGTCAACAACGTGTTTATTGCCTGGTACAGTAAACAGCTTTTTGCAGAACCTGGAATCTGACCTGAAAGGGGCTGAAAGTGTTCATGTCCGGGGTCAGAGGGATCGGCTGCGAGTCCTGGAGATGTTCAGCTACTGAGAGACGGGAGGTGGCAGCCGATCACCTTCTGGACTGGACGATGCGCTGCAGCTTGGCCTCGGCCTAATAAAGTGATAACGGTTCAGGTGGTTCAGGAGGTTTAATGCTTGACTGACCTGAAGTTCGCAGGAATCCACTGGAGCTGCTCAGAGCCTCCGCTGTCTGATGCAGTGTTGCAGTGTGGAAAAGCCTTTAACTCAGAGTTTCTGAACAGAACAAGAGTTTGGATCAGGTCTCGTGTGAAGCTGCTCTGTTGACCTGAACATCTTCTGAGTAACTCACTGCACCACTACCAGCGTCTCCAACCAGATGAGGGTCGACTGCAGCCTAGTTGGGTTCTAGTCTGAAGCCTGGACCTGCTGGAACCACAGTCACTGATGGTGAAGGAGCTCATCAGAACCTTCTCTGTGATCCAACACCACAGACAGCAACTGTTGCTGGTTTCCACAATGGTTCAGCTTCTGCCAGCACAGAATCACTTGTTACCAACCAGTCATTTCCATCTACTGCTTCATTATTAGAACAGATCCTCAAATGAAGCCAACACCTACAAACTAGAGCCACAAGCTGAAGCCACAACATCACAGTGTTGATCAGAGTAAAGCTCCGTCTGAGGAAGAGAAGCAGCAACAAGACACTTCTCACTCAGTTTTTAGTTTTCTAATAGGAACCATCCACAGACATGTTTTTGTATAATTTGATTTTATTTACAACATATACAAATAAATGACAATATTGTACAGGCTACAAAGAGATGCCAACACTAACTCAACCAATGAACTGAGGGTCAGTGTCTCATCCTGAGCTTTAGTCACATGAACCAGAGCAGAGACCAGTAGAACACAAACAGCAGAGCTGCTGCAGCATAAAGACACATCCTGACACAAGACCTCGCTCTAACAAACTACATCCCTTTCCAGGAAAAATAAAATCTCCAGCCTCTCAGTTACGAGCACGTGGCCAGACCAAGAGGGAGACAGATGAACTGTTTTAACAGACATGCAAAAGGTAACAAACAAAAGCAGTAGTAAACTAAAGTCACACAGAGACAATGAACATCTAAGAAACATCAACTAACAGGGAACAGGCTACATGACGTTAGGGAAAGAGACACAGAACAGACCCAGTACAATGGAAGAGTAAAACGAACCAAGACGAAAGTGGAGGCAGAGCTTGAATAGAACACATGGATTCCACCGATTACCAGGAACAGGAAACAACAGGAAGTGAGTTCACAAGAAGAAGACGAAGAAGAAAGACAAAACCCAAAGCGCCTCTGGAAGGACGGACGGATGAACTGCAACACATTCTCCCCCGATTCCCTGGTTTTGGTCTCACTGTGATCTGAGCATTGAGCAGATCAACAGCTGCTGTAAAGGACATAGAACAAAAAAAACAACAAGTCCCCAAACATCAGACTATAGTTAAAGTTAGAAGAAGTCCAGTTGCCATGACTCAACCTTCAGACAACTTCACCTGGATGAACGAGAATCTTCACAGACCGACTATAGTTAAATTGCATCAACTCACCAGTGACGTTGAGTCGACATCTGCCAACGTTCCAACCATCAGATGTTCTGATGCTACACTCATACCGTCCAGAGTCATCAGTCCTGAGTCTGGACAGTTGGAGTCTGAGTCGTCCTTCTCTGAGGACGTCTTTGTCAAACTGGACTCGTCCTGAAAACTGTTGATCCTGAGACTCTGAGGCCTCAACACCTTCATGGAGATGAAACAGGACTGAGTCTCTGAGATCAGTTACCAGGTCACAGTAGACGTAGACTGAGGTGATGGACGTGTCAGGTTTGGGTGTGAAGGTCCACTCCAGTGTGATGCTGTGGTTCTGCTCTGCCTGATAGTAGGTCTGGGCCACGTTCACCACTAATGATGCTGTGGAGCACAAACACAACTTCAACATATGGACCATGAATCTTGTTATTATAATTATTATCAAATAACAGGTAACATCAGCAACAACAGAATCAGCAACAGCAGATGTTCAGTTGTTCAAAGTCTGAAAATCATTGAGACTGAGACATTAAAATATAAAGAGAAAACGAACCAGAGACGCATGAGATGAAGCTGATGAGCAGCAGGATCCTGAAGATCATCTTCTACCTGCGACAAGAACCAACAACGTAAACTAAAGAATCAGAACAAATAGAATCTACAGATTTACAGCTAAAAAGTTTTTTCCAACAGCTGATACTGTTTTCTTTCCTGATGCATCAGGCTCATAGTCGTTGATCTGACTTTACTTAAATATTTAGTTAAACACTCACTGTCCACTTTTCTCTGCTTTGTTCATTTTGACAGTAGGGGTCAAAGGGCAAAGACAAGACGTGAATAGTAGCATAGAGAAATACGACGCTCCAACAAAGATTAATGTGATGAGGTCGACATCTGCTGGTTTAACTACAGTAAGATTTAACTCAGACATCAACACTGAAGCTGAACAGCAGAGTTTAGGGAGAGAAGCAGGAACGTTTCTAACTCGCTGCTGTGGCCACAACTTTGTCCTCATACATGAACCAGCGACTCATCACTTTAAATCTAGCAACAGCATCATCAGACACACATCTACTTAGTGGAATAGGAAGGAATTGAAGTTTCTGTTGTAAGGTCTTACGCTGAATTCAGATGTTAGTCTAGAACAGATTGGATTTAGATTTGGTTGATTGCTTTGATGTCGCATACAAAACTGTGTCACGTTACCATCAAGAGTCTGTGTGTAATGAGCCGATGTTAAAATAAATGAGACAAACTATAGAAACTATGTTACGCAGTAGATTAGACCCAGTATCTTTAGATTTTTGGTTGATGATAATCGGTGATAATCTCTACAACTAGAGCTACACTATGTTCTCCTCATGTATTCAAGCATATGTGTGTTTTGATGAGAAAACACTAAGTCTACATTCCTTATAAATAAAATGCCAGTGAGACTGAAACATTAAAGCTCAGCAGTAACTGTTTTGTACAGTTACATGCAGGAAACAGCAGAACCTCGTCCGTTCATCCTGATCACAGCCAGACTAGTTAGTCAGGAGGAAGAAGGACCTGTTTTGTTTTGGGCTCTGTTATATTCAGAATCAGAATCAGAAAGAGCTTTATTGCCAAGTATGTGTACAGTTCTTGAAGGGTGGGCAGGGGAACATTATTGATGCTTTCAGCAGACTGGACTGTCCTCTGTAGTCTCCTGCTGTCTGATTACCAGGCAGTTACTGAGGCACACAGGACAGACTCAATGACTGCTGAGAAGAACTGCTCAGCAGGTCCTGGGGCAGGTTGAAGTTATTGTTTGTGTGTGGATGCTAGATGTAACGTTCATAGAGGGAGGGCATAGATCATAGTTACATAGCATTACGATAATAGTAATACTGATTAATTGATCATAATCTTTTTGGAAAACCATTCAGTTTATAGCAGACAGTAGTGGTGAAGAATGAAAAGCAAAACTTGTTGATGCAGAAATGTTTTATTTTAAGTAATGGTTATACAGAATATGCTGTATTTAAAAGACAGAAGCTTGATTCATGAGAAAAAATGTGTAATAAGAAGAACAATACCACAACAAATCAAATACTAGTTAATTAGTTATTGTTAGGATAAAACCCCACAGACCAACCGAGAAAAGTCACACACAACAGACAGTGAACACATCACGTAAAACCAGCCCAGAAAATAAAGTCAAGCAAAAGTAATCATACAAAAAACGAACATCAGTTTTACTATTGTTCTACTAAAATGTTAACTGCTGGTTATGAGGAAAGCATCTGAAATTATCAGCAGATGTTCACAGGGCCACACTGTTTTCCAGCAAATCCGGATCCAGGTACTGGTACGGGACGTCAAGGGTTGCATTTCTGATTTTGATGACTTCACTTAAGAGTTTAAGCTCATTTTGAAACACTCCAATCAGGCAATTGGGAATTACCTCACAGAAATACTTCTCCCTGTATTGTCCGAGAGGAACCTGGAAATCAGTGACACATTTTAATCTAAGTGTTTCTCAAACCCAGACTATGCAAATGTGGGAAACAATCACCATCATTCAGCTCCAGTTACCATTTAATCAACTTCACATGCAAAAAGTTGAAAAGAAATGAAGTATGATGGTTAATCGTGATGACTTTAGAACTTACAAAGTCAAAAGGTGGCTTGCTGAGCAGATACACGGTGGCTGTGCCATTAGCTGATGTGTTGACAGCAGGCAGCGTCTGCAGCAGCGTGTCCACGTCTGCAGACCCTTTCTTCTCTGGTGGAGGACGTTGTAAGGACGTGGGGAAGTTGGGCATCCAGGCACCATAATCATACTGCAGCCAATGGTGAACAGGTCATAGACGTGATGTTATATGAAGCACACGATACAACAGAAGAAAACCACTTTCATTCATATCAGTCAAAGACCACGTCTGCTGGTCTGAGCAGCCGTTTACATCAAACTGAAATTTTAAAAAGGCATCAACTGATTTAAGTGCTAGTCCTCACTTCCTGTTTCTGCAGCTACGCATGTTTATTAGTTATTATATTATAGTTGTTTGATCAACAGCACTGACGTTAAAATCCCACTGGGACTAGATGCGTGTTTCTGGGTGGTAACATGCAAACTGTACAAAAGCACAACTAAACCAAATTCCTACAGGAACTCGCCACATGTTTGTGTTCGGTTACTACTGACTGGAACGTCTCAACAAGTACTGGATAGATTGAAGCCTGTCATCCAGGATCATCATCAGATCAGTACTTCAACCTTCAGGTACCTGCAGAGCTGTACAGACAGACAACAGCAACATTAAACCACCGTCCTGGTCCTCACCTGTCCGTTGTTCACGGCAGAGTGCTGGGCCGAGCAGGTGAAAATCACCATGGTAACAAACTTCACCAGCTCTTCCACAGTGTTAAACCTCTGTGGAATTCCTAAGGATTAAAGAGTAAAAGACAAGTTTGATGGAAAGTTACCTTGTGAAAATATGTTGCAGCAGAGGGAGTTTTTCATTTAGCCCCACCTGAGCTTTCCTGTGAAAGGAAGCCATGTTTAAAAATGTCACTAATCCAATCCTGCAGTTGAAGGTCATTCAGGACCGCGTTGTCAGTTTTATAGTAGAATTCGAGGATTCCTTTCACAAACCTTTAAGAAAAGAAGACAGTGTAAAACCACTACTAGAACCCAGTGAGCTCCAACAGGCCTGATGGGTGTAGATGTACTTATGGATGATGTCCCAGAGCCTGAATCCATCCTCCATGTAGTAGAAGTGTTGCAGAGACTCCAGTCCACGGTCAGCAACGTCTTCCCGTATGCAGAGGGATCTGTACGTCAGAGAGGACAGGGATCTCTCCAGGATCGTGGTCATGGCTTCTCCACCTGAAGCTGTAAACTATGGAGAAATGCACAGGAATGGAACTGTTACAAACAGAAACCTTTGTAGCTGACGCTGTTCTGAGACTGTCAGTGTGTTTGTACCTTTGAGAAAACTCCGTCTGGAGATATGAGATATTGTCGAGCTAAGATGTTGATCTGCAGAGTGTAGCGAGTGTGAGGCATGAGGAGCTGCAGAAGAAAACCCGGTCAGACGTACATACAGTATATATATTTATGTGTCAGCATATTGTGCGTTGTCCTCCACGTACCTTGTAGAGGGGATGCTTGCTGGGAAGGTTGCGCAGAAGTGACACTGTAAAGACTTCAGCCAGCAGGTGAGTCCGCAGCAGGTGGAAGTTGAGCTCATGAACACTGAAATCTGCACTTCTCACAAAGGTTTTAGCCAGCAGCCAGTCGTACGTAGGGTCAGTGGGAACAAAGATGGGATTATCACTTCCTGGAGTCTGTTTCAGCTGCAGGAGAAGAAGGGATGAAGTTGATTCAGTCCTCAGCTCATTGCTGGAACCCAACGATACCATTTGGTTGTGACTGTCTGGTTGGTTTGAATGAAATCCAACGTTGGTTCCCACTAGGCTGTAGCTCCCTACTCCCAGTAACTCTCCCTGTCTCTGGACCTGTCCATAGCTTTCACCAGACTCTGAGCTGTTCTTCTTGATGCTCTAGTTCTCTCTTCTCTACCTCCTCAGCCAAACCGGGGGAGGCAGACGTCCCCCCACCATGAGTCTGGTTCTGCTGGAGGTTCCTTCCACTAAACAGTTGTTTCTTGGTGCTGCTCAGTGGGATTTGTTTCCAGCAGTGTTCTCGTATTCTCTAAGGTGCCAACTCTACTTTGTAAAGTGTGTTTATCATTTTATTGTGAATTGGCTCTATACAAATAAACTGAATTGGATTAAATCGAACGGGAAGGTTCAGGAGGGAAGAACTTTATACTGGCTACAGGTTCTTGCAGTAAATATGTGGATGATGTGGAGTTTGAATAACAGCTTGGCTGTAGCTGTGTGTTTGCATTACGCTCACCTGGATAGCGAGTGGCATGAGTTTGTTATCAGGCCTTTTGTGGAGCAGCACCATCGGAGCCATCAAGTACTGCTGCGTCCCATTTATGGTGTTGGCCTTCAAGCCGTCCAAGTTCTTGTAGTCACACAGGAATATGTTTCCTTTCTGTTTAGACACAGTGACGAGATATGTTTGGTTCCCACTCTTAGAATATAGACAATCATCATAGATCATCATTGTACCTTCATCTCATCTGCCAAGTTACTTTCATGGAGGTGAACCATGTCATCAGTGACAGGAAAGTTCTCCGGCAGAGCTGTACAGCGTTGGATCATCATGGGGTTGATGCCGTTCAGAAACTGGTTGGCGAAAAACGCGTCGTCCATCCAGTTCTTCTGGACGTAAGCTGAAAAAGAATTAACTGAATTAGCAGAAAAAAAAGAAATATATATATAGAGAGAGAGATTTAATCAAGACGTTACTTGATATGTCCGTAGAATGGCAGGTCATTATACGAGTGATCTCCTCAAGGTTTGGCCAATTCGTTGTGTCATTAGTCAGTCCGTCCAGTTTCAGCTCAATCAGCCTAGAAATCAAGAGCAACCTTACTGTCAGACCTTACGTGGGACACAGTCAGACTTTGAGGACCTCACCCTCACCCTTTAAAGGCTGTGTAGGCAAAATCTGCAGCCCTGGTGAACTTGCGGATGGAGAACTCAATAGGCAAATGAAAAATGTTCTCTGCGTCAACACAGTGAGGTAGTTTTTCTTTATACACCTTCCAGCTGTGAAAACGAAAACACACAAGTGAGGATCACTGAAATATAATTTACATGATACAAAAGTCGTATGACAGGAATTCATGCTTTCATTAAACCCTGGTATATGTAACTGTGCTATGGTTCACTGCGTAGCATCAAGCTGCACAAGGTGAATTTGGGTGAAGATTGAAGATGAAGCTCTCACCGATAGTTTTTCTTTCGTTCCTTCAGCTCTTGGGAGTCAGTTTCCGGCCAAAATCGAAAATTTTGAATTTGAGGTTTAACCCTATGACCTATGCAACCTGCATTGGAAAATGAAGAATCAAAAGAGATCAACGTTAAAGATCTAAGAAGTTGTTGTTTTCACCGTGATAGACTGAGCTCAGACCATAAGACTCAAATCTCAAACCTGTTCCTTCACTGAAGCTGTGCTCCTCACTGTCAGTGATCCAGCAGTAGACAGGAAACGTGTAGGTGTTGCCCTCTTCAGACTTCACCTCCACCTGATCGAGAAACCACTCGTCCTCTGGGAACATGTCATGAGGTTGTTTGTCCAGTTTTATCATAGTCTGGTCTCCAGTTGATTCAGGGCAGGACACAGTGAAACTACACACCTGGAGTAGCGTGAAGAATGTTTTACAAGATATAAGTAAGAGTAAAGTTGAAGTAGAAGCAACAACATCCAAATGTGTAGGTGTTGCCCTCTTCAGACTTCACCTCTACCTGATCGAGAAACTGCTCATGTTCTGGGACCTTTACGTGAGGTTGTTTGTCCAGCTTTATCATAGTCAGGTCTCCAAGGGATTCAGGGCAGGACACAGTGAAACTAGACACCTGGAGTAGCGTGAAGAATGTTTTACAAGATATAAGTAAGAGTAAAGTTGAAGTAGAAGCAACAACATCCGAACGATGGTGGTGTTTTACTGCACATGTTGTCAGACTTACTTGTCCTTGGGCGAAGGGAGTCAGTTTGTCCGTCTGGAGCTTTGTGCGTTCACTCTGCTTAGTTCTGCCCACCAGAGTAATGAAGACATCGATTAAGGAGGTGGAATCCTCATAGTCTCCTGTTTGGACAATTACTTCGTAATTCACCATTTTCTCTCTGCAACACAGAAGAACCCTGGTAGAGAAACACAGCATCCATTTGTTCTACATACGATATTAATATTACGATATATTATTATATTATTAACCCTAATGTCACAACAGAGGAGAGTGCGACTAAATTGCATTTCTAACTTGTTAAACTTCAGCTGACATTTGCTTACCTTTGTTACCGATTGATGAGAAGACCAAGACGTTTCTTGATTCTCTTCTAGTGTAAGTAACTGTAGCACGTCTCCCTTTTTATAAGTCCAATGGGACTATACGTTGAGTTCACGTGATGCTGTACATACCGGTGGAACCAGCTTTCTGAGAACACCACTGTTATTCTGTAGATTACCCTCCCACTGCCCCCAGAAGAGACTCACCGTAGTTTGGTTTTATTTACCACCTCTATTACGTTTTTTCAAATCAAGTGTCCTGCTTGACACAGAGATTTGTACCTATGGAAGTTGGAGGCCCACAAGAAATATTTAATTTGTGTGAGATGCCCATAAAGAGTCCAGATAAAGTGCATCTGATATTTTATTCTCTGTTTCATTGTGACCTCACAGACTGTGCATCCACCATTAAGCCATGGAATCATTCCCCTCTGTCCATCGTATTGTCCAGGCTTTACTACACTATGACGCTGCCATCACTGTCTATTTTTTGCTTTTTGCATTCGTATGGTGTTTTTACTTTTACTGTATTTGATTGTCTTTCATGCTTATTCTTCTATTTGGCTTTTTTCGATATTATGACCTTCAGCAAATGATGGAACATGGTCTCATTGGTTTCACAGGACTCAGAGACTCAATTTTGGGTCTCAGTAACAAACTAGGTGTAAATGTAGAGTTAACGTATGAGAGTAACTAACACTGTGACACATAACAGACACGCACCTATAGAAAGTCTTTAATTAACCCAGCTTCTTGGACTGCAGGTGGAAGCTGAATCAAAGTATCTTTAAGTTTTCATATCCTGGATGGACACAAGAATTAAAACAACTAAACAGTAGAGATGCTAAAAAAGAGCCAATAAATCATCAATCTTGTGATAATGGCTATTTATTAGTTAAATTGGTTTCTCTGAAAGTAGTGGAACCGTGTCTGTCACTGATGTTTGATGAAGAGCAGAATCAGACACAGCGATGAACACGTACAAATACAATGAAGTTGTTCAGTGCAAACACAGAAAAGAGTCGGTTAAGAAATGTCATTAAATAATGGTTCAAGCATGAAAATGTTCAACTGCAAACGTCCAAACGAATATAATCTAAAAAATTAGTCACTGTACAGTGGACAAAAATACTAAATGCTTTCATTATGAAGCTTTACTCCCTTAATGCATGAACATAACTGAGATGTACATAGTTATTGGATGAACGACAACAATGCGACCAACCTAACTGCCAATGTAAGACTCAGGTGCTACACTCCTACACTCCTCCTGCGGCTTCCACGTAATTCCAGCAAGTCTGTTATTATAGCAAGTTGAGTCCAGATCTCACATTATTTCATGTAAACATCCATTTCTTGAGAAAGCCTCACCTACATGTGTGGATAGGTGGGTGAGGTAAATGATGTCAAGTTGGTTCAAGATCTCACAGCATTTTATGTTTTGTCTTGAGAAACCACCGTCCACCACTACAGCAGAAGGTAAAAAACATCAAAATGAACGCCACACAAAAGTGGACCAGAAGCTGAATAGTTCAATTGTTTGCATAACAAAATGAATAGTTTAAAAATGATAGATCAGCACACAGGGATCAACTACACACTGCATGTACGTAGTGACCATCACCCTAAATATTCTCTTTAAAAAGACAAACAACCACATTTATTGACTTTCTAGGATGTTATTTTCTGTCACTTTCGGTCAATTTATTGTGTCCTACATGTTTAACCCTCGCGGGGCCTTCGAAGGTCACAGTAGCCCCACGATCAAACGAGACACTGTGTGTGTTACTTATGTACCCAGTAGGTTTAGGTCACTACAGGTCATGTTTCATTATCAGAAATCCTCACTAGAGACCGAACATGGACCAAACTGAAACGAGTCCCAACACATGCTTCAAGCTGTATTAAGTTCAACATCCATAGTCAGGCTTCACATATCTAGACGTGTATGTTGACTAGTCACATGTCAAAATGTCAAATAAACGTCCTGTTGACTAACTAATGTAAGATATCGCAACAACGCATGGAGTCATTGTGACCCGCAGAGATTTTTAGATAAACTGGAAGATGAGCAGAGAAGCTGTTGTGTGTTCCATGGAAGAAACAATCACGTTTTGACAGTTTCCAGCTAAAGCCAACAGACAGAAACAACACCTACGCTGTCATCGTTCCACCTGCAGCCAAGCTGTGGTTCACATGGTGAAACGGTTGTGTCGTCAGTATCGGTGCCAGTCGGGATGAGACCTTCTGCATTAGACTAGACTACAGCTGTGTATTAGAGTCAAACGTTCTGGACCAGAGCGTTACCATGTGGTGGAAGCTCACTGAGTAGAACAATGAAAGTGAATCAGAACCACTCACTGACCTGCAGTGTCGCTGCTGGCAGACGTTTCCTAAGTTTACTTTACTGGAATCATATTTGACTTGTTGCTTTGGTTTCTTCTTAGTTCTAGTTAGTGGAGCTCAGCTTCTAAATTTAATGACCAGTCGTAGCCCAGGGGTGTGTGTTCATAGGTGTCCTCCTAAGTTTAACCTACTCCTACTCACTTTTTTACACAATTCTTTCACTCAGTTTTAGAGAAAACTGTCTACTTTCTAAATATGTGCATGACCAAAGCATAAAACGGACATTTCGCTATATCTGTCTCCAAATGCTTGCAGCAGGTGAAGCTCTTTACGATACGTTACAGCTTGGGCTAGATGTGGCTGAAGCGTTTAATAAGTCTGAGAACCTCGTCCACAGCCACAGTCAGCCTCATGGCCAGAGCCCGCGCCTCGTCCACGGCCACAGCCCACGCTTCACCTATCGTCAGAGCCCACGCCTCGTCCTCAGTCAGCCTCACGGCCACAGCCCACGCTTCACCTATCGTCAGAGCCCACGCCTCGTCCTCAGTCAGCCTCACGGCCACAGCCCACGCTTCACCTATCGTCAGAGCCCACGCCTCGTCCTCAGTCAGCCTCATGGCCAGAGCCCGCGCCTCGTCCATGGCCACAGCCCACGCTTCACCTATGGCCAGAGTGATGAAAGAATGGTGTTTTTGAGGAGTGTAGGGTGTTTATTCTCCTCTGGGTTCATCGTGCTGCTGCTGCATCGAAGTGGTGAAGTGTAAGCGCCCTGAAAAGGGAGGAATTGATAAGACGCACGACAACCTTTCCTCAGCTCACGTGTGTAATGAGTGACTCAAGCGACACAACCAAATAGACACATACATACATACATACATACATACATACATATATACATACATATATACATACATACATACATACATACATACATACATACATACATATATACATACATACATACATATATATATACATACATACATATATATATACATACATACATACATATATACATACATACATATATACATACATACATACATACATACATACATACATACATACATACATACATACATACATACATATATACATACATACATACATATATACATACATACATACATATATACATACATATATACATACATATATACATACATACATATATACATACATACATATATACATACATACATACATATATACATACATACATACATACATATATACATACCTACATACATACATATATACATACATACATACATATATACATACATACATACATATATACATACATACATACATATATACATACATATATACATACATACATACATACATACATACATATATACATACATACATATATATATACATACATACATATATATATACATACATACATACATATATACATACATACATATATACATACATACATATATACATACATACATACATACATACATACATATATACATACATACATATATACATACATACATACATATATACATACATACATACATATATACATACATACATATATACATACATATATACATACATACATATATACATACATACATATATACATACATACATACATATATACATACATACATACATACATACATACATACATACATATATACATACATACATATATACATACATACATATATACATACCTACATACATACATATATACATACATACATACATATATACATACATACATACATATATACATACATATATACATACATACATACTCTCAGTCAAATTACAACAATGTAACAAGCAGCTATTACAACTGAGACTGTGCCGCTACCGCTCACGCACCTGCCTGTTAGCATGTCACTGCTAATATAGCTATCGGTCAGTAACTAACCTTATCTGGTAAAAGAAAACAAAACTTAAAAGACTGGAAACACTCCTCTGAACACACATGGACTATTAACTACACATGTATTATTGTGAACAGTTAACATAAAGCTTCTGTACCTGAAAAGGGAGGAATTGATATGACGCACAACAACCTTTCCTCAGTTCACGTGTGTAATGAGTGAAGGAAGGGGTGCGGTGCGACCTTCAAAGACCCCCGTAACTTAGAACTCTGTTCACTTCACTGTGGTCACTAACATCCAATGTGGTCCGAACTGATACTGGCCCAAACAACAGAAAATAATTTGCCAACATTGTAAACATAAAACTACTAACAAAACTAATCTGTCCACAACATTATTCAATCTATCACATGTGCACCCGAGGGGGAAGAGGAGGTTGATGTGGGGGGACTTTGACTGTTGGTGGGAGAAAAAAAACATACTTTTTTAGATAAACAGGAATTGACAAAAAGAAAGTTCTTTAGTGAAGAATGAGTTCAGAGGTAAAATAGTGAAATGGTTTTCATGTCATACTGCTAAATAGCATCAGCTTCTACCTTAAAATAAAAGACTTGACAGCTCTACTTAGAGATGGTTGTCTTGTAGGTTCTATATTTCTCAAAACCTCTGAGGTTAAATTAAACAAAGACATCTAGTGTGAAATAATCTCAGGTGAGGCTTTGGTGAACGATGTGGTCAGACTTGAAATAGTGAATGGAAATGTTATCAAACCGTTGAACGCAGCATCATCGTATCCATGAAAGAAACAGTATTTCACAAACTAATGCTAAAGTAGTAGTTTTATAAACATTTCAGCTTCTACCATAAAACAAAATAAAAGACTTATTCACATACAAAAATCGAGGGCGGCAGTGGTAGAGCTGTTGTCCACCAATCGTAGGATCGGTGGTTCGATTCCTGGCTTCCCCAGTCATGTGCCGAAGTGTCCCTGGGCAAGACACTGAACCCCAAGTTGCCCCCGGTGTGTAAATGTGTGTGTGAATGGGTGAATGAGACGCAGTGTCAAAGCGCTTTGAGTACCAGTAGCTAGAAAAGTGCAGACCATTTACAAAAATCTGAATTCTGAAGGAAAAAATAAGTAAAAATAAGTCGTCCTAAGTGAAGGTTGAACAGAAAACTCTGTCAGCCAACAGATGTTCATGTTGATCTGAGCTGCGTTCATCAGCAGGTTTGGAGACGCAGACCTGTAGGAAGCAACGGCTGCCGTCAGGCTCATGTTAGCGTTAGAACACACATCTGTTAGCAACAACTGAAGGTGATATTTAAAGTCCAGGCTCTAGATTCTGGAGCATAGGTGTCAAACTCTGGCCCGCGTAATTATAATTGGCCCGCGAAGCCATACCAAATTACTTTTAGAGCTGGCCCGCCGGTAATTAGTATTTACCGCTAATACTACAAATCCCAGAATGCTCTGTTGACGTTTTGGCGCGTCAATCACGACACGACCCATTAACGTCCTCTCCCCTGTATATAATACTGGCACCGTGCTACTCCTCCAAAATGGCTAAAAGAAGCCTTCACAGTGTTGTTTCCTAATCTTTATTATCGCTGTGAAGCAAATGTAGACACTTGTCTACTTGCTCACTGTGAACCAGCCGCTTCTGCGCCATTGAACGCCTCATTTTTCTGCCTGACTCGCGGAGCAGAAGAGACAGATGGAGCCTTTTGAACTCGCTGGGAATTCAACAATTTCCAGTCTTTGGACGTGAAACTCACACAAGTTGCAGCTTAAAGTATTAGTGATTAGTGTTCGGGTTTCGCTGCAACGAGGCTTTAACGGGCTTCGTTCACATCAGCGAATCAGCACAGCTACAGCAGCCAGTATGTGTCTGACAGGCCGCGTCAGTGACTGTGAGTTTCAGCTGCTTAGGAGGCCTCATGGTTATTCTACTGCGCGTTACTGTGAGAGGTGGTGGATTCAAATCCTGCTCGAGACATGACTTTTAAGAGTGATGTTTATTGTCATCTCATTGAATCTGAATGTTCTGCTTGTTGTAATAATGATTTTAAAACTTCAGCAATTTCAGGAAAGTCAACACGTCTTAGGGGTTTTTCATACTTTTACTGTTTGAATCAACTCAACTGTGTTTTCTTTAATTATTTAATTATAAACACTTACGTAGTATTATTTCATTATGCTTTATTTTATAATTTAAGACTTTTAACTTGTTCTGCACATGTTTAGCTCTTTTTTAATCACTTGTATTTTTCTCAAACTACCTTTAAGAACTTTTTAAACTCTCCAGCTACAGTCAACGGTTCTTGGGAATAAATTCAGCTTTACAGCATTCACACAGCATTGTCTTATGAAAATGCTTAGTCTAGTTTAGTATTAAGCTTTGCTTGTTCCATATCCACTTTTTAAGCAAAACTTGTTTGGGTCCTTAAGAAAAGGTTCATGGTTATATCTGGAGGAAGATTTCTTTTCAATAAATATCAATGTTGGCCCGCGACTTTGTTCCAGTTTTGAATTTTGGCCCAGTGTGTATTTGAGTTTGACCCCCCGGATCTAGAGAAAACAACTTTGTTGAGCTGCAGTGAAACTGTGTAGTCAATCAACATGTGTATGTGTACATGTGTAATCAACTAGAAATTAACATGTGTAGGTGTACATTTTCTGAAGAAATGCACCTTCTGTCAGTGGGCGACTCCTTAAACTCTTGTGTGCAGTGTTTTCTACAGAGTCACTACAGGTCATGTTTCATTATCAGAAATCCTCACTAGAGACCGAACATGGACCAAACTGAAACGAGTCCCAACACATGCTTCAAGCTGTATTAAGTTCAACATCCATAGTCAGGCTTCACATATCTAGACGTGTATGTTGACTAGTCACATGTCAAAATGTCAAATAAACGTCCTGTTGACTAACTAATGTAAGATATCGCAACAACGCATGGAGTCATTGTGACCCGCAGAGATTTTTAGATAAACTGGAAGATGAGCAGAGAAGCTGTTGTGTGTTCCATGGAAGAAACGATCATGTTTTGACAGCTTCCAGCTAAAGCCAACAGACAGAAACAACACCTACGCTGTCATCGTTCCACCTGCAGCCAAGCTGTGGTTCACATGGTGAAACGGTTGTGTCGTCAGTATCGGTGCCAGTCGGGATGAGACCTTCTGCATTAGACTAGACTACAGCTGTGTATTAGAGTCAAACGTTCTGGACCAGAGCGTTACCATGTGGTGGAAGCTCACTGAGTAGAACAATGAAAGTGAATCAGAACCACTCACTGACCTGCAGTGTCGCTGCTGGCAGACGTTTCCTAAGTTTACTTTACTGGAATCATATTTGACTTGTTGCTTTGGTTTCTTCTTAGTTCTAGTTAGTGGAGCTCAGTTTCTAAATTTAATGACCAGTCGTAGCCCAGGGGTGTGTGTTCATAGGTGTCCTACTAAGTTTAACCTACTCCTACTCACTTTTTTACACAATTCTTTCACTCAGTTTTAGAGAAAACTGTCTACTTTCTAAATATGTGCATGACCAAAGCATAAAACGGACATTTCGCTATATCTGTCTCCAAATGCTTGCAGCAGGTGAAGCTCTTTACGATACGTTACAGCGTGGGCTAGATGTGGCTGAAGCGTTTAATAAGTCTGAGAACCTCGTCCACAGCCACAGTCAGCCTCATGGCCAGAGCCCGCGCCTCGTCCTCAGTCAGCCTCATGGCCACAGCCCACGCTTCACCTATGGCCAGAGTGATGAAAGAATGGTGTTTTTGAGGAGTGTAGGGTGTTTATTCTCCTCTGGGTTCATCGTGCTGCTGCTGCATCGAAGTGGTGAAGTGTAAGCGCCCTGAAAAGGGAGGAATTGATAAGACACACGACAACCTTTCCTCAGCTCACGTGTGTAATGAGTGACTCAAGCGACACAACCAAATAGACACATACATACATACATACATACATACATACATACATATATACATACATATATACACTCATATATACATATATACATACATATAAACACTCATATATACATACATACATACATATATACATACATATATACACTCATATATACATATATACATACATATATACACTCATATATACATACATACATACATATATACATACATATATACATACATATATACACTCATATATACATACATACATACATATATACATACATATATACATACATTCATACATACATATATACACTCATATATACATACATACATACATACATACATATATACATACATATATACACTCATATATACATACATACATATATACATACATATATACACTCATATATACATACATACATACATATATACATACATATATACATACATACATACATACATATATACATACATATATACATACATATATACATACATTCATACATACATATATACATACATATATACACTCATATATATATACATACATACATACATACATACATACATACATATATACATACATATATACACTCATATATACATACATACATACATATATACATACATATATACACTCATATATACATACATACATATATACATACATATATACATACATATATATATACATACATACATATATACATACATATATACATACATTCATACATACATATATACATACATATATACACTCATACATACATACATACATACATACATATATACATACATACATACATACATATATACATACATATATACATACATACATACATATATACATACATACATATATACATACATACATACATATATACATACATACATACATACATACATACATACATACATACATACATACATACATACATACATACATACATACATACATACATACATACATACATACTCTCAGTCACATTACAACAATGTAACAAGCAGCTATTACAACGGAGACTGTGCCGCTACCGCTCACGCACCTGCCTGTTAGCATGTCACTGCTAATATAGCTATCGGTCAGTAACTAACCTTACCTGGTAAAAGAAAACAAAACTTAAAAGACTGGAAACACTCCTCTGAACACACATTAACTACACATGTATTATTGTGAACAGTTAACATAAAGCTTCTGTACCTGAAAAGGGAGGAATTGATAAGACACAACAACCTTTCCTCAGTTCACGTGTGTAATGAGTGAAGGAAGGGGTGCGGTGCGACCTTCAAAGACCCCCGTAACTTAGAACTCTGTTCACTTCACTGTGGTCACTAACATCCAATGTGGTCCGAACTGATACTGGCCCAAACAACAGAAAATAATTTGCCAACATTGTAAACATAAAACTACTAACAAAACTAATCTGTCCACAACATTATTCAATCTATCACATGTGCACCCGAGGGGGAAGAGGAGGTTGATGTGGGGGGACTTTGACTGTTGGTGGGAGAAAAAAAACATACTTTTTTAGATAAACAGGAATTGACAAAAAGAAAGTTCTTCAGTGAAGAATGAGTTCAGAGGTAAAATAGTGAAATGGTTTTCACGTCATACTGCTAAATAGCATCAGCTTCTACCTTAAAATAAAAGACTTGACAGCTCTACTTAGAGATGGTTGTCTTGTAGGTTCTATATTTCTCAAAACCTCTGAGGTTAAATTAAACAAAGACATCTAGTGTGAAATAATCTCAGGTGAGGCTTTGGTGAACGATGTGGTCAGACTTGAAATAGTGAATGGAAATCTTATCAAACCGTTGAACGCAGCATCATCGTATCCATGAAAGAAACAGTATTTCACAAACTAATGCTAAAGTAGTAGTTTTATAAACATTTCAGCTTCTACCATAAAACAAAATAAAAGACTTATTCACATACAAAAATCGAGGGCGGCAGTGGTAGAGCTGTTGTCCACCAATCGTAGGATCGGTGGTTCGATTCCTGGCTTCCCCAGTCATGTGCCGAAGTGTCCCTGGGCAAGACACTGAACCCCAAGTTGCCCCCGGTGTGTAAATGTGTGTGTGAATGGGTGAATGAGACGCAGTGTCAAAGCGCTTTGAGTACCAGTAGCTAGAAAAGTGCAGACCATTTACAAAAATCTGAATTCTGAAGGAAAAAATAAGTAAAAATAAGTCGTCCTAAGTGAAGGTTGAACAGAAAACTCTGTCAGCCAACAGATGTTCATGTTGATCTGAGCTGCGTTCATCAGCAGGTTTGGAGACGCAGACCTGTAGGAAGCAACGGCTGCCGTCAGGCTCATGTTAGCGTTAGAACACACATCTGTTAGCAACAACTGAAGGTGATATTTAAAGTCCAGGCTCTAGATTCTGGAGCATAGGTGTCAAACTCTGGCCCGCGTAATTATAATTGGCCCGCGAAGCCATACCAAATTACTTTTAGAGCTGGCCCGCCGGTAATTAGTATTTACCGCTAATACTACAAATCCCAGAATGCTCTGTTGACGTTTTGGCGCGTCAATCACGACACGACCCATTAACGTCCTCTCCCCTGTATGTAATACTGGCACCGTGCTACTCCTCCAAAATGGCTAAAAGAAGCCTTCACAGTGTTGTTTCCTAATCTTTATTATCGCTGTGAAGCAAATGTAGACACTTGTCTACTTGCTCACTGTGAACCGGCCGCTTCTGCGCCATTGAACGCCTCATTTTTCTGCCTGACTCGCGGAGCAGAAGAGACAGATGGAGCCTTTTGAACTCGCTGGGAATTCAACAATTTCCAGTCTTTGGACGTGAAACTCACACAAGTTGCAGCTTAAAGTATTAGTGATTAGTGTTCGGGTTTCGCTGCAACGAGGCTTTAACGGGCTTCGTTCACATCAGCGAATCAGCACAGCTACAGCAGCCAGTATGTGTCTGACAGGCCGCGTCAGTGACTGTGAGTTTCAGCTGCTTAGGAGGCCTCATGGTTATTCTACTGCGCGTTACTGTGAGAGGTGGTGGATTCAAATCCTGCTCGAGACATGACTTTTAAGAGTGATGTTTATTGTCATCTCATTGAATCTGAATGTTCTGCTTGTTGTAATAATGATTTTAAAACTTCAGCAATTTCAGGAAAGTCAACACGTCTTAGGGGTTTTTCATACTTTTACTGTTTGAATCAACTCAACTGTGTTTTCTTTAATTATTTAATTATAAACACTTACGTAGTATTATTTCATTATGCTTTATTTTATAATTTAAGACTTTTAACTTGTTCTGCACATGTTTAGCTCTTTTTTAATCACTTGTATTTTTCTTAAACTACCTTTAAGAACTTTTTAAACTCTCCAGCTACAGTCAACGGTTCTTGGGAATAAATTCAGCTTTACAGCATTCACACAGCATTGTCTTATGAAAATGCTTAGTCTAGTTTAGTATTAAGCTTTGCTTGTTCCATATCCACTTTTTAAGCAAAACTTGTTTGGGTCCTTAAGAAAAGGTTCATGGTTATATCTGGAGGAAGATTTCTTTTCAATAAATATCAATGTTGGCCCGCGACTTTGTTCCAGTTTTGAATTTTGGCCCAGTGTGTATTTGAGTTTGACCCCCCTGATCTAGAGAAAACAACTTTGTTGAGCTGCAGTGAAACTGTGTAGTCAATCAACATGTGTATGTGTACATGTGTAATCAACTAGAAATTAACATGTGTAGGTGTACATTTTCTGAAGAAATGCACCTTCTGTCAGTGGGCGACTCCTTAAACTCTTGTGTGCAGTGTTTTCTACAGAGTCACTACAGGTCATGTTTCATTATCAGAAATCCTCACTAGAGACCGAACATGGACCAAACTGAAACGAGTCCCAACACATGCTTCAAGCTGTATTAAGTTCAACATCCATAGTCAGGCTTCACATATCTAGACGTGTATGTTGACTAGTCACATGTCAAAATGTCAAATAAACGTCCTGTTGACTAACTAATGTAAGATATCGCAACAACGCATGGAGTCATTGTGACCCGCAGAGATTTTTAGATAAACTGGAAGATGAGCAGAGAAGCTGTTGTGTGTTCCATGGAAGAAACGATCATGTTTTGACAGCTTCCAGCTAAAGCCAACAGACAGAAACAACACCTACGCTGTCATCGTTCCACCTGCAGCCAAGCTGTGGTTCACATGGTGAAACGGTTGTGTCGTCAGTATCGGTGCCAGTCGGGATGAGACCTTCTGCATTAGACTAGACTACAGCTGTGTATTAGAGTCAAACGTTCTGGACCAGAGCGTTACCATGTGGTGGAAGCTCACTGAGTAGAACAATGAAAGTGAATCAGAACCACTCACTGACCTGCAGTGTCGCTGCTGGCAGACGTTTCCTAAGTTTACTTTACTGGAATCATATTTGACTTGTTGCTTTGGTTTCTTCTTAGTTTTAGTCAGTGGAGCTCAGCTTCTAATTTTAATGACCAGTCGTAGCCCAGGGGTGTGTGTTCATAGGTGTCCTCCTAAGTTTAACCTACTCCTATTCACTTTTTTACACAATTCTTTCACTCAGTTTTAGAGAAAACTGATCAGCCCAGGTTGTCCCCAAAACCAGGTCATTTAAGTTTGAGACCCCTGAGGTAATAATAAAAGACATCAATGTCAAACACAAATACAGATTGTCATTGCTACAGAGCTGTTCATTATCCTCTGTGCTGCTGTTGCAGGAAGTAAAAGTATTGAACTATAAACTTCAATAAGTTTAAGTCCAGATCCAGATTTGTGATCATCTTCAACCAGACTGAGGGTCTCTTCCGCTTCCTCCCTTAAGTTAAATGTGGTGTTTGAGAAGATTTGATTTTTTTAACAAAGCCTTTTTTGGGGGATTACCTGACGCGACCCAACCTCAACTACACTCCTTGTTGAGTTCTGGTGTTTTCCTGACTGACCCTCATCTCAGGTCATTCGTTGAGGTGACGCACATTCAGAAATAAAGAGCATTTCATCTCAAGGTCTCACACTAACGTCTGTGTAATAGTTGGAGAGTAATTCACGGTGGTTGACAGCTCTCACCTACTCACTACCCTCAGTCCTTTGCTCTCATAACAAGCATTTATTACAGGTGTGAAGTGAATCCTAACTGGAGGACTGGTCCCTACCAACTCTGCAATCTCTTTTCAATTATTTCTAATTATTACAGCAGCTCCAGGGATTACAAAGCATAGGTGGTGCAAAGATGCAAAAAGATGAAATGCGCAAATTTACAACATTTACAAAGTCCAATTTACAAAACTCAAAACCTTTTTACAAAATATACAAAGATGATCTGTGTAGTGGGTCTGTTAGACTGGTTGGTTGTGAAGCTACGAAGCAGCGATAAACTCCACTCACACATTTCTGATTCACGGTTGTTAAACTAAACAAAAACCAAACAGAGGAAGTGAGAAAAAAAGTCACAAGAGATCACAGGTAACACAAGTAGTTACCACATCCGACCAAGTCTGTCATTCAGACAAACCGTCAACAGCTTGGAAGAAAAAAGGGAAATAAACAAGCAAAGCAACTCTTCCTCCTTCCTGAAGTCACAGTCAGCAGCTGATCTCATCTGTTGAACGTGTCCTGACATTTCTCAAACCTTTCAGGCTTCATTTCTTACTGCACCAGAGAAAATCAGCCTCATATGAGGAAATAGTTCATCGTAGGTCTGACACCAACTGACTCAGCTCAGTTCTAATGTGACCTTCACTGACTGAAGGTCAGGTTTTTGGTTTGTTTGCTGGTGGTTCTGTCTAAAGTCTTGATTTGTCCACTGTGAAAGTGAGATTTTATAAAGACCCAAAGTCAAATTCTTGTTCAGTTTATCTCTGTTTAACAAGTCCAACACAAAACAGTTTAACTCTGAATGACAACATTTACAGGAAACTACAACTAAAACCTTCAGCTTCAGATCTCATGGATAGAAACAACTTCATGTGTCCTGAAGAGTGATAACAGAAGTGATTAAACCGAACTGAGATCAACTGATCTCTTCAGTTCACACTGATCCTGTGTGAGCACCTGAACGCACCATAAACACTGTCAGAGTTAAAGTCATGTAGCATGAACTGAAAACTGCCTCATCAACAAGAAACTTCTCCAAAAGGTTTTTCTGTGTCAACCAGTTGGTTCTGACCAGATCAATGCAAACACGTGTTTCATGATCCTGCAGCTCAGGTTTAACCACACGTTCACCTTCACGATCCCTGAACCAGAAAACCAGCCTCTGCTAACACATCCACACTTTACTCACTAATTTATTCATTTATTTATTTATAAGAGAGATAAGATTAGATTAGATAGGACTTTATTTATCCCGCAGTGGGGAAATTCTGGTGACCCAGCAGCAGCAGAGAGACAGTTGGAAAAAAGTTACAATAATTACAAAAGGGGGGTGGGAGGGGTTGGCCATGATGGACGACAGTTTCGCCCGCGTCCTTCTATCGGCCACCACCTCGATGGACTCCAGTGGGCAGCCCAGGACAGAGCCAGCTTTCTTTACCAGTTTGTTCAGTCTCTTTCTGTCTCTGTCCGCCCAGCACACAACGCCGTAGAGGACTGATGCCACCACCGTGTCATAAACAGTCCGTAGGAGAGCCCTGCTCACCCCAAAGGACCTCAGTCGCCTCAGCAGGTGGAGGCGACTCTGGCCCCTCCTGTACAGGGCATCAGAGTTGTCGGTCCAGTCCAGGTTTCTGTTGAGGTGGACACCCAGATATTTGTAAGTGTCCACCATCTCGATCCCAGAAACCCTTATGCACCGGCGGCGGTGGTGCTGGTTTCTGCCGGAAGTCAATCACCAGCTCCTTCGTTTTGCTGGTGTTCAGAACCAGGTGGTTCTGAACACCAGTCCACAAATTCGGTGATGAACCCCCCTGTACTCCAGCTCCCCTGGGGGCCCCCGTGCTGCAGACGACCACGTCAGACACACAGTTGCGCAGCCTCACAAACTGTGGTCTGTCTGTGAGGTAGTTGATGGACCAGCCGCCAGGTGTTGGTCCACGCCTGCAACCTCCAGCTCCCCCCTGGTCCCCCAGGGGGGAGCTGTGAATGCTGTAAAGCTGAATTTATTCCCAAGAACCATTGACTGTAGCTGGAGAGTTTAAAAAGTTCTTAAAGGTAGTTTAAGAAAAATACAAGTGATTAAAAAAGAGCTAAACATGTTCAGAACAAGTTAAAAGTTAACTTGAGTTTTAAATTATAAAATTAAACATAATGAAATAATACTACGTAACTGTTTATAATTAAATAAAACACAGTTGAGTGGAAATATTTAGAACAAGCTCAAAATTAAAATCACTTAGAAAGATATTTTTAATCGAAAGTATTTTGTGTAATTTTCTTTCTTTCTTTTTTATTCACCTCATCTCTGACGTCACATTCTTCTGATAAATGTCTTTGTCCAGGAGCTTGAAGCTGTCGCTTCACTGTGTCTGGTTTAATCCACTAGGTGGCGCTGAAGCAGCGCTGTCATGTCTGTTCTTTGGCTCCATGTCCAGGGAGGGAGGTGGAGGAAACGCTCCAGAGTTTGTCATCAAGGTTTGTCAGTGAGCTGCAGTAGTTGAAGCTACAGAGTCTCATCATGACAAGACGAGGTTCACACACGGAGCCAACGTTTAAAGCTCAGACACCAGCTACACAACATCAACACAAACAACATTAGAGTCACGTCAGTTACTACAAACCCTACATTCAACACATGAAGCTTAAGGGTCGACTGTTGCATCTCTACAATTCATTGGGACGAGAGACGAGCTGTGTACAAACCTTCATCCTGTAATTAAGTAGTTCATCTCTGTCTGGGTCAGGCTGAGGTAGATCTGCAGTGTCACAGTTGTTACACCTATAAATATACAGTAAACCATAATGTAACACATTGCTCTGTTATTTATAACACACAGCAACAGCTGATCACAGATAACAGCTGACAGCAGCAAACTCATCAATGTTGACCTTAAGCTTTTTATCCAAAAGATTGTTTGATAAAAAATAAAAACAGACATTAGAGAGTTTAGTGTTTACTGTACCAGGCAATAAACACTTTGTTGACTCCGCTTCAAGAAAAGGACCAATCACAAGTGGTTTTAATATTAACTGTCCAGTAGGTGAACAACATGTTGCTGTGACGTCTGCAGAGTCAAGTCAAGTCTAGTAGATTTATTATTTGTTTTGCTGAAAACAACATTTAGATCCTAAAACTATTAAACAAATGGCTTAAGGTCAACATTGATGAGTTTGCTGCTGTTCTCATCAGCTCTGTGTTACTTATAACAAACGTTCTTCAGAAATTCGGTTTATGAAAAATAAAATAAAAACCACAAATGATAAAATTGGTCCAAATAATTACATCCTGACGTTTGGAAGGTTTCTCTGGGAAACAGGCGTCTATTAATTTTCAGTTACACATCGCTGTCACAAGGTGGCGCCGTTGATCTGGACTAATTTAGTTTGGCTGCATGTTTACTCCAGGATTAACTTTAAGGTGAAGCTTTACATGGTCTGAGATCCTCAGACAGCAGGTTTGTGTCTGTACCAACATCTCAGGATCCTGATGCATCGTTTAATTTGTAACATACAACAAGTCAAGATAATAATAAATATTTAATGAAAATATTAATATACAAAACAGTAAATTAAAATCATGAACTGGGACAAAAGAAGCTCATCAATACATTTATCAGAGATCTACACAGTAACTGATCCACTTATTTACTGAGGTGAACGTTTAATGTCAGTGAATGTTTCTCTGCTGGTTCAGTTCCGCCTCCATGACTTTAACTCTGCCAGTGTTTATGGTGAGTTCAGGTGCTTCAGGGGTTGAGTCCTAACCTTCCATCCATTGTCCTGAAGGGTCACAGGCTGCAAAGAGCCTCCAACAGAAATGGATCCTCTGAGACCCGTCGCCTTAAAACCCACAAAGTCATTCCCTCCATCCAGTAGAACCATCTACGACTCAAACACTGATGAGTCATAACCTCCTGGTCTGAGTGAACCACAGAGCAGAGTTTGCTGAGTCGCTTCTCTCGTCTGTCAGCAGGGGGCGCTGTGAGCAGGTCTCTGCTCCTTCATTATTCTGGTGACATGTTTCTCTTTAACCCGGATCCAGGCTAAACTAAGATTGAGGAACTGTTCTGTTCATGTCTCCTGTTTAATGGTCCTGACATCTTATAAAAGCTCGAACCTCGTTCTGCTCAAGACACAAACATTTAACAGCGTCAGTCTCAAACATGAACAACGAGGAAATAAAACTTTGAGAGAAACCTTCCACTGATTAACAACCGACAGCTGAAACAGATGCTTCACTAAAAGTCTCACTTTCTCATTCTCTCCGTTAAACTGAAAATCAAGATGCAAAAGAAAGTTTAAATGGAAACATCGCTCAGCTTCAGAAAGAGAATAATTTTTATATGAACTAGAAGCCTCGTCGTTGCTGTGACGTCGGAGCTCACGAGGAAACAAGCGAATCAGCGGAGCTTCCTGCGTAATGAGTGAGACGAACAGTCTATGCTAATTAGCTCCTCCTTTCTTCAGCTAAGTTTCTTATATGTCAAAGACTGTCGACATCCCGATGAGCTAAGTAAGTTGACAGTCAACCTCTGGATTCGAACCCATCGTGTGTGACTCCAGGTTCAGATGAACTATTGAACCACTGAACCACAACTGGATCAATTCGAGGTTTGTGGTTTTACGTTATTAACTTTAATCAGAGGAGGAAAATGTGATCTTCATTATTACTGTGTCCATTATTTTAGATGATGTTGTTAATCTGTATTTTATTAGACAGATGTTAAATGTGAACTCCACCACTTTATTAAATAATGTTCTTCATATCTACTTTATCATATGTAGGAATTTATTCCACTGTATAGCAGTGGAATAAATTTTCCAGTCAGACTGAAGAAGCCACCTGAATAGGTGGTGAAATGTTTCTACTAACTAGAAGAAGTCCAGTTGCCATGACTCAACCTTCAGACAACTTGACCTGGATGAATGAGAACCTTCACAGACTTCCTGAAAGAAGCTTCAACATCTGTGACGAGTGACGTTACTGCACAGAGCATCAGATTCACACTCACGTCCTGTTCGTTTGCCAAAACTGAAACATATCAAAAACCTTTACAGGCAAAATTAATTAGACATATTTTTTCTTCTCCACTGTCTCCATCAACACATGTAAAGCTGTGAGTTACAGTGAGACCTTACCTTAAAATGAGCGGATCACAATGTTCTTCCTGTACGAGTGTCTCACAGCTGCAAAGACGTGATAACGTGCAGGGAGGGGAAGTTGATGTTATAATACAACTTAAGTGAAATTTGTGAAATTCACGAAACCAAACCCTGACTCGTTTTGGGTTTTAACGAATTCATCCGACGAAAAGAAGCAACACATGACACAGCTGCAGTTCATTCATACTCATACTCATTCAGCTTCATCAACTGTATTTATACCTGGAAAGACTAAAAGGCCTCGCAACAGGACGAGAGTCTGCAGCTCAGACGCTTCCTTCACTCAATAATCCAACATCCAGCAAATTAGCAGAAGGAAGAAACTCTTTAATCTGAAATGAGTCTTTAATGGTTCACACAGAGTTAAAATCAATCACAGGGACAATAAGACAGTAAACGTTTAATGAGCTTAACCAGATCTAAACATGTTGATGGAAATCATCATGAGCTTCACTCGCTGAAAGACGTTTTCTGATGCTCTGCCCTGGACACAGATGACAACAACTAAAACAATCCCTGAGGTTAAATAAAATGAATAAATGACAAATGTTTATGTACAAACTACAAACAATCCCTGAGGTTATATAGAATAAACAAAAAATGGAATCAATGAATAAATGACAAATGTTTATATATAAACACATACATCACAGTAAAAACTTGTTTTAGCTAAAAGCCTCAAAGTACTAAACACAAACACTAAACGTCTCCAGACGCTTTTCCAGAGTTTCACACGTTTACATTTGATGGGATGTTGTTTTGCTGCTGCACGTCTTCAATCTGTGAAGCTGACGCCTCCGTTCAGCCCTAAACTCCTCCCTGTGCTTTAGCTCTGCACTGATCACAATCTGAACCACTGACAACGATGGAAACTGTGAACCAAGACTTTTCTCTGTTACTCTGACTACAAACTGGTGACTGCGTCTCCATTGTTCAAACCACTGGACGACTGACGACTAGTTCTGTTCTTTCTGCAACAACAGAGACAGAACCAAACCTGGTCCACAAACCCTTTCCTGAGGAAAATGTACAGAAACAAGTCAGCAACAGGACTGAGTCTAACGAAGATGACAGCCACAATATGCAAATCTATATCTCTGCCGTTTACCAGAATCGAAATGATGGCAGGCAGGAACAACAGTGTGTAACTGAGCAGAACCAGAACCAGAAGTCCCACAATTCTGCGCTTTTCCTCAGCACAAACACTGATGAAGGCAGACAAAGCTTTAAGGGTCGAAACCAGGAAGAAAATTAGCAGAGGAAACGGAAGGAGGAAGATGACACAAAGGATATGAAAGAAATTAATCTCAACATTTGTGACCAAATATACGAGAAAATACAGCAGATAGAAAGTCAGAGGAAGAGTCCAGACCACAGCACAGACCACCAGAGTCTTCTTGACTGTTCGTCTGGTTCGGTACCAGACCGGCCAGACAATGGCCAAATACCTGGAACACAAGAGATGCAGCAGATGATGTCATCACAACCATCTAGTCATGAAACTATGGACACACGTTCTACATGTACAGGATACAAGGATAGTACAAGGTTACCTTTCCAGAGCGACGCACAGCATGAAGCCAATACTGGCTGTCACACCAAAGATGTACATGACAAAACCAGTATTGACAACACCTTCACCATCTTTACCACCTATCTCCATAAGGATGATGGAGCAGAGCTGAAAGACGTCAGAAATCAGGAGGTTGATGACGTAGATCGGAGCAACGTTGTCTTTCTTCACCTGCAGATTTAACGTTTATCTTGTATTAACTGGACTTTAATTCTAGACGTGGATGAGTTTTATTACAACAAGTCAGTTCAACATTGTTCAGGACTGGATGACGACACTGAACCAGCTCAGCGTCAGCAGTTACTGGTTTTAAGGCTCTTTAACAGTGAGTTGACCAACTGTCAACACCAGGAAGTAAATTAGTGACAGAATGAACTTACCAGAGAGAAAAGAGCACAGATGGAGATGGGCGTCAGAAGGAGACCGATGATCACGATCAGCCAGGATGACACCGTCAGGATTTTAAAGGAAATGTCATAGTTGCCATAGTTGCTGTTGTTTCCATAGTTGCTGTAGTTGCCATAGTTGCTGTAGTTGCCATAGTTGCTGTAGTTGCCGCCGTCCGTGTCCATCGATGTGCCGTTAACGTCTCTGTTCTATTCCCCACAGTCAAACTGAAATGAACAGAGTTTATAAAGTGTCAGTAAAGTTCATTGTTCCAGTGGCTGAAGCCTGAATGTGATGGAACGTCTCACACATAGTTACAGTAACACGGAGGTTTCTACACGACTGAGAGATGAGGAGGGAACCAGACCAGATTCCTGCTGGACTGTGGGCTCAGCAACACACTGAGCTTAAACGCTGCAGCCGCCTCACACTGATTACAGATGCCATTAACACTAATGGAGGCAGAGGACGAGCTAAACATGAGGCACGAACAAGAAAAAGAAGGAGACAGAGAAGCCACAGCAGGAAGTTAAGCTTAGCTGAGGAGAAGTTAATGAAAGGAAAGAAGGGAAGCGTTACAAGCGTGTTTAGCCCTTAAGCAGCAGAACCAGTCAGAAAACAGATAAAAGTCAAGAGAGAAGTCGTTGACAAAAACGCTGCAACCAGCAACAAGCCTCGGTGACAGGACGTAACACAGCACTGACCTCAGTAGTAGTAAAACATCCACACGCGTCTGGTCCTCGGTTACGTTAAAGGCTTTAATCGTTTTTTTTGGTTGACGTCAGAGTCATTTGTCGTGAGCAGAGTCAACGTAGCAGCAACCTTTGAGTGAGGACGACCTGAGATTCTGTGTTGAGCTGCTGCTTCTCTTCTCCTTCTCTGCTCATCAACCACAGTTTCAGCATTTATGGTCTGCGTGATGACGACAGTTACATCAGACATATGAGGATGAGGATGTTGCCAAGCTGGTAGAAGAATTTCCAAGAATCTTCGCTGCTCAAAGACGCCAGAGACCGTTTGTAACTTCTGGCCTTTTCACTACGAAGCACAGAAAAGAAGAAGGAGAAGCTCTGACGCGTGACAAACGTGGGACCAAAGACATGAAGTGATGAATTATCAGACCACATGAAGGACTCAACTCATTTCTGCTGCTCCTCCGTCTCATCACATTATGTTGGTGGGATGTTTTGCTGCTGATTAAATGCTGAGAGACTTTAAATTCTACACTTTACTCTTTTATTTCTGCAGCATTTATTGTAATAAGAGTCTGATTATCTTCACAAAGGTACAAGTTGCCACGTTGCTGCTGCGTCGTGATGATTTGGAGACGCTCTGAGTCTAGAACAGAAGCTGAGGACACACAGGAGGAAACTAACGCCGACGGTGCTGCTGTCGGTGGAGGCAGCTTCACTGGTCCATGCTCTGCTGTGGTTTGACTGGTCAAGGTGCTTCGTTTCCTGCTTCCTACTTCCTCCAGTTGTTCAGTAGAGTGATGCCTCCTACATCATGTACACAACCAAACAACAGCTGTTGTCTAAACTACACATTGTTTCACTTTCAGTTTAAATTAAATCATGGTCAAACACAAAATGACACAAAACGCAAAGAATAAATGACGTCACCAACATTAGACGACTAAGAACCAGATGCTCTGTGAACAATCAAAGCGAATCAAGGGAGTCAGTTAATGAATAATTAGCAGATTTGACTTTAAATGTAACACTTCTTTTATTTCAAAGCCTTTTTCTACAACCACCTAGAACCACCCTGGTTGACTGCTGATGGTTGTCGTTGCTCCGTCCCACACAGAGCATCCGTCTGAAGCGGTACCACAGCGGCCCAGCGACGACCAGGGGCCTGGAACAGGACACGTTGGTCTCCTGCCGCTACACACACCAGACAGTAACTGAGTAGTAGTAGTACACTTAGGCAGCAGTATGATGAATACTACAGACATTTACTGAACCGCTGGTTATCTGCCTCAGCGTTAAGCATCAGCCCAGTTTCCTGCTGCTCGCAGCAGAACTCATGATAACGTTTTTTACATCGTGACTGAGATATGATGAAAGTGAATGGAACAAATGTCGCCTCAGCTGTTTCATACAAACAATAATGTGTAACATTAATTTACATTAATTAATCCAGAGCTTGTAGCTTATTAATGAAATGTTTAGTTTTTTAAGAGGCTAAAATCTAAAAAAATCTTATGATGATATTCATCAGAAGGAAAATTACGAGACCGTGGAACCGAGTAAAGAACCGAGTCAACGTTTGTCTTTCCTCAGCTTCTGCACAATAAAGCAGCTTGGAGACGTGAAGTTGTTCTGTGTGAAGCGTGTGGAGCTGACTCTCGTCCATGTTGGTGACGTTTGTGAGTGTGGTGTTGACGCCGCCTTTCTTAGATCAGAGGCTGATCTGATGCAGATCAACAGACTCTGGCGTCGCCGCCACAGACGCAGAGAACATAAGGCAGCAGCTGGACACACACGGCGTCAGCTCGTCGTCCTGCGTCGCTACAAGGTCAATTCACACCATCTGTGCGTTTGGATGTTTGGACGCGAAGGATCGGCCAAACTCTAAGAGTCCGACCAGAACCGAGCTGAGCGGGTTCGGTCCTGCAGCGGGTCTCAGTCCATCAGCAGATCCACGTCGTGTCTGTGCCGCTGATCTGGTTCCCAGCTTCAGCTACTGATGCTGCCGCTGCCGTGAAGACTCCAGTGGTGAGTTCCCTCGTCCAGCGTCTGGCTTTAATGTGGATGTGACCTCATCACAGCTCTGGTTGGTTTATTATGTTAGAGCTTCACTGACACTTTATAAACTCCGTTCATCTCAGTTTGACTGTGAAGAATAGAACAGAGACGTTAACGGCACAACGATGGACACGGACGACAGCAACTATGGCAACTACAGCAACTATGACAACTATAGCAACTATAGCAACTACAGCAACTATGACATTTACTCTAAAATCCTGACGGTGTCATCCTGGCTGATCGTGACCATCGGTCTCCTTCTGACGCCCATCGCCATCTTTGCTCTTTTGTCTCTGGTAAGTTCATTCTGTCACTAATTTACTTCCTGGTGTTGACAGTTGGTCAACTCACTGTTAAAGAGCCTTAAAACCAGTAACTGCTGACACTGAGCTGGTTCAGTGTCGTCATCCAGTCCTGAACAATGTTGAACTGACTTGTTGTAATAAAACTCATCCACGTCTAGAATTAAAGTCCAGTTAATACAAGATAAACGTTAAATCTGCAGGTTAAGAAAGACAACGTTGCTCCGATCTACGTCATCAACCTCCTGATTTCTGACGTCCTTCAGCTCTGCTCCTTCATCCTTATTGAGATACTAGATGTTCAAGGTGTTTTCATTACTGGTCTTGTCATGTACATCTTTGGTCTGACAGCCAGTGTTGGCTTCATGCTGTGCGTCGCTCTGGAAAGGTAACCTTGTACTATCCTTGTATCCTGTAGATGTAGAACGTGTGTCCATAGTTTCATGACTAGATGGTTGTGATGACATCATCTGCTGCGTCTCTTGTGTTCCAGGTATTTGGCCATCGTCTGGCCGGTCTGGTACCGAACCAGACGAACAGTCAAGAAGACTCTGGTGGCCTGTGCTGTGGTCTGGACTCTTGCTCTGACTCTCTCTCTGCTGTATGTTCTTATATATTTGGTCACAAAAGGTGTCATTGATACTGGTCTTGTGTTTGCCATCCTCCTCCTCCTTCCGTTTCCTCTGCTCATTTTCTTCCTGGTTTCAACCTTTAAAGCTTTGTCTGCTTCCATCAGTGTTTGTGCTGAGGAAAAGCGCAGAATTATGGGACTTCTGGTTCTGGTTCTGCTCATTTACACACTGTTGTTCCTGCCTGGCATCATTGGGTTTCTGATAAAAAGCAGAGATATAGATTTGAGTATTGTGTCTCTCATTCTGCTTAGACTCAACCCTGTTGCTGACTTGTTTCTGTACATTTTCCTCAGGAAAGGGTTTGTGGACCAGGTTTGGTTCTGTCTCTGTTGTTGCAGAAAGAACAGAACGAGTCGTCAGTCGTACATGAGAAAATGTTTTAAATAATATGATGAGAACCATGAGCCATGAGCGACCATAACACAACCACCACAAGTAAACAGATGCTGATTGGTCTGTAGTTGTACAGGTTCTGACATGAACATTTACATTTGATCATTGTTCTCTTTATTGATGTTAATGAAGTTTAAACACACGTCAGACACCTTGTTACATTTTCTACAGATTTATCTTGAGCGTTTCCATCCAGGTCTGACTGAAGGAACACACCTGATGCAGCAGTGAGCAGAGTTTAGGGAGGGAGGCAGAGCTGGGGTCAAAGGTCACCCCAGCCAGTAGCTCCAGTTTACTGCTTACTGGGTCAGTGGTTCCATTCCCAGCTCCTCCTCCTGCCACTTACTCACGCGTTTGTCCCGCATCAGACACAAAGTCACTGAGTCACAGCAGTGAGTCTCAATCTCAGCTTCACCTGACATTAGTTATTGTTTTGTTAATTTTCAGAAGAAAGAACAGAACTAGTCGTCAGTCGTCCAGTGGTTTGAACAATGGAAACGCAGTCACCAGTTTGTAGTCAGAGTAACAGAGAAAAGTCTTGGTTCGTAGTTTCCATCTCTGTCAGTTGTTCAGATTCTGAATTCAGGGATTGTTCATAGTTCATTTTTTCATTTATTCTATATAACCTCAGGGATTGTTTATAGTTTGTACATAAACATTTGTCATTTATTCATTGATTCCATTTTTTCATTTATTCTATATAACCTCAGGGATTGTTTGTAGTTTGTACATAAACATTTTTCATTTATTCATTTTATTTAACCTCAGGGATTGTTTGTAGTTTGTACATAAACATTTGTCATTTATTAATTTTATTTAACCTCAGGGATTGTTTTAGTTGTTGTCATCTGTGTCCAGGGCAGAGCATCAGAAAACGTCTTTCAGCGAGTGAAGCTCATGATGATTTCCATCAACATGTTTGAATCTGGTTAAGCTCATTAAACGTTTACTGTCTTATTGTCCCTGTGATTGATTTGAACTCTGTGTGAACCATTAAAGACTCATTTCAGATTAAAGAGTTTCTTCCTCCTGCTAATTTGCTGGATGTTGGATTATTGAGTGAAGGAAGCGTCTGAGCTGCAGACTCTCGTCCTGTCGCGAGGCCTTTTAGTCTTTCCAGGTAGAAATACAGTTGTTGAAGCTGAAATCAACCTGCTGCACTTCGGTCCTGAAGGAAGTGGCTGCGTAGTCACATGTGGTTTCCAGACTGGACGCAGGACAGACATCACAACATTCAGGGGAACTTTGAAAGGAAAGTTTTTTATGTATGAGTGTGAATGAACTGCAAAGAAGCAAAAGCTAAACTAAAACTCCACTGCACCCAGGCAGGAGGCAAACACCTTAACGATGGAGAAGCTAGAAAATAAAATCACTGCGGAAGCAGGACCTAACCAGACGCTGACTAATAGTACTTACTGAAAGCTGTCGAGAGGTCGGGGGAAGTGGAAACGGACTCCAGTAAATTATTACAGACAGCTGAGCAAAGCAACCAGTCCATACTGATGTCACATCAACGTCGCCTTGTTTTAGTGATAAAGAAATGAATCACCTTTCACTTCCTGACCTTTTAGTTCAGATGCTAAAATCTTCAGTGACGTCGTGCTGAGAAACAAACCTTGACCTGCTGAGATGCTCAGCGCTAAAGAAAGAGCAAAGGGCTTCGTCTTCTGGGAAGTTGGTGGTTGCTCACAGAACGTGTGACACAGCAGGAAGTGGTGCTGCTTTAACGCAGAGGAGGAAGTGGGAGCTTTGCCTCTGTCGTCCTCAGGACACGTGAAAATTAACAAAACAATAACTAATGTCAGGTGAAGCTGAGATTGAGACTCACTGCTGTGACTCAGTGACTTTGTGTCTGATGCGGGACAAACGCGTGAGTAAGTGGCAGGAGGAGGAGCTGGGAATGGAACCACTGACCCAGTAAGCAGTAAACTGGAGCTACTGGCTGGGGTGACCTTTGACCCCAGCTCTGCCTCCCTCCCTAAACTCTGCTCACTGCTGCATCAGGTGTGTTCCTTCAGTCAGACCTGGATGGAAACGCTCAAGATAAATCTGTTGAAAATGTAACAAGGTGTCTGACGTGTGTTTAAACTTCATTAACATCAGTAAAGAGAACAATGATCAAATGTAAATGTTCATGTCAGAACCTGTACAACTACAGACCAATCAGCATCTGTTTACTTGTGGTGGTTGTGTTATGGTCGCTCATGGCTCATGGTTCTCATCATATTATTTAAAACATTTTCTCATGTACGACTGACGACTCGTTCTGTTCTTTCTGCAACAACAGAGACAGAACCAAACCTGGTCCACAAACCCTTTCCTGAGGAAAACGTACAGAAACAAGTCGTCAGGTGAAGCTGTCTGAAGGCTGAGTTATGCCAACTGGACTTCTCTTCTTCTTTCCGTAGAAACGTTTCACCACCTACCCAGGTTCTGAAGGAGACTGAAGACGCTGCCTGGATAGGTGGTGAAACGTTTCTACAGAAAGAAGAAGTCCAACCTTCAGACAAGTCAGCCACACGATGGAGTCTAACTAGAACCTCAGCCACAACAACCACATTTAAATCTTTGACATGTTGTACCAGAAACAGATGATGCCAGGCAGGAACAACAGTGTGTAAATAAGCAGAACCAGAACCAGAAGTCCCACAACTCTACGCATTTCCTCAGCACAAACACTGACAGAGGCAGACAAAGCTTTAAGGGGCGAAACCAGGAAGAAAATGAGCAGAGGAAGGAGGAAGATGGCAGAGACAGTTAACACATGACCAGAAACCTGTGAGACGAAGAGGAAGAGAAACATAGCGAGTCCGGACCACGGCTCAGCGTCGGCACAGACTAAATGTGTGTCGCTGGACAGTAGTCAGTTACCGCCTCGTCACTTCCCACATGTATTTGCATCAGTTTTGCTTTGGAATTTTAAAGAACATCCTTGTACTGTGACATGAAGCCTACGTGAGAACGCTGTGAAAGTAAAATCATCCCACTGTGTCTGTTCTGCCTTCTGTACCACAGCTAAAGGCTTCTGTTAGGTACAGGTAGCGTTTGGGTGAAACAGGCCCCTTTCTGTTTGTATGAGGGCAGTAGGTCGGAGCTAGTTGACCTGCAGTGGAGGCAGGAAAGAGAAGTGACTGTCAGCTGCAACTTTCTTTTGCTGTTTGTGCCTTGGACAATATTTGTCCGTGAGTATTTCTGTTGTAAGTTCTTTGTAGATACTGCAGAACATAGACATGTTAAACTGTTAAGTTGATTTGTAATGTTAGCATGGACAAGCTAACTTTTGTGTGTTGTATTTGTAAGAGGTGTATTATTGTATGTTAATTACGGTTGTTTTCTGTGTTTAGTTTACAGTACACGAGTAAAGGCAAGAAAAGTTACGCCTGGTCTTTATTTATTACCACTGCTGCTCACATGTCAGCTAACTGTCTAGCTTAGACACGGACGCATTTGCGAGGACAGTTTAGTGTCACTTTAAAGCCTAAAAATAAAATCAGACACATTTGGTTTTACTCAGCTGTTTACTCAGTGCATCTCAGAACATCCGTGTGAAAAGTCACAACACGAGACAGAAAAGCAGGAAAGAGTGAGAGGAAAAAGAACCAGCACATGGTTGAACCACGATGAGTCCTCGTTGCCCTTCGTTCACACTGAAGCATCAGCTCAGGTTGGTGATCAGGTGGGAAAACGTATTAGTACAAGGCAGGTGAAGTAATGAGCAACTGGTGACTTGACACGAAGGAGCCAGTGACAACATGCAAAGAAACTAAAGGCAGCTAATGCCTGTGACACCACACGGGACCAGAACCTGAGCCGGAGGCGTACGGACGACCGTCTGGCTGACAAGCTGTTAAACACAGGCTGCAGCTGGATGACGAACAAAGACCCCGAGACAAAGTAAAGAACCACCAGAAACCCAGACACCGGTACGACATAACGTTTGATTTTTATCTGTAGCTGGAGGATCAACGTCGCTGAGTTAGTCACTCAGACAAAACTCTGAAGGACAAACGTCGTGTGTTGCTACTGTTCTTGCAGACTGGACCAGCCAGCATCTTTTCCACATTGTGGTTCTCAGACTATATGGAGCTGCCTGTGTTCCCATCATTCGTGCTGCTGGACGTCTGCTGACTAGTTCTGTCCTTTGGGCAACAACAGAAACAGGCCAGAACTTTACGCAGAGCTCCTTTCCTCAGGAAGATGTACAGGAACAAGTCAGCAAGAGGACTGAGCTTGAAAAAGGTGAAAGAAATGAATCTCATAGTACGACCTCTGACGTCATCTTTCAGAAAATAAATGATGCCGGGCAGGAACAGCACCATGTAAATGAGCAGCACCAGAACCAGAAGTCCCACAATTCTGTGCTTTTCATCAGCACAAGGCCGACAGCGGCAGACAAAGCTTTAATGGTCCCAACCAGAAAGAATATGAGCAGAGGAAGTGGAACGAGGAGGAAGATGCCAAAAATGGTGCGAGAGATGTGTCTGAAACCATCCCAGGTGTAGCCCAGCAGGACATAGACCAGAGGAAGAGTCCAGACCACAGCACAGACCACCAGAGTCTTCTTGATTGTTCGTCTGGTTCGGTACCAGACCGGCCAGACGATGGCCAAATACCTGGAACACAAGAGACGCAGCAGATGATGTCATCACAACCATCTAGTCATGAAACCATGGACACACGTTCTACATGTACAGGAAGTTACCTTTCCATGGCGATGCACAGCATGAAGCCAACACTGACCATCAGAGCGAAGTGGAAAATGTAATGACCTTTGAACTTAACTCCCGTCTCTTTACTGATTATTAAGCAGAGCAGGACCAGGTCAGACGTAGATCGTAGATCGGAGCAACGTTGTTTTTCCTCACCTGCAGAGAAACGTTGGGAAAGCAGCAGTTTGTCATCTCGCTCTATAACAACCACTTCGTATTAGTAGACAAATTGCGCCGTTTAGTTTGTCACATTATTTTGGTTGTTGGTGGAGAAAACGCAGCGTCTTAAATGAGATGCTGAACAGAAACATGCTGCGAGCACAAACCACCTGAGGCAGGTTCTTCTTTAAGTTCATCCTCTCACCTCCAACCCAGGACGTTAACACCTGGAAACGCTGTCTGGCTTTTGCTCGTTAACATTTAGTTTTGTTTGTCCGTCTCCGTTTTAGCCTCACACACAGGAGCAGCTCTGCCTCTGGTCTCAGCCACACACACATACTCTGTTTGCAGTCAGATCACCTGCCTACATCGCACATACGTACCAGAGAATAAACAGCATAGATGGCCACTAGACTCAGGAGAAGCTCAACAGAAATAATGACGCACGTCACCACATGTCGAGCGTCTGAATAAGCTCTGCTGCTGTTGCTGATAGTGTCCTGCAACGTGCAGTTAACGGAGCTCATTCTGCCAGCGAAGCCTGGAAAGGAAGAAAGTCTTTTGGTTTGAATCCCATCAGGTGCCGCAGCATCAGCATCTGGTCTGTGATGCTGACACACACTGAGCCGTCTCCTCCGTGTCTCCCCCAGCGACAGCTCGGACTCCAGATACTGGACTGATGCTTAGAAACAGGCCACTAGTGATGAGTGTAGTCATTCAGACGTCAGTTCACTATGACGAGATCAAAAAGTGATCCGCTATAAAGTCGGAGGCTGTGGGTCACTCATCGTCTCTATTTACGCACGTTTATTTATTACATTATTTTAAACTACTTTATTTCCAGAGTTAATTCTCCACACGTTCAGGTTTCTTTTGCTTCTCCTCTGTCTCGTCTCACAGGATCCTGCTGCTGCTCAACTCATCTCATGTGTCTCTGCTTGTTTAGCAGCAGTCGCACCGTCCGCGCAGCGACGTCTAGCTGAGGTCTGAGCTTTGAGTTTCCTGCTGACACCTGCTCTTCTCTGCTTTGAGCTTCACTCTGTTCCTCCTCCACCAGTTTCTCTCTCCTCCCAGTGTTTGTCAGCGTCTCCTCACCAGGAGTAGTTTTGTGTTTCCAGGCCCATCACGTCCACAAGACAACCACCATGTGCCCACACACACAAACACACACACCAACACACTGCTCTCCTTCACATTCATAGGCTGCTGAGACCATGTGTGGTCAGTGTCCTCAGGCTCTAGGTGTCTACTGAAAACATGCCTCAGTCATGATTGTTGGCATTTATTTGTCTGAGCTTCCTGGTGATGTCAAACCTTTAAGCAACAAGAAGATGTTTTAACAAGGAGCGTTTCCTCCACCTCCCTCCCTGGACATGGAGCCAAAGAACAGACATGACAGCGCTGCTTCAGCGCCACCTAGTGGATTAAACCAGACACAGTGAAGCGACAGCTTCAAGCTCCCGGACAAAGACATTTATCCAGACAAGTGGCTGAAGGTCATTTCCTTTCTGGTTTGAAACACTTGACTGGTTTCATGTGAAACTGGACGGACGTCAGTGTTTTGTTGACGTAGGTCAGGTCAAAGGTGAAGAGCAGTGAAGGATTCACGCAGACGCTGACTAGTGTTAAAGTCTGTTTCAGGTTTAATGCAGCAGGAAACAGCTTCACCAGAGGCTACAACTAAACAAGCAGCGTCACAGAGAAGTTACGTCTGTAACGTCCCAGTAAACTGAGTAGATTCATGGATCTGGTTGGAACAGACAAAGACTCAACTAGAAGCAGCTGCTGCAGCTTATTAGCTGGTCAGCTTCAACCATTATGGATCCTTATAGGCCATTATCGACTGGAAGAGCTTGTGCCTCTTTCCGAGGGGCTGCCAGTAACTGCTCTTCACCTTTGACCTGACCAACGTCAACAAAACACTGACATCCGTCCAGTTTCAGATGAAACCAGTCAAGTGTTTCAAACCAGAAAGGAAATGACCTTCAGCGACTTGTCTGGATAAATGTCTTTGTCCAGGAGCTTGAAGCTGTCGCTTCACTGTGTCTGGTTTAATCCACTAGGTGGCGCTGAAGCAGCGCTGTCATGAGAAGACTTGATCTGTATCTCCCCTCTGTCTTAAGTTCATCTCCTGGCTACATACATATACACATAAGTACCTCAATGGCTGCTTGTCGTGAAAAGACGTCTTTAAATCCTTTCTGTCTGGTTTGGCTCTAAGGCGTCAACAACTTTAACTCTGTATAAAAAACACTGAATTCCACCTGCGTTACAATCAACAAGGAAAGCTGAACATCAACAATAAAATAAATAAATCAAATGACCAGGAAGATACACCAGGTACAAAAATCAATAATTCATTCATTCATAAATGCAATCACAGTCAGAAGACCATCCATTAGAGGAATCAGGGTGAGACAAGGTTGGCCCGACCTCATCATCAGTGAAAAACATGGCTGTTACATATCACACACAGCACAACTGCAAAACACCTCATTACAATCACCAGAGATCCACTACAACCAGTCTCCCTGCAAAGATCCGAGATCAAACCAAAACCAACCACACCCACATTTACACAGTATGAGAGAGAGAAACAAATTCATATATTATACCTGCTTTGTGTTGCATCGTCTCAGTAAGTTTGGCAACAGGTTTCAGTTGTAGATCAGTTTCTACCAGTTACCACATCCACACTGTCAACACTGTCCCATGACTGTCAGTACCAGCGTGGGGACCAGTTAAGACATCAGCAGCAACTAAGCTGTTGACACTGTTAGAACATCCCTGGCTTGTTGTCTTGGCTATAACACCAGAAGGTCAGTCTGCATCGTGTTCAGGGCTGATTGTTGACAGAAAACAGAAGCGTGCTCACAATCAGCCTGTTTCCCAGGTGAGGAGGAGTTGACAGACAGAGGTGAGGCAGCATCTGTGTTACCGTGCCGACCAACCATACTGGAAGCCTCAGTATGACTCAGTGATGTTTGGACCAATTCACTACTCAGTGTGACGGTAGATGGAGACTGGACGTGTCAGGTTTGGCTGTGATGTTGTGGTTCTGCTCTGCCAGTGCTGAGCTGTTGAACAGCTGTTGTCTGGTTTTACATGAAGACACAAAAAGGTTCACAAGCCTCCTCACATTCACTGACGGATAATAGAGAGAAACAACCTAATCGTTAGCAGAATTAATCTGGTGCCGTGTTTTCTCGGACTGACCTGTGTCTACGAACACAAACGCATCAACTCAGGGCTACTGAACTAAAGGCCAAACCAAGTGACTCCACTACTAGTACATCACGCTTAACACATTCAGGTGTTGAATCATCAGATCAGTAACAGTTTCAATTTGTAGTTGGTGAAGTTGACACTTGAGGCAGATCAGAAAACAATTAGTTCCGAGCTCTTTAGTTCACTCAGACCAGGAGGTTATGACTCATTAGTGTTTGAGTCGTGGATGGTTCTACTGGATGGAGGGAATGACTTTGTGGGTTTTGAGGCGACGGGTCTCAGAGGATCCATTTCTGTTGGAGGCTCTTTGCTGTGACCCTTCAGGACAATGGATGGAAGGTTAGGACTCAACCCCTGAACTCACCATAAACACTGGCAGAGTTAAAGTCATGGAGCAGGAACTGAACCAGCAGAGGAAACATTCACTGAGATTTCTGATAAATGTATCGATGAGCTTCTTTCGTCCCTGTTGAAGGTTTTTTCTCACTGCTGCAGTGAATTCAGATGGAGCAGTGACCTCAAAGCACATCTGCTGAATGACCAATGGACACAGATGTTATAAGTGTCAGGATCTGTTCTTTGGACCATTTCCCTTCCAGAGTCTGTCTCACACAAACACATTGAGCCAACATTTAAAGCTCAGACATTCACTACACAACCAACATTAGAGTCACATAATTTATTACAAATCAGACATTTACCAAGTTCAAGTTTAAAAACATAACACTATGGCATAAATTTACACTGAAAATGAGGTAGAACAATGTAAGAAAATAAGTTCATATAAAAATCTTTCAGCTTTCTCAGAAAGATGGCAAGTTCTCCTATAAGGAGTGAACGAGTCGCATAGGACCAGATGTCTAGGCAGCGGTTGCGGTCCCAGTGCGATTCAAAGGCATCTCTCCAGGCCTGTTCCTCCTTCCTCTCAGCGTTTGAATCTTATTATACACAGGAAGTAAAACTTTTGTAACCCCAAATGTTACTAATAAAACAACCAGTTGCAGAATCAGGATCAGTGCCAGTCCCAGTATCGCCATCGGTCCAACGTGGAGGCTGGTCCCTTGTTGTGGGATCTCAGCTTCAGGCTGATCAGCTGCTGGAAAATAAGAGATTTTAATGTATGTATAGAACCTAAATGTGGATGACCTGAGCTTTAACTCAGTGATGTTTGGACCAACTCACTACATTAATGAACAGCTGCTAAATTCATCTGTATTTCAGATGCTCAGCAGCTACAGTAACATTAAACCAACTCACCAGTGACGTTGAGTCGACATCTGCCAACGTTCCAACCATCAGATGTTCTGATTTCACAGCGGTAAAGTCCAGAGTCATCAGTCCTGAGTCTGGACAGTTGGAGTCTGAGTCGTCCTTCTCTGAGGACGTCTTTGTCAAACTGGACTCGTCCTGAAAACTGTTGATCCTGAGACTCTGAGGCCTCAACACCTTCATGGAGATGAAACAGGACTGAGTCTCTGAGATCAGTTACCAGGTCACAGTAGACGTAGACTGAGGTGATGGACGTGTCAGGTTTGGGTGTGAAGGTCCACTCCAGTGTGATGCTCTGGTTCTGCTCTGCCTGATAGTAGGTCTGGGCCACGTTCACCACTAATGATGCTGTGGAGCAGAAACACAGAGAACCTCAGGTTCACGTGTCCATGATGTGTTTTCAAATCTTATTTCTCGGGTTGATTCTGTGACACAAACAGATAAAAGTCAACGAACCAGAGACGCATGAGATGAAGCTGATGAGCAGCAGGATCCTGAAGATCATCTTCTCCCTGTAACAAGAAACAATAAATAATCAGTAGAATCTACAGCCTTACATCTGAAACTATTTAAAGTTTAAAGGCTTCAGTGGTTGAAGAGGCTTGTTTCAGTAAACACGTGGCACCTTGTGAATCTGATAACAAACAGCTTTAACTCTGTTAATCAGTGGGTGAGATTGAAGATAAATCTGCAGATGCTGAATGAGTTTGTGGTTTTACTAATGACAAAACAAAAACTTATTGCTTAATTAAAAAGAAAAAGCTGCATGTTAAGCTCATACCAACCCAGTTTGGAATCTCTAGCATCGCTATAAAAGCTAAACACGGCACAAAGGGAAACTAGTGAAGCAACTCGTGGCGGTTTCGTGGGGGAGAGGTCAGGATGTAAATGGACGGACTTCGAGCTGGGAGGGTCCGTCTCCAGGTCGTCCGGCTGGTTCTCCGTGTAAACTACTGCTTGTTGGCTGCGTCTGCTTCTCTTATCTCAGCTGTGTGTTGTGTAAATACACATCGTGACCATGTGGTCGCCATCGCCTTCAGGCCCAGGTGGGGGTTCAGCCAGTTCGACGGCTTCTCTGCGGGGGGTCAACCTCCACTCATACATGTGACAGAGCCATGTTAGCTTAGCTTAGCAGAAAGCAGCATTTACATCGAAAGGAGGCCGTAGACCTGAATCTGCCCAAACACCAAGAGTTGGTCTTGTCTGTAGTTATCATTGGAGGAATGTGAGCCGCTAATTGGAGCAAAGGCTTTTATTCAAAGTGGTGGAAAACGGCCATTGAGTCTTTAAAATCAATTTCATTCCAGTATTTCCACACAGTAAATTCTGTCACGTTCTACATGTTGCGTTTGCAGTAGCTCGAATATTCCAACATCATTTCCATCTTACTACCATGAGACTCGCGGCTCTTCGCGGTCAGTAGTTTAGCAAAGTCTGCCTTCGTTACAGCAACTCAATGTGGTTGATAAAGGTACCTACGTGGTGGAGCAAGGACCGAAGTGAATAAGTTGAAGCCACAAACCTTTGTGAGGAGGCTGGAGGAGGCTGGAGGAGGCTGGAGGAGGCTGGAGGAGGCTGGAGGAGGCTGGAGGAGGCTGGAGGAGGCTGGAGGAGGCTGGAGGAGGCTGGAGGAGGCTGGAGGTACCGTTGTTCGTCCAGGTAGAACTGGCCTCGGCTCCGCGCCGCAAACCTTTTATTGGCCAGAGATGAATTGGTGGCGGAAGGATACCAGGACTGACGTGTGACGTTTATAAGCCCCGCCCTCCTCTGTGGCGGAGGCATTGGCAAACTACGGCCATCAGGTAACATAGGACCTTTTTGATCCGGCCACCGAACTTCCCCAACAATCGCTGCCAGTAGTTGGAGAGTTTCTAACATTGATGAAAGTGCCTCCAGTCCGGGCCCAGGTTGGAGGACCAGGCCGATTTCGGACGTGGTGCATCGGGTCTGGGTCGCAGGGTGGTGCTGTACAAAGACAAGATGGCGCCGCACCAACCCCGGCCCCTAAACCACAGACTGACAGGCCCTCGTCCCTCCAGGGCCAAATAGGACAGTGGTGGACGCTGGGGGGAGGCTCCGAGGAGGCCGCATTGAGCTCGGTGTGTGTCAGGGGGGTGGAAGACTTTGTGTTGGACCGAGGGCTGTGTGAGGGGGCGACGCAGCGGCCACGCCCGTCAGCAGGCTGCTAGCGGTGGGAGAGGAGTCGGTGAAGACGAGGGGGAAATGTGTGTTGCTGTTAGAAGTGATATAAGTAGATGGTTGCGGTTCCGTTGTGTCTCGTATAAGATGGTTGCGGTTCCGTTGTGTCTCGTATAAGATGGTTGCGGTTCCGTTGTGTCTCGTATTAGATGGTTGCGGTTCCGTTGTGTCTCGTATTAGATGGTTGCGGTTCCGTTGTGTCTCGTATTAGATGGTTGCGGTTCTGTTGTGTGACGTGTGGAGCTCAGGTGTTTCTCTCCTCTACTCAGCGTAGCTTGGTCTTAGCCTATAAGTTGTAGCCAGTTAGCTTTAGCGACACTTCACCCACGTGGTCACACCCGAAACCTGGGGGGTCGCCTCAATACTTTAGATCCTGCAGCTCGGGTTTAGCAACATGTTCACCCACATGGTCACCTACTGGACCAGTAAACCCGCCTCTAACACATCCACACTGGAACATCAGTGTTCTCTGTCCAGCAGGTCCAACAGAACCACCAGAGAAGGTTCTGGTTGTGTGTCTAGAAACTAACTGTAGCAACGTCCACAGGGTGAAGCTGATTTACTGACTGGTTAAATGAACCTTAGCTTGATTCAGTGTTTAAATGGATCCTGACTGTACTGTTTGTTGTTGTTGTTGTTAATCTGACAGATGAAGACGACTCTTCACAAATGGATCAGTGGACTGAGTCGTACTGACCCACTTCTCTGGGTCCAACTACAGCCTACGTCTTACTAACTACTTACACAATGGTTCAAAACCATCTTTTAGCTTTTTAAATCCTGTAACTACAAACTAAAGTAGTGGAAACAGTTAGAATCAGCTCAACATTAAAATCACTTTTCAATTTGTAGAGAAAACTATTTGTAGGTTTTATCATTCAACACGTTTCCATTTGTAGGTTTTACCATTCAACACGTTTCCTGCTTCTTTAAAGTGAATGTGTTTTTTTGACGACCTTTGTGACAGGCTATCATCCTGTTGCCTTTGCTCCTCTCCCCCCTCCAGCTGTTCTTTGGTCTGCTGATAGTTCGTCCTGCCTGCTCTGCAGCTCTGGCTTAAATAAACTGAAGGATTTCTCTTGACCCGTTTGCGGTTCTCCAGGCTGATTGTTCTGCCTGTTTACCTGTTTTACAGACTCTCTTCTTCGGGTCATCTGCATCTTATGTTGTTTAAAAAAAAAAAAGACTGTAAATGCTTTTATTTATTTATATTTGTTTTACAAAAACATTCTGTAGAAACATCTACTTCCAAAAACATAAATCCACAGTTAAAATAAAAACAAGGTGGTTCTGCATTTACACTTTTCTTCTGTTAGTACTGGCAAATGCGTTTTGCATAACTTGGTTGTGGTTCAGTGATGTGAATGAAGTGAAAGGCTGCGGATGACACCTAGTGCTCTGAAGGAAATGTGGGCCATCGTTCCTCAGAACTGTTTCAGCATAAACAGCTCGTTTGAGCTCATGTAGCGTCTCTGTCGACTGGGCCACTGTAAATGTGGATGTGGTGTAAAGCCGTCCTGTAGAGGCTCATTGTTCCACCACGTCACCTACTGTGTCTTCCTCTGAGCTCTGCTAAAGGCAAAAACATGAAGGCTCTGTCTCAGCAGCGCAGGACCGTGACAGGAGGATTGTGTTGGGGCTGAACTGCTGCCTCAGGGTCTGTACAGGCTGATTCATTCAACTTTATCAAGGGTGAGGCCAGGAGTCAATGAGCAGAAGGAAAGCTGACCTGAAAACGCAACTGAGCGTATTACAGGATGGACTCAGCTGCATTTTGTTCCAGTCAGACCCCAAATAGCGATATATGACGTTAAGACGGCGTCTTTCAGGAAGAATGGCTCAAAACTGTAGAACCCAGCAGCTCATACTGTGGGTGCATCTGATCATTTGTGTTGTAACCATCACTGATGTTGTCACTGAACACAGGAAGTTTGTGTTTAACCAGCATGTGTGTGTCGATATTTGTGACCAGTTTAGGTCCAGAAAACCAGGAAAACATCACTTTTTCTTGTCACTATATATTTAGAACATTTAAACAGCTAGTGAAAACAAATTATTTATATTTTGTAAAAGACAAAACTGTAAACATCTGTCAGTGGTCACATAATTAAACATTTACTACGTTGTTTTATCTAAATCATATACATTTGTCATTTCATAGTTTTCATAAAGCTGCATTAAGACGTTCATGCCTGATCAACACACACACAAACTGAAGGAAAAGTTTGCTTTGCTCTCTGTGCAGGGTGGAAAGAAAAGAAGACGTTTGTAGCTTTGTTGTTGATGTCCAGTCTCTGTCCTGTTGTTCTGATCTTAGTGCTAAGCAGGTGACGACGGGAAGGACAAAGGCGAGAACGGGAGGACGGAAGAACTGGCTTCAGGAGAAGTCACACAACGCCGGCTCGTCCAGGTTTATCTCAACGAAAGGGTCACTGGAGCAAATGGCTACAGAAGAGACAAACACAAGGCACGTCTTGACTTTTACATACTGTACAGCGTCTGGAGACATTTGGTAAAACGTCATAAATGTTTGTAGACGACTCAAAAAGCTGTTTTGGTCGTGATTTATTAGTAATACAAGAGATGAGGAAACGCAGAGCAAGGAGCAGAGATAATGAGGCGTCGATACACGAAACCATGGGAACAATGGGTGGGAGACGAGCAGGGAACCCTGATACAAGCAACAAGTGCAGAAGAGAACAGAAACCATAAAGATCAAAAAGTAAGTAAAACGCAGTCTGAGGAGGTCGAGCCCATAAACTACGCATAGGAAGACTAAGCAGGGCTGACAAACTGCTGTACAGCTGAAATAGGTGCAGCGCTGAGCCTGAAACAAACTGAAACTGGATCAGCCGTCTACACTAAGTTTATCCTTTCTAACCTGTTATTTATGGTCTGAATAACGTTACTATAAGAGTCAAGGTTTCTCATTTGTGTTAAAAGCTGAATTTATGGATTTACGTTACTGGATGGAACAACCCTGTGAGTTCCACAGTTTATTGGAAGTGTAATGTGAAATAGCTCGTTGTCGGTGTTGTCTTACATGGGTGGTTGTTGTTTTCATTCTGCTGCTCGTGTCCGAGATCATCAAAGAAGAAGTTGGTGCTGTTCAGCAGGCTGGGGGCCTGGTCAGCCGAGTCCTCTGCTGACGTGGGGCTGCCGTTACCGACGGGTGAAGGTTCCACACCGGTTCCATCAGGCTGATCCTGTGGAGCTACTGTAGAGAGACAGACGGGAACAGAACAGAAGGTGAAGCCAGGAGAAGAGAACTGATCAGTAAGAAAAGTATAATTTGACTGTAACAATCCATAAACAAGTAAATGTGTTTAGTTGGAGCGAAGCCTGGACTGAAGGTCTGCGTCAACCTTCAAATTCAAATCTGTCAAGTTCCGATCTATATAAAGGACAATTAAACTTGGAAATTAAGATTTGCTCTCAACATGTTTTACCCGTCTCTCCGTTTGAGCCCTTCTCCTCCGATGGCAGGCTTGTGCCATTGGCTACTGGAGGAGGTGAAAGGTCATCTGTGGGAATGTCGTCTTTAGGGACAGGTCGGTCTGAGATAATGCAAACAAAACCAAAGCACACAAGTAAGGACAGGGTCGTGTATTGTTAATGTTATGTTCATCCACTGAGCCACACCGAGGTCGTCCAGGTAGACGGGCTCAAAGGTGCCCGTGGGTTCGTTGGATCGACTGGGAATCGGACGCTGAAGGTCAAACGAGTAAGTCTGGAAACAAACAAAGAAGCTAAAGTATGGCGGCAGTCGAATGTGAACGTGTGTTTAAGAACATGAAGACAAAAAGTCTCCTTCTCAAATTCTTGTTCTCTTACCCTGGAGACTCGTCGCAGTAAGTAGAGGATGATGCAAAGGATGACGATCACAAGAATGATCAACACCAGGATCACGTAACCTAGTGGCAGAGTGGTTTTATAGCACGTGAGCCCATTAATAGGCAAAAATAACAAATACAATGGGAAGAAAACTCAGTGGTATAATGTAAGGTTCAATCATTTATAACAGGCAACTGCTGAACAAATAACTAATAAAGTGTGAAGTTTTTAACATTGTAAAAAACATAGAGCAGCAGTATGAAGTGAAGAGAAACAGAATGAACAGCAGACCAGTGGCATTAAATCTTACCCCAGGATGAAGACTTTGCCTCCTCTGAAAGAGACAGAGAGATGGTTACACCAGTGTTCAGGCCTTCTGCTCAGTGTCAGCGCATCAGCTCAGCTGCTGCCCTCTTGTGGACAACAGAAGCTAAAACAGCCTTTAACCACAAGCTTCTGACTGGGGACGATGTTTACGTAGCGTAACCCTCTTCTTTACCACCATATTTCCTGTCTATGCCATTGATTTGACTGCTTTGATGATCTCTCATCCAGTTCAGTGGTTGTGGCTGATAACTGTGTCCCACAAAGATCAGTATCAGCTTCACCTCTGCTTTATTTCTTTAATGCACAATCAATAACGATCTCCCAGCCATTGGTGGAACAACTGTGAGCTTGATGGTTTGTCACACTGGTGTAAATGTTGTGTGACAGCGCATATGAGAGCTGTGGTTTGAAACACAGGAAGACACACTGAGGCGCGCAGCTCGTGAATCTGCTTCTAGCATGTGAGGCTGCAGTACCGGGCTTAGGCAACGTTCCTCCCGTTGTCGTAGAAACCGTGACATCAGGCGTAGTGGTAGCCCCCGCCACACCGCCCGAGGCTGTCACTGGCACCAACGGACTGACTTCCGTCCTGTTGGAGACGTCTTCTTCTCGTTCTCTATTCACTCCTTTGGACTCTGTAGAATTCTGTGAAAGACGAGATTAAACTTAATAAGATAAAGACGCAGAACCCTAAGGTAACTGGTTTGTATGATGCCGGCTGTTACCACATTTGTTGTATTCCACTGAGACGGTGGAGAGGTCAGCATGGGAGCGTCAGTCTTATTTTTAGATGGTACCTCAGTTGTATAAGAGTCGTCTGTGGATGAGTTTGTGCCTAACAAAGACAAAACACAGAATCGCCCAGATGCTGCATTAGTCCAGGTTCCAGCACGGTGCAGGTCAGAACCGCACAGAGATAGGACAGCACAGTGCTGTTCACTGATACACACACTGGACCACAGAGGTTCCCAGAGTGGCTTATCACAAACGCAGCTCTTTGAAAATGGCTAATGAAGGTCAGGTTACAGATCTACTGTGTCTGTCACTGATGGTGTCTGTGTGGCAGCGCGGTACATGGCACCAGTACCTTTAAGATCATCGGCGAGTGTGAGATTCTGTCCTCTGGATGTTCTGGATATTACTAGAACTGAAAGATAAAGGTACGTCAATGATGCATTAATAAAACCTACAGGTGTAACGAGAAGCAGGTCTAAACACGGCGCTACTCTGTCATTAAGGTCTGTTTAACTCTGCAGAGCAATGAGCTTAATGCAACAAGTTTTCAGAAGTGTGAAAAGACAAACGCTGGTGTGAAACTGACAGGGAACAGCTCAGAAACATAAAACAACATCCTGAGCACAAACAACTGATGCACCTCAGACCTGATGTTATTACTAACTGAGTTGTTCTGTCGATGTCTCTGGATATTTATCTTGTTGTCAGTGAGTATCTCATTTGGGACGTAAAATTATGTTCATTTCTCATGTTTTTGACTATGACTCAACCAGCTGTTACACTTAATCTAACTTGGTTATTTTAAAATGTTTAAATACTATATGACACATACTATATTTGGTGTCTTATAATATCTGCTTTAGGCCACGTGTGTGTGTGTGTGTGCGTGCTCCTTATTACTTCCTGTTTGCGTCCTCAGTCCTTACATGAACCTTAAAGTCATTCAAGTACATGCAAGATCAGGTTTAGGACAAAATGTAGTTTTTGTTGTTTGGATTTTTATATTGGCTCTGAAAGCAGCAGCTGCAACAAATATCAGAGAAGCAACTCACAATAAACCTGCAGCACCTGGTTCAAATGACCTGAAAGTTCAACCTTTAAAATGCTACAAGCTGGTTTCCTTACATGAATGTGTCCTTTACATGAATGAGGAAAAGCGATAGACGTGAAACACGGTCAAACATCCGACATAAAAGTAGGTTTGCAGATGAGCTGAACTCACCCAGGAAGCAGACACGACTCCACAGCTTCATCATGCTGACGAACGAGCCTTTTCTCTCTCTCATCCTCTTTCGCTTTCAAATTTAAATTTTCCTAAATGTTGTGTGTGATCATCAGCAAATCTGACTTGGATTTATCGACTTCTTCTCTTTTTTTAAAAGCCTCTTCCTCTACCTCTCTTCTCACTTCTTCTCTGTGAGGTCACTGCTTCGTGCCGCTCTCTCCCTCACTTCCTCCCTCCACCTGCTTTGTCTGTGTCTCTCAACCTTTCCTTTGCTCGCTCTCTCTTTCTCTCCCTTCGCTGCTCTTGTATTAGTTTGTCATGTTTCTCCGTTCTTACCTCTGTGCCCTCCTCAGCGGGTGAAGGTGTTTATTTTGGTTGAGATCTGTGGCCGATGCTAAGTCTTTCATTCATAAATCTAAATTGTTTCATTAGACTCTTAATATATGCGCATTTGTCTCTGCGACAGGTCTGAACAGAATCAGACTTTTCATTTGATCCTACAACACAAATAATGAATAAGAGTGAACAGGACTTTTAAGTTGACTCCACTGATCTCTGAACCTTTGATATATAAGATATATAAAGTAAAGTAAATATAAAGCATATCCATCTTTGTCTACGCTTGACTAAACAGATCTGCTTTTTGACTTAGGCCACTAGTTGAGTTACTTGTTAAGGCGCCATTAAGGCGACGCTGACTGATCTGAGACAGCAGTGACTTCTAACCTTGTAGACGTTGGGGGAATACCTTCTCATGTTTCATTACGAATGTGCTTCCATGTGTGAAGTTCATAGGTTTCAGTTTCGTGTGTAGGAGCTCGTCTTGACTTCAACCAAGACGTTTAGATGTAAATATAGCAACAAAGCTGAGACCAGAAGCGTCAACGCTGAACGTGCGCAGATAGATCAGCCTGCTGAGGTTCCCGCGCGGCTGCAAAGTCAACGTATGCGAACACTGATAGAGTGTTCGCATACGTGGCTTTACTGTAGGTCTATTGTTGTGAGCTTTACCTCTTTGACGTCTGTTTCTCTGCGTCTGCCCTTCCTCTCTGTCTCTGTTGGTGTCAGCATTCAGGAAGTGATTCATCGACCGCAGCACTGGCTCCAAATCAGCACAGGATGCTTGGCCCACTAACATTTCAGCAGGTTGTTTTAGTGTTGATCCTCCGTTTGTCAGGCTCAGTCACACACTGAAGTAAAGCAGCCGACAAAATGCCGGGCGGCTGCTAAAAGGCTTTAAAAGGCTGTTTATTTGTACTGTAAAGTCAGTTCGAATTACTTTTAGGATAAGTTTTGAGTTTATAAGGTTTTGCTGAGGACGTCTGACCCCACACACCTGGTTTAGTTTGACCACTGTCTACGTGGTGGTCCGTCAGTCTGGCATCGATTTAAACACCTACAGATGATTTAGAACAGATCAGAAACATCATCGTCTGACACAACAAAGATGAAGTAGAAACGAAAGAAATGCGTAAAGTTGTATTCATTATTTAAAAAAAACCCCAGTTACACTAGAAAGTAGGAAGTAGTCTGTAAACATGTGGTGAGTCAAGATGGAAGCATGTTTTCATTTATGCCTTAATGAGAATTAATAGCTACAGTAGAAAAATGGGCATTAGTTGGTTTTGTTGTTAGAAAGTCAGCTTGTTCCGCCAGACTTGAACTAACTTTAAAGTCATATTGTAAAAAGAATGACAAGCGGAGGCTGAGGTCACCTAAAGAGGGACGTGAAGACCAGTCATCCGTAGATAAAAGTGATAAACCATTTGAAGATGTTGGTTTGTCATTGTTTTCATAAACTTCATTCGTTCATCTTCCTCATTCATCATTATCTTCTACCGCTTGTTCCCTGTAGGGGTCGTGGGTGAGCTGGCGCCTGTCCCAGCCGTCTAAGGGCGGGAGGCAGGGTCCACCCTGGACAGGTCATCAGTCACTCACACCTCCGGCAATTTAGAGTCTCCAAACAGCCTCACTGCAGGTCTGTGCACCGTGGTTTTTCATAAAATTCATACACAATTAATAATCGTCTGAATCATCCTGTGAATGACATGAGTGTAGCAGCCACAAGTAAATACAAGACATACACCAGATGGTAACTGATAAAAAGTTTTATGCTTAATAAGAAACACTTGACTGTTCATATCCAAATATAAATATATGAACAGATGAACTATATCAACAATAACAGCATAAAAACTGTAAAAACAAATTTGAATTTGTTCTTATATGATGTTTCTTGTGTGGATGTTTGCCATAATCTTGCAGATGGTATAAAGTTGAATCGTGTTGGGTTCCAAAGGAAATACTCTAAACCACAGGAAGCTTTCAATGACTCACCAACATCTTTTATTATGATCTTATAACTGAATGAAACACTGCTGACTGCTCTTTCTTATGCGAACATGCAGAGGAATACGGGAACGTAGAGCAGGCAGTGGTAGCTGACGATGCCGTTGGCAGCTGAAACTGAGAAGGAGAAGCAGTCACCCATCAAAATGACAACATTTCCATCCTTACACTTGCCCATTTTGCTGCTTCTGCTTCTACCATCAACTTCGAGGGCAAAATGTTCACTTACTCCCGACAACATCCCCCCAACATGAGATAATCAGTGCTGGTCACGTCACTACAGAATATGGGGCCTGATTGGTACATCCCATATCCAACTAGGAAAGCGGTGACAGCAGGAGGTTAAGGTTACCTGAAGAAGTAAATGAAGACGAGTCGTTGGTCAAATAAATGGATGTTATTACGATATATTCATAGTCGTAGGTATAATTATGTAAGTCATAGCCATAGTCGTAATCTCCATCACCATGACTTAAATCATCCGCCGAGTCCAGTCCTCTGCATAACAGTAGTGTGGCAGCTACAGGAAAATAAACACGTCAGAAAATTAAAGTTGGTAAAATACATGATTAGTTGTTTGAGTTTGTTTGTTGTGTGTGAGATTTATGAACCTTTAGTAAAGATGAAAAAATTTTATAATCAAATCAGCAGCAGAGATTACTTGTACTTTTCTGTGTGTTTATTTAAATAACAAACATCTACAGTACATGTGATTAATCTGATCATTTACTCAATCCCTTCAGGATTCTACTTCCTAGACATCCCTCTAAAACAGTTTGTTTCTCATTGACTTACCGAAATGAAACACGAGCAGATAAACCTTCGTCATTGCCATCTCCTGATGTTTTTCCTGACTCCTGTGACTCTCAGGTGAATGATTTCAACACCCAGAGGCTTCTGTCTTCTGTCACATCTACTAACTAAAGACATACAGGACATACAGTTTCTGTTCCTCTTTCTATTCCTGCTCCACCCTCTGCCAGCCAGGCTTTGCCCAACTAACCATCTTCATGCAGCTTCATACCGAGCCAGACTTTATCTGTCTTCACACTTACCAGCTGTGATAATGTGGTCTTTGTATTTATCAAGCAAGACTGATCCAGTATTTTAGCTTTCAGTGCAGAGTGTCCCATTTCCAATAAGCCAGATATTCAAAAGTCTGTATCAACAGATTTAGGTGATGACTAGCATCGTCATAAAAGATCAAATTCTTCAACTTTATTTTTATCTTCCTTCATCTTTCTCTTTTGCTTCCATTCCTTTAGTTCCCTTAACACTTCAACTCATTTCCCTCGCGCTCGCTCTTTAGGTGTAAGTTGTACCATGAAGAACAGGCGACCTACGACGACAGTTTTGTCAGTTTTTTGAACTTAGTAAAATAAAGAATTTCCTATGAGCAGTTCAGTGCATTGTTCAAAGCTTTTAATCATGCAGATATAGGCATTTCATTTTGTTTGTACAATGACGTTTCAGTTTTTCTTAGCTAATACAAAGGTTAAACATGATGTCGTCTGCAAACAGACACACTACAGCTGTAACTCAATTAATCAGACTCTTCATGTACAATGACAGTAAAAAAGTCACCACATCACACATGATGTCGAACGCTTTTTAATGTGCTAACATGCAGAAGGCCGTGGAAACGCAGAGCAGGCAGTGGTAGTGGATGATGCTGTTGTCCGTGGGAGCTGAAACACAGCAAGAGAACAAGTCAGCCACAAAAATGCAGCAACACCTACAGTATGTAAACCATTTATAGAACAGGTCTTCATAAAAGCCCAGTTACACCAGAAAGTAACTCAGAAAAGTTCTGTGTGTCTTTGTTAAGCATCAAGTGTCACAGAGATGTTTGATTTAAGCACTTGCTGGGATGGATAGTGAAGAATTAACTAGCTGTAAATGTTTGAAACTGTCATTTACAGTGCTTATAAATTCAAACAGAGAAAGCATCAGAGGAAGCTGGGGTTACCAGAGGAGGAACATGGGCGATCATCTGAAGGATTTGGATGTTTGTGGCTGTGGTATCCATCACCACTGCCATCTATAGAGAGATAAGGGCAGATAAGCGGGCATATGACTGGTTAACATCACACTTCATCACATTGTTGTTGTTTTTTTAACTCATTCAATAAAGGCTAAACAAGTTTATTAGTTAGTATTTACTTTATTCATAAACCTTAGTTAGTTAGTTTTATTTTAAAGTTTACTAAACTAAAACATCAGAGGAAGAACAATTTATTTACACTTACTGATTAAAAAATATATAAAAACAAACTGTAGACTAGACGCTGTTAAACTTACCTGGGTAGACACGAGAGAGGTTGAAGCATTCATCAGTGTCACTCCAGTATCCGATCATCTGGGCATCAGCATCATCTCTGGATGACATGAGTGTGACAGCTACAATGAAAACAAACACAGGTGATCACATTAATTAATTGTGATTTTATTCAAATAACATGTAATATCAGTAGCAAATACTAAAGCTGAAAAAGACTAATGAAATGCTGACAGGAAGAGGAAGTAGGCATGTATGAAAAAGAGAATTAAAAAATGACGGCGAATAATCCAGAGAACTGGCTGAACAACATCATGTTTTTTACGTTTTCTGACTGGCTGCGTGACACAAGTCATACCGATGCAAACATGGTCTAGTCTGTCTGACGTTTGCATATTTATCAGTCCGACTGAGTGAGTAAACACAAATTTACTTGTTAAGATGAAGTAAATGTTTATTTCACTGACTCACCAACCACAAAAACGAGCAGATGAACCTTCATCATCGCCATCACAGTCGCCCTCATTCTTCTCCAACCACCAGTTTTCTGGCTGCCCAGTGTTTGTGCGTCTGTGTCCAGCCTGTGCTCACGTTACCACAGGAACTACGTAACTACAGCCAAGCAAACTGTCACATCAGCAACATGCTGCTTCTGCTGCTATCGTATTATTAGAATGACATGTATTTATACTTTATATGAGCAATATTAATAAACTGTGCACCACCGTTTTAAAAGGAGATGAAAAGTTTAATAACAACACATCGATATGACTTGTAACAGACAGTACAGTGTAGAGATTAATACTGATTATTACAGACAGGGAACAAAATAAATATTTATTTGTTACAACAATACAAGCATTTAACTGAACAGAGTCCCACTGAGTCTTTATTCTTGTCGGTGCTACGAAAAACAAACCCATCAGAAACTCTTGCAGAGCTGCGTTGGTGTCGGTTGGGTCCAAATCCAGTGCAAAAGCCCCAGTGAAGGGGAAGCAAAGACTGATATGAGTTCATCAGGCAAATATCCACGTGAACAGCGAACAGAGGACAACGATCCCACCTGCAACTACGAGACGTTGCAGTGTGAAAAGGAAGAACGTGACGAAGGAAGCAGACCTAGACCAGCGATGGATGAGGTTACCTGGGTAGAAGACTGCGTCGCCTTTGTCTGGCTGCGGTGATTCCCCACTGCCACTTGAATCATCGTCATCATCCATGTCAGCGCTTGCTAAAATGACTGCAACCCCTGGAAACGGCACGAAGATACTTTCATCCAAAAACAGACGTAAATTGTACCAAAATCATAAAAAGGGCCCAACAGGAGGAGCAGGAGGTTTAATTCGTGTCCGTTTTGGTGCCATTGCATCGCTACGATGGCTCCAGGCACCAATTCAAAGCAAACATAGCAAACCACATTTCAGACTTTTTTCCACTGACTCACCAACAGCCCACAACAGCAAATAAACCTTCACCGGCACCGTCATCATCACCTTTTCTTCCCTTTTCTCTTCTTCTGATAGGTGAAAAAACACAGAACGAGTTTCTTCAAACGATCGACATTTGCCTTCCTGCCACCTGTTGTCACCTCAGTGTGCGTGTGTGTCTGTACGAACTGTAGCCGCGACAACAGAAGCCCTGAAAGTAGGTAACCACAGTAAAAGCGTCACATCAGCAGCCTCGTCTGTCACATTCAGGCCACATTAGTATTATTAATGTTGCTGGAGACGTATTTGACAGTGTGTGTGTGTGTGTGCGTATGTGTGTGTGTGTGTGTGTGTGTGTGTGTGTGTGTGTGTGTGTGTGCGCGTGTGTGTGTGTGTGTGGGTGGTGCTACAGGTGCTGCCCTGTCATTGTCCCGTTTGAATGACTTGCTGACGTCTGATTGGACAGACGCCAGTAACGTGGGCTGTCTCACACGCTCTCTCGTTCTGTATGTTTCATACATGAAGATGGCCGACGTTCACTCACGTGTGAAAACCTACAGTCAACTGTCAAACTATGTCAGACACGTGTCTTTAAACTGGGCCTTCAAAAATAGAATTTAAAGCTCTGTCAAAGGCAGAAGAAGCTTTGTATGAACACGGTGTCATGAACTTTACGTCCTGCTCTGGCTCTTTCTTTGTGACCTGTTTCCTGTCCCACCTGTCTCACGTCTCCAGCTTCACTTTCATTGTTGTTTGATCGACTTCACCTGCTGACACGTTTACATGCAGCCTGGATCCTTTTTCTTCTGCAGCCTAGTGATCTGACCTCTTGCAGTAATTCCTAGTGTTTCTTTCAGCCTGGGCCTGGATCAGCTCTCTGCCTGATTGTCCTTGTGTAGGTCTGTGAGTAATATTCTGTGATTTGCTCTTCGCTCTGTTTGCTGCTGCCTTGGTTCAACTGTTATTGGAATGATTCACGTTTGTTTTTGTGAAGTAACTGTTCTTGACACTAATGGCTCAGAGAGGACGTTGCTTTTTCTTTGATGTGCTTGCAGTGTTTTGTATAAGAGAACCCTTGAAAATGTGTTTGTGTTCTCCAAGAGGACTCCTTTTATTTTAGTAAGAAATCATTAGAGGACACAATATTAGGACACAGCTCCTGAAATGAGGGGAAATATTAATTCCCATAAACCAAAATCTAGACACAAAGTGTCAAGTGTGTGTGTGCACCTCAAAACAACACAAAATCGTCTCATACATTGAGGTGTGATCACACACTGACTTCTACCAGCAGCGTGATGTGAAGTAGGGGATGTAGTTCACTCACTGGCCTGAACAGTCACCTCCTTCATGTCATAGATATTTTATGTCAGCTTGAATAAATCTTCCTTCGATCCTACAGCAAAGCAAATAAGAAAGAAGCATGATGACAAAAATGATTTTTAATCAGGAAATTTTAAATTCAAAGTAGTAAATTAATGAAGGAAAGCACATTAACAGATATTTACTTTTCATATTTACTTAGGAAATAAAAAGTATTTTCATGTGTGTTTATTGCACAAATCTCAGTCAGTTAATTTAAGTCTTTGACCTCCTGTTTGTGTAAAGACAGAAATACACGTCAAGAGAATGTCATTTTCTTTTAAAGGACAGTTTCAGTCCAATGCAAAATGTTACCAAGCCTCAAATCTTGGGACTTGTAAGATAAAAGTGCTCCTTCCCCCACAACACTTTATGTTCAGTGACATTTAAGGCCCCATTGAATCAACCTGCTTTACTTCATTCAACTCCATGCTTCTCCCCATAGGGGTCGCTGTGCTGCAGCCTGTCCCAGCTGTCTATGAGAGGCAGGTTCACTCTGGACAGGGCCACACATATAGACGCACAACCAGTCGCGCACACTCACACCTCCAGGAACCGAACCCGCCCAAATGTCTCTCTGAAAATAGAAGCATTCACTTTGACCTTTGACTGAAACGCACTGTAGCGCAGATGACGTGGGTTCATTCATTCAAGTCCTTCTATACTTATAAAAATGTACTTTCAAAAAACAGTGTAGAAAAGTATTTTTGTTCTGATCCTAAAAATATATACAAATGAAAAGAATCAAGTTTTGTCCTTCATATTCACATTAGGAAAATATTTACATTTCAAGTGCTTCCAGGAACAAATATACCCAGTATATAGTTTATCCACTTAATTAATTGACAAATGTTGTTTTATCCTCTAAGTGTAATGCGAGTATCTTCTGCTGCTCCTGCTCCTCCACAGTGACGTCCGGCGTGACGCTGTGCTCCTGGGCGATGGCGGCGAGCTCCTTGAGGAACTCTGCGTACACGACGATGGCGAACACGCGGCTCTTGGCTTGTGGGGGAATGGGAGGGCAGGGCGGCAAGACGCTGAAAGGAGGCAGGGCCAGAGCGTTCCTCACAGAGCCGTTTGGACGGGCCGCGTCCAGAATGATGTTGCCGCCTTGGGACTGGAGGCACTCTGAAAGGAGAAACGCTAGACTGATGGATGGCTCAGTGATGGCTGCTTCTAGTCCACCTGCCAGCTATGTTAAGGTGAAGGCTTTAGTGCCATCTAGTGGAGAGATTGCACAGAGCCGCATTCTGAGTATTTGTAGGCCTTTTCGCTAACCTCTGAACTTGCTGTCTTGGTCTTTAGCCAGTAAGAATCTCCAGGCCTGGGTGATGAGGGCAGGGTAGTCCGGTCTGGCGGCCATGTAGCTCTCGATCTGCGCGTGCACGGACGCCAGCACCTGTGGAGACGTTCACACGCGCAGCGTAAGCTGGGCCACAGATTCTGACAGAGCTAAACGTGTGGATCTTACCTGATACAGCGTGCGCACGTTGGGCTGCAGCTGTGTTGTGTCTGTGCTGAGCAGGAAGGATCTCAGCAGCGGTTGCGGGTACGACGCCAGCTGGGCCAGGATGCCCGTCACAAGCAGGTTCGCAGCAATGGAGTTCTCCAGAAGGTTCTCCAGCCGGGACAGGAGGACGCTGATGAAGGGACCTGTAACACAGCGGGTCAGCGCTTTCGTAGCCTCCTGTCTTGTCTGTGCTGATGCAGTTCTGGACACACCCACCTGTGAATGGAAGTCCGTGGCTGCTGCCTGTGTCACAGCTGCTCCTCTCTTCGTCGTCCTTCTCCTCCGCTCCATTGACCCACACAGAGGTAAAAGCAAACTCGCCAAGCTCCACCTGATCTGCCTCCAGCTTTTGCCTCAGCGCTCGGACCCGCCTCCTGAAGGCGTTCATGTCGTCGGGGAAGTTGTCGCAGTCTGGATCCACGCCCACTGACAACATGACCTCATGGTACTGGGACAGGAAGTCATTGGTGTTGTTGACTTTGTTCTGGGGCAGTTTTGGACGTTCAGCATCGTTTGAAGGCTCGGAGTCGCACGTCTGTTGTGTGTTTTCATTTACTTGCTGTTGTAGCTGATCGCTAACTGCGTCATAGTCACTCAGGTTACAGTTTGACTTAGCGTCTTCATCAGCATCCTCACATTCGTTGATGATGTAATTCCTCACATCGAAGCAGTTGATAAAAAACGGACGCCCCCTGTTTTTCTCATCTTCTCCATCCTCCCTTCCACAGTCCTCACTCCGCCTCCTTGCCTCCTTAAAAAATTCCTCGCTCCTCCTTTCTTCTTTCCCTCCATCCTCGCTCCTCCTCCTTGTTGACATAATACTATTAACTGTTTCTATTACAGTCCGACCTGCTGATGTTGTTGACATGCCGTCATTGGTGATACTTCCACAGGTTCGCCCACTCGCTGCCATTATTCTATCCAGGATGGCAGCTTCTGAGTCTTTCTGGGCGATAAGATTGTAGACAAGGACGTCATCCTCAAACTCGGATTCCTCCACATACGATCCATGCACCAGCTTAGTCGCAGTGCGTCTCATTTCTTGGATGTGTCGAGGGGGTAAGGAGGGAGGTTCGGCAAAAGCTGCACCCAAAGCAGCTCCACCATTTGCCAGTGTTGTGTTTTGAACCCCTGGTAAAGACGCGTCTTCATCTGCAAATATGTCGTCCCACTCCAGCTCCATGGCGGAGCTCGCTCTTCCAGCCTGGTTGCCTGTGGAGATGGTATCTGTGGAGGACGGGGTCGGGGAGAGGGCCGAGGGGGGAGGGGAGATGACCAACGAGCAGAAGGTGTCTCGCTGTACCTCGAGTTCTTCCTCGTCTTCAAAGTCCCCCGGCGTGTCCGATCGGCCGTCATCAGACGGAGGGTCAACCCCGTCATACGGAGCCGACCAGAGCCGACAGGCCCTGCAGCAACGCAAAGCCAGAACCATCAGAACTGAAGATGAACCTTCTCTATGCGCCACAGTGAAGCACATCCAGTTTGTAGAAGAACTAGTTTAGGTTTCTGAATGTGGTGCAGTAACGATGACGTGCTCTAACCTGTAGGAGGTGCAAATGGCCTGACGTGCATCCCAGAGGTAGTGAAGGTAGTTTACATCCATCAGGAAGTCTGACCCCCGAGAGTAACCAACACTGTCTGACACGGACAAATCTAACGCAGACAGAAGTTGGGTTAGTTTGTGCAGTACGTGTGTTAAATAACGCAGTGTCTCGTGTTTGTTGGTCGTACTGACCAGCTCTGGGCCACTGGATGTGTTCAGAGTGAGAGTTTGTGTTGCAGAGGTACACGGGGCACCAGGAGGGCATGAGGAGCAGGAAGGAGGCGGCGCTAGAGGAGTAGCAGTCTCTCTGCTTTAAGGACGAGCGCTGCTTCCTGCTCAGGTGACTGCAGGGAATCAGATACCTGAGGACGCAGACACTGCTGCTCAGTCCCTCTGAGTTCAAGTACTAGCAGCCGTGTACGTCAACCCAAAGCACCAAAATGGACCCAGCTTACCTGAACACCAGCTGCAGCATGACGTCTTCGCAGAAGAGCCCAATCAGAGTCCTGAACAAAGCCAGTGACACTGTTCCCAGCTGACACACAACGAGAAAGAACAGGCCGCCTGTTATGAATTAGAGCAGGAAACAACTGCAGACTGTGTGAAGGGATAAACGCCAGACCTGGAAAGGTGTGTTGACCCTGCTGACCAGCGTGTCCAGGATGTGCACGTTGTCGTGCGTGTGCAGCAGGATGAAGGAAAGGAAGGTCTGGAGAAGAGCAGGCTCGGAGATGGAGCGGAGAAACAGGTCCAGGTACGCTGTGGTGGTCATCACCTCCTCCAGCGTCAGCTACACACGTCAACGTGAACGTCCCAGAATAAAAACCTAGACCAATAAAGATGCAAACCGTTTGTCGTGTTTCTACCTTGTGCAGAGCAGGAGCCACGACCGGCACCAGGAAGCCGTTGTAGATGTAACCCAACAACTGACAGCGAATGGAGGGATGAGCAACCTGAGAGACACGGATACAAGCCGTGAGGCTGGCGAATGCTCGCGGTCATTAGCCGGATGACTACACAGTGTTTCTAAACGTTACCTTGGTAACAGCACTGCAGAAGTCCAGCGAGTGCAGGAAGTGGACGAGAGCCGGAACCTGTTGAACCACGTGTCAGCTTTAACATTTCCATTTTTTATTGGCCATCTTCTCAAACACAAATATATTTAGCTTCATTTAAATTATTTCACACGTTTATCAGGGCGTCTACCTGCTGCCAGTCGGCCCCGTCCAGACAGTGCCAGTCGTCGCTGTAAACCTGCAGCCGGGCTGGGAGAGACGAGTAGAGACCAGACAGGCCCGTGGCCAACACCTGGAAACACGCACACGCGGTGATTCCTCTGCTCACAGCTACCTCGTGCAGGTAAGGCGCACATGTACATATATGAGGCTGGGTGAGCAGCTGGTTGGCTTAGAGCAGCATGAAGCTGGGAAACAGGGGGAACATCTGGCCTGATAGAAACATACATCTGGACACAACTAGGCAGTAAAGTTAACAAGTAAACCTGTTGTCTATTCTGAGTGTTCCCTCAATTCTCACTAACAACAAAGATGAAGACGAAGGCCAGAGAATGACAACGAAAGAGGAAAACAAAGCCCCATCGTGAATATACGTCACATCAACGTAAACATGTTCACAGCTGCAGTCTCGAGCCTCGTTAACAATCAAGCGACTGTCCAATCGTGTGCAGTCGTACTAATCCCTCCCTGCTCACGGGCCAATCTCATTCTGATGCACTAATCTGCTCTTTACATAAAGATTGAGGTCAGAGTGTGGTCACATGGGCTTAAATCTAACACACACACACACAGGTGGCACGTGCTTATGTGTCCCAGCTCTCAGTTACCAAACAAACACTAGTTTAGACAAAGTAAGGCAGGTAACCTTTTACCTTTATGTAGGAACATTAGGGTTGATTTTACAGAATTTCACAGTGTCATTACTTCCTTATATCCATTAAAACAGACTTTGACAAGAGGTTGGAAAAAAGGTTTGAGCTTTGGCTTCATTTAAAGCAGCAGAAACCAGCGAAACCAAAAACAGCATCATGCAACAATTATCCCTGTGAGCCGTGTGGTCTGAGGTGATCTTGAGCAAATCCTCATCATTCCTAACATTTCCTCTCATCATGTTATCAGACACACAATGGCCATGAAATTCTTCAAGCCTCAGTCACTTTCATCATAGTGATACAGATTCACACGATTTGTCCTGAATAGGTAGTAGAGCGACATGCAAACCTTCAGTCTTGACTATATTTGCCGGCTGTATGCAGTGTGTGTGTGTGTGTGTGTGTGTGTGTGTACTCACAGGACAAAAGTATGTGTTCTCTGCGATGTGGTGAGCAACTCGAGGCTCAGAGGCCGACAGAGACATGATGAGCAGAAGAGCATCCCTGGCCTGTTGGCCCACCGAGCCCTGCCTGAGAGAGAGAGGGCGCTTCTTTACGATGGCATGATGCATCAAATTAAACTATTACGCAAGTCTATGCAAATGTACACAGAGTGTGTGCAGGTGCGTCGCCCTGGGTGGCTTTGTACCTGTACCTCGAGCGCAGCACCTACCTGTGTGTGTAAGGTATGAGCAGGGAGAAAAGGAGGAAGTTGGCGGCTCCCTGGTCTTCGCTCGTGTGGAAGAACAGTTCCAGCACCGACGGATCTTTGACCAGAGCCGCACAGAGCTGGTTGAGCAGGAAGACCAGCTCCGCCTCCACCACGCCGCCAGCGTCTAGGGAAGGGACGCAGATGATTAGAAGACGGACTAACTGATTAAACATCTGGCTGCTACATGTCCAGCATGTGAAACCTCTCCCTGGTTACGCATGTTAAACCAATTACGTGTGATCAGACAGCTCAGCCAACTCCAGGGTGGCTCTTAAATTGGATCAGAGCAGGAGAAGCACATCTCTGACATGCCAGGCAGTCCTCCTGTGTATTCTCCTGAAAAGCAAGCAGGGATGACACCAGCCTACCCACCAGTTCCAGCTCCAGCGCAGGAGGCCAGCAGCATCATGAGCGGTCGCAGAACAGGTTTATGATGCAGCAGAGGCTGCTTCGCCTGAGACAGAAGCATCTGGTACATCCTGAGCTGCTCCAGCTTCATGTCCTCAGTAAACTGTCTCCTGAGGCTCCACAGAAACAGCCTCTCCATCACACCCTCCAGAACCACAAACTCCAGAATGGGACCCATGGCTCCCCCTGGAATCAGTCCACGGCTCATCAAACACTGGACAGTTTACTCACTTTACTTCCTTACTCATAGCTCATCTACCTTGACCTGCCTCCTCCTCCATCAGCAGGAACAGCATGTGCTCCACGTAGTTCTGGACGGCGCTGGCTTCATCTGCTGGGATGGGACCAAGGCGCAACGCTCCAGCGCCGCCGCTGCTGACATGACCGGAGAGGAAACTCCGCGCACTGGAGCCGCTACGACCCGGCTCGTGTTTCTCCAGGATCTTCACAACCTGCAGAACCAAAGTTACAGACGTTAGTCACCTACAGTGAGCTGGAGATCCAGGTTCAAGCTGTTTTTATTTAGTAGATGTTTATATGTATATATACTGTAGCTGTACTGTAGATAACAGATCGTTGTAGGGGCAGTGGACAACGAATGAAAAGCGAGAGAAAGAGACGAGTGTGATCTACTGTCTGGACTTGTGTTAACCTCTGACCACACACACACTTGTCAGAGCGTGTGTGTGGGCTTTCTTGGCAGCTGTAGAGAGGTTTGTTCTAAATGGATCCTGTGTTTAAAAGCCAACGTCTGGGTCAGTAATGCGCACACACACGGTCACAGTGTGACGGCCCAAACGAGGCGGAACCAGGACGGACTAAAGGGATTGAGGCTCAGCAGACAATAAACAAGTGGAGGAGATCGGCACCTGGGCCCAGTGGTTCTTAAACACGATCATACAGGTCTCTGGGTCCACGCCTCTCAACGTGAGGGACTTTTTGCGGTTGCCCCCGACAAGCACCGAGGCCATCATCTCGACCGGCTGTCAGGCGGCTATAGCATGTTCCAGCTCGGCTTGTGGGATGGCTCTGTCCGATGCAGACCAGGAGGCACTAGCTGGTCCTCACCCCAGGATCAGGCTCTCCCCATGGGCCCTGCAGGCAGCCCGTGGCCTAAGGGAGGATTACAGCAGTTATTCATTTTATTATAGCTCTAATTATTGTAGAACTGGTTAGAGATAGAATGTGTTGATCTGCAACGGTGGCAGACTTCCAGGAGCTTACAGCTGCTTTTGATAATTACTGACAAACATATGTGTGGTTCTGTTTACTTGTCTCATGTCTGAACATACGATTTGCTCCTCCGTTATTTCATCCAAATAATAAAAATGAACCTGCTGAGACTGGAGGCTGCACGAGCGTAATCCATGCCATGAGTGTTACTTTCAGCCAGGTACAGCTGCACATGTGTATGTAGCGCAGGTGTTTGGTTTGCTGCTTGTTGTCTGTTTTGTCCTCCTCGTCCATCTACGGATTAACGTCAGATTCTATTTGTGCTGGTCCATTTCCTCCTCATCTCTGTCTCTATTTCTGTATTACACACTCTGTCCAAATATTCACACCGGCCACAGCCAGGAGAGGAAGTGAGGGTCGTCAGCGGCAACAAGGAAACAGGAAAAATGGAAAGGCATCCGAGTCCCACCCTGGGCGTTCCAGGACATTCCATGAATTCCCAGGGAGAGCTCTCAAAGAGCTGCCCCGTACAGTGAACCTACCTCTGTGCTGGTGCTGGGACGACATGGATGAGCGAGTCTGCTGCCGGTTGACCTGGGAGAGAGAGAGAAGAAGGGTTGAAAGGTTGTAAAGCGTCTCTCCCACAGACACACAGCTCATAAATCCACCCTTAACCATCTGGGCCGATAATCTGTGTGTGTGGCCAGAGCAAACATTTTTGGTCCAATTTCCTGTTCTCATCAAGTAAAGTGTGTGTGTTCATGTGTGTGTGTGTTACAGTTGTAAAGGGAGAGAACTAATCCGCGATGAGACCATGATGTTTAATCCCATGTGAGTGTCTGAGTCTGTCCTCGTTCAGACAGTCACATGCCATCACACCAACCAGGGATTAAACACACACAGGGCTTAATACAGCATTTCAGGCATTTAGCTGATTAAAATGTTTGATAATAAAGCACCTTGCGTCTGTGCCTTGTTCAAGGGCACTTCAACAGCTGAGCCTGGTGCAGGCCTGCCGCCCTTGAATGACAGGGCGGCTTCTAATCATGTCTTACACCTGCGTGTTCCTCACGGGAACCTGCCGAGCTGTGGGCCTACAGCGGTGTGTTCAGGAACATTCCGTTCATTTAGGTCACCAACATTTTATTTGCGCCAGAGAAAAGATATTTAACCTAATCCTCTTTATGGTGCACTGGAAAGAAACGGTGACGCGGTGTCGCCTCTCTCAGCTGACTGAGCACAGTGACGGCGTGAATACATGTGTTATGTTACTGTACCTGCCTCATGCGGTTTCAAACATTATTACATATGTCACACAAATACAATAGATTACACTAAACTTACTTTCCTCTTTGACTCTTAGCTTTATTGTAAGATTTTGTTCTATTTTGCATGTTTACTATTGTGTCTCTAATGTTTCTTCTAAACAGCTTGTATTTGCTAAGTAATACCTCATTCAGCACATTTCTCTACACCAGTGTTGACCTAAATCTTCCCTGTACATTCATTTTACGTTTAAACTTCTATTCTACGCTGAACAGTATTGTTGTCATGTTTGGTTACTGTATTTTATACCTATAGGCAACTGCAACACATTTATTCTACATCCATATTAACTGTACTACTTCACAGCATAGGCTGCACCTGCAGAGTTGACCTTCTTACCTCGGCTGGTCAGTCTTTACAACTGTTGCTGTTATTTCCGACACATGGCCACAGTCTAGAAAAGTGTAAATCCCAACGTTTGCTGCTGTAACTCGAGAGGTTTTACTGTTTTAAATCCAGATCGGCCCGTTTCTTGCAGCTGCTCCCGTGGAGGCTTTAAGCCGCTCAGCTGCCAATCACCCCGCCGCCCGCTTCCTAACCTGTGGCCCCGCCCACCACGCAACAACACAAACCACGCCCATCGGCGAAGACGACAAAGAAAAATAGAACAATCATACGTTGTAATGTGGCAAATTAACTAAATCGTTTTTAGAAAGTCCAAGATGTTTTTGACAGTTTTGTTCTCCTAAGTTGTGTTTAGGTGACAAGTGAAGGGTTTCCATCAAAGTGATTCACAGAGTAGAGTGATGCTGTTAACAGCTCTTAGTTCATCACCATGGAAACGCAGGTCGTTACCAACAGCAGGAGCCATTAATCTTCTTTAATAACGATACTACTTACACATCACCAGGATCATTTACTTCGACATATAAACTCATTTGATCCTAAACTCATTTGATGTAGATTGTTTGAGAAACACTGTTAAATGCAACTTTAATTCGTTTAAAGGCTTATACATATATAAAATTACCAATCTTTGATTTAAACTGCTGTGACAGAGCTGCCCCCTGGTGGCAAAGCCTGAAAACTACAAGTGTTTTAACTGAGGCTGACATACGTATTTCTATTCAACGTACTCATTACTATAATTAGAGGTGTATGCGAGTTTAAACTAGGCAATAAATCACATCGTAATTAAAATCTGATTATATTAAAACATGTCTGACTCAAACTGAAGAATTGCACTAACCAAATGTTTAGTTTATTGGGTGTTTCAACTGTGTTGTCAAATAATTTAGCTAAAAGCTCTCTCTGAAATGTGAACAAGCTATAAAAGTAAACAAATCAAGCTTGATATGGGCCAGATGATCTGTGGACTCCAAAATGTGACACACGTTTCTTGTCAATGACCTCATGTCATAACTGGAAGCAAATGAAAACACATCAGTCTGAAGCCTCAGTTTGAAAAAATGCAGCTGCTCCAAATGCTCCACTTTGCAGTAAGTTACTGCCTCTCTCTGTTTTTATTCACTATATATACATGCAGGGTCATTTAGTCGCTCGTGTGTTTGTTGTTTTTGAAACCTTTCCATCGTTGTTTGTTACTATTTGTAGCTGCTTCGTGTTCCTTTGCAATAACTTTGTATGAATTGGTTCTTTTGTGGTTGTTCTTCGTTACTTTGCTTTTCTGTGTGGTCTCTCTCTCTTTCCCAGCTGTTAGTTTTTTGGTAAGTGTGCTCACTGTGTGGTGGATGTGTCTCGTCGGTTTTGGCTTCTTTGTGTTTTAGTTTCTATTTGTTCACTTTGATTTTGAGTTGTTCATTTCTCTTCATACCACATTGTTTTGTCTAGTCGGGTTTTGTCATGTATGTGGTTGAGCTTTTTCTTCTCTTGTCATTTCATTTCATAGCTGTGAGATTTTATCCATCTTTAGAACATTTGTGTGGTCAGTTGACCTGGTGCTGTGAGGTCCTGACCTTCACGTCCCAGAGGCCTGCGCCCCCTTGCGGCCACCGCTGTCTCCACCTCTGTGCTACAGGTGACGTAACCTTCAACCCTCGTAGCTTTGTGCTAATTGTTTTGTCGTCCGCGTTTCTCTTGGCTCATCTTTGTGTGTTTTTTTCATGCCGTGACGTCACGGGGCTGCGGCGCGTGCGGCACTGGCTCGCTCTGTTGAGCTCGCTCGCGGTCAGTGGGAGACAGGGAAGCTCGTAGAAAGTGTTCGAGCGAACCTTACGCAGCGGCGTCAGTGTTTTACTGGGGCCGCGTCGTCTACAGCGTCCAGCGCCTCGGGCCGCTGCCGAACCGCGGGGAGAAGAGCTCGACTGTCTGCGGAAGTGGTTTCGGTAGGACAAGTTGTCGGCGTTTGGGTGAACTTGTCCCGAGTTGTGGTGGTGGATGCTAGCGACGACTAAACAGCAGGAGGAATAAGCCGCCGCTTCTCGCTTCTCTGTTCTGACCCAGCTCGGTTTACTCCACACACAAAGGAGGAAGGCGGAACAAAGACGGGAATAATAAACAGAAACAAGAGGAGACATGGCCGAGGCTCGGTCTGAAGAGGAGGACGACAACATGATGAGGGACACCAGGGAGCAAGTGGTCCGACGACAGCCGAACAGAGGTAACTGACGGGCGCGCAGACAGCAGCTACACTACGCGCTTCTCCGTTCAGATAAAGTAGCACCGGCACACATTCAGTCTGACAAACAAAAAAAAACAACTAAACAAGTTCTCACACGTTTATTTGCATGATTGACGCGACGAAATACGAGTCTGAACTGATGCAGGACGCCTCGGTGGAGGCGGAGGTTCTGTCGTGAGGCATTTAAAGCTGAGGTGGGGTTTCAGCCTCCACCTGTAGAATGTGTAGGATTCCCGTCAAATCCCGCAGCTACAGCTGCTCAGCACGAGCCTCAAACACTAAAACACTAAAACCACGAAGACCTGCGCAAGAAACCCGATGAACATGAAGGACCACATGACGCTCACTGTGGTGGTGAAACGTAGGAAGTTTGGTGAAGCACTATCCTGTTCAGAGCTCTAAGAAATGGTCACTTAAACAGAATTCAGCATTTAAGATAAGATTAAAGTAGCACATTTAGTCTGGGATTGACATAACTTCCCAAGATAATCAGACTTTGTCCATGTTTTGTTTTGTCAAGACAGAAACAACCAGTTTTGTTGACACATCACAGATAAATCTTTGGGTTGATAATAGAAGCCAAAGAAAAGATTTCACTTCATTATGCTCCCAAACGAACAGACCTGTTCTTAAATAACAGATAAGAGCGAAGCAGAAGCCATAAATTGTCTTACGTCAGCATGTGAGCATATCAGCGTTTGGGTCGAAGCTCACTCATGCAGGCATAAAAACACACGGACTCACAGAGACACTGCTAGTTGAGTGTAATGGTGCAGGCCTGTGCCAAGACTTGCAACCATTAGGGAACTACACAACACTCCCCCGTTGTTGTCCTTCTCTGCCTCATGAGGGACACACAAGCTATAATTTAGCGTTTTCATGGCTACTCTTATACGCAGTGGTTAAGTGTGAGTAAGACAATCGTACCAGCACATTAAACAATCTGGGCAGGGCAGCGTGTAGCGTCACCGAAACCTACCCCGCAGGTAAACCTTTGAAGCAAAACCGAGGCACGAAGCCAGCCATCATCAGATCGATCACTGGAAACCACAAGACGTATTTGAACATTTCACTGACAAAATGAAGAATCGTTATTTAATATACTCGACTAAATTGACAACGCTACATAAAAGTCATGGGGTTATTGCATTCTACGTTCTTCACAGTAGCATGAATTTAAAGTCAGGGCTGAGTAGGATTGACATGACAACATAACAGGACGGTTCTGTTTGTTGTAGGCGTTTGTACAGGAAGTCATCTTCTGTTCTCTCTGTGTAAACTGCATTTATTTATTTCTGCATAAACGTTCTCCAGCGCAGTGAAGAGCACCGGACACTGTTGATCTAGCTACTGTTTGGTCTTATCAGTGTTGAGCAATATGTGGTGTACAGATGAGAGATTAGTCGGTTGTTGAACTGTTGCTTTGCTGTCTTTGTTCATATTGAATCATTGCAGACAATGTTTTAAATTAATCATCAAGACCATTTGATAATAATTACATAAATTTTCATTTATTCAAATGTTGCTTCATTCTCAGGAGGGGTCTTTCATATTTGTTGCAACTTCCTGATTCCCCCATGTTTTTTTTACAATATCCTGGAAATGTGAGTTTGTAGTGAGAGGACGTTTTCTGCCTCGACACTTTGGCTTTACAAGTCAAAGTATGTCTACATACTGTAGAATCTTTACTAAAGATATACTGTGAACTATTTACTTTCATATATGATAAAGCAAAAATCAGCAAAGTCTCACTTCTAAGATGCATAAGTAGGTGATGTTTGAAATGTTACCACAACCACATGCAACCACGTTAATGCTTCACTGATGCTATAATGAAGCGACAGATTTAGGGGCAAGTGCTTTAGATGGATAATGTTTGCAGTGGTTTTTAATTTTCCAGCTGTTCTTCAATGAACATTATTGCACACTGTGCACAAAAAGAATCCTCTGTTAAATGTTCACCAGGACACAACAGTGCGTTTAAGATACTGTATATGTGTGTAACTCTGTTCCTCCAGCTGCAGCAGTTACCTGGACAGGTGGTGGAGTGTTTCAGCTTTAAAACACTCAACTTTCAGATGGTTAAAACCTGTGGTTTTTATTGATGCCACAACATTGAAATTCCCTTGTTGAGCAGGTTCCCAGGTTGTTCCCTTGGCCACTTTATATTCACACAGAAGTCCAGTCGACCAGCTTGTCTCTGGTGAGAGAAAGCAAAACCAAGCTACACAAAATAAAATGAAAATCCAGACTCCAGAGAGAGTTAATTTGGTTCTTAAAGGGGAACAAGCAAAACAAGTTGACTTCCCACAGTCAAAACATTCTTAGCCTCTTGGTTTCTGCTTAAACCACCCAAATGTAGTGCTCTGAACAACAACAACATGATGGCAGTGCTCATAGTTCATATGTTAATGCCCCCTGAGGTCACAGAGTTTGGCTCAGACGTGTCTCAAATTGTTTTAACTTATGAAAGATGTGCAGAATATTTCGTAACGTGAAGTACATTTTGATGGAACCACTGACTGGGTGCAGCCCAGGCTGATGATGCAAACAGCCCATTAACCCAGTGTGTTTGTGTTTAGCTCTCTGTGGTTCTGTTCTCTGTAGAGTTTAAGGAAATCTGTGATGAGTGTTTCTGGCGTCTGAAACAGGCTTCAGCTCCTTCCTTACCTTTAGAACATTTGCATTTATATTTTATTCTTCATGAGAAACAAAGTGAACAAGATGAGACATGTCCACGTGAATATTATCTTGAATCTTGGCTGATGACAAAGCTGAGAGTGAATCAGATTCATCAGGCTATAAAACTAAAGCAGTGGTTAAAAAGAAAGTCTGTGGAGCTGAGAAGACTGATGGAGTCTCTATCTAAATAATAAACAAAACCTCACTGCTTTAAGGAGGTTTACTCCTCTGCCCTCATGGTCAACCTCCCAGCCCCTGTAACGTCTGAACTCGCTTTGCCCAATAAGAAACTGACTAGATGACGATGCACTGAGAGAAAACTTGCTGCGTTGTGCATCTGCGTGTTCGAACACGAAGCTGAGCCAGCCTGCTGAAGGATGCACATCTGGTAGTGTTAAATCTCCTGATGACTCCAGCAGAATCTCAGCAGCCAATCACAACCTCATTTCCTAGAAGCTCTCTGCCAATCAAGAGGCTGTCCATGGAGCAGAGGGGCGGTCCAACTCTACGTTCAGAGAAAAGGAGGACATAACAGACAAGAAAAGAAATTAGAGTTTTGGACTTGCAGGAAAACGTGAAATAAAGACGTTCTTTAAAAGGTTGGTGGCTGTGGCCCAAGGAGCCAACCTGAGCTGCTGCGAGGCGTAACAACAAGGGAGGAAAAAGAGGTAGGAAATGGGAAAATGCTCACACACGGTAGAAGTCCAGGTCTACCTAGAGAGAATCTAGCATTTCTTTGTTAGGCCGAGAAGGAGTTGACTGGAGCAGCAGCCTGGAAGAGAAACGTCAGAGTTTCTAACAGACACTAATGCCTTTATTTTTATTGCTCTCGCTTATTACTGTTATGCTGTTTTGTATTTTCTTTTTTCACGAACTCCTTGTGGACAACCTAATGGAGGGTACATCTGCCTTTTGGCGTTTAAGGGCGTGCACATCATTTACTTACAATGTATTTTAAGTTAATCATGTATATTCACCACTGTTTCAGCTTAGTGAAACTTTTGAAATCTATTGTTCCTCTAGTATAAAGAATTGAAGCATTTTTTCCCTGATGTTTAATCTTTGTTTTTTACAGCTGCTGCCAGTATCATACCTGAGCTTTTATAGCTTTGAATGTTCAAACTTCTTTCTGTTTAACTTGGGTTAGTGAACATTTTAGAGATAACTTGTTAGTTAGTTCTTCGGCCTAAAGACAATTTTGTGTTGTCACTCCAGAAAGAGATTCACGTTGATCTACAGGCCTGATGATAAGCATCTTCATCTCTCGTTCTTTCTGCAGATCGTGCTGGCAGACGTAAGCCGGAGCAACGTCACAGGTAAGAGATGGAGCTTTTCTTTGTCTGACCTGGCAGTTTGACCAAGATGAGTCACTGTTACCAGGAAGTTTGTATTTAATGTGATTCACATGTGGTTTGATGTTGAGGCTCCTGTAGATGCATCTCTTTGATCTAAGCTTTGCTTTAAATCGTTTTAGATTAAACATATTTAAGTCAGTTGGTCTGATGCTGTGTTACAAAGCAAAGCCCTCCCTAACGTTCGCATGAAGTCATGCTTTGTGGTCGAGCTCAGTCCTTGCAGACTGGCAAGGATTAGTTTCCCCTCTTTGCTCTCTAGGCTTGACACAGTACTGAAAGTATTTTGGCTGTTGGCCTGTTGGCATGGCAACCAGCCTGAGCAGCCACGGGGTTTAAAGTGTATGTGGGGGATATGTGTATGTTTAACACGAGTCTATTTTACTTTTTAAAAAGAACCTAAGCATATTTTTGGAAGCTCTGAAAGCCCCAGGAGCATGGATTTTATTTAGCCAATGAGGAGAATCGGTATAAAATCATTGCCTGACAATATTAATCACATCAGCAGATCTAAATGTTTGCGCTTTTACCATTTGTCATGAGGGTCTTTAAAGTGTGATGTTCATCTTGTGATCTGAAGACTTGCACACAGCCTAAACTGATGTAATGGACAGGAGTAAAAACTGTAACATGGCCCTAACTCAGAAAAGTGCTTTAACAATATGGATCGTTTACAAGCTAGATGCAGCAGCTCAGACGAGAAAAAGCACTAAGCACAGTCTCGAAAATGATCATTAGGTTGAGTTAACGTTCTTAAACAAAACCTGCATATTGAGACTAGTTGTTTTGCTCAAACTCCCTTTTAAGTGGACAGGGAGTATTTTCCATTACTGTTTGAAGCAGGAAGTTTAAAGTGTGTTTGGGCAGAGTTAGGGGTGAGTCATGTGTGTCCAACGTTAGCAGCTATGTGGCAGAAAGCGAGAGCAGGAGAGTCTCAGACGACAAAGACGAGATCAGACTGAGGGACAAACACACACGGAGTGAAAGACGCCTGATCCTCTGTTGTCTGGGTGAGTCTGGCCCTGCTGATCTCTAACCTGCCTAGAAACAACTTCTAACAACTTCTGCCTTATTTAAACAAGAAGTTTGGCTCAATTTCAGGCTTCACTCTGATCCTGCAGCCATTACTGTGAACCTTTGGTGAGATGAACTGAGGCGTTCAGAACAGATTCTTTTTGACATATTTTGACAACCAAGCATTAGCTTAGGTTTTCAACCTTATATTATGGGTTTGGTGTCAGGAACCTTCCCTTTGTCTGTTTTTTTAGTTATTTACCAGGATGTGACCTAGAATAGTCCCTTTGTTAGCTGTAAAACCTTCACTTGGTGTGCATATGCGCTTTTTATGGGCAGTGTGTTTTTTTTGTTCCCCCCTTTCAAGTGAAAACAGATTTGGTGAAACTCTTGGAGCAAAGTTCTTCCCCATTTAAAGCTAACGTATCAGTGAAGGTTAACTTCCAGCATTAGTGTGTAGTTCACGCGTGCAGCAGGTTTGAAAGGCATCTGCTCAAGTCATAACCTGTCAGCAGTCGGTTACTACAGTGTCTGCCAAGGTATTGACCTCTGAGCTTTCTGAATGTGAGGCATGATGGTCTCTGACTAGAAATAAAAGAACTGGTCTGGACTTGTCACTGGAAAACAGAGATTTAAGGAAGCAAGGAGACAAATTCACAACAGAGGTGAAATACTGCGACTCAGTTTCTTTTTTTCTCTCTCACTTTTTGTAGCCAAGGTCCTCTCTCCTCCATCAGAGCAGTCATCAAGAGAAGTGAGTATTCTTCCTGGTCCTCCTTCTCAAATACACTACTTGTGTATTTCTTGTGTACAGTAGCATTAATGGCCCATAGTTTCTGACTTTCTCTCAGGCCAGTAAAAAAATATCACTGATATGAAAATCCTGTCACATTTTACTGATTTATGTTCTAGTTTCGGTTTAGCTGGTTATAGATACATTAACTGAAGGTTACCTCAAAGGTAAAAGCAGTTCCTTCTTTACAGTTATTACTTTTAACACTGTATTTTTTTTCTGTCAGCCTCCAACAGGTCAACCTCTCTGTCTGACACACCCAGAGACAGAGACAGAAGCAGAGACAGAGACAGAGACAGGGACAGAGACAGAGACAGGGACAGAGACAGAGACAGGAGGTAAGACACTTCCAGAATGTTGGTTTTAGGCATTCAGAGCTGAGTGCAGCCCCGAACCCACCTAACATCCAAATGGAGGATGCTCTCCACAGCGCAGAGACATGATAGGACGGCAGTAAAGAGCAGCTGGAAAAGGAAGGGTATATTTAGAAGAGTGAAGTCCAGTTGAAGGAACATGTTTGGGTTTAGAGGTCACTTAGTGCTGCACAGGAATGTAGTTCCTCTACTGTATATTTAAGATGGAAGTTTAGTTATTTCGTTTAATAATCAGAAGAATCCTTGTAGACGCTTACTTTAAAATCATACTGTACGTTTTCAACTGTCACGTCGGCTCCTCTGCTATTATTTGTTGTGAACATCAAGCTATTAATCTGTTCATGACTTCCTGTTATTGTGACCTGTCCTTAGACGACCGGAGATCACCATCCTGTCAGCGGAGCCGCTGCCTTCGACATCCTGGTTTCCTGGAGCGTCTGCAGGAATCCCACCTCCCCCTCCCCCTGCTGCACAGATCTGGGGAGCCACAATTCTCCCTGACATACAGGTAAACTGCCTCTTTGTTCATTTTGTGCTCAGCTATTAATTTTTTAAATCGCATTTTTAATATTACAATGGCTGCATGGAATAGCTGTATTTGTAGTAGTTTATTTTATTTGGTTGTGCCACGTTTTTATTTTCTCAGCCTCCTCCCTCCTATGAGGAGGTGATCAAAGAGAAGACACAGGAGCAAGCTTCTCTTCCCTCATCAGCCCCAAGATCCTCCTCATCGCAGCCAGTTTCTACCTTAACCATCGCCACCCAAACCGACCCAGGAGCTGACCCAGATCGTCTAGACGCACAGGGTGAGAACCGCATCTGCATAGGATTTATTTTACATGTCGGTAAATAGTTGTAAATAAAAATCATTTGTGTGTTGCTGTGCAGTGGGAAGACCACTGAGACCACCACGGCCGCCGCTGCCCTGTCCTCCCAGATCGCCCCAAGTTGATGACAACATCAGCACCACTAGCCAGTCAACCCACACCTCCATTACCACCAACACCGTGGTACCAGACACACTTCCTGGGACAGCTACAAACACCCCTGCACACACACAATGCTGTGACTCCTTCGGTGACCTTTGTTTACCTTTGACCTCAACCGCCTGTGCTCATACTGAACAACTTGCTCCTGTTAATGTGGCGGCTCCTTCTACAACTTCATCTGATGTCGTGTTGGAGCGGCCAAGGCCACGCCCTCGTTCTAAGCTTGGTGTTCCGCGAATCACCAATGAGGTCAAAGTTCAGACTTTGGTGAAACTGCGTGAGGATGGTTTGGCTACGTTAGCTGCCCGTGCAGCAAGTGACACTACAAACCAAGAAGCGAGTCAGGGGAAGTATCTGCATGAGCTACTCGAGGCCTTCAGCTCAGACGACTGGGGCTTCCCTGATCAGCGCAGTGTGAGCAGTGTGAGCAGTGAGAACAGCCAATCAGAGAGTGAGGAAGACGAGGAGGACATGGCGACTCTGAAAGCGAGGATACAAGCCTTTGAGCAGCAGCAGCCGGTGGCGGATGGGAGCAGTGGGAGCAATGATAAAGAATTGGCTGTGGCAAAGAGACCTGAACCACGTCCACGTCCTCGCCTTCATCCAACTAAATCAGCCCCTCCCAGCATTGCCCCAAAACCCAAAAACCTTTCAGATACCCCCAAACCATCTAGCAAGGTATTCTGGGAAGATGGAGGTTTGCCCGGTCACTCAGGGGTCAATGAGGCATTGAAAACAACTGAAACCACGTCAGCAGGTGTAGATCCTGCTGCAGAAACACCACCATCTGCCCTGAAAGCTGCTCCTGCTCCAGTACCGGAACCCTGCAAAACTACTGAAAAACCCGCTGTAGCGCCAAAGCCCCAGACTGTAGAAACCAGCCCGTCTAGTTCCTCTGCTCCTGTCCCAGCACCCAGGCCTCCTCCACCCAAACCTCCCCCGTCTTCCTCAACAGCCACCCCCAAACCTCCACCTAGACCAACAGTTGCCCCCAGGGCCAGCGTGGGGTCGCCACCAGCAAAAGAGCACGTAGGGCACCAGCAAAAGAGCACGGCAGCCGAGCAAACTACCCCAGCTCTGCCCTCGAGGCCCTCAGTGAAGGTCAGCAGTGAACGTGGAAGTAATGGAATCCAGGACAAGGCAAACAGCACTGGTGAGTGTTTTGGTCCTGTGAAGCACCTAAACGTTGGCGTCATTATTACATAATCTGTCTCATTCTTTGTGTATTTAAAACGTTTCCTCTAGTAGACGCTAGTCAGTCGGATACTTGAGCAGAAGCCCTGACGGCACATGTTGAGATCATCTCATGACGATGTGCTTAGATGTGGACAAACATTTTTCCAACACTTTGTCTTTGATGTTTTGATTGAGCTTGTTTAACTGGTCATGATTGTTTTTTGCCAAGTCCACACAATGTGCGCAGGCATTGAACAACATGGCTAATAAAAGTAAACTCTTTCATCTTAAATGAATGAAACAACTGTTAATAATGCAGTTTTGGGAAGATGTTTAATAAAATGTGACGCTTGCATCCACTGTTAAACAGTTGTGCAGCTGAACAGAAACACTTGTTTGTTCAGTCTTGCTCAATAGAAGCCAGAACCACTTGGCTAACTTGGAAGAGGTTGCACAAGATTTCCGTTATTCTCCCCTCTTCTTTGTCTCAGGGCCACATGTTGGGTTGTGCCAGGAAATACTGACTTTAAACTGAGGTGATCTTGTTTTTGCGCCGTAGCCATTTTGCTGCTGTTGAAGCCAAAGTGACTCAGAGTAAATTAGCAGGTGGACGTTTTGTACCTTTACACAACCTTCGTCTAACTAGGATTTGCACCTGAGGCTTTTTTTGTGGAATTATTTGTCCAGCTGTCATTAGTTGATTAAAATCAGCAATTACTAGTTTAATTGAACACAGATGTTTAGGTCTTATAAACTAAATAACTTAACTTGAGGCTCGATATAACGTCCACTTTGATTAGGTGACATTTGTCTTTGTTCTTGAAAATTGAAATGAATGTTGGTTATTTTGTTTATTGTGTTACAGACATTTTTTTAGCTGCACACCTGGTGATGCTCTCAAGTATTTCCTGATAGACTTTAGACTAAGCTCCATTCTGTGTGTAGACTGTGTGTTCGACTTGTTTTACAAATATTTGCTCCAACACTGCTGTGATAACCTGAACGCCTAGTTGTGTAGCTCCCACCAAAAAACCTAGAAGTGAACATAATTTACCACTATGTAGCATAGCTAATTATGGACATAAAACGCAATTTAACGCATCCCAACTGTCAGTTCGTGACATGACAGACAAAGACAAAGTGTTGGTGCTGACATTTAATAAACTGTTTACCCTGAAGTCGTGGTCTGTGACGTCAGTGTTTGTGAAGCCTCCGTACTGACTGCTGAACAGAGAGTCATTGTAAAATGAGACTAAACAAGCCAACGTCTCGCTTCATACTGGAAGAAAAGGGAAGACACTGAGGACATGTCTCTGGTCTTTCCTTCCTGTCTCTCACTGATACCAATAAAGCTCCATCTACCTCTGACTGATGCCAAGTCTGACAATGCGCTGCCCAGTCTGGCGTTTTGCTGGACCTACTGCCTCAGCCCAGATCCAAACACAAAGGCCTTAAATGTCTCTGCGCTAATAATGCACGTTTGTCTGTCATGTGTGATATCTACTGCTGAAGTTAACATTGATATGTTGACTATAGCTGGTTGTGCACCTTATTAAAATAACCCATGAAAATTAAGATCATTCTTTAGCTTTTGAAAAGCCACATGGTACATAACTACAGGTGGTACCAGCTCCTGTGTTACCTACCAGTGACTTTGGAAAGGATGCGTCACTTGGTACTGACTAGTTACTGTAAAGCAAAATTATAGTGATTTATCTTAACAAAAGGGCAACGGTGAGTTGAAATAACCATGATCAGTGTCATGACCCAACATCACTAAGCTGCCTCCTGTGACTATTCAGTTTTGTGGCATGCAGACATTAATTTGTCAAGCACAATGTAGAACTCTAAAGGTTTTTGCCTGCATATAACCAACAACCAGTTTATTGTTTTGTCTGTAATGATCTGGAAAACAAGCCTAAGATAAAAACTTGTTTTAACCAGATTCTGGCTGCTTGTCGTCGTAGTTTGTCCAGGACTAATAGTAACCACTTTCTCCATTTCAGTGAAAAGTGTCCGTCCTGTCATTCTGAACAAGCCAACAGCGCTGTCCTCACCACGCAGGGTTAGCGGTAAGACGGACACTGTGTGCGTGTTTGTGTGTGTGGGTGAATACTAAGCCGAGCGGCAGCACAATGGAGCATTTGAGACCTTAGAGACAACAGCGTTACTTCTCTTGCTCCGGGGCAGAAATACACAAACATGCAGAGTTTGTGTATTTACAAGCTAAAGAATGATGGGGGGTTACAGTGTATTATGCAAAATACTTATCCTTGATGTTGCCAAGCCCCATGGTTGTTTGACAGACTGTGTAAACTTGCCGCTAGTCCTCTCACTTCTCATGTGCTTTTATATTTCACAGCCTCAAACCATAAGAGAAGTGTGCAGTGGCCACAGCAGCCATAGAATATCTGGGCTTTTAAATGTTTGTGGCTTATCGTTCTGTCAGTACAAAATTACACATTTTCTAAAAGAAATTCCTCAAACTTTCTCTTTAAATTTATTCTAATTATGAAAAGGGTTGCTCCACCTCTACTACTGTCTAGTTTGTTTATCTACTGCAGCAAAGTGGTGTCACTTCTCTCAGCCTTTAAGGCAGAGGGTTCATTTATTGTATTACTGTTATTAGTCCTACAAACTGTTGTTATCTCAAACAGAGCATGTTGGGGTTAATTCATTATGTCCTAGTTATATCCATTAGTAAGGCATCAGGGGCACATTACTCATCAATATCTTATGTTGTTTGATGTGTAGTTATATCCGTTTAAACCACATGGGGAGATTTAATGTATGAGGCCATGAAACTAATAAAAGCCCCGAACCTGTACAGTGAAATATATGAGAGGACAGATTGTAATAGAAATGCATAAAAATGTTACATTAAATAGTGTTGATGGTAGAGTTGAAATTCTTTAAAGACAAGTCATGTGAATAAATATCTTTAAATAATGTTGTGCTACTTTTGCTGTTCAACTCCAGCTCCTACTCTGACCCCCAAACCCACTTCAACTGCGCCTCCAGATTCAAATTCAGTCCCAAACAAACCTGCAACTGTTGCTCAAGTCACAGCCTCCAGACCATCAGGACCAGTTACTGCTCTAGTCCCCGGCGTCAAACCTGCAACTCCAGCTCCCGCTCAAAGGAAAGGTCCTGTGACCAAAACTGAAGCCACTAACCCCGCGACCGCCACAGAACCGCCCCTTCCTCCTCGGTAAGAAAGGGTTTGCTGCCTTGTTGAGCCACGTGCCGAATACTGGCTCGTTGACTAGGTTTAGTCAGGCTTCACCTCAAATGGAAAACGGTAGCTTTGTTTCATTTTGAAGGCCACCTCCAAAACTGTCTTTCTCTTTCTCCAGGCCTTCAAGTGGGAAATTCCTCCCACTTCGTCCCCCACCAATCAAATCCATCCCCGGACGACCACCGCCTCCAGCCATTAACTCAGCTTCAGGCCCGGTTCCTCCTCCCTCCAAAGGCAGCCCTCCTCCGTCTTCAGCCAGTCAGCCTTCACAGACCAGGTCATCGCCTCCGTTAAGCGCTAACCAGAATCTACGGGCACCAAAGAAAGGACCACCGCTGCCCCCACGCCCTAAACCTGGACACCCGCTGTACAACAGCTACTCAGTATGTACACGGATATGCACTGACCTTACAAACCAACACTGCTCTAGAGTTTAGCTTCTAATTCTTCTAGTTTATTATCTTAGAAACAGGAAGTCCTGATCGTTCTGGAGGACCCATCAGAGCAAAGTTCAGATAAAGGAAAGAGTCAAACCGCTGTCACGCCGCTCATCAGTCAATCACAGTGTCTTCTGGACCTGGACATCCAACCAGAGCCTGTCCCCAACCTAGACAGCCAATCCAAGCCTGGCTTGGAGGATCCCAACCTATCAGAGACCCAGGTACTGCACCTAGTGGCTATACTCCAGTACAGCCTCATGGTCCTGGATGTAACCCACAATATAGGGATTAAGTTAATTAAAAAATCAAGACTGCACTTAGTTTTGGCTGACCAGTGACATTGGGTCTTTATTGTGTAGTGCTGACAGATGTTTTCCTTTGTCTCTTAGTCCATCCTGCCTGTTGACTCATCTGAACAGAAAGAACAGCTGGAGCATCCTACTGTCAGGTCAGACACAGGAACACGCCATGCTGCTGTAACTAAAGGACCGCGTTTCTGCTTGGCCTGATTCATTTATATTACTTGTGTTTAAACAGTGGTCCTCGATGTGTGGCCCTGTTTGACTACGAGGGAGAGGAAGAAGACGAGCTCACCTTCTCCCAGGGTGATGTCATTGCGCTCCTCGAGCACATCTGTGACGAGTGGGGGCGGGGTGAGATCCACGGGCGAGTCGGAGCATTCCCCCTGAACTTCACTAAGGTGGTGGAGCCGCTGCCACAGCCAGCGTCATCGCCGGACGAAACGGCCGAAAGCACATCTGCCAGCACAGAGCTCACAGGAAGCATCGGTGAGCACTTTGCTGTTCATTAAATTAATATTAGCCTCTTGTACAATTTATTTGACTGTTAAAATGCAGTGCAAGTGGAGGTCACACCACAAATGGTTCATTGTGAACTGCATTACCCATCGAGTTATGGCTAAAAGCTCACTAGATGGAAACAGTGTTTATCCATCGATTGGGGATAATGGACGAGAGAAGGGCTTTCGAACATGGTGTCTGCTGCAAATGGGTCACACAACTTGCATAGAGCAAGTGGCTGCACTAGTCTTGGAGAATTTGTATTATCTTCCATTACATCAGCTTAAAAAGCTTTAGCCATTTATAGTTTTTAAAGGTTTTTGATGAACTGGTGAAACAATGAACCACAAAGCTTTCACCCAGTCTTAAAGTCCTTGATACACACGATTTGAACGATGCTGAAATTATAAGATGCATCTGCAAACATCACTGTAAAAGTTGCTTTGCTTATACTTTTATCATTAATATTGTTGTCTCATCCTTAACAGCACCAAAGGCAAACGAGCACCCAGTCTCAGAGGTGAGTGTCTGAATTCAAACAGCACAAATCAACTGTTTCTTTAGTATTTGTGCATGTTACTGTGTACCGTTAATGACTATATACCATTGTTGAAAATATAAATCCGATTTACATCTTTTAGGCAGAGGAATGGGGTGTTGCACTGTTCGACTTTCCGGGTCAGACTGCAGAGGATCTGTCTTTCAACAAGGGGGCGCTGATCCACGTGTTAGAGCACATTGATGCAGAGTGGAGGAGAGGGAGACTGGAGGGAAGAGAGGGCCTGTACCCTGCTGCCTTCACTCAGCCCTGCCAGGGTACAACACGCTCTGAAATCAGAGGAGGAGCAGAATGACACAAAATAAAGAGCAAGTTATGAACGTGAAAGAAATTAGTCACAGCAGACAAAGTATTAATTAGCGTCTACCTGTCTGGGTTAAGACACATTCATAATAATAAATGACCTTTGAAGAGTTAGTTTTGAAATGTTTTAGGGGTCATTGTTTAGATGGCAGCTATTCTTTCACTCACACGCAAAGAGAATAAAACTGGAGACACTAACCTGACTAAACAGTCTCGTAGCGGTAAAGACGTGAACTGCCCTCAGCTCTGCAGGAAACGAAAGATGAGCAACACACCAGCTCCCCCTCAGCTGTGGGTCACGTTGTATGTGTGTTTACCTTTTGACGTTCGTACAGTAGCTGTGTAGCCTGGAGACCATAGTTGTAGTCGAGCAGTCAAATGCACGTCAGGAATCTTCTGACTCACAGCTCAGATACGCTGTTTTGTTTTTATCACTTACCTGTTCCTGTTCAGACTGTGCCACAACTTCCTTACTAGTTATTAATAGAATATAAGTTAAAATGAGGTTGTGTATTGTGTTGTTTTCCTTCAGTTGTGTGGCTCACAGTCTAACACTCTCTCTGTTTCCAGTTCAGCCAGTTCCAGGCCAGCAGCCACTGGGAATAGCAAAGGCTCTGTTTGACTTCACAGCAGAGAGTGAGGATGAGCTCACACTAAAGGTGTGCATGGCCTTCATTAATGAGCACAGCGCGACTGGGCGTGAAGCTGTTTATTTTGGTCAAGGAAATGATCAGGTTAAGGTTGTCAGTGTGGAACAAACAATGCCATAACTGACATGTTAAATCTGTCCCTCTTTCTCTGTGCGTCTCTGTCTCTCTATCCTGGTTTAGGTTGGTGACATTATAACACAGGTGGAGCCTATAGATGAGCAGTGGATTTTAGGAGTTGTGGGCGGGAAGCACGGGATTATACCCAAGAGCTACATTTCATTTCTCTGATGGGAATCCTGAACTTAGTAAACAGGAAAAGCTGCAACTTTGTTGTTCCCAGCCGTGCTGTTTAAAGTCTGGGGCTTTTGAACTTGACTAGTTTTCCTATGGGCTGTCGGAGCTCAGAGTGCACACGGACCCACATGCATCAGGTCCATTGTTTCAGTGTTTTTCTAAAAGCTGAATATTTTAAATTTTCAGGCACAAGAGCCTGGATGTTTTTTCAAATTTGTGTTTTACTGACTAAATTGGAAATTCAGGAATTCTAATGTCTGCTGGCATTGATTGATGACCCTGAATTGTGGTTGTCATGGCAACTAGGACTTCACCTCACTTACTGTTGTCATGACAACTGAGAATGGGACGGACCTGTGGTGCCTTAACGACTTAAGAATCCGTCGTGAACTTTCCCCTCTGTCTTCTGCTGGACTCATGAGAAGTGGATTTTTGGAGTCATACGCTGCATGATGGGAAACGACAGACTGCTGGACATCTGCATCCAAGAGCCAGGTTTCGTTTACGTCAACCTTTTGTGTGTGTAGCTCCGTTTGCTGGTGTTTAACACGTTAGTGAATATGTTGTTGAAATGCTGCATTTGAAGGGGAAAGTCTGAGCTGAGAGAGGAGACCACAAACATTTAGCCAGCACTGTTAAAACTACATTCATGTTTCCCCTGACGCTGCGTCAGACGTTGTAGAGGGAGGCGGTGAAGGTGTGAGGCGAGTGTACACATGTTGGTTTGTGCCACCCGTGAAGCAAAGGGCTGTTTTTTAAACACTACATGTTTTTAACTTGTGACAGTAAATGATCCAAGACGTAAACCAACAGTAGAGGACATCGTTTCATTCTGTGACACTGTTGCTTTAAGGTGTTTTACTGTAAATTTATGTTGCACATGTTTCTCGCTGATAAGGTTCATTCCATTATTTCCTGTAAACTTCTAAACTAGATTATTTTACTTAGTGTTACAGCTGGTTTCATCTTTAATCCACAAATGAATGGACTGTGCCAGAGTGAGACCTCCTTAATTATTTTTCCTCCTACATCATGTTTCATACTATACAACATTATCACCGTTATGGAACAAAATAGCCTGCAATAGTAACTCACATGTGACTGATGTCTGCTACTGGAGCAGTTCTTCCCTCCAGTCCTGAGGGTAACAGCAGTTTATCGCACACGATTGTCTTTTTTAGTATTTGCACTTTAAAACGTGAAACTTGACGTTACAACCAAGCAGGTGGGAGGACTTTCTAAAATGATCACTACCAGGCATCTCCAGGAGGAAGTTGTTACCATCCTGTCAAAGAGAAACGTTTCATGAGGCATCGTTCACCGTTTGAGCGCAACGTAATGACCAATGACACTAATTTGTGTGTGTGTGTGTGTGAGGGAGAATTTTAAAGATGCACCAGGAATGACGACCAGTTAAACGACTTTGTATCTACTTCATGTATCACACATTCCAAAGTTTTACTGCTAATAAAATGTAAAACATTCGATACTTTTCCTTTTTGTTTTAATATTTGTTCAGATACATCAGAGGTTATGACTGATAAGCAAACAGAGTGTGACTCGACTTGAACGTCTATTAAACCAAAACAAAGAAGATACACAGTAAATTAAAGTTGTCCTACAGTCAGTGAGTTAGTAAAAAGAACAAATAGATTCCGAATAAAACAGCAGATGGTGTAACAGCAGCCATGTCTTAAACATGGAAGGAGCAATGGTTGAAAGCAGAGCTAAAAACAAATCCCGTTCCCGTGAGTTTCAGACGTGTTATCGCTCCTGTAGCTGTATCATCTGAACGCAGTCATGTAATCTGCTTAGAACGGAGACGCTGCGTCTGTCGCCATGCTGCTATGAAACCTATGTGCCACTCCTGTACCGTCCGCCAGCCAAATTATCGCTTGGTTGTTTGTCATGTTTGTCATTGTTCTTCTAGTCTGTCGCCTTGAGCGCACACAGCTCTGCAGTGTCCCCGTTACAGTCGCTCAGGGAGAGCCCGGCGTGGAGCGGCTCCGTGAATGTGGTCTGCACTCGGTGGAGGAGGGTCATCGCTTCAGACACGCTGTAGAAAGACAAAATCCCTGCAGCGTGATCCAGGTACACGCCTATTCTGGACGACGGAGGGCCACAGAAGGATTCCGACATGTTGTTGTGCAAGAACGTGTACGTCTTGTTGCAGTGCAAGGCCCAAGACTTCGCATTGTGTCCAAACACACGGCCGTTAAACTTCCCTGACCTCCTCATGCTCCTGTAAGCGACTGCTACTGTTACACACCTGCTGCTTTCCACCTCCCAGTAGCAGCGTCCAGTTAGTTCCTCTTTACTCAAAACCTGAGATATTCTAATGAACCTGTCTGGATGATAAGGATAAGGCCTATTTTTGTCATTATACGTTACTTTTCTGTTGCCTTCTGATAAAACCAAGTATGCGTTAGGTGTGTTTGGATCCAGCGTGATCTGACGTGAGTGTTGTAAGAAGTCTGCTCTGTTGTTCAGCTCTGCTTTTGGCCATTTCTCGCTAAGAACGTCCAGCATTTTATCTCTGGCCGCTGTCACGTGTGCTATCGCGTCCTGGAAGTCCGACAGGTTGCTCTTTGTGAGAAAGCCTGTAGACTGACGCACACCTGACGCTGAGGGATAACTGTGCAGGAACCAGGTGTGATCTTCCGTGTGTGAGAGCTGCTCCAGCTCGGTGTCCTTCCTCTTCAGCTCAGTGATCTCCTGCTTCAGCTCCTCTTGAAGCTCTTCAAGTTGACGCACTTGGATTTTCTGCTGGGATCTAATCTGCAGCTTGACATCTGACATTCTTTCCTCAATGACGTGGATCAACTGCTTAAGTCTTTGCTCTGTGTCCTGCACTGCTGTATCCGCAGAGTGATTGATGGTTTCGATTTTCTCTAGAAGCACTTTTATGCTTTTCTCTCTGTCCAGGACTGTTTGGAGGATTTGTTGCCTGTTTTTACTGAGCTCCTTCTGTCTCTCCGTCCTCTCTGCTGCAGCAGAAACTGTGTCGTGACCTCTGTGTTCGTCCATGGAGCAGAGATAACAGATGCACTGCTGGTCTGTGCGGCAGAAAATCTTCATCACCTCATTGTGGCGGGAGCAGACGGTCTCCTGGAGCTTAGAGGAGGCTGCAACAAGGGTATGTTTTTGAAAAGCAGGAGACTCATAGTGAGGCTGGAGATGCTGCTCACAGTAAGAAGCCAGACAAACCAGACAGGACTTGAGGGCTTTCACCTTCCTGCCGGTGCAGAGATCACAGGCCACATCCTCGGGTTGAGCAGAGCTGGGATCAGCTGAGGGATCCAGTCCAGCCTTCTTCAGTTCCTCCACTAACTCTGCTAACATGGTGTTTTTCACCAGCGCTGGTCTCGGTGTGAAAGTCTGCCGACACTGAGGACAGCTGTCAGTTTTCTTCTCGTCCTCATTCCAGAAGGTGGTAATACACTTCATGCAGTAGTTGTGTCCACAGGGAATAGTCACCGGATGCTTGAGCAGGTCCAAACAGATCGAACAGCAGAACTTCACTCTGTCTTTCAGATTTCCGTGCTGCGCCATTTCAGCTCCCAACAGGAATCGTCTTCAGTGCGACCTTCATGCACGTGAAAATGCTGCACTGGTATGTAGTGTGCAAGTGTTGAGCTATCGTTCTACGTGCTGCGCTTCACAACACGTTGGCCACACCCATCTGCACCTTCTCTGTAAAAGGAGCCGGGACCAGGAAATACCAGCCAGGTTGGCTGATGGGGAAGTTTGTTCCACTGCTGGGAAAAGGGAATTTTAATCAGTCATGTTCACCTCATTGCTTTACCTTTGCGTGGTTGCTTAATGCCTGTCAGTTTATTCATTTACGGTTTAGTTCAGTACCCAGACAGGTACACAGGTACAGTAGAGGGGGTGTGAGCCTAAAGTAGAACAGGGAATGCTGGGAAAACAGACGTCTGGGTCAAGCTGGAATGTTAATGTAGAAAAACAGGACCTGTCTGGAATGAAAATAATAGATTCCGAGAACTACAGGCCATGATGAGCCTTGGCCAAGCGATCGTACACTCATCTGTTTCCTCAGTAGAGTAAAAAAAGCATTATTCATCAAAACTAGGAACAGCGATATGTTCACAAAATATCATCAATATTGATTGAATATTATTATAACTAAATTATTAAATGTAGACAGACTGGGTGAGAAAGATGACATGAAAGGTGATAAGATCGCTTTCGTCTATCACACGAAACATCAACAGAGAATGCAGCTGGCTGACAGCGAATGAGTGCGTGTTTTGACCAGGTTACATAATGTACAGAAAGCTGCACAAGTCACGCTGTCGCTGCGTTAGACCCACAGTATGTAACGTACCGCATCCAAGGTGAGTCCGTGGTGGCGTAAAGACGACTTGAAATGGAAATAGTTTTACCTCAACCGGGAAGGAAATGACAACAGGTGTGAGCTGTGCCAGTCTCTCTGTGTATAAAAGATTAGTTCAAGTAGGAAACCTATCGAGTTGTAAAGTTGAAAGTTTCTTAAACAGGATGTTTATAATTGTATTAGAGAAAATGTGAGAACTGTATTTAAAATGTGTAAATGCCCAGAACAGTCATCGTTAAACTAGACCAGAGCATAAATAAACCAATGCATTACGTTGACACAGGTTAGCAGCTAAACTAGTCACTATTTATTGAGTTCTCGTAATACATGACAACACACAAACATGCCCCCAAAAGACAAGTACAATGAAAAGAATTAACACAGGCAAGAAGTAAAGAAGGAAAAAGTCAATCAAGCACCACATAAAATGATAAAAGTCAACTCTTGTGCATTCGTGTCAAAATCAGATCATTTACTGGATCATGGCTCCATATGCAGCGTGTCACGAAGTGTCTCCTGTTGGGAGCTGAGCAGGGCTGTAGCTGTCTCAGCTGACATGTCACGGTTTTCTTCAACGCAACGTGTTTGAACAAACACCTGAGAGGCAGCTGAGCCTAAAACGCTTATTTCAACATATGCAGGGTCTGAATCTCACAGTAGCTGTTTCACAGAAGCATTTTAGATGCTGTAAATATCAACTACAACATTATTGAACTATAATATTCATTAAAAGCCACAACCAAAACATGTACACAGCACATTTAGTCACTGATTAAAGGTGAAGCACATGGTCAAAGCTATTTGAGCTTTCCCTTCTTTTTACCTCCAGTAACATCGGCCAACAAGTCCAGATTCACTCAACGCCTGAGACACGTGAATGAGTCTGTCAGGCAGTTTATCATGCGGCTTATTATCTATCTTAAACGTTCTTTGCTTCTGATATTTCCAGACATGCGTTTGCTGTGTGTGGGTCCGGTGGGATTTGTCTGGAGTGTTGAAAGAGCTCGGTCCTGGGTCTCGGCTCTGCTTCAGGAAGTAATGGCCCCGCGTTTGTGTCTGTCGGTGACGGACTGAGAAGGACCTGTAGTCTGTCTCTGGCTGCCGTCATAGCTGCCCTCATGTCTTCAAAGTGGTCCAGGTGCTGAGCTTCTATGCTTGTCGAGTCCGTAGCCTCGGCCGGTTGTGGCTGTGAACGGTGGCTCTGCAGAAACTGGGTGGGATCCTCCGTTTTTGAAAGCTGCTCCAGTTCTGTGTGTCTCTTTTGCAAAGCATCAATCTCCTGCTTCAGTTTTTCCTGCAGCTCTTTGAACCGACTGACTACAGTTTTCTGCTTGGTTCTGATCTGCTGCTTCGCATCGGAGCAAATTCTCTTGATGAGACTGACGAGCTCGTTGCAGATCTTCTCTGTGTTCATCACTGCTGTAATCGCAGAGCAGTTTACACTCTTCACCTCCTGCTGAAGCATCTTCACGTCTTTCTCTTTGTCCTGGATCTTCTGCTGGACGTTTTGCAGGTTCGCCTCCAGCTCCTTCTGTCTCTCCGTCCTCTCTGCTGCAGCAGAAACTGTGTCGTGACCTCTGTGTTCGTCCATGGAGCAGAGATAACAGATGCACTGCTGGTCTGTGCGGCAGAAAATCTTCATCACCTCATTGTGGCGGGAGCAGACGGTCTCCTGGAGCTTGGAGGAGGCTGCAACAAGGGTATGTTTTTGAAAAGCAGGAGACTCGTAGTGAGGCTGGAGATGCTGCTCACAGTAAGAAGCCAGACAAACCAGACAGGACTTGAGGGCTTTCACCTTCCTGCCGGTGCAGACGTCACAGGCCACATCCTCGGGTTCAGCGTAGCTGGGATCAGCTGAGGGATCCAGTCCAGCCTTCTTCAGTTCCTCCACTAACTCTGCTAACATGGTGTTTTTCACCAGCGCTGGTCTCGGTGTGAAAGTCTGCCGACACTGAGGACAGCTGTCAGTTTTCTTCTCGTCCTCATTCCAAAAGCGTGTAATGCAGCTCATGCAGTAGTTGTGTCCACAGGGAATAGTCACCGGATGCTTGAGCAGGTCCAAACAGATCAAACAGCAGAACTTCATCTCGTCTGTCTGAGTCTTGTCTCACTCTGCTGCTTTATGTCTCATGAAAACAAAAGACTGTATCTGCAAGGTTTCACTTTCGTTTACAAGTAAATGCGTCATTAAAGGATCCAGTGTTTACTTTAAATGCTGATTTACGGTGAACGACGGCGACTCTTCTGTGTCACAGTAGGTTGGAAATCCCTGTTTCAGTGCACAGAGGAGCAGCGTGACTGAGAGGAGCGACGGCTCTACTTTATTCAGACTCATGTACTGGACACTGACCGACCTTCCTTTCAGCTTTAGAGGGAACAACCAGGAAGCACGAGTCCATCTGAGCTTCAGATCTGAGGTTCATCCACTGACTACACAGTCTAATATTTACTTAAATTACAACATCTAAATACAAAATGGTTCTTTTAGTTTTTAATGTATTTTGATGTATTTAAGTCCAACTGAAAGTCGAGTCCAGACCCAACATTCTTTTTGTTAAAGATGCTGTTTTTTTATTTTACACATCACCTACATATGTGCAGGAGGTTCATCCATTTAGCTAAAAGTGATCAAGGAGACAGCTTTGCCGTCTGACTGACATTCTTCTCATAGGAATTTCTATAAACTCCCAAACTACAGTATTACGTAAGGACTTTAGATACGACACGAGGTCAACCCACTGTGCCTTTAAACGTTCTGTCTACTTGAGCTCACAGAACTCGGCAGAGTCTCCGTCAGAGCCGAGGAGACTCAGTCCAGCGTAGAGAGGTTGGGTGAACTTCGTCTGGACCCTGTGGAGCAGAGTCATAGGCTCTGAGACGCCGTAGAAGGACAGAGAACCTGCGCCGTGGTCCAGGTAGACTCCGACGGTGGAGACCCAGCAGCCGGTAGCCGACGGGGCGACTCCGTGTCTGAACGTGAAGCTGTGGTCGTAGGTGAGAACCCAGGAATTCTCGTTGAATCCAAATGCACACGACGCGAAGTCTCCAGCGCGGCTGATGTTCTTGTATGTGACGGCTACCGACACTCTCCCTTTCTTCTCCACTTCCCAGTAACAGCGTCCAGTGAGTGGGTTCGCGCCCATCACCTGAGACAAGCCAACGAACCTGTCGGGATGACCAGGCCGCACCTGTAGCTGTGTCTTCGTCACTTTTCTGTTGTCCGAGGACAACAGCAGCCCCGTGCAGGCCGTGTTGGGGTCCAGTGTGATTTGGCAGGAGTGTCTCAGAAACTCGGCTCTGGTTCTGGGCTCCGTTTGTGTGACAGAATCATTGTCCAGTTCTGTGGAGGTCTTCTCTGTTTTCTCGCTAAGAATAGCTCGTATTTCATCTCTGGTTGCAGTCACAGCAGCTGTTACGTCGTCAAAGTGCTGCTGTTGACGGATCTCTGGACTTTTCGAGCCTTCGGACTCACTAAGTTGTGACAGTGAGGGGTAGCTGCGTAAAAACAGTGTGTGAACCTCAGTGAGGCAGAGCTGCTCCACTTCTGCTTCCGTCTTCTTCAGTTCTGCGATTTCCTGATTCAGATTGTTCTGATGCTCGTTGACCTGGATCACCTTCGTCTTCTGCTCCTTTCTGATCTGCTGATGTACCTTTGAGATTCTTTCTTTAAGGGCACAGACTGACTCCATTAAAATCTTTTCAGTGTCCTCTACTGCTTTATTAGCAGAGTCGTTCATGGCCTTCACCTCCTGCTGAAGCATCTTCACGTCTTTCTCTTTGTCCTGGATCTTCTGCTGGACGTTTTGCAGGTTCGCCTCCAGCTCCTTCTGCCTCTCCGTCCTCTCTGCTGCAGCAGAAACTGTGTCGTGACCTCTGTGTTCGTCCATGGAGCAGAGATAACAGATGCACTGCTGGTCTGTGCGGCAGAAAATCTTCATCACCTCATTGTGGCGGGAGCAGACGGTCTCCTGGAGCTTAGAGGAGGCTGCAACAAGGGTATGTTTTTGAAAAGCAGGAGACTCGTAGTGAGGCTGGAGATGCTGCTCACAGTAAGAAGCCAGACAAACCAGACAGGACTTGAGGGCTTTCACCTTCCTGCCGGTGCAGAGATCACAGGCCACATCCTCGGGTTCAGCGTAGCTGGGATCAGCTGAGGGATCCAGTCCAGCCTTCTTCAGTTCCTCCACTAACTCTGCTAACATGGTGTTTTTCACCAGCGCTGGTCTCGGTGTGAAAGTCTGCCGACACTGAGGACAGCTGTCAGTTTTCTTCTCGTCTTTGTTCCAGAAGCTTGTAATACACTTCATGCAGTAGTTGTGTCCACAGGGAATAGTCACCGGATGCTTGAGCAGGTCCAAACAGATCGAACAGCAGAACTTCGTTCCGTCTTTCGGATTTTCTCGCTGCGCCATTTCAGCTCTTAAGACATCAAACAAATGTGTCTACAAATAATCCAAACCCTTGCCTTGATGCTGATTTAATCTAGTCCCTCGTGACTCGTGTACGTCACAGCATGTTGCTCACACCTCCAGTATTTCTATACTGTACTTGTTGAAAGAAGATCTGAACCGTACAGTAGAAGCAGAGCAAGAGGGAGGGTTATGTTTTTATAGAATAGAAAGCAGCCTTGACCCTTCACAGTCTTTATGAGCCTTATTTACATGATACTGGTAGTTTGAAAGCTGACACTCTGCTCAGCCTTCCATAAAACTGGAAACAAAGAAAGGAAACTGAAAAAGCTGTTGTTAAAGTTAATGTGATATGGTAAAGCAAAGCAAAGCAGGAAAACAATAATTACCATCCACTGATTCCTGTATGTGAGTAAAAACTACAATGAGAGCATTTCCTACAGACGTTGAGGAAGAGAAATTTACGGTTACGGTTACAGTAACCGTACATGGTCCAAAACGTGAAAGAAAGGCGGCATCTAGTGGTGACGCAGCAGAAAGGAAGCTCTCAAAGCTCAGAAAGGACTTATGACGAGAGATCACATGTCCGGTTTGGTTTGTTCGTTCTGGGCTCGTCATGGCAGCTCGTTGTGGGACCGGTTACTACATTACAGTAGATGTTCAAGGAAACCGTCCATGAATACCAGCCTCCTGGACCATATCAACCACAGGAAGACGGCGACTTGATGCCACGGCATCCGTTTTATTTTCACAGTTGATGCATCTTTTCAGGGTCTCAACCAAATGCCCTGATTCCAACAAACGCACAGGTTTCATGTCAACACACACAACGTTACACATCGCGATTAGCATAAAACACGTCTGCAGCGTGTCGTCAAACACGCTTGTTCTCACTTCTCCCTCCAGGACTAGTTTTCCCTCAAGAATCTGAGGGAAACGCTGGAAAATATCACAGCTGAGCTTGAAACACTTTCTTTTTTATAAATAACGATTTTCAAAAGCAGTTTTTCACATCTTTTGAGTTCAAATGCAGGAAGATCGTCTTTAAAATGATAAATATTAAACAACCTTCTTTAAAGTTGTTCACATTAACTGGAAAACGAATAAATCTCAGCCTCAGATTCCTTTTAGGAGAACCAGTCCAGTTTTACTCAGAATCCTATTTGTCTACTGTGTTTAATGAAAAAGGATTTAGTTCTTGTCTAGAATGAGGCATGATGTGAAATGATCGCTCACACACACACACACACACACACACACACACACACACACACACACACACACACACACACACACACTGCATCTGAAAAAAACACCAAGAGGCCGACAGCTGCAGCCACACTGGGTCAAACCAGCGTTGAAATGCACTCAATTAGCCTTTTCTCATCCAAGTGGAACCACACAGGACTGAAGTCCACCCACTGACTGAACAGGGACTAAACACAACCCAGATAACACTGATGATCTGTGTAGTAGTTCAGCGTTAGGTTAGCTCCCGTTAGCTGAGGGACGTGGTGATATGTTAGTAGACTCCTGACTCTTAAAGGGTTTCAGTCAGCCGTCGGCCCTTTAGGCCGTAGATATGGCCGTTGGTATAGAGCAGCGTCTCACTCCCGCCGACGGCAGATCGTAGTCCAGCTAACGTGAAGCACGTCTCTGGGCCCTGAGAGGAGACGACACACGCAGGCTCCACACAGAGCCCAGGTCCGTCCTGCACCGCCGGCCTGGGTTCCATCGCATCAACACAGAAGCATAATAAACTGAAAGGACTTCAGCTGTTGACCCAGTGGAGGCTGCACCACCACCAACAGCAACCAAAGGCTACGCTGGGTTTGTCATAAAGCAAAGAGAAAAGAATTAAGACGAGCGGGTTCATAGCAGGCATAGAAGGTCAAAGGCTGAGACACTGGTTAAGAGTTCGACTGCAGCCCAGCTAACAAATAGCAGCATATTACATAGATAATAATGTGTAGTGTTACAGCGGAGACTGGGAGGTTTATTACTGTCTGCAAATGTGTGAACATGATAAAAGGTCAACATCGTGGCTGCTGACTCTGAACAAGCTGCGTGTGACGCAGCTCAGGAGGTTCAACTGTCTTTTCATTTCAGTGACATGATTCGATCGACGCTGAGCATCTCAAACGTCTGTGACATCACATCCCACCGAACTCTTAATCAGTGTCTCCAGCCAAAGGTCAAGGCCATCGAAAGGTCGTTCAAAGGTTGTGGTGAGGTCAAAACACTGCATCAGGTCAACACACGCACTCGAGTGACACTTCTTTTCAAGTTTTTAACGCAGGTGCACATGAAACAACACACGCAAGCATCACATTCTTAAATAATCAGACTGTGGAAATCACTCTTACACACACACACGTTTCCTTCTCCCTTAGTGACTCATACATTAAAACCAGTAACATGGACAGACAACGTGATGGATGAGTGGATGGAGTAATTAGTAATTGACCTACTATTTCACATCTTACAGACACAACTACATGAGGAAAGAGATCCGTCACTGTCCAGATCTGTCAGGAGACTCTGAGGTACGACCTCTGTCAACCTGAAACCTTGGACCTTAGCTGTTGGGTTTTTAATACGTAGCTATGGAAAACACGTGACGTGTGCATCAATGTGTGAAATCTTTTTCAGCTTGGTCTCTCTTTTGCTGACACACTGTGTCTGTGATGAGGTTGTTTTTTTCAAAGTTCTATTGTTTCCCTACTTCACAACTGATTCACACAGACAAACACGAACACACAGTAATATTTACAGTATATAACACAGATTTTCCTCCGTGACTGGGTGGGAGGAGGCAGGAGCTTGGTGTTTTAGAGTGGAACGTGCCTTTTAGCTCAGATGTACTGCAGGTACAGCAGGAACCTTCAGACGTGTGAGGTTCAGCAGTAACTCAGTCGTTACAGTACAAAGCTTGGGGAAGAGGTGAGAGGCAGGAGCCAGTGTCCTGTAAATAACGTATTTAGCTTATCTTAAAAACCAATCGTTAAATCTGCCTGTTTAGGTTAAAGGTGAGAATCTGGGTTGAAAAAGGTCAGTGACCTGAATTTGAATTGTTTGGCAGTCACTCTGAAATTTACCTGTAGTCTCTCATATTTTGGCCAAAACATTAGAAACAACTGAAAAGTCTAAAATAAACATTTTCAGCTTAACGTTCATGGCACAGCTGCTTCATAAGATTGGATCTGATTGTTGGGAGTTTCTATTAGTCGCCCAGTGGGTCTACAAACGTGCCTCCCAAAATGGTGAAACAATGAGACGTAGAAGCTTATTAAGCGGAATCAGCAGCGTCAGCAGGCACAGTACTCAATCTCCTCAACCAAAGAGGGGAAGTGAGAAAAGGTCCTTCGGGCCAGCGGAAGGAGAGCTGGAGGGTAAAGGCAGACGAAGTGGGACGTTTCCCAGAATAAATGGAAGACACCCTGGTTGTGGCAGGGACTGCAGAGCGAGGAATCCCTAAACCGGAGGGAATGTCCGTTAACGTTTATATCCATATGAACAGGTTCAAGTCTATTAGAGCAGAACTTGGCTCCACTTCCATGAAATGGTCCAGAGTGAAAGACTCAGGTAGCACCTTCATTAGGAATAAAAGGATAAAATCAGAACCGGGCTGGAGGAAGGGAGCAGTGATGGCAGTTTTACTGGGTCGGATCCTTTACTAGCACAGTCCATGTTCGTAGGTTTGGTTTTCAGGGGTTGGAAAAGGACACGAAGAAGAAGAAGAAGTTGTAAACCACGTTTACGGAACCGTTTTAGTTTCCTGTGGAACAATCCAACATGTTCTACACAAGAGGTGATTAGGATTCCAGTTGATAAAACAGGAGATTTAAGGGAAGTCTTTAACAAAGCTCTAGATTTCGGGGTCGCACAGGACTCTGGATTTGGTGAAACGTGCTCAAGGCTCATTTATTTTGAAATTGGTGAGTCAAGATCTGGTCTGGACCAGGAGTGAGGAGGTTTGGGTTCCAGCAGAATAAAGTCCTCGTAGTCTGAACCATTAAATGCTTCCTGTCTCCGCTTTCAGTGTGGTGACAAGACAAGCGGTTTACTTGAGGTCTGAGAGAACTTCAGTTTCCACGGGTTTTATTTCCAGAAGACGTCTCATTGGGTTTTTAAACGATGATCCGGACCACGATGATGAATTTCAAACGACTGTTGGGCTCTGGTCCCTCCAGCTTTGGGTTCCAGCCAGTGGAGGGGGAACGTGTTCTAGACGAGAGGGGAGGGAACTTGTTTGGTTTCCAGTATTGGTGATTCCGCTTCGGCTTCCAGCATTTCTCCACTGGTTTGGTCTTCATTGCTGCTCACAGTGTTGGAGTCTATTGGAGCCTCATCCTAAGTGAAAACACAGTCCACAAGTCACAGCACGTGATGAGTTTATGCTCAAATCTACGGGAAATCTTTGGCATTAGCGTAAAGACACACTGACGAGGCGCGTTATCGCTTCATGCAGGGTTTCGTGATCGCCGGGTTCTGGATGTGTCTGTTTGTGAGCACGTGCTCTTACCGTCACCCAGGAGTGGGACAGCACCTCCTCGGCAGTGAAACGAGCATCTACATCCACCTGCAGCATCTGACTGATCAGCATCTGAGGAACGAATGGTCATTAGCAACTAGAGCCGTAGAGGAGCAAGAGTATGTGATGTCTGCTACAAGTGAACATGTAATTAACATGATCTTTACCAGATGCTCTCTGTCCTGTAGTAGATTTAGTTTTACTCTATGTTTAGAGTCACAATATCCTGTGTGGACGTCTTTGGTCGACGTAGCTCTACGTTACCTCGTCAGTTACTGTGAACCTCGCTGTGACAGCTCCTGTGTTGTGGACAGTGTGAGCGACTGGTACCTTTGCTGGCAGGCTGACGGTGTCCCAGTCTGGAGACGGAAACTCCAGCTTCCCTCTCAGGATCTGATCGAACAGCTCCTCTTGGACGTTGTTCTCACTAAGATTGAAATGATAAAAACGAGTCTGTCTATAGGATAAAGCATCTAATATTACAATAACACACTGAATGAGAAACAGATATGTCGATTGGGGATTGTTGTATCCACTGACCTTCTGAATGGAGGAAATCCACACAGCAGGATGTAGGTGATGACTCCAGCTGCCCAGATATCCACCTTCAGACCGTAGCTACACACAAGGGTTTCATGAAACAGCTGTTTTACTACAGCTATTAAAAGAATCCGTCTGGAAATGTCAAATCTCTCTCACCCCGTCTCGGCGATGATCTCCGGGGCGACGTACGTTGGCGTGCCACAAACGGTGTAGAGCGGCCCCTCCACCACTGTCGCCAGACCGAAGTCACCCAGCTTCAGCGACTTGGTGCCGTCCGGATACTCACACACCTGCACAACGCAGACGATCAACAGAGTTATGCCCTCGCTAACCGGCTGCCTGCAGCATCCGCTGAGTCCTGTGTGTGCTTGTACCAGCAGGTTCTCTGGCTTGATGTCTCGGTGCACGATGTTCATCTGGTGCAGGTATTTGATGGCTCCGGCCAAGTTGAACACCATGGCGCTGGCGTCGTGCTCGCTGTACTTTGTGGAGGAGGTGATGGCGTCGAACAGGTCGCCGCCCTGAAAAAGGCAAAGGCATAAAAACACCAACTCACGTGCATCAAATAATTCTACAGAAGCTCAGCTGTAAATTATGCAGTAAAGGAAAAACCCAGAGGGAGTTTGGGGGAAGCGTCCCTGCTGTTCAACCCTGAAGTTGAGTGTTTCACTCTGAAAGGTGCTTTGTCCTCAGGAGCTGTAGCAGCAGGAAGAGAGGAGACAGCACCTTGACGAGCTCCATGACCAGGAACAGCTGAGTGGGGGTTTCATCCACTTCGATCAACTGGATGATGCTGGGATGTCGAACCCTCCGCAGCACGGCCACCTCGTTCTCTATCAGGTGCTCCTGTTTACACAAAGCACGTTTAGACTGTTTTTCTGACGTATTTACATTTATCATAAATTCAAACGTCGTGAAAGAAATGTATTATTTGCATTTGCAGTGGAGAACGTTTTTATCTCCCAGCCCCCCTGAACTCCCCGCGGTGCATCCTGCTTCTAAAAAGCCTCAGTGAACAACAATGTACATGCTGCATTAACTCTTAATAGTTGTCCTTTGTGTGTTTGCGTTGCTACCACGCTGCTGCTGTGTAAGACGACACAATCAGCACACGGTCGCCCTCCAGGGCTGTCGGGCTGCTCTTTGATTTGCTTGAGCTTCAGTGTAGTTCCAGGCTTTTACTCCAGCTCTGCTACCAGCTGGACAATCTGCTGTGATGTGTGCGTTAAACGCTCGACACTCTAGTTTCAGCCTTTGGCTAACGAAGTGCTGGGGTGAGAGTAAGGCTGCTCCTGGCGCTACCTTCCCGCAGCAGCGAGCCTTGTCAATGATCTTCAGGGCGTATTCCTGTCCCGTGGACCTGCGGGTCAGACGCGGCAGAGGTCATTAACGTGAAGACAGTCACAGCCAGTAGCTGAATGTTCGGGGTATTACCTCTCCACACACTCCTTCACTACGGCGAAGTTTCCATCTCCGATCACTTTACCAACTTTGTACTTTTCGTTGATGATTGAGGAAGAAACTGATCGATTTCCATTGACTGTGGAGAAAAGATAAATATTTAAATGTCTTTAATCTGTAGGCAGGTCGGCGTCATTGAAGCTGTTGACTCATTTATTTTACACGCATTGAAACCTACGGTGTGATGACACAAACCTTCAGCAGCGGCGTCTTCTGGCTGCTCGGCCTCCCCGTTCACGTCCGTGGAGGAGCCCTGACGAGGAGCCATCTGAGGAAAACAACCAGATTCATGCTACAAAGTGTAGATTTAGAGAAAATATATAAAGCAGTTCAGGTATCAGTGAGAAATGTACATCATAGTAAATGATGAATGACTTCATCAAAATAATTTACTAATTAAAGACTCTATTAAACTAGTCCCACTTCAAAACAGTCCCTCTGACCTTCAGGCTGCGTCGCGTCCCGGGACTGGACCTGGGTGACTTCCCAGCAGACTGTGGGTCTGGGGCCTCACTGGCTACATGAACGAGATCAGAACCACCTGGTTGGTCACAATAATGTCATCAACATACCTGTGGCGTATTTCAGTGACATGCTTTAACTGTGCAGAAGAATGGATGCATTCACACGCAGGGCGGTGTTTGGCCTAAAGTTCTCCTGCACCTGGAACTGGCATTGACCCAAACCTGTGAGTGACTATGGGAAATGTTTAAAATGTACATAATAAAGAGCAGAATTTGCACAGACTTTAGCGTCACCGCTCAGCCGTGCGCAGCAGGTAACACTGGCCCGTTATTGTCTGTGTGTTGTCCCCATGGATTCGCACCTGGACCAGGAGACTTGGTTCTGGACGGGCCTTTGGGTGGCGTCTTGGAGGAGGAGAAGCCAGAACTGCTGGAGGTCTTGCAGGTTGTCGCTTTCTGAGGAGGAGCTGAGCGAGAAGCTTTGGCCCTGCACTCTGGACGAGGTCAGACGAAATCACATAGTAACGTCACATTAGTAAGAAGAAGAACGTGCAGTTTAATTTCGTAAGAGGTGTTGATGAAAAACATAAAATTATTCAAATGTGTCTCACCATTGACAAACGCCTGCGATTTCCCGCTGTGTGTGAGCACAAAGTCGTCCTGAGCATAGCGAAACTTCTCCGGCCCACAGGCCATGAACACGTCGTCATCCCCAAAAAAATCCTGCAGACACGTGATCTACACAAACAAACAGACACACAATGATTTGTCAACTCCCCGTCGAAGCGGCGCTGACGTACGCTGAGCAGGCGCTGACTGGGAATATTCCTGCTGCCAGCGCCTCAGTGGGCTCTGACACGCAAACACACACTACGTCCAAGAACCGTCTGGGGGTCTCAGTACAAATAGCACAAATGTCCTGGATTCACGCAGACAGAGAGGAGACAGCAAAATGTGGGAGGGGAAGACGTGACAGATGGATTCATCCTCGTTTCCACACAGGCTGATCCACGGGCTCTGTGTTCTGACGCGTCACTGGGCCTCGAGTCTGCAGCCGTTCGTATCTTAGGTCGGCGTCTAGCGCGAGACGCTGCTGCTCTGAACGCACTGAGGTGGGAGCCGCTGATCTTACACAATAAATACGCACTGGTGCACAAAACACAGAAGCAGCTGAGGAGGCCCAGCTGCTAATTCACGCACTAAACCCAGACTAGATGCTTGGAGCGACCTTATGTTTACTTGGTATGAAGTAAAACCTACTCACTCTTGTTTTCAAAGCACATAAAGCGTCATGGCAGTAGGATCAGTCTGTTCATAGATTTCCTGAAGATACCAGACTTTTAATCCAGGGAGAAACTGGCTGCACAACCGTGTTTCTTAGATTCTTCTTATTTACACATGGACCTGACACATTCTTCAGTGATGCTCTATTCTGTGCCTTTCACTTCATCCCATTCTCCTTCCTCCTCCTTCACTGTCCTCCCTCCCTTTGTCCTCAACTTCCCCTCTCACTCGTCCTGTCCCATCACCTTCGCTTCCTCCCTGCTTCACTCGTTACTCTGTGTGCGGTGCGTGTTTGTTACTGAACGTCTGGTTGCTGTGGTAACCACACTGCCATGAGTGTGTGTGTGTGTGTGTGTGTGTGTGTGTGTGTGTGTGTGTGTGTGTGTGTGTGTGTGTGTGTGTGTGTGCTTCATCCTTTCAGTTTGTGCAACCACTTTAAGCAGCAGGACAGAAACCCCACCACACACACACACACACACACACACACACACACACACACACACACACACACACACACACACACACACACACAACGTCTTTGTTTCATTCAGACTCTGAGACTCTGAAAAGCAGAATAAACGCTTGTATGATCCACTGCTTTCAAAAACGATAGTAATAAAAGCTTTCAAGCTGTATCTGCCTTCATGTTACTAAGTGGTCGTGTCCTGCAAGAGATCACTGGAAAAACACTTACAGTAAGTGATAAGTTAATTATTAAACAACATACAACATGTCAGCACTGAGACGGTTGGTGTTAACTTCTAGAGGAAAACATCCAGCATCCAAAGTAAAAAAGCAACAGATGAATAATCATCACCTGATATTTTTAGGAATCAGAGAATAATGTCATCATTAAATGTAAACATTGTTTATTCCCCCCCAAAAATATATAACCTGTAACATATAGAAGTCACATAGAAACCTGCTGAAAAGATTTAGTCCAAAACAAAGTTATTATTGTAAAAGTTCTTAGCTTATCAGAAGGAGGCAGCACGAAGGACGTCTGCGTCTGGCTGAAGGTTTTATTTTATCCTGTGGCATAATCCACCCTTCGATATTTGCATATTATGTTATTACTCGATGCTGGTGCTGTTCTGTATCTGCTGCTCCTTTTAAACTTTATTAACCTCCTGTTGAGGCAACGGCTGGAAATTTGCATTTAAGAAGATCAGCTTTTTGTAAATATTTGTAAAGATCAACTACTGACATGGACGAATCTTTGCTCAGTGTTGATGCTGAGGCAACATCTGAGTCAACAGCTCTGTGCTTGCTGGATAATCTGTTTTCTGTAGGTGAACTCGTGTGTGTGAGCTGCTTTGGCTGCAACAGGCCTCCGTCAGCCACAGCGACGCCCGACAGGCTTCTCTGCCGTCTCTGCTTTTCTTCAGCTCTTCGCTGTCATTGTGTCGCTGCCAACGCTCTTATCTGGAACTTCAAGGTCTGTGTGCGTTAAAAATAACTGCGCCAGTGAACGTTTGATAATCCACGAGCCTTAACTCTCACAAAAGAGTTTCAGACGGGATACGAGCATATTCTGCGTCTGTGAAACATGGCGAAGGAAAAATTAGCTTTAGCTGACTGCTGCCGTTCCAGGGCTTTAGTTAAAAGCTTCACGAATCAACATTCAGAGAATTCTGCTGTACTTGTTAATCTGTGACCCTGCTGTTGGCTGAGTTGAGTGATATAGAGGCAGAGCATCTGTTTTCAACACACTGGCCTCACCTGTTTTCCATCCAGGGTGTAGAGCCTCTTCACTGCTCCAGAGTCCAGCTTGATGGCCTCCGTGATGTCAGCCAGCACTTGTTCGAAGGAATGCGCCGTCTTCTTGTTGAGCAGGATCCTCACCGCCTTCCGGGGCTTCACGCCGCTGCGGATCACTGTCACCAGCTTGGGCTTGATGAAGTCTTTGCTTTCCCTGCCCTCGCGGCCTTCGGGACGTTCTTTGCAGCCAGAGCCGGAGCCGACGGCGGTCGTGGCGGCGGCGTTCGTCGACACCCCGGTGGACGCCGTGGTGGCCCGGGCCGAGCTCGCCGCGCCTGCTCCAGCGCCGGCACCGGGTTTCCAGCTCGGGATGGAGATCTTGGTGTAGTCGATCTTCCGGTAAGGCTCATTGGACGCACAAACATACCACTCGCCTGAGAAGTAGAAGACGAACTTTAAGCATGAAGCGTAAGTAACGTCAACCAACGTAACATCCTCATGAGGTGACACTACAACGTTGTTTTGTAAGAGGTCAGTTCAGAGCCGGTTGGTGCTTTATAATACAAGCGCTGTGTACAGTGGATGTCTCTCCCTCTGACCCTCTGACCCTCTGCCAGAGTGGTGACAGCTGGAGAACTGGAAAGTGTCGCCAGCAGACATGGAGAGAAATAATCTGCTCGATCTTGTAAATCACTTTAAAGCTAGTTGGTAATAAACTGTACTTGAAGTATGATTAGGACAGAACCAAACTCTACTAAGTCTTACTAGTCGTCTCCAGCATTTTGCGGTAGAGTGGCCCTCAGCCACGTGTCCCGTTGTGCCTCGTGGTTAAAATGGCGTCTCTGCCGTCCCTCTGCTTCACCGTCTCTGTCTTGGCAGCGCACACACCTTCCTCCCCCTGACTCACACGCAAACCTGTCGCCCTCGGCTTCGGTTTTATCCTGCTCTGTCTCTCCAGGTGCTGTGTGTTTGACCTTGTCTCTGCACGTGCTGACTTTCACGTCGCTATTCACGCTCCCTCTGGGTTTATTACAACACAGAGCTCGTTGCTCAGCAGAGGACGTTAGATTCCAGGTGAAGTCCACAGACAACAGGCTCAGAACTTCAGCCATTCTGTCTATTTTATCCAGCACGTTAATGTTACTGTGGGTGATGTGAACCCTGAAGCCCTGAACCAGATGCATTTCCTGTCTTTGAGATCTGTATTATTTGGAATTAAATGTATATTAGTTGCTATTCAAAGGTCCGATTTCTTCTCTCGCTGCCTACAAAGCAAATATGATAAAACACACGTGTCCCATCAGCCTGCTGACGTTCTGTAGGACGCGAGGCCTTTAATGACGGGTTCCCACATTAACTTGCAGCTTTGGTCCATCGCGGTGATGCATCTGAGTTTTAGTGCGTCTCCGGCTGAACGGTTTCCTGGCTCTAAAGCTCATTAGTGTACATTACAACCAGTCACACATCAATATTGATGATAAGCGAAATCACTGAGCCACTGGTCTGTTTCAGGCTAAATGACTTAGAGGGAGGATGAGCACAGACAGCACCGTGAAGAAATGAGCTGCACAGAAAGTGAAAATGTAAATGTTTGTGTGGCTGCGGACGAGCGTCAGCGTCAACATAAATAAATAAAGCATTTTCATAAGACAGACAGAAGGAGGCGGTTTAAGGAGGAAGCATCGACTCAAACAGTCCTGGATTCAGTGGGTTAGAGACCATTCGGCCCAATGACAACCAACGTCACAGACAGCTGGTGAGAAAATGGATCAGTGAATGTTCATCCACATCAAGGTTACTGACATGTTATTTAACCTGAAAGTGGAGGACGGACCCAAAGGTCACTGCCACGACCCCTTCATTTACCAGCAGGTAAAGGGCAGAGCCGCGGGGGCTTTTAGCTAGCGAGCAGGTCTGATAAACCCAAAAGCTGAGTCTCACCTTCCACCAACTCGTCCATGCTCGTGATCTTCTTGCTGCCATCTATAGTGTATATGGTGCGAACCCCTTGCGGCAGATGGAGGTTGTCTGCAAGGGAGCGCGTCAGCTCCATCAGCAGCGCGTCGTAGGAGCGGAAGCGATCGCTGGAAACCGCGTACACCAGACCCTTGAAGTACCGGTCTCCATTGCGGTAGAACCTGACCTTTTTGGCTCGTTTCTCTGAAGTGAGCGCCTGCAGGGTCCGGGTCCGGTAGTAGCTGCAGTTGGCGCTGTGGGCGGGGCTGGGAACCAGGCTGCTGCCCCTGGAGCTGGGGCCAGATCCTCCGCCGCTGCCCGCGGAGTCATCCCTCTTCGGCCTGGTGGAGCGTCCCCGACGAACCTTGTCCCGTTCGTCGAAATGCTCCAGCTCGAGGGTTTTGCTAAGAGACATTTTCAAAGTGGTCCAGTAGTTAAGCAACGTTCTTGCTACATGAAATTCATCTCTGTGGGTGAGACAGAGAAGACCCAACAGTCTTTATGCTCTCACAACTTTAATCCCAGTAGTAGTTCAACAAGCACAATTCTAAGATGCTTTGTAGTCCAGAGGAGCCAGTCACGTGGTTCTGATGGCTGTAATACGTTAATCCCACTGAAGGAAGCACAGGTGGGGCCTCGGTGCTGAGCTGGTCCTGTCCTCCAGGTTTACTCTCACTGATGAGGTTGTATCCTCATAATAACCTGCCCTCAGTCTCAATCACCCAGTCGTGACCTCAATAATCTGCCTTAAAACCCAGCGAATCGTTGCGTGAACCTGGCACAGTACAGCGAGTCCCAGCAGCCCTGGGTTACAGTAATCCAGGTCCTGGTCCCGGTTCCAGAGCCGTCAGCATCCCTCCATCGCAGCCTGAAACAGAGGCGGTCGTTACTGACAGGTCTGCTCAGCCATCAGGTGCAGCAGCGTGCGGACGTCCAACCTTTGTGTCTGACAGCGTGGACGTTAAATTGGAAATGATCGACGCACCTGCTCCGCTCACCAAACGGCCTTTGCAGTGGCCGACAGACGGCAGCTGGTTTCTATTCAAATCAAATTTATCGGAAGCCAGAGGCAAAACATGACCCGACTGTAAAACCTGGAAGCTGCTTCATCTGAGGTGAACTGACTTTATCCATCTATAAAACCATCCATCTATCCAAACACTGAGCTTAGCAGAGCTGACACACACACACACACACACACACACTGGGAGGGAGGCACCTACCAATAATGCCGTGAAACCGGTTTGTTGCTATGGAGGCTTTCTCCTCTGCCCCCGGTGCTCGCTCTGTTCCAACCGGCGGCTCCACACGAACCGAACCGCTGCAGCTCGGTCGACCCAGTCCAGGTCCACGGACCCGGGATGCGGGGAGGCAGCGGCGAGCGTCAGGCTACACCGGGGGAGCTGATGCACCGAGACGGGCGGCGGACGGCAGCATGGCCGCTGCAGCAGAGAGAGCGAGACCGGCTGGATCCCCTCCCTGCGCTGCGTGATGACAGCGTCCCCCCTCCTCCCTCCTCCCCCTCCTCCTTCCCCTCCTCCCTCTCTCTCTCTTTGTCTACCTCGCTCGACCGTCTCTCGCTTTCCTCTTTTGTCTCCCTGTGAAATTCAAATTCACGTCTGTTGCTGCAGAAACATAATCAAAGATCATTACGTCACGTGACGAACAACGAGGGAAACGCACCGAATGTTCCCAGACACCGAAGAGAAGACACTTATTCACAGCTTCATCTTTATTTCACGTTTTGCCTCCACAGCACCTCGATCACGAGGGAACCTGTGAAATGAAGGTGGTAGAAATGTACAACACGACCCAGAGACATGAAGTAATTATTAAGAACACGGTGGATTCATCCTCTTCTTTATGTCCATGCTCAGTTTAACTGAGTCTGGTTATGTTACTTAACCATCTTCTGCTTTTACTTCACGGTTTCACTTACTATAATTACTGTTCCTCTTTGCTGTTCTTCTGCTTGGTCAGTTATGTTTTATGGAAATGACTGTGTGTTTATTTCTGGTTGTCACTTAATCTCATCACTGTCAGAGTTTAATCAATGAACCATTTCCTCTCAAAAAGAAACTAATAAATGAATAATGACTAATTTCTTTAATGGCGGACGTGACACAGAAGTTAAATATTTGATGGGGCTGTTATTATTAATATTAATGGGACTGTTAGTGTGTAACTGGCCACCGGTACTATCTAATGCTACAGTAAACAATGAATGCAACCTACACAACATCAGTTCTGTTACGTTACAGTTGTGTGTTTGTTATTGAAGTGTGTTACATTATTGTTTGGTCCCCTTCATTTTAAATGGAGCAGAAAAACATCTTAATATTTTGACGTCCGTCTAGAGGGATGTTTCAGTTACTCACTGCTTTCATTGTAAAGTACTTTACTCAAACACCATATTGTGGCTGTGATGCAGCAGCTCGTCTCCTCTGTCGGCTCCACCCTTGGCCCTCGGCCTTGTTGGGGAAGCACCGACAGCTGGGACTCGCACAGACACCATCACCCATCAAACAAACCGCTGAACCATTCATCCAGACAAGGTGTTATGTGTTATACCATTATGCTGCTGCACACGAAACAAGAGCTGATTGATGTGCTTCAGATGAAACTATATGAGCTCACAGAACAAAATGAGTTCACACAGTAATGGATTTACTGTAAGGATAAAAGTCTTTGTTTTCTGACAGGTTGCGACAGCAGTTTGCTGATAATTTGTTCTCTCAATATGCTTAACACCACTAATAATATGAATTCTTGATACTTTCATGTTCTGTCCACTGTGACTGGAGAAAACATTTTCCAGTAACGTTAGCTTGTATAACTGGTGTAGTGAAGTGTTGTGATTGGCTCCAGCAGTAAAACATGAGTCAGATAAACTCACCGTGTATCCATCATATCACATACTGTTTACAGTATGTCAACAATCGTACACAACAACAACAACAGTAGTGAAAGCAGACCTTTACTCTAATCTGAATGGATGAGGCTCATTCATGCAACTTCAATTACTTCTGGATTTCACTTTTATTCTTAACACAACTCAAAAAATGAGAACGACAAAAACAAATCTAGCACCAAATGATCCAAACCCAAAACAGAGCTGCACCGTAGCCACATGTGCAGCTCCTTTAATGCTCACTATTTAATTCCCTTTCTCTGTGAGGGAAGGAGGAACTTCTGGCAGCGAGAAAATGCTGAAGTGTTCCTTTACGTTTTCACACTCACATCCTGTAGTGAAACACGCCACTGGTCAAACACTGTCTCAACAAAGTTTCAATATTACAATGAACTTACACAAGTTTAACATGAGCTGCACTGTCACAACACGTAAAAGCACCTGGTTGTCAGGCCCGTAGCCAGAAATGTGAAAGAGGAGGCACCTCCCCAGAAAGTGAACCTTTATTCAGGTCGAGTCTGAGAAGCTCAACTTTGAGGATTTCAGACCAGAAAACGTAAACGGTTCACTGTATCAATTTAATATTTCAACTTGTGTGGGACTAGAGAAACGTGGTCTCTCACCGTAGATGACCCTGGTAACTGCCTTGACCACGTGCTTGTCAGAACCAGCCAATGGGAACCAGGGTTATGTGATGGGGATGCGTCCTCTGGCTACGGGCCTGGTTAAGACATTCAGTCTTCAAAACACACAGAAACCATAAAAAAGCTGTAAAAAATAACAAACTCAAAAAAGCATCTTTCAGAAGACGCTTGAATTCTGCCTCCGCAGCCTGCAGTGTGTTCAACGGTTAAACAGGTGAACAAAACGTGGCAGAGGACTGCGGGTGAAGTTCAACAGCTGGATAGAGGGGCCCAGTGAAGGTCGTTCTGAAGGTGTGGAGGTGGACCTGACTATCAGAAGACACTCTGTAGAAGGACAAAGTCCCCGCCGGCCAGTCCAGGTACACCCCCACCCGACTGGATCGCCATCCAAAGGAAGACACGTACGTCTTCTCGCCGTTGTGCTGGACACAGTGACCATCACTAGAGCAAACCAGACTCCAGGACTTATCAGTGTGGCCCAGCCTGAAGTCGTCCGTCTTCTCTTTCGTGTATCTGACTCCAACCGCGAGAGGTCCAGACACTCTGACCTCCCAGTAGCAGCGTCCACGAAGACCCTGTTCACAAAGCACCTGTGGAGAACGGCTGGAGTTCCCCAGATGATGGGGACGGGTCTGCTCGCCTTCCACCCACGTCACCCTTCTGTTCCCTTCAGACAGAAGCAGCTTCTTTGGGGCAGAACTGGGGTCCAAAGTGATGTCACATCCATCTGAAGGTAGGAGACACTTCGTTACAGAAGCTGAACCACATGTCCGTCACGTCTATTACCACTTTAAGATGTTGGTTTTTAGCTTGAACGTTCCATCAGTAACTGGAGATGCTCACATTTCTGGAATCCTGGCTTCATCCTGTGGCTCCCACCATGTTCAAGGCTGTGGAGGAAACAGAACTTCAGAATTACAGGACAGGAGGAAAAGCCCAAACAGTTCAGTAATAGACCCAGTACTAAACATAAACTTCTGCAGACGTAGACAGTGTCTGGAGTGTTCGGTCAAGCTTCGCGGCAGCTTAGCGTCACTGTGGATTCATAGCATCAGTTCAGTAACACGCGTCTCAGTCTTAGTTACCTCAGAATGCTGAGCGTGTTCTGTGGATCATTCTTCAGCTCCGTCAGCAGCGTCTCTCCTGCGTGTCCTGGATCGTTGTAGCTCAGGTCCAGCTCCTTCATGTGTGAGGGGTTGGACTTCAGAGCTGAGGCCAGATGCCTACAGCCCAACTCTGCGACCTGGCAGCCTGACAACCTGGAAACCAAACCACTACCCCTTTAACCTTGTCTTGGAAATGGTTCTGACCCGTTCCAGACTGTGCACATCTGTCTAAATACCTGAGCGTCTCCAGTCTGCAGCGCTGGTCCGACAGTCCAGAGCACAGCAGTCCTACTCCTGAATCTTTCAGATCATTGTTGCTGAGGTCCAAGTCTCTCAATGCCGAGTGGGAGAACTTGAGAAAGTGGGCCAGGTGCTCGACCCAGTCTGGGGTCACTCTGCAGCCTGCTAGTCTACGGGGGGATGTTGAAGGTACAGGGTGATGAGAGAGAGCCACAGATATGAAGACAGAACCATGGATGAAGATGGTTGAAACTATTATGAGACACAAGGAGAGATTCTTAGAACTCACTCCTGCTGATTCAGGATCAGTGTTTGGGATACTGTTCTGTATTACTATTGAACCAACAGGACTTCAAACAACTTCAAACATCAAACGAGTGCATGAGGCGACGTTTACGTCTCAACCCTAAAATGGCAACAAGCCAAAACTTTAGCTTTTGGATGAATTGTGTGATATATATTTTCTCGTATAAAATACACCTACGTGGCCTTTCTGCTGATCTTCACGGCTGGGATCAGCCTCCTCCTGCCTTCCTCTGACGTGTTGTAGCTCTTCAGGTCCAACACCTCCAGGTCGTCCTTGGACACCTGCAACATGTAGGCCAGTGCAGAGCAGTGCAGTGGAGACAGCTCCGTCGCTGAACGATCGCTCAGCGTCAGATATTCCTGAATCTCGTCTTTGATTTTATGGTCTCTCATCTCAACCATGGCCTGGAACAGGCTGACGCAGCTGTCTGGAGAGACCGTCTTTCTCCTGATAGATCTGAGGTAAGTCAGGATTTTCTTGTCTGCGTCGTGTCCTGGCGCCGGTGCCGTCAGCAGACCCTGAAGGACTCTTCGGTTCTGTTCAACCAGGAGACCGAGCAGGAAACGCAGAAAGAAGTCCAGGAGGCCGTTCTGCTTCTCCAGCACCTTGTCAACAGTCTTCTTGAGAAGATCCAGTAGATCAAGTTTGACGTCCTTCAGGTGGAGGAAGCTGTGGATCTCTGCTGTTGTCTCTGCTTTGTTGCTGTCCAACAGACAGTCATAGACGTAGAGAGCAGCAAAGAACTCCTGTATGGTCAGATGCACGAAGAAGAAAACCTTCCTCTGGGACGACAGGTCTTCCTCCCTGAGCACCGCGTTATAAAATCCAGAGTAGACGGATGCTTCTCTCACATCGATGCCACACTTCTCCAGGTCGTCCTCGTAGAAGATCAGGTTGTTCTTCTGCAGATGAACAAATGCAAGTTTGCCGAGTCTCAGCAGAAATTCTCGGTGTCTCTCCAGCAGCTTCTCGTCGTTTTCCTCTGGCTCGTCGTCGTATTTTCTGCTTCTGCGTCTTGTCTGGGCAAACAGGAAATGTGCCATCATCTCTGTCAGGGTTTGGGGGATTTTGCCTTTGTCGTCTGTGAAGACGTCTTCAAAGAACACAGCGGAAATCCAGCAGAAGATGGGGATCTGGCACATGATGTTCAGACTCAGCGAGGACTGAACATGTGAAACGATCCTCTCAGCGACGCTGGAGTCGTGATGGAAGCGTCTTCTGAAGTATTCCTCCTTCTGAGGGTCACTGAACCCTCTGATCTCCGTCACCGCGTCAATGTACTTTGCTGGAATCTGACCGGACGCTGCAGGACGAGACGTGATCCACAGCTTGGCGCTGGGCAGAAGGTGGCCCTGGATCAGGTTCACTAGGAGGTGGCCCAGAGGAGCAACGGCGCTGACGGAGCTCAGCACCTCAGCGTTGGCAAAGTCCAGCTGAAGTCTGCTTTCATCCAGACCGTCCAGAATCACCATCACCTTACTCTGGACGTAAGTCTCTGGAGCTTTCAGATCACTCAGCGCCGGGTGGAAGTCAGTCAGGAGCCTGTGCAGGCTTTTCTCTCCTTGACTCAAATTCAACTCCCGAAAAGCAAGACAGAAAAGAAAATCCACATCCTGGTTTGTCTGCTCCTCAGCCCAGTCCAGGACGAACTTCTGCACAGCAAAGGATTTGCCAATGCCTGCGACGCCCTCGGTCAGGGTTGTTCTGGTCGGGTTCTCTAGGCCAGAGGACGATTTGAAGATGTCGCTGAGGTCGACTGAGCCTTCACACGATGATCTGCGTCTCAGCTTTCGTTCCATATGCTCTTCATGTGGCCCCTCGCGTTCTTGAGTTGTGATGAACAGAGCGGTGTAAACGCTGTTCAGGGAGCTTTCCTGGTCCCCGTTGCCTTCACGTGTCCAAGCAAATTTCTTTTGCATTGCTTGTTTGAGATTTTTCTTTGTTTTCAGAAGGATGATGTTTCCTGTAGACGAAGGCAGGATTTGGTTGAAGGTAACTGACGATATTACTAATGCGTTTAATCCTAATAACTGTAGCTGAACGTACGTGAGTCCTTGTGATGCTGTGACGTTGCTCCACACTCAGGACAGGGCTGATTTACTGCTGACTCAGACTGGTCCCAGTCTACGCTGGCACACAGTTTGCATGACTCCCTCACTGAGCAGGTCTGTCCACTCTCCTGACTGTCGTGGTTTTAAGAGGCGAGAGCAGAGAGTTGAAGTTACACACGAATGTTGTCCTTCTCATGTCTGACATGGTTAAGAAAGCTGGCTCTGTCCTGGGCTGCCCACTGGAGTCCATCGAGGTGGTGGCCAATAGAAGGACGCGTCCATCATGGCCAACCCCTCCCACCCCAAACAGCTCGCACAGCGGAGACTGCTGCACCCGAAGTGCAGGACTGAGCTACCGGAGGTCCTTCATACCCACGACAACAAGACTTTACAACACATCAACATCACTGTAAAGCATGTTTGCATATAAGATATTTTTTGCACTTTATGTTTAGATATGTAAATTTTTTTCCCCTGTAGATAATATTTAACTGATGTTGTTTAAATTAATGTTACTTTTTTCTGACTGTCTTTCTTGCTGCTGCTGTGACACCAGAATTTCCCCACTGCGGGATAAATAAAGTATTTATCTATATAAGATCAAACTGTCAGCAGGACAGTTCAGCGCTTTGCCTCATCTTTATGAATCCATGCATGTTAATGACACAGGCTGCAGTTTAACATTTTCCTGCTGAAACAGGACGTGTCAGCATCGTATCTCTCACCACTATTGTGCCAGCTGTCGTTAGTTAAAGCGGCTTTAGATCTAGCAGATGAAAAGCTGGAGCGTCCCAGAGGCACAGTTTTCCAAAGACAAGGTTGTGTTTCCTTTAATGTGGCCACGGAGCATTTTCCACTTTGCTGCCATTTTAAGCAGATTAGAATAGAAACGTGCTTGTTCTCACCGTTTTGCCTCCTCTGCTCCAAAGCTGATCGGCACGAACTTGGATCTGTCGCTCTTCATGGAGACACAGCTGAAATCTGTGGACTCTGCTTCTGAACTATGAGGAGAAATGTTTCCATGCTCTTTAATTTCATTGACAGAAATCTTCTGCCAGGTGTAGTAAGTGGACACACACGTCCTGATGCCACAGAGCAGAACGTGCTGTAGATCACAGCATCGCTCTGTAACCTAAACTCAGCAGGTTCATCGTGCTCTGAATGGTCATCGCTACTAGAACCCGTTCGTCTGAGGTTGACTGGCAGTGAGTCGGATCTGAGACACAGCTGGGACCTGTGGCCTCGGCTTCACTTCTCTGTGTACATTTGCTCTGTGCTTTGCTCATAACATCACTGAGTGTTGAGCTAAACGTCACCTGGTTGATGGTTTACTGGAGCTGAAGGGCTTCTCCGTCTTCCTCTTTTTCTTCTGTTGGTCCATTTTTGTTGCTAAAACACATCAGGTCGTAAAAGAAAATCAATGAACTAATAATAATAAATAATACATATGTAACCTTTGGTCCTTTACACCTTAATTTATTACAATGATTTATTTATTCATTTCATTTATGGATTAGTTTAATTTCACATTATTAATGATAAGCATTTCTTTTATCGTTTATAGCACCTTTGTTTGGGGAAACATTAGTTCCTATCGGCAGGTGTTTCTCGGGGGAAGGTTAAGGGGAGGAGCAGAACTTAGGAGGGGAGTCAGCGTGGTTGTACGCAGAGCGTTGTAAGTTCGACGTGTATTGTCTTGCCGTTCTGGTTATTAAAGAAGTTAAACAAAGAACTGTAGCCCGCTTAATACCCACAGCCTCGGTGACCGGAGAACAACAGACACCAACAGAAGTTAGGGTTACACATACAAACATTTTCAGTAGTTGTTGCTCAAACAGTAGTTTAATGTGTCTGAGTTGTTTACTGTAAACGAGGCAACCGTTAGAAAAACCGTTAGTAGAAGTGATGACAGTGGAAACGCCCCTAGAACAAAGAGCAGAACCCACAGCCTCCACCTGCAGGACGAGACGCGTCACTGAGCTGCGTGAACTCATTTGGTCCAGAGATGAAAACTGATGGTAAACGGGTCAAATGTTCACGACTCTCTGGTTATTTTATTAGATAAACAGAAGAAAGTCTTTGTCTCTGCGTTGACGCTGTTTCATCACATGTCATCAGTCTGTTCGGTCCAGATCATTTGTATAAAGCTACAGAGTTTCCCCACGACTGGAACGAAGAACGTAGTTAACGTCAGTCTGGTTTGATCCAGATCCATTTTTTGCATATTAAAAAAATCGACTCCACGTGTTTCAGAGTTTAACTCTGAACAAAGACTCCGTCAGTTAACACGTTCTACACAATGAAACAATCACCGAGTTTCTGTTCAAGAGGAAAACGAAGAGAAAACTTAGAGAAACTCACTTTAATTTGCTGACACGTGTTTTGTTTTAAATCTATATTTTCGATGTAAATTCTTTTCACGCATCAGTTCAGTGTTTCGTTATTATCGAATTTAAACGACTTACTGTTTATCAGATCGTGTCTCAGTCCTTCTTCCTTCTAACGTTGTATTAAATGTGTCTGGTTGCAGTTTGGTCCAATTCACTACAGTTTCCTCATTTTCCTTCCTGACGGTTGAAAAACGGTTTGAATCTTGTTCCGACTCCAGTTGATGTAGTTTTGTGGTTGGTCTTTTTTTTTGTCTCATTGGGGGAGTGTCTCAGTGGCAGGTGTTTAACCCTAAACCTAAAGATGTCACTCACCCACAAACACAAACTCATGTTCTGTCTGCAGTTCTGCTTTATTATTAGGCAACACATGGAGCCAACGTTTAAAGCTCATAGACATCAGCTTCACAACATTAAAGTCATGTCACTTATTATAAATCCTACATTTAACACATGAAGCTTAAGGACATTAATATTGCACATTTGCATAAACCTATTGTGTGTGTACACAAACTAACACAGCGACACACAAACTGTGACAGTGGGCCTGTTTTCTTTGTTTCACCTTCCCCTCGGTTGCCACACTACTTGCACACCTGTCAGTCATCATCGCCACCCGGACATTGATACTCACCCAGATCCGTCATTCTGTGCTGGTGTGTCTTCCCTGCAATGCTCGTTTGGTTAGCTCTCCCTCTTCCCCGACCTCTGGCTTCAGTCATCCATAGTAAGTGTCTAGTTAGAGTTTCATAGACTTTTGTAGTTCCTGCCTGGCAGCGATTTTGTGTTCCTTAGGGTAACGTTAGTTTTTCTCCCGCTTGCGGACTCTTTCTGTTGGTTAGTTAGTTTAGGGTTTAGTTTAGTCTCTTAGTTCTATCGGCACTGTAGCCTTCTATGAGTTTGTTATTACTAGCGTCTCTAAATTTAGTATTCTCCAGCTCTGCTGTGATCCTTGGTTATTGTTAATAAATTGCTTCTTTATTTAAACTGAGTGTGTCCCTCTGGGTTTATTTGCGTCTGGGTCCGAGCCCTGCTCGTACACGGAGTGTAACACAAACTAACACAGCGACACACTAACTAACGCAGTGATCTGAGTTTTGTATTTTGAAACATCTAAGTCTGGGGTTAAAATCTCATGAAAACTTAAAGGAAACATTTTCCTACATTGTAACTGAGACGTGTTTGTTCATTTCTATTTTCTCTGTGATGGTGACATCCGACATGACGGTGATAGTTTCCTGTGGTCATTTCATCTGTCGTAGCTAAACCTCGTGTAGATCTTATTCCAGCCTGAAGCGCAGAGACGCAGATTCTCAGCTAACGTCACTTCTGGGACAATCAGCAGGACGAGTCACGTCCATCCCACAAACAATGAGGAACAGGAAACAATCCTGAACCTGTCAGTCTGTCGCTTCAGCCAGTTTGTGAAAGCACCTTAGTTTGATTCAATGTTTAAATGGATCCTGACTGAACTGTTGTCTATAATCTGACACATGAAACCAGGATCAAAGCTCAGGCTCTGAGTTACAGACTCTTCACAAATGGACCAGTGGGCTGAGTCGTACTGACCCACTTCTCTGGGTCCAACTACGGGCTACGTCTGACACCTACTTTAATTCATGATGGGTCAAAACCAAATAAAGACAGTAATTTGATTAACCTTCATTTCTTTTTTTTATCAGCTCATCTCTGACGTCACATTCATCTGATAAATGTCTTTGTCCAGGAGCTTGAAGCTGTCGCTTCACTGTGTCTGTTTAATCCACTAGGTGGCGCTGAAGCAGCGCTGTCATGTCTGTTCTTTGGCTCCATGTCCAGGGAGGGAGGTGGAGGAAACGCTCCAGAGTTTGTCATCAAGGTTTGTCAGTGAGCTGCAGTAGTTGAAGCTACAGAGTCTCATCATGACAAGACGAGGTTCACACACGGAGCCAACGTTTAAAGCTCAGACACCAGCTACACAACATCAACACAACCAACATTAGAGTCACGTCAGTCACTACAAACCCTACATTCAACACATGAAGCTTGAAAACAATTGGTCAAGAATATACATAGTATAAAGTAGAACATTATTTGATAAAGTATTTGATAAAATTATTTGATAAAGTGATAACAGTTCACATTTAACATCTGTCTAATAAGAGACAGTTTAACAACATCACTTAAAATAATGAACACAGTAAAGATGAAGATCACATTTTCCTCCACAAAGTCAAACCAATGGTCACTAATTGAAGAACAGGAAACACGTCTGCAAATATCCAGATAGTCATGAATATATATATGATCCGTTCAGCAGGAGATAGAATCTCTGGGCAAGAGTGAGGTGTAAAGTTCTGCCTTGTTATTAGGCAACACATGGAGCCAACGTTTAAAGCTCATAGACATCAGCTACAACATTAAAGTCATGTCACTCATTATAAATCCTACATTCACCACATGAAGCTTAAGGACATTAATATTGCACATTTGCATAAATTTGTACAAAACATAAAACAGAACATCGTTAGTAAAGTGATAACAGTTCATATTTCACATCCGTTAGATTGCACAGTATAAAGAAAACACTGCTTTTTAAATGATGAGTAGCCTCAACTCAGAGGCTGTTGGTCCATGAGGTGCAGACTCAAACTGGTTGATGAAGCTTTGACTTGATCCAGTGACTGAAGACTCAACATAATGTGTCTGTGTCACATAAATAAACAGTCTCTCTCTCATCAGAGGCCTCAGACATGACTTGTGACTTGAGGGAAGGTTCAGGCCACAGATTTCTCCTCCAGTCAGGTTTCATGGGCTCGTTGTGAGAACAGAGGACTGAGGGCAGTGAGTAGGTGAGAGCTCTCCACCACGTGTCTCCTCCTCCACCGCTACAGGGTCGTCAGTGGTTCCTTCATGGTGACGTCGTCTGGATCTGCCTCCATAGTTGACAGGGCAGCTGGTAGATGGAGGCAGGTTGTGTCTGAATAAACATTGATGGAGGCCTCAGACATAACTAGTCCTGTCTCTCTCTCAGTGTTTGAGGATGTTTTAGTACAGAAGGCAAATAGAGCTACTGCTACCAGGCCCAGTATCAGTATCAGTATCGGTATCAGTATCAGTTCACTGTAGAGTCTGGTTCCTTGTTGTGGATCCTCTGGTTGTCGTCTCACATCTGGTCTCTGAGTTTCAGGCTGATCAGCAGCTGCTGGAAAACACATTAAAATCCCTGTTGATGTTTAATGTATAGAATCTAAATGTGGATGATCTGAGCTTTAACTCAGTGATGTTTGGACCAACTCACTACATTAATGAACAGCTGCTAAATTCATCTGTATTTCAGATGCTCAGCAGCTACAGTAACATTAAACCAACTCACCAGTGACGTTGAGTCGACATCTGCCAACGTTCCAACCATCAGATGTTCTGATGCTACACTCATACCGTCCAGAGTCATCAGTCCTGAGTCTGGACAGTTGGAGTCTGAGTCGTCCTTCTCTGAGGACGTCTTTGTCAAACTGGACTCGTCCTGAAAACTGTTGATCCTGAGACTCTGAGGCCTCAACACCTTCATGGAGATGAAACAGGACTGAGTCTCTGAGATCAGTTAACAGGTCACAGTAGACGTGGACTGAGGTGATGGACGTGTCAGGTTTGGGTGTGAAGGTCCACTCCAGTGTGATGCTGTGGTTCTGCTCTGCCTGATAGTAGGTCTGGGCCACGTTCACCACTAATGATGCTGTGGAGCAGAAACACAACTTCAACATGTGAATATTTAAACTTGCGTGATGTGATGCTCAGATGTTTAAAGCTAAAAGTCTGGAATTCATTGTGACTGTTATCATGTTCTTATGTTTCTCTTTCTAAATGTAGATTGTAAACGAACCACAGACACATGAGGTGAGTCTGAAGAGCAGCTGGATCCTGAAGATCATCTTCTCCCTGTGAGACGAGACAAAGTAGAGGAAACTGTGAATGAGAGAAAAGTTTCATTAAATCAACAGAAGCGGAGATAAATACCAGCAAACCTGCCGAGGAGAAGAGACATTTGTCTGAGGGAGGAACAGGGATTTTCACCTTCTTAGCTAAACCCACATTTAAGAGACACTGTTGGCAAAAAAAGGACACAGAGCATCCATCCACTCGTTGTCTCACACAACCGAGTTAGAATAACTTACAGTCTCGCAGATGAGGACTCACTTTTCCTGGGTTTTTTATTATTCTATGATTATGTGGTTTAACGTTGCCTGCACTGATCAGCATGGTTCCTTTGGACAAAGGACAAATTAACTGGTTGAATATGTTGTGTGTTTCTACAGGGATGAACAGTTGGTATAAAACATATTTTTCATTTGTTATATTGTAGGATGTGTGTGTGACAATGTGTTAATGATGTTTTTCTCTCTCAACAACGAGTTGAAACAGTCAGAGACTAATCAAGCCTGTGTGGATCGGACTGACTGACAGACAGACAGAGGCCAGTGGACATGTGAGGACAGGACGTCCGTCTTTTCCTTCTACACATGTCAGCAGCTGCAGTAGCGATTCACACGATGATCTCCTGCTCAGCTTGCATTTCATATGCTCAGATCATTGTTGCTGAGGTCCAAGTCTCTCAGAGCTGAAGTCTGCTTTCATCCAGACCGTCCAGAATCACCATCACCTTACTCTGGACGTAAGTCTCTGGAGCTTTCAGATCACTCAGCGCCGGGTGGAAGTCAGTCAGGAGCCTGTGCAGGCTTTTCTCTCCTTGACTCAAATTCAACTCCCGAAAAGCAAGACAGAAAAGAAAATCCACATCCTGGTTTGTCTGCTCCTCAGCCCAGTCCAGGACGAACTTCTGCACAGCAAAGGATTTGCCAATGCCTGCGACGCCCTCGGTCAGGGCTGTTCTGGTCGGGTTCTCTAGGCCAGCGGGCGATTTGAAGATGTCGCTGAGGTCGACTGAGCCTTCACACGATGATCTGCGTCTCAGCTTTCGTTCCATATGCTCTTCATGTGGCCCCTCGCGTTCTTGAGTTGTGATGAACAGAGCGGTGTAAACGCTGTTCAGGGAGCTTTCCTGGTCCCCGTTGCCTTCACGTGTCCAAGCAAATTTCTTTTGAATTGCTTGTTTGAGATTTTTCAGAAGGATGATGTCTCCTGTGGAGGAAAGCTATATATGATCGGTGGCCTGACTTCCGGTGCGGAGCTCTTATTGTGAAGAGCCCGTTTCCGGGTCAGCCCGCCGCCAGCTTCTCATCATCCTGACTGGATTTTGAACTTTTGAAATTGTCTGAACTTTCTCATAGTCTGGCCTCCATCGGCTCCTTCGTCTGTGAGTGATTCTGGAACCTCGCTCCGTGTTTTGCTACATCTTGTGCTAACTGCTCCGTGATGCTCTGAGTGGAGAGACTCGTTGTTGCTCCTGCCTCGTAACCGGACCCTGTCGTTAGTTAAAGCGGCTTTAGATCTAGCAGATGAAAAGCTGGAGCGTCCCTGAGGCACAGGTTTCCAAAGACAAGGTTGTTTCCTTTAATGTGGCCACGGAGCATTTTCCACTTTGCTGCCATTTTAAGCAGATCAGAATAGAAATGTGCTTTTTCTCACCGTTTTGCCTCCTCTGCTCCAAAGCTGATCGGCATGAACTTGGATCTGTCGCTCTTCATGGAGACACAGCTGAAATCTGTGGACTCTGCTTCTGAACTATGAGGAGAAATGTTTTCATGCTCTTTAATTTCATTTGACAGAAATCTTCTGCCAGGTGTAGTAAGTGGTCACACGTCTGTAGAGTAGCATGTCTTGATTCCACAGAGCAGAACGTTTTCACATGCTCTTAATGGTCATCTTTACTAGAACCTGTTCGTCTGCTGGAACAGTTCAGTGCCAGCGTTTCAGCTCGTCTGAGGTTGACTGGCAGTGAGTTGGACCTGAGGCCCCGGCTTCACTTGTCTGTGAGCTATGAGATGAAAAGCTTTCATCCGGTCTCTGTGTACATTTGCTCTGCGCTTTGCTCATAACATCACTGATGAGTGTTGAGCTAAACGTCACCTGGTTGATGGTTTACTGGAGCTGAAGGGCTTCTCCGTCTTCCTCTTTTTCTTCTGTTGATTCATTTTTGTTGCTAAAACACATCAGGTCATAAAAGAAAATCAATTAACTTATAATAATAATAAATAATACATACAAACATTTTCTTTGCGCGTTTGCAGTAGTTTAACCCTTTGTTCGTTTTTACTACCCTTTCATCGTGATCGTGGTCAAAAATGGCCAAAATGAGTTTGAGCTGTAATTCCTTCGAGTTTTTTAAGTTTTTTGGTACTTTCACTGCATAAATATGTTGACTAGAACCAGTTTTTGTATAAAATATTAATTATTACTATTTTTTATTATTTAACCATTTATATATATTATTATATACTATATATTCTATATATCTATATTCTTTGTGCCAAGGTGATTTCTAGTGTCATACAGGGCAGTCATACCACATATGCAACAAATTAACACAAACACTCATTTTTATGCACTGTTATTTTTTTGCAGGGAAAGCAAAATATTAAACCTGTAATTCTTGTTTTTCTATGTGTTTTGCTACTGCATAAATATGTTAACTAGAACCAGTTCTTGTATTGAGCATGAGGTATTAATTAATTTTTAATTATTTAACAGCAGCAGGATGGACTGATTTCTTTAGGAAATCCCGAAAAGATGTAAAAAAGTTATTGCACGTGACAGTGTGTCCTCTGAGTCCATCTACTCATCTCATTTCAGGCTTCAAACATAACGATATAAAACTGTAATTGTTTTGTGAAGAATCAACAAGTGGGACACAATCATGAAGTGGAATGAAATTTATTGAATATTTCAAACTTTTTTAACTGAAAGATTGGGTGTGCAAAATTATTCAGCCCCTTTACTTTCTGTGCAGCAAACTCTCTCCAGAAGTTCAGTGAAGCTCGCTGAATGATCCAATGTTGACCTAAATGACTAATGATGATAAACAGAATCCACCTGTGTGTAATCAAGTCTCCATATAAATGCACCTGCACTGTGATAGTCTCAGACGTCCGTTTAAAGCGCAGAGAGCATCGTGAAGAACAAGGAAGACACCAGGCAGGTCCAAGATACTGTTCTGGAGAAGTTTAAAGCCGGATTTGGATACAGAAAAATTTCCCAAGCTTTAAACATCCCAAGGAGCACTGTGCAAGAGATAATATTGAAATGGAAGGAGTATCAGTACACTGCAAATCTACCAAGACCTGGCCGTCCCTCTAAACTTTCAGCTCATACAAGGAGAAGACTGATCAGAGATGCAGCCGAGAGGCCCATGATCACTCTGGATGAACTGCAGAGGTCTACAGCTGAGGTGGGAGACTCTGTCCATAGGACAACAATCAGTCGTATACTGCACAAATCTGGCCTTTATGGAAGAGTGGCAAGAAGAAAGACATTTCTTAAAGATATCCATAAAAAGTGTCGTTTAAGTTTGCCACAAGCCACCTGGGAGACACACCAAACGTGGAAGAAGGTGCTCTGGTCAGATGAAACCAAAATCCAACTTTTTGGCAACAATGCAAAATGTTATGTTTGCTGTAAAAAGCAACACAGCTCATCACCCTGAACACACCATCCCCACTGTCAAACATGGTGGTGGCAGCATCATGGTGTGGGCCTGCTTTTCTTCAGCAGGGACAGGGAAGATGGTGAAAATTGATGGGAAGATGGATGGAGCCTAATACAGGACCATTCTGGAAGGAAACCTGATGGAGTCTGCAAAAGACCTGAGACTGGGACGGAGATTTGTCAAGATCAAGACAATGATCCAAAACATAAAGCAAAATCTAGGCATGTTTGATCCCTGTACATGTTGGCATTGGTCATGAATCCAACAAAGCTACAGATGCTTTCATCATGTGCATCAAGCCAGGTTTGACTGAGACGCTCAGAGCTCAAAACCCTGCATCAGCATATTGTGACTATAGTATATGAATATATGATAATCTGTCTTACTTAGCACTGTCGCCTCACAGCAAGAGGGCCCCGGGTTCGATTCCCGGAGGCGACCGCCTTTCTGTGTGGAGATTGCATGTTCTCCCCGTGTCTGTGTGGGTTTACTCCGGGGTCTCCGGTTTCCTCCCACAGTCCAAAAACTGCGTAAATTGCCCGTAGGTGTGTGTGATTGTGACTTGTCTGTCTATATGTGTGGCCCTGCGATGGGTGTACCCTGCTTCTCGCCCGAAGCCAGCTGGGATAGGCTCCAGCACGCCCGCGATAAGCGGTAGAAGATGAAGGAATGAATGAATGTCTTGCAAATACATATTAGTGTTGAAAAAGAAAAAAATCTGAAGCTACAAATTTAAAGACATGATAAAAGTCCACAACCTTGGGAAATTTCATTCAGTTGGCAATAACACAGGTAAAATGGCCAAAAAAGTGAAGAGGCCAAAAATGGCCTCATAGAAACCAGAGGCTTAATGTGGAGGCTAAACCTGTGCCTCGTTTACTGTAAACATGAAAGGCAACCGTTAGAAAAACCGTTAAAATAATTAGTGACAACAGTGGAAACAGGCAGAGCGTGAAGCCCGGTTCTCCCTGGAGAACAACGAGCAGGTGAACTGGAGCAGAACCCACAGCCTCTACCTGCAGGACGGGACACGTCACTGAGCTGCGTGAACCCATTTGGCCCAGAGATGAAAACTGATGGTAAACGGGTCAAATGTTCACGACTCTCTGGTTATTTTGTTAGAAAAAACTGAAGAAAGTCGTTGACGTCTTCTCTGTGTTGACGCTGTTTCATCACATGTCATCAGTCCGGTTCGATCAGATCATTTGCATATAAAGCTACAGAGTTTCCCCACGACTTGAACGAAAAATGTTGTTAACGTCAGTCTGTTTTGATCCCGATCCAATTATTTGCATAATTTAAAAAAATTCTACTCCACGTGCTACAAGTTTAACGTCTCTGAACAAAGACTCCGTCAGTTAACATGTTCTACACAATGAAACAATCACACTGAGATTCTGTTCAAGAGGAAAACGAAGAGAAAACTTAGAGAAACTGACTTTAAGTTTTGTTCTAAATCTATATTTATAAGTAGTTTTTTTTTACTCATCAGTTCAGTGTTTCGTTATTATCGAATTTAAACGACTTACTGTTTATCAGATCGTGTCTCAGTCCTTCTTCCTTCTAAAGTTGTATTAAATGTGTCTGGTTGCAGTTTGGTCCAGAACAGAGAAGTTCTCTACAGTTGCCTCATTTTCCTTCCTGACGGTTGGACGTTGAAAAACGGTTTGACTATTGTTCCACCTCCAGTTGATTCTAGGACCATGTGCTTTGTCTCTTTGAGGGGAGTGTCCTCAAAGCTGTAACCTAAACCCAAAGAATGTGGCATTCACTCAGAAACACTGCACAACATATCCTCATGTATGGATGGGCAGGTTATGTTAGTGGTGCGGCTGATGTTTGGCCCCATCCTGGCGCGGGGGGCTCTGCTCCGTCCCCGTGGGGGAGGCAAACTGGGGGCAGGTTCCCCTCAGGGCGCCGGGGACCCCTGCCTATGGGTTCCTTGCAGGCCGTAGGTGCACGGGTTACGCTTTCTTGCCACCTGTTGGGGCGGTAGAGACAACCCTCACCACCTTGGTCTCTACTAGTGGCTCTGTGCACCAATGCCTATATCACCACATCTGTGAATGTGAATGTTTTGCTGTTTCAGGATAATGGGACAAACTATATGAGCAACAATGTGCATGCGTGTTATGATCTATCTTCTTCTTATTACTTTCAATAATGATGTTGGTGGTGATGTTCTCATGGTTTTGGTATTGCTGTACATGTACCTATAACCGTTGTATGTTTATTATTATTGTTGTTGTTGTTGTTGTTGTTCTTGTCAAGGCATTATCATTATTATCATACCTACCGGGACTATTATTAATCAATTTCACCACTACTACTTATTTAAATATTCTCAGTCACTGTTAGTTGTACTCTGTTGGTTGTATGTGTTCTGTTCCTTGTGTTCCAATCCAGAGACTGACATTTCATTTTCATGGACCAATAAAACATACACAGATCTTTAAAGAGGGGTTCATAGTTTATGTATCCCTTTTGAAAAAGCAAAACTGCCCATCACAATACAGCATCCAGCACATTCATGATGGATGCTAAACTGCTGGACAGGACACACAAAAAAGAAAGATAATTACTAAGATACAAATTACGGCCCAGGGTGAAAGTCTATAATTTGAATCTCTCAGATTCTCATTGTATACACAACACACAAACTAACACACTGAGCTGAGGCACAAAATCCCTTCAGACCAAAACCTAAACCTAGATTACAATCATTCACTCTAGACTCCATAGTTTTGTATTTTTGAAGTATCTGATGCTGCATCTGAGTCCAACATGGGGTTAAAATCTCCTGGAAAACTTAAAGGAAACGTTTTCCTACATTGTTGTAAAGAGTGACTGAGACGTGTTTGTTCATTTCTATAATCTCTATGACAATGATAGTTTCCTGTGGTAATTTCATCTGTCGTTGTCATGTTCGGCGACGTTACTTCCGCCCCGGGCTCTTATTGTGAAGAGCTCCGCTGGACACCCAACCTGAACTCAGGTCAAAAAAATCCTCTAGTTGCTCCCTGGTCCGAACTTGTTAATGAAGCTTTGACTTGATCCAGTGACTGAAGACTCAACATAATGTGTCTGTGTCACATAAATAAACAGTCTCTCTCTCATCAGAGGCCTCAGACATGACTTGAGGGAAGGTTCAGGCCACAGATTTCTCCTCCAGTCAGGTTTCATGGGCTCGTTGTGAGAACAGAGGACTGAGGGCAGTGAGTAGGTGAGAGCTCTCCACCACGTGTCTCCTCCTCCACCGCTACAGGGTCGTCAGTGGTTCCTTCATGGTGACGTCGTCTGGATCTGCCTCCATAGTTGTCAGGGCAGCTGGTAGATGGAGGCAGGTTGTGTCTGAATAAACATTGATGGAGGCCTCAGACATAACTAGTCCTGTCTCTCTCTCAGTGTTTGAGGATGTTTTAGTACAGAAGGCAAATAGAGCTATTGCTACCAGGCCCAGCATCGGTATCAGTATCAGTATCATTATCAGTATCAGTATCAGTATCCATCCACGGTAGAGTCTGGTTCCTTGTTGTGGATCCTCTGGTTGTCGTCTCACATCTGGTCTCTGAGTTTCAGGCTGATCAGCAGCTGCTGGAAAACACATTAAAATCCCTGTTGATGTTTAATGTATAGAATCTAAATGTGGATGATCTGAGCTTTAACTCAGTGATGTTTGGACCAACTCACTACATTAATGAACAGCTGCTAAATTCATCTGTATTTCAGATGCTCAGCAGCTACAGTAACATTAAACCAACTCACCAGTGACGTTGAGTCGACATCTGCCAACGTTCCAACCATCAGATGTTCTGATGCTACACTCATACCGTCCAGAGTCATCAGTCCTGAGTCTGGACAGTTGGAGTCTGAGTCGTCCTTCTCTGAGGACGTCTTTGTCAAACTGGACTCGTCCTGAAAATCCATCCATTTGCATATTAAAAAAATCGACTCCACGTGTTTCAGAGTTTAACTCTGAACAAAGACTCCGTCAGTTAACACGTTCTACACAATGAAACAATCACTGAGCTTCTGTTCAAGAGGAAAACGAAGAGAAAACTTTAAACTGACTTTAATTTGCTTGTATTAAATGTGTCTGGTTGCAGTTTGGTCCAGTTCACTACAGTTTCCTCATTTTCCTTCCTGGTGGATGAAAAACGGTTTGAATCTTGTTCAAATTCCAGTTGGTTCTAAAGACCATGTCATTTTGTGGTTGGTCTTTTTTTTGTCTCCCTGGGGGAGTGTCTTAGTGACGGGTGTATAACCCTAAACCTAAAGATGTCATTCACCCACAAACACAAACTCATGTTCTGTCTGCAGTTCTGCTCTTTACTCAAACACCATATTGTGGCTGTGATGCAGCAGCTCCTCTCCTCTGTCGGCTCCACCCTTGGCCCTCGGCCTTGTTGGGGAAGCACCGACAGCTGGGACTCGCACAGACACCATCACCCATCAAACAAACCGCTGAACCATTCATCCAGACAAGGTGTTATGTGTTATACCATTATGCTGCTGCACACGAAACAAGAGCTGATTGATGTGCTTCAGATGAAACTATATGAGCTCACCGAACAAAATGAGTTCACACAGTAATGGATTTACTGTAAGGATAAAAGTCTGGAACCTTAGTTTTCTGACAGGTTGCGACAGCGGTTTGGTGATAATTTGTTCTCTCAATATGCTTAACACCACTATTATGAATTCTTGATACTTTCATGTTCTGTCCACTGTGACTGGAGAAAACATTTTCCAGTAACGTTAGCTTTTATAACTGGTGTAGTGAAGTGTTGTGATTGGCTCCAGCAGTAAAACATGAGTCAGATAAACTCACCGTGTATCCATCATATCACATACTGTAGTTTACAGTATGTCAACAATAGTACACAACAACAACAACAGTAGTGAAAGCAGACTCTTTACTCTAATCTGAATGGATGAGGCTCATTCATGCAACTTCAATTACTTCTGGATTTCACCTTTATTCTCAACAGAAGAAACGAGAACGACAAAAACAAATCTAGCACCAAATGATCCAAACCCAAAACAGAGCTGCACCGTAGCCACATGTGCAGCTCCTTCAATGCTCACTATTTAATTCCCTTTCTCTGTGAGTGAAGGAGGAACTTCTGGCAGCGAGAAAATGCTGAATTGTTCCTTTACGTTTTCACATCCACATCCTGTAGTGAAACACGCCACTGGTCAAACACTGTCTCAACAAAGTTTCAATATTACAATGAACTTACACAAGTTTAACATGAGCTGCACTGTCACAACACGTAAAAGCACCTGGTTGTCAGGCCCGTAGCCAGAAATGTGAAAGAGGAGGCACCTCCCCAGAAAGTGAACCTTTATTCAGGTCGAGTCTGAGAAGGATTTCAGACCAGAAAACGTAAACGGTTCACTGTATCAATTTAATATTTCAACTCTGATTGTGTGGGACTAGAGAAACGTGGTCTCTCGCCGTAGATGACCCTGGTAAGTGCCTTGACCACGTGCTCGTCAGAACCAGCCAATGGGAATCAGGGTTATGTGATGGGGATGCGTCCTCTGGCTACGGGCCTGGTTAAGACATTCAGTCTTCAAAACACACAGAAAACCATAAAAAAGCTGTAAAAAATAACAAACTCAAAAAAGCATCTTTCAGAAGACGCTTGAATTCTGGCTCCGCAGCCTGCAGTGTATTCAGCGGTTAAACAGGTGAACAAAACGTGGCAGAGGACTGCGGGTGAAGTTCAACAGCTGGATAGAGGGGCCCAGTGAAGGTCGTTCTGAAGGTGTGGAGGTGGACCTGACTATCAGAAGACACTCTGTAGAAGGACAGAGTCCCCGCCGGCCAGTCCAGGTACACCCCCACCCGACTGGATCGCCATCCAAAGGAAGACACGTACGTCTTCTCGCCGTTGTGCTGGACACAGTGACCATCACTAGAGCAAAGCAGACTCCAGGACTTATCAGTGTGGCCCAGCCTGAAGTCGTCCGTCTTCTCTTTCGTGTATCTGACTCCGACCGCGAGAGGTCCAGACACTCTGACCTCCCAGTAGCAGCGTCCACGAAGACCCTGTTCACAAAGCACCTGTGGAGAACGGCTGGAGTTCCCCAGATGATGGGGACGGGTCTGCTCGCCTTCCACCCACGTCACCCTTCTGTTCCCTTCAGACAGAAGCAGCTTCTTTGGGGCGGAACTGGGGTCCAAAGTGATGTCACATCCATCTGAAGGTAGGAGACACTTCGTTACAGAAGCTCAACCACATGTCCGTCACGTCTATTACCACTTTAAAATGGTTTTTAGGATGAATGTTCCATCAGTAACTGGAGACGCTCACATTTCTGGAATCCTGGCTTCATCCTGTGGCTCCCACCATGTTCAAGGCTGTGGAGGAGACAGAACGTTAGAATTACAGGACAGGAGGAAAAGCCCAGTAATAGACCCAGTACTAAACATAAACTTCTGCAGACGTAGACAGTGTCTGGAGTGTTCGGTCAAGCTTCGCGGCAGCTTAGCGTCACTGTGGATTCATAGCATCAGTTCAGTAACACGCGTCTCAGTCTTAGTTACCTCAGAATGCTGAGCGTGTTCTGTGGATCATTCTTCAGCTCCGTCAGCAGCGTCTCTCCTGCGTGTCCTGGATCGTTGTAGCTCAGGTCCAGTGCCTTCATGTGTGAGGGGTTGGACTTCAGAGCTGAGGCCAGATGCCTACAGCCCAACTCTGCGACCTGGCAGCCTGACAACCTGGAAACCAAATCATTACCCCCTTTAACCTTGTCTTGGAAATGGTTCTGACCCGTTCCAGACTGTGCACATCTGTCTAAATACCTGAGCGTCTCCAGTCTGCAGCGCTGGTCCGACAGTCCAGAGCACAGCAGTCCTACTCCTGAATCTTTCAGATCATTGTTGCTGAGGTCCAAGTCTCTCAGAGCCGAGTGGGAGAACTTGAGAAAGTGGGCCAGGTGCTCGACCCAGTCTGGGGTCACTCTGCAGCCTGCTAGTCTACGGGGGGATGTTGAAGGTACAGGGTGATGAGAGAGAGCCACAGATATGAAGACAGAACCATGGATGAAGATGGTTGAAACTATTATGAGACACAAGGAGAGATTCTTAGAACTCACTCCTGCTGATTCAGGATCAGTGTTTGGGATACTGTTCTGTATTACTATTGAACCAACAGGACTTCAAACAACTTCAAACATCAAACGAGTGCATGAGGCGACGTTTACGTCTCAACCCTAAAATGGCAACAAGCCAAAACTTTAGCTTTTGGATGAATTGTGTGATATATATTTTCTCGTATAAAATACACCTACGTGGCCTTTCTGCTGATCTTCACGGCTGGGATCAGCCTCCTCCTGCCTTCCTCTGACGTGTTGTAGCTCTTCAGGTCCAACACCTCCAGGTCGTCCTTGGACACCTGCAGCATGTAGGCCAGTGCAGAGCAGTGCAGTGGAGACAGCTCCGTCGCTGAACGATCGCTCAGCGTCAGATATTCCTGAATCTCGTCTTTGATTTTATGGTCTCTCATCTCAACCATGGCCTGGAACAGGCTGACGCAGCTGTCTGGAGAGACCGTCTTTCTCCTGATAGATCTGAGGTAAGTCAGGATTTTCTTGTCTGCGTCGTGTCCTGGCGCCGGTGCCGTCAGCAGACCCTGAAGGACTCTTCGGTTCTGTTCAACCAGGAGACCGAGCAGGAAACGCAGAAAGAAGTCCAGGAGGCCGTTCTGCTTCTCCAGCACCTTGTCAACAGTCTTCTTGAGAAGATCCAGTAGATCAAGTTTGACGTCCTTCAGGTGGAGGAAGCTGTGGATCTCTGCTGTTGTCTCTGCTTTGTTGCTGTCCAACAGACAGTCATAGACGTAGAGAGCAGCAAAGAACTCCTGTATGGTCAGATGCACGAAGAAGAAAACCTTCCTCTGGGACGACAGGTCTTCCTCCCTGAGCACCGCGTTATAAAATCCAGAGTAGACGGATGCTTCTCTCACATCGATGCCACACTTCTCCAGGTCGTCCTCGTAGAAGATCAGGTTGTTCTTCTGCAGATGAACAAATGCAAGTTTGCCGAGTCTCAGCAGAAATTCTCGGTGTCTCTCCAGCAGCTTCTCGTCGTTTTCCTCTGGCTCGTCGTCGTATTTTCTGCTTCTGCGTCTTGTCTGGGCAAACAGGAAATGTGCCATCATCTCTGTCAGGGTTTGGGGGATTTTGCCTTTGTCGTCTGTGAAGACGTCTTCAAAGAACACAGCGGAAATCCAGCAGAAGATGGGGATCTGGCACATGATGTTCAGACTCAGCGAGGACTGAACATGTGAAACGATCCTCTCAGCGACGCTGGAGTCGTGATGGAAGCGTCTTCTGAAGTATTCCTCCTTCTGAGGGTCACTGAACCCTCTGATCTCCATCACCGCGTCAATGTACTTTGCTGGAATCTGACCGGACGCTGCAGGACGAGACGTGATCCACAGCTTGGCGCTGGGCAGAAGGTGGCCCTGGATCAGGTTCACTAGGAGGTGGCCCAGAGGAGCAACGGCGCTGACGGAGCTCAGCACCTCAGCGTTGGCAAAGTCCAGCTGAAGTCTGCTTTCATCCAGACCGTCCAGAATCACCATCACCTTACTCTGGACGTAAGTCTCTGGAGCTTTCAGATCACTCAGCGCCGGGTGGAAGTCAGTCAGGAGCCTGTGCAGGCTTTTCTCTCCTTTACTCAAATTCAACTCCCGAAAAGCAAGACAGAAAAGAAAATCCACATCCTGGTTTGTCTGCTCCTCAGCCCAGTCCAGGACGAACTTCTGCACAGCAAAGGATTTGCCAATGCCTGCGACGCCCTCGGTCAGGGCTGTTCTGGTCGGGTTCTCTAGGCCAGCGGGCGATTTGAAGATGTCGCTGAGGTCGACTGAGCCTTCACACGATGATCTGCGTCTCAGCTTTCGTTCCATATGCTCTTCATGTGGCCCCTCGCGTTCTTGAGTTGTGATGAACAGAGCGGTGTAAACGCTGTTCAGGGAGCTTTCCTGGTCCCCGTTGCCTTCACGTGTCCAAGCAAATTTCTTTTGCATTTCTTGTTTGAGATTTTTCTTTGTTTTCAGAAGGATGATGTCTCCTGTAGACGAAGGCAGGATTTGGTTGAAGGTAACTGATGATATTACTAAATTTAAGCGTTTAATCCTAATAACTGTAGCTGAACGTACGTGAGTCCTTGTGATGCTGTGACGTTGCTCCACACTCAGGACAGAGCTGCTTTACTGGTGACTCAGACTGGTCCCAGTCTACGCTGGCACACAGTTTGCATGACTCCCTCACTGAGCAGGTCTCTCCACTCTCCTGACTGTCGTGGTTTTAAGAGGCGAGAGCAGAGAGTTGAAGTTACACACGAATGTTGTCCTGCTCATGTCTGATATAAGATCAAACTGTCAGCAGGACAGATCAGCTCTTTGCCTCATCTTTATGAATCCATGCATGTTAATGACACAGGCTGCAGTTTAACATTTTCCTGCTGAAACAGGACGTTTCAACATCTTATCTCTCACCACTATTGTGCCAGCTGTCATTAGATAAAGCGGCTTTAGATCTAGCAGATGAAAAGCTGAGGCACAGGTTTCCAAAGACAAGGTTGTTTCCTTTAATGTGGCCACGGAGCATTTTCCACTTTTCTCCCATTTTAAGCAGATCAGAATAGAAACGTGCTTGTTCTCACCGTTTTGCCTCCTCTGCTCCAAAGCTGATCGGCACGAACTTGGATCTGTCGCTCTTCATGGAGACACAGCTGAAATCTGTGGACTCTGCTTCTGAACTATGAGGAGAAATGTTTCCATGCTCTTTAATTTCATTTGACAGAAATCTTCTGCCAGGTGTAGTAAGTGGACACACACGTCCTGAGGCCACAGAGCAGAACGTGCTGTAGATCACAGCATCGCTCTGTAACCTAAACTCAGCAGGTTTCATCGTGCTCTGAATGGTCATCGCTACTAGAACCCGTTCGTCTGAGGTTGACTGGCAGTGAGTCGGACCTGAGCCACAGCTGGGACCTGTGGCCTCGGCTTCACTCGTCTCTGTGTACATTTGCTCTGCGCTTTGCTCATAACATCACTGATGAGTGTTGAGCTAAACGTCACCTGGTTGATGGTTTACTGGAGCTGAAGGGCTTCTCCGTCTTCCTCTTTTTCTTCTGTTGATCCATTTTTGTTGCTAAAACACATCAGGTCGTAATAGAAAATCAATTAACTAATAATAATAATAATTAATACATACAAACATTTTCATTGCGTTTGCAGTAGTTTAATGTGTCTGAGTTGTTTACTGTAAACTAGGCAACCGTTAGAAAAACCGTTAGTAGAAGTGATAACAGTGGAAACGCCCCTAGAACAAAGAGCAGAACCCACAGCCTCCACCTGCAGGACGAGACACGTCACTGAGCTGCGTGAACTCATTTGGTCCAGAGATGAAAACTGATGGTAAACGGGTCAAATGTTCACGACTCTCTGGTTATTTTGTTAGAAAAACAGAAGAAAGTCTTTGTCTCTGCGTTGACGCTGTTTCATCACATGTCATCAGTCTGTTCGGTCCAGATCATTTGCATAAAGCTACAGAGTTTCCCCACGACTGGAACGAAGAACGTAGTTAACGTCAGTCTGGTTTGATCCAGATCCATTATTTGCATATTTAAACATCGACTCCACGTGTTTCAGAGTTTAACTCTGAACAAAGACTCCGTCAGTTAACACGTTCTACACAATGAAACAATCACCGAGTTTCTGTTCAAGAGGAAAACGAAGAGAAAACTTAGAGAAACTAACTTTAATTTGCTGACACGTGTTTTGTTTTAAATCTATATTTTTGATGTAGATTTCTTTCACGCATCAGTTCAGTGTTTCGTTATTATCGAATTTAAACGACTTACTGTTTATCAGATCGTGTCTCAGTCCTTCTTCCTTCTAACGTTGTCTTAAATGTGTCTGGTTGCAGTTTGGTCCAGTTCACTACAGTTTCCTCATTTTCCTTCCTGGTGGTTGAAAAACGGTTTGAATCTTTTTCTAACTCCAGTTGGTTCTAAAGACCATGTAATTTTGTGGTTGGTCTTTTTTTGTCTCCCTGGGGGAGTGTCTTAGGGACGGGTGTATAACCCTAAACCTAAAGATGTCATTTACTCAGAAACACATACTCATGTTCTGTCCTTAGTTCTGCTCTTTACTCAAACACCATATTGTGGCTGTGATGCAGCAGCTCCTCTCCTCTGTCGGCTCCACCCTTGGCCCTCGGCCTTGTTGGGGAAGCACCGACAGCTGGGACTCGCACAGACACCATCACCCATCAAACAAACCGCTGAACCATTCATCCAGACAAGGTGTTATGTGTTATACCATTATGCTGCTGCACACGAAACAAGAGCTGATTGATGAGCTTCAGATGAAAGTATATGAGCTCACAGAACAAAATGAGTTCACACAGTAATGGATTTACTGAAAGGATAAAAGTCTGGAACCTTTGTTTTCTGACAGGTTGCGACAGCGGTTTGGTGATAATTTGTTCTCTCAATATGCTTAACACCACTAATAATATGAATTCTTGATACTTTTAAGACAAAACATTTTCCAGTAACGGTAGCTTTTATATGTTTATATGTTCTTTGACTTCTCCAGTGCTTTCAACACCATTCAGCCAGCACTGTTGAGGGGGAAGCTGGAGGTTGCAGGCGTGAACCAACACCTGGCGGCTTGGTCCATCAACTACCTCACAGACAGACCACAGTTTGTGAGGCTGCGCAACTGTGTGTCTGACGTGGTCGTCTGCAGCACGGGGGCCCCCCAGGGGACGGTGCTCTCGCCCTTCCTGTTCACCCTGTACGCAGCGGACTTCAGGTACAACTCAAGCAAATGCCACCTGCAGAAGTTCTGCGATTGTTGGATGTGTATCTGGGGGGAACGAGCTGGAGTATAGGGGGGTCATCACAGACTTTGTAGACTGGTGTGAAGATAACCACCTGGTTCTGAACACCAGTAAAACGAAGGAGCTGGTGATTGACTTCCGGCGGAAACCTGCTCCACCGCTGCCGGTTTTGCATAAGGGGTTCTGGGATCGAGATGGTGGACACCTACAAATATCTGGGTGTCCACCTCAACAAAAACCTGGACTGGACTGACAACTCTGATGCCCTGTACAGGAGGGGCCAGAGTCGCCTCCACCTGCTGAGGCGACTGAGGTCCTTTGGGGTGTGCAGGGCTCTCCTACGGACTGTTTATGACACGGTAGTGGCATCAGTCCTCTACGGCGTTGTGTGCTGGGCGGGCGGCAGCGCGGACAGAGACAGGAAGAGACTGAACAAACTGGTTAAGAAAGCTGGCTCTGTCCTGGGCTGCCCACTGGAGTCCATCGAGGTGGTGGCCAATAGAAGGACGCGGGCGAAACTGTCGTCCATCATGGCCAACCCCTCCCACCCCCTGCACCAAACCGTGGAGGACCAACGCAGCTCGCACAGCGCGAGACTGCTGCACCCGAAGTGCAGGACTGAGCTACCGGAGGTCCTTCGTACCCACGGCAATAAGACTTTACAACAACACATCAACATGACTGGAAGCATGTTTCTTTTAGTGTGATGTGTGCCGTGCCATGTAGGATACCTTTCTTCTTTCACTTGCACTTAATGTTGAGATATGTAAATATTTTTTTCTTGTACATAATTTTTTAAACTTTTTTTGTATCGATTGTAATTATTGTAATTTTTTCCAACTGTCCCTCTACTGCTGCTGGGACACCAGAATTTCCCCACTGCGGGATAAATAAAGATCTATCTATCTATCTATCTATAACTGGTGTAGTGAAGTGTTGTGATTGGCTCCAGCAGTAATACGTGAGTCAGATAAACACACCGTGTATCCATCATATCACATACTATAGTTTGTAGTGAAAGCAGACCTTTACTCTAATCTGAATGGATGAGGCTCATTCATGCAACTTCAGTTACTTCAGGATTTTACTTTTATTCTTTACCCAAAAAACGAGAATGACAAAAACAAATCTAGCACCAAATAATCCAAACCCAAAACAGCAGCAGCTCCTTTACTGCTCACTTGGAAATCTGTGCACTGAACTGTCACTATTTAATTCCCTTTCTCTGTGAGGGAAGGAGGAACTTCTGGCAGCGGGTAGAGAAAATGCTGAAGTGTTCCTTTACGTTTTCACACCCACATCCTGTAGTGAAACACGCCACTGGTCAAACACTGTCTCAACAAAGTTTCAACATTACAATGAACTTACACAAGTTTAACATGAGCTGCACTGTCACAACACGTAAAAGCACCTGGTTGTCAGGCCCGTAGCCAGAAATGTGAAAGAGGAGGCACCTCCCCAGAAAGTGAACCTTTATTCAGGTCGAGTCTGAGAAGCTCAACTTTGAGGATTTCAGACGAGAAAACGTAAACGGTTCACTGTATCAATTCAATACTTCAACTCTGATTGTGTGGGACTAGAGAAAGGTGGTCTCTCGCCCTATGACCCTGGTAACTGCCTTGACCACGTGCTCGTCAGAACCAGCCAATGGGAATCAGGGTTATGTGATGGGGATGCGTCCTCTGGCTACGGGCCTGGTTAAGACATTCAGTCTTCAAAACACACAGAAACCATAAAAAAGCAGTAAAAAAATAACAAACTCAAAAAAGCATCTTTCAGAAGACGCTTGAATTCTGGCTCCGCAGCCTGCAGTGTATTCAGCGGTTAAACAGGTGAACAAAACGTGGCAGAGGACTGCGGGTGAAGTTCAACAGCTGGATAGAGGGGCCCAGTGAAGGTCGTTCTGAAGGTGTGGAGGTGGACCTGACTATCAGAAGACACTCTGTAGAAGGACAGAGTCCCCGCCGGCCAGTCCAGGTACACCCCCACCCGACTGGATCGCCATCCAAAGGAAGACACGTACGTCTTCTCGCCGTTGTGCTGGACACAGTGACCATCACTAGAGCAAACCAGACTCCAGGACTTATCCGTGTGGCCCAGCCTGAAGTCGTCCGTCTTCTCTTTCGTGTATCTGACTCCAACCGCGAGAGCTCCAGACACTCTGACCTCCCAGTAGCAGCGTCCACGAAGACCCTGTTCACAAAGCACCTGTGGAGAACGGCTGGAGTTCCCCAGATGATGGGGACGGGTCTGCTCGCCTTCCACCCACGTCACCCTTCTGTTCCCTTCAGACAGAAGCAGCTTCTTTGGGGCGGAACTGGGGTCCAAAGTGATGTCACATCCATCTGAAGGTAGGAGACACTTCGTTACAGAAGCTGAACCACATGTTCGTCACGTCTATTACCACTTTAAGATGTTGGTTTTTAGCTTGAATGTTCCATCAGTAACTGGAGATGCTCACATTTCTGGAATCCTGGTTTCATCCTGTGGCTCCCACCATGTTCAAGGCTGTGGAGGAGACAGAACGTTAGAATTACAGGACAGGAGGAAAAGCCCAGTAATAGACCCAGTACTAAATATAAACTTCTGCAGACGTAGACACTGTCTGTCTATCGGTTTATCTTCGTAGCAGCTTAGCGTCACTGCGGATTCATAGCATCAGTTCAGTAACACGCGTCTCAGTCTTAGTTACCTCAGAATGCTGAGCGTGTTCTGTGGATCATTCTTCAGCTCCGTCAGCAGCGTCTCTCCTGCGTGTCCTGGATCGTTGTAGCTCAGGTCCAGCGCCTTCATGTGTGAGGGGTTGGACTTCAGAGCTGAGGCCAGATGCCTACAGCCCAACTCTGCGACCTGGCAGCCTGACAACCTGGAAACCAAATCATTACCCCCTTTAACCTTGTCTTGGAAATGGTTCTGACCCGTTCCAGACTGTGCACATCTGTCTAAATACCTGAGCGTCTCCAGTCTGCAGCGCTGGTCCGACAGTCCAGAGCACAGCAGTCCTACTCCTGAATCTTTCAGATCATTGTTGCTGAGGTCCAAGTCTCTCAGAGCCGAGTGGGAGAACTTGAGAAAGTGGGCCAGGTGCTCGACCCAGTCTGGGGTCACTCTGCAGCCTGCTAGTCTACGGGGGGATGTTGAAGGTACAGGGTGATGAGAGAGAGCCACAGATATGAAGACAGAACCATGGATGAAGATGGTTGAAACTATTATGAGACACAAGGAGAGATTCTTAGAACTCACTCCTGCTGATTCAGGATCAGTGTTTGGGATACTGTTCTGTAAAGAGTTCACAACTATTGAACCAACAGGACTTCAAACAACTTCAAACATCAAACGAGTGCATGAGGCGACGTTTACGTCTCAACCCTAAATGAATTGTGTGATATATATTTTCCCGTATAAAATACACCTACGTGGCCTTTCTGCTGATCTTCACGGCTGGGATCAGCCTCCTCCTGCCTTCCTCTGACGTGTTGTAGCTCTTCAGGTCCAACACCTCCAGGTCGTCCTTGGACACCTGCAGCATGTAGGCCAGTGCAGAGCAGTGCAGTGGAGACAGCTCCGTCGCTGAACGATCGCTCAGCGTCAGATATTCCTGAATCTCGTCTTTGATTTTATGGTCTCTCATCTCAACCATGGCCTGGAACAGGCTGACGCAGCTGTCTGGAGAGACCGTCTTTCTCCTGATAGATCTGAGGTAAGTCAGGATTTTCTTGTCTGCGTCGTGTCCTGGCGCCGGTGCCGTCAGCAGACCCTGAAGGACTCTTCGGTTCTGTTCAACCAGGAGACCGAGCAGGAAACGCAGAAAGAAGTCCAGGAGGCCGTTCTGCTTCTCCAGCACCTTGTCAACAGTCTTCTTGAGAAGATCCAGTAGATCAAGTTTGACGTCCTTCAGGTAGAGGAAGCTGTGGATCTCTGCTGTTGTCTCTGCTTTGTTCCTGTCCAACAAACAGTCATAGACGTAGAGAGCAGCAAAGAACTCCTGTATGGTCAGATGCACGAAGAAGAAAACCTTCCTCTGGGACGACAGGTCTTCCTCCCTGAGCACCGCGTTATAAAATCCAGAGTAGACGGATGCTTCTCTCACATCGATGCCACACTCCTCCAGGTCGTCCTCGTAGAAGATCAGGTTGTTCTTCTGCAGATGAACAAATGCAAGTTTGCCGAGTCTCAGCAGAAATTCTCGGTGTCTCTCCAGCAGCTTCTCGTCGTTTTCCTCTGGCTCGTCGTCGTATTTTCTGCTTCTGCGTCTTGTCTGGGCAAACAGGAAATGTGCCATCATCTCTGTCAGGGTTTGGGGGATTTTGCCTTTGTCGTCTGTGAAGACGTCCTCAAAGAACACAGCGGAAATCCAGCAGAAGATGGGGATCTGGCACATGATGTTCAGACTCAGCGAGGACTGAACATGTGAAACGATCCTCTCAGCGACGCTGGAGTCGTGATGGAAGCGTCTTCTGAAGTATTCCTCCTTCTGAGGGTCACTGAACCCTCTGATCTCCGTCACCGCGTCAATGTACTTTGCTGGAATCTGACCGGACGCTGCAGGACGAGACGTGATCCACAGCTTGGCGCTGGGCAGAAGGTGGCCCTGGATCAGGTTCACTAGGAGGTGGCCCAGAGGAGCAACTGCGCTGACGGAGCTCAGCACCTCAGCGTTGGCAAAGTCCAGCTGAAGTCTGCTTTCATCCAGACCGTCCAGAATCACCATCACCTTACTCTGGACGTAAGTCTCTGGAGCTTTCAGATCACTCAGCGCCGGGTGGAAGTCAGTCAGGAGCCTGTGCAGGCTTTTCTCTCCTTTACTCAAATTCAACTCCCGAAAAGCAAGACAGAAAAGAAAATCCACATCCTGGTTTGTCTGCTCCTCAGCCCAGTCCAGGACGAACTTCTGCACAGCAAAGGATTTGCCAATGCCTGCGACGCCCTCGGTCAGGGCTGTTCTGGTCGGGTTCTCTAGGCCAGCGGGCGATTTGAAGATGTCGCTGAGGTCGACTGAGCCTTCACACGATGATCTGCGTCTCAGCTTTCGTTCCATATGCTCTTCATGTGGCCCCTCGCGTTCTTGAGTTGTGATGAACAGAGCGGTGTAAACGCTGTTCAGGGAGCTTTCCTGGTCCCCGTTGCCTTCACGTGTCCAAGCAAATTTCTTTTGCATTGCTTGTTTGAGATTTTTCTTTGTTTTCAGAAGGATGATGTTTCCTGTAGACGAAGGCGGGATTTGGTTGAAGGTAACTGATGATATTACTAAATTTAAGCGTTTAATCCTAATAACTGTAGCTGAACGTACGTGAGTCCTTGTGATGCTGTGACGTTGCTCCACACTCAGGACAGGGCTGATTTACTGCTGACTCAGACTGGTCCCAGTCTACGCTGGCACACAGTTTGCATGACTCCCTCACTGAGCAAGTCTCTCCACTCTCCTGACTGTCGTGGTTTTAAGAGGCGAGAGCAGAGAGTTGAAGTTACACACGAATGTTGTCCTGCTCATGTCTGATATAAGATCAAACTGTCAGCAGGACAGATCAGCTCTTTGCCTCATCTTTATGAATCCATGCATGTTAATGACACAGGCTGCAGTTTAACATTTTCCTGCTGAAACAGGACATTTCAGCATCGTATCTCTCACCACTATTGTGCCAGCTGTCATTAGATAAAGCAGCTTTAGATCTAGCAGATGAAAAGCTGAGGCACAGGTTTCCAAAACAGGGTTGTGTTTCCTTTAATGTGGCCACGGAGCATTTTCCACTTTTCTCCCATTTTAAGCAGATCAGAATAGAAACGTGCTTGTTCTCACCGTTTTGCCTCCTCTGCTCCAAAGCTGATCGGCATGAACTTGGATCTGTCGCTCTTCATGGAGACACAGCTGAAATCTGTGGACTCTGCTTCTGAACTATGAGAAGAAATGTTTTCATGGTCTTTAATTTCATTGACAGAAATCTTCTGCCAGGTGTAGTAAGTGGACACACACGTCCTGATGCCACAGAGCAGAACGTGCTGTAGATCACAGCATCGCTCTGTAACCTAAACCAGCAAAACCAAGGAGCTGGTGATTGACTTCCGGCGGAAACCAGCACCACCACCGCCGGTTTGCATAAGGGGTTCTGGGATCGAGATGGTGGACACTTACAAATATCTGGGTGTCCACCTCAACAGAAACCTGGACTGGACTGACAACTCTGATGCCCTGTACAGGAGGGGCCAGAGTCGCCTCCACCTGCTGAGGCGACTGAGGTCCTTTGGGGTGAGCAGGGCTCTACTACGGACTGTTTACGACACGGTGGTGGCATCAGTCCTCTACGGCGTTGTGTGACAGAGACAGAAAGAGACTGAACAAACTGGTGAAGAAAGCTGGCTCTGTCCTGGGCTGCCCACTGGAGTCCATCGAGGTGGTGGCCAACAGAAGGACGCGGGCGAAACTGTCGTCCATCTTGGCCAACCCCTCCCACCCCCTGCACCAAACCGTGGAGGACCAACGCAGCTCACACAGCGGAGACTGCTGCACCTGAAGTGTAGGACTGAGCTACCGGAGGTCCTTCATACCCACGACAACAAAACTCCACAACACACCAACATGACTAAAGCATGTTTATAGTGTGATGTGTGCCGTGCGGTGAACATGTTGCATATAGGTTATTTTATTTTATTTTTATTTTCCTTTTGGAACTTCTTCGCACTTTATGTACATACATGTACATACTGTCAAACAAATTTTACTCTTTTTCTTTTTGTAATTATTGTAATCCTTTTATTCTGTCTGTAATTATGCTGCTGCTGGGTCACCAGAATTTCCCCATTGCGGGATAAATAAAGTCCTGTCTATCTATCTATCTATCTATCTATCTAAACTCAGCAGGTTTCATCATGCTCTGAATGGTCATCGCTACTAGAACCCGTTCGTCTGAGGTTGACTGGCAGTGAGTCGGATCTGAGCCACAGCTGGGACCTGTGGCCTCGGTTCACTTCTCTGTGTACATTTGCTCTGCGCTTTGCTCATAACATCACTGATGAGTGTTGAGCTAAACGTCACCTGGTTGATGGTTTGCTGGAGCTGAAGGGCTTCTCCGTCTTCCTCTTTTTCTTCTGTTGATCCATTTTTGTTGCTAAAACACATCAGGTCGTAAAAGAAAATCAATTAACTAATAACAATAATAATTAATACATACAAACATTTTCCTTGCGTTTGCAGTAGTTTAATGTGTCTGAGTTGTTTACTGTAAACGAGGCAACCGTTAGAAAAACCGTTAGTAGAAGTGATGACAGTGGAGCAGAACCCACAGCCTCCACCTGCAGGACGAGACACGTCACTGAGCTGCGTGAACTCATTTGGTCCAGAGATGAAAACTGATGGTAAACGGGTCAAATGTTCACGACTCTCTGGTTATTTTATTAGATAAACAGAAGAAAGTCTTTGTCTCTGCGTTGACGCTACAGAGTTTCCCCACGACTGGAACGAAGAACGTAGTTAACGTCAGTCTGGTTTGATCCAGATCCATTATTTGCATATTAAAAAAATCGACTCCACGTGTTTCAGAGTTTAACTCTGAACAAAGACTCCGTCAGTTAACACGTTCTACACAATGAAACAATCACCGAGTTTCTGTTCAAGAGGAAAACGAAGAGAAAACTTAGAGAAACTGACTTTAATTTGCTGACACGTGTTTTGTTTTAAATCTATATTTTTGATGTAGATTTTTTTCAGGGCAGCACGGTGGTGTGGTGGTTAGCGCTGTCGCCTCACAGCAAGAAGGTCCCGGGTTCGATTCCCGGAGGCGACCGGGGCCTTTCTGTGTGGAGTTTGCATGTTCTCCCCGTGTCTGCGTGGGTTTTCTCCGGGGTCTCCGGTTTCCTCCCACAGCCCAAAGACATGCAGTTAGGTCAATTGGTTGGATGCGTAAATTGCCCATAGGTGTGAGTGTGTGTATGACTGTGATTGTGTGTCTATATATGTGGCCCTGCGATGGACTGGCGATCTGTCCAGGGTGTACCCTGCCTCTCGCCCAAAGCCAGCTGGGATAGGCTCCAGCACGCCCGCGACCCCTTCGGGGAAAAGCGGAAGAAGATGGATGGATGGATGGATGGATTTTTTTCACTCATCAGTTCAGTGTTTCGTTATTATCGAATTTAAACGACTTACTGTTTATCAGATCGTGTCTCAGTCCTTCTTCCTTCTAACGTTGTATTAAATGTGTCTGGTTGCAGTTTGATCCAGTTCACTACAGTTTCCTCATTTTCCTTCCTGACGGTTGGACGTTAAAAAACGGTTTGAATCCGGTTCCAGTTGATTCTAGGATCGTGTAGTTTGAGGGGAGGAGTGTAACCTTAAACCTATTGTGTGTGTACAGTACACAAAGTAACGCAGTGAGCTGAGTTTTGTATTTTGAAACATCTGAGTCTGGGGTTAAAATCTCCTGAAAACTTAAAGGAAACATTTTCCTACATTGTAACTGAGACGTGTTTGTTCATTTCTCTTTTCTCTGTGATGGTGACATCAGACATGACGGTGATAGTTTCCTGTGGTCATTTCATCTGTCGTAGCTAAACCTCGTGTAGATCTTATTCCAGCCTGAAGCGCAGAGACGCAGATCCTCAGCTAACGTCACCTCTGGGACAATCAGCAGGACGAGTCACATCCATCCCACAAACAATAAGGAGCAGGAAACAATCCCGAACCTGTCAGTCTGTCGCTTCAGCCAGTTTGTGAAAGTACCTTAGTTAGATTCAGTGTTTAAATGGTTCCTGACTGAACTGTTGTCTATAATCTGACACATGAAACCAGGATCAAAGCTCAGGCTCTGAGTTACAGACTCTTCACAAATGGACCAGTGGGCTGAGTCGTACTGACCCACTTCTCTGGGTCCAACTACGGGCTACGTCTGACACCTACTTTAATTCATGATGGGTCAAAACCAAATAAAGACAGTAATTTGATTAACCTTCATTTCTTCTTTTATCAGCTCATCTCTGACGTCACATTCATCTGATAAATGTCTTTGTGCAGGAACTTGAAGCTGTCGCTTCACTGTGTCTGTTTAATCCACTAGGTGGCGCTGAAGCAGCGCTGTCATGTCTGTTCTTTGGCTCCATGTCCAGGGAGGGAGGTGGAGGAAACGCTCCAGAGTTTGTCATCAAGGTTTGTCAGTGAGCTGCAGTAGTTGAAGCTACAGAGTCTCATCATGACAAGACGAGGTTCACACACGGAGCCAACGTTTAAAGCTCAGACACCAGCTACACAACATCAACACAACCAACGTTAGAGTCACGTCAGTTACTACAAACCCTACATTCAACACATGGAGCTTGAAAACAATTGGTCAAGAATATACATAGTATAAAGTAGAACATTATTTGATAAAGTATTTGATAAAATTATTTGATAAAGTGATAACAGTTCACATTTAACATCTGTCTAATAAGAGACAGTTTAACAACATCACTTAAAATAATGGACATTATTCACACATTTTCCTCCACAAAGTCAAACCTATGGTCACTAACTGAAGAACAGGGAACACGTCTGAGTCAGGAAGGAGAATAATAAATATGATGAGTAGCCCCAACTCAGAGGCTGTTGGTCCATGAAGCTCAGAGGTGAAAACTCAAACTGGTTGACGAAGCTATGACTTGATCCAGTGACTGAAGCCTTAATGATGATCCTTTCAAACTGAGTCCTGGTCCTTCGTCTCTCTCTCTCAAAGCAGCTATAGACAGCCAGCAGAGCTACTGTAACTACTGCTACCAGGCCCAGCATCAGTATCAGCATCAGTATCAGTATCAGCATCAGCATCAGTCCACTGTAGAGTCTGGTTCCTTGTTGTGGATCCTCTGGTTGTCGTCTCACATCTGGTCTCTGAGTTTCAGGCTGATCAGCAGCTGCTGGAAAACACATTAAAATCCCTGTTGATGTTTAATGTATAGAATCTAAATGTGGATGATCTGAGCTTTAACTCAGTGATGTTTGGACCAACTCACTACATTAATGAACAGCTGCTAAATTCATCTGTATTTCAGATGCTCAGCAGCTACAGTAACATTAAACCAACTCACCAGTGACGTTGAGTCGACATCTGCCAACGTTCCAACCATCAGATGTTCTGATGCTACACTCATACCGTCCAGAGTCATCAGTCCTGAGTCTGGACAGTTGGAGTCTGAGTCGTCCTTCTCTGAGGACGTCTTTGTCAAACTGGACTCGTCCTGAAAACTGTTGATCCTGAGACTCTGAGGCCTCAACACCTTCATGGAGATGAAACAGGACTGAGTCTCTGAGATCAGTTACCAGGTCACAGTAGACGTAGACTGAGGTGATGGACGTGTCAGGTTTGGGTGTGAAGGTCCACTCCAGTGTGATGCTGTGGTTCTGCTCTTCCTGATAGTAGGTCTGGGCCACGTTCACCACTAATGATGCTGTGGAGCAGAAACACAACTTCAACATGTGAATATTTAAACTTGCGTGATGTGATGCTCAGATGTTTAAAGCTAAAAGTCTGGAATTCATTGTGACTGTAGATTGTAAACGAACCACAGACACATGAGGTGAGTCTGAAGAGCAGCTGGATCCTGAAGATCATCTTCTCCCTGTGAGACGAGACAAAGTAGAAGAAACTGTGAATGAGAGAAAAGTTTCATTAAATCAACAGAAGCGGAGATAAATACCAGCAAACCTGCCGAGGAGAAGAGACATTTGTCTGAGGGAGGAACAGGGATTTTCACCTTCTTAGCTAAACCCACATTTAAGAGACACTGTTGGCAAAAAAAGGACACAGAGCATCCATCCACTCGTTGTCTCACACAACCGAGTTAGAATAACTTACAGTCTCGCAGATGAGGACTCACTTTTCCTGGGTTTTTTATTATTCTATGATTATGTGGTTTAACGTTGCCTGCACTGATCAGCATGGTTCCTTTGGACAAAGGACAAATTAACTTCTGTGCTTCCACAAACAGCTGTAATGTAAACGTTAGAGTAGGTTTTACTTGAACTGGTTGGATATGTTGTGTGTTTCTACAGGGATGAACAGTTGGTATAAAACATATTTTTCATTTGTTATATTGTAGGATGTGTGTGTGACAATGTGTTAATGATGTTTCTCTCTCTCAACAACGAGTTGAAACAGTCAGAGACTAATCAAGCCTGTGTGGATCGGACTGACTGACAGACAGACAGAGGCCAGTGGACATGTGAGGACAGGACGTCCGTCTTTTCCTTCTACACATGTCAGCAGCTGCAGTAGCGATTCACACGATGATCTCCTGCTCAGCTTGCATTTCATATGCTCAGATCATTGTTGCTGAGGTCCAAGTCTCTCAGAGCTGAAGTCTGCTTTCATCCAGACCGTCCAGAATCACCATCACCTTACTCTGGACGTAAGTCTCTGGAGCTTTCAGATCACTCAGCGCCGGGTGGAAGTCAGTCAGGAGCCTGTGCAGGCTTTTCTCTCCTCGACTCAAATTCAACTCCCGAAAAGCAAGACAGAAAAGAAAATCCACATCCTGGTTTGTCTGCTCCTCAGCCCAGTCCAGGACGAACTTCTGCACAGCAAAGGATTTGCCAATGCCTGCGACGCCCTCGGTCAGGGCTGTTCTGGTCGGGTTCTCTAGGCCAGAGGACGATTTGAAGATGTCGCTGAGGTCGACTGAGCCTTCACGCGATGATCTGCGTCTCAGCTTTCGTTCCATATGCTCTTCATGTGGCCCCTCGCGTTCTTGAGTTGTGATGAACAGAGCGGTGTAAACGCTGTTCAGGGAGCTTTCCTGGTCCCCGTTGCCTTCACGTGTCCAAGCAAATTTCTTTTGAATTGCTTGTTTGAGATTTTTCAGAAGGATGATGTCTCCTGTGGAGGAAAGCTATATATGATCGGTGGCCTGACTTCCGGTGCGGAGCTCTTATTGTGAAGGGCCCGTTTCCGGGTCAGCCCGCCGCCAGCTTCTCATCATCCTGACTGGATTTTGAACTTTTGAAATTGTCTGAACTTTCTCATAGTCTGGCCTCCATCGGCTCCTTCGTCTGTGAGTGATTCTGGAACCTCGCTCCGTGTTTTGCTACATCTTGTGCTAACTGCTCCGTGATGCTCTGAGTGGAGAGACTCGTTGTTGCTCCTGCCTCGTAACCGGACCCTCGCTGTCATTTTCCCCGGGTTCGAGCTCGATCTGTCGGACTGTGTTTCTCTGTTGCTCAGGCTGCTCAGACATGTCTGTCTCGCTTTGTTGATGCTTATTGCTTAGCTTATTGGATCTTTGGTTTTCGTTGTTTGGTTTGTTCGCTCCGTGTTTGGATCAAACGGTCACAGTTCAGCTCTTTGCCTCATCTTTATGAATCCATGCATGTTAACGACACAGGCTGCAGTTTAACATTTTCCTGCTGAAACAGGACGTTTCAGCATCTCATCTCTCACCACTATTGTGCCAGCTGTCGTTAGTTAAAGCAGCTTTAGATCTAGCAGATGAAAAGCTGGAGCGTCCCTGAGGCTACGGAGCATTTTCCACTTTGCTGCCATTTTAAGCAGATCAGAATAGAAACGTGCTTGTTCTCACCGTTTTTCCTCCTCTGCTCCAAAGCTGATCGGCATGAACTTGGATCTGTCGCTCTTCATGGAGACACAGCTGAAATCTGTGGACTCTGCTTCTGAACTATGAGGAGAAATGTTTCCATGCTCTTTAATTTCATTGACAGAAATCTTCTGCCAGGTGTAGTAAGTGGACACACACGTCCTGAGGCCACAGAGCAGAACGTGCTGTAGATCACAGCATCGCTCTGTAACCTAAACTCAGCAGGTTTCATCGTGCTCTGAATGGTCATCGCTACTAGAACCCGTTCGTCTGAGGTTGACTGGCAGTGAGTCGGATCTGAGCCACAGCTGGGACCTGTGGCCTCGGTTCACTCGTCTCTGTGTACATTTGCTCTGCGCTTTGCTCATAACATCACTGATGAGTGTTGAGCTAAACGTCACCTGGTTGATGGTTTACTGGAGCTGAAGGGCTTCTCCGTCTTCCTCTTTTTCTTCTGTTGATCCATTTTTGTTGCTAAAACACATCAGGTCGTAATAGAAAATCAATTAACTAATAATAATAATAATTAATACATACAAACATTTTCTTTGCGTTTGCAGTAGTTTAATGTGTCTGAGTTGTTTACTGTAAACATGAAAGACAACCGTTAGAAAAACCGTTAGTAGAAGTGATAACAGTGGAAACGCCCCTAGAACAAAGAGCAGAACCCACAGCCTCCACCTGCAGGACGAGACACGTCACTGAGCTGCGTGAAGATAAGACATAAGATAAGATAGATCTTTATTTATCCCGCAGTGGGGAAATTCTGGTGGCCCAGCAGCAGCAGAGAACAGTTGGAAACTTCTGCAGGTGAGGAACATGTCGCTGATGTCTCAAGATGACAAACGAAAGAAAACACTGATATTCAACATGTGACATTAACCTGCAGTTTGTGACCAACACAGTGAAGATGTGAACGAACCAGAGAAAAATTAGATGAGCAGCAGGATCCGTTTCAGACAAACTCAGAAAACTGTAGTAATTTAATCCTGTCACCAGGCGGCGCTTGCACATACACATGAACAGGTAAACACAGAAACTCACACAACGTTCAGCAGATAAAACTAATTAAGCCTTGATGGCTGCTTGGACATTTAGATGCTGCTGAGCTCTGTCCCTGGAAATTGTTGTAATTATCCTCATATTAATAAATGTCTTGGTCTTTATTATTTCTACGTGCCATTAGTTTATATTATGATTTAGTCAGGTTGTAGTAGTGAAGTAGCACAAAGCAGCGTCGCTCCAGACTGTGCTACTGGACACATTCAGCAGGAAGCAGCAGGCCTGAAGGTCACGTAGAGGTCAGCGTAAAGTACAACGATAACGATTGTAGTTAGTGCAGTTTCCATCACAGTCATGCTCCTAATCTGAGGCCAGAGGTCACATGACTTCCCCAAAAAAGCTCAATCTGCTGAGATAAAAGAGAGAAGGAGGCTGCAGCGTTTCCGTCGGACGCCAGTCGATCGAGCATGTTGGGGAAGCGTGAAGACGGAGAATCGCCTGCTACGAAGCCTGGTGAGACAAACCTGAGAAACAATGACCTGATGAAGCGCGTTGGTTTGCTGCTCATACGTTGTTGGCCTGTGTTTCCCAGAGAGGAGCCTGAAGCGGCTCTTCGTTCTGAGCTTCGGACTCCTGTGTGTCCTTCAAGTGTCTCTCAACGTTTCCCTGCGTCTGATTCTCTGTGAGTCATTTACGATCACGTCTCGACCTTTTATTAAGAGCAGAAAGCCGAACAGTTTATCTGTGCCAGTCAAATCGGCTTATTGTGCTTCAGTAACTGCTTCAGGCCTGTGACCGTAGTGTTTAATGTGCTTTGATGGTTCTTTAGGTTCACTTTAGTGTCCAGTCCAGTTAATACTGATGATGGCTGTGATGTAAACATCATTTGTTCGATGAAAGTAATCATTTTATTTCCCGTTTGCTGTGTATGTGCCACACTCAGACTCTCAGCTTCAGACCAGTTACAACAGCCTGGCTGACGAGCACCAGCGGTTACGAAGCGAATGCAGCAACATGATGAACGAACAGCAGCAGCTGCAAAACGTGGTCGATAACATGACCAACATGGCAGACGATGTGCTGACGAAGCTCCGAGGTGACAAATGAGTTTTATTCTTTGTAGCTTATCAAAGTGAATGTTGAGTCTCACTGGGACGTCGAGTTTACGTCCGTGCAGCAGCTGTAGTGAAGGAGACTTTTGCTTAGACCCGTTGAAAATAAAGTCTCTGACGTGAATGTTGTTCACTGACGCGGCTCGTGTCCGTTTGTTTCCTGGGCCAAACACAGAGACCAAGCTGCAGATGGAGAGGTCAAAGGTCAACATCTCGGTGGAACACATGCTCAGAGAGGATGATGATGATCGTCAAGGTAACAGCCTATTTAATACGTTGCTAGTTTTGTTGTGATTGTCTACTTTCTGTGAAAAGGAGGCTTGATTGACGTGATGCGGCTTTTAATCGCTCCAAGCTTCTGATTGGTTCATCTCTGAGTAAATGCCCATTAGTGAATTTGTGTGTATTTGCCAAACACAGAGTTGGAAGATTCCTTAGAAGGTTGCGACAACTTGACGCAAGAACATGATCTGCTCCAAACCCAACCTGTGAACTTAACCAACGGTGATGATTTGTTTTTCATTCTTTCTAACTCACCTGTCGTTCGCTGAGGCTTTGGCTGCACTGACGCAGTTTCCTTCACCTCTAAGTTTAGATCTTTGAACATTTTCAGATTCTCCACATTTTGCACGAACCTGTCGTGTTTTCCTGGTTGTTTGTGTTTGCAACACGCTTCCTTAGAGCTTGTGCTGTGTCTCACGTATGTAATGGCTCTTTTGTTGAAACGGTTCCAGGCTGCATCTACTTCAACGGCAGCTACTACTTCACCTGTTCAAAGAAACTAACCTGGCCACATAGCAGGTTGTTCTGCCTGCAGAGAAAGGCAGAGCTGATCACGATCAGCAGCGCCAGAGAGCAGGTGTGTGTCCGTGTGTGGAGACGCCGTCAAACTGGGGACGTTGTGTTCACATTGTGTTAATGATGTTTCTCTCAACTAGGAGTTTGCGAGCAGACTGCAGAAGCCTGCGTGGATCGGCCTGACTGACTGGGAGACAGAGGGCCAGTGGACGTGGGTGGACGGGACGCCGCTGACCACACAGTTCGTCTTTTACTTCTACGCACGTGAGCAGCTGCAGCGGCGGCTCGGTCCCTGTGGCTCTGTCACATGTGTCACGTTTGTTGCAGGTACTGGATGGAGTCTGAGCCAAACGACGACCCAGACGTGGATGAAGACTGTGCAGAAATAACAAACACAGACGAAACACGGAGCTGGAACGACGCCTCGTGCAGACAAGAAAAGTTCTGCATCTGTGAAATGCAGCAGACTTAATCTACGCTGGTTCCAAGCACAGGGAGCTTTAGTGTAAGTGAACACATCACAGCTTTTCATGGTTGAGACGTTCAGTGGCTGATTGACAGGATGCGGCTGTGACAGTAACTACATGTTATGCTCCAGGTGTCTTTTCTACTTGTCAGTGTTTTGTTAGTGTGATAACGCTTCCTCTAAATGTCCATGTGAATGTAGTTATGATGAAGCTAGATCCAGGGTCTCAGGTCAGTGGAGAAAGTTACTGTAGTTTATCTGTGTTGTGTTTGTGCAACGTTCACATTAAAGTCACGTCCTGTCACTGTGTGATCGCAGCAAGTAGAAATAAAAGCATGAATAACAACGTTCGGCCTGTTTCTACATTCATAACGGATTTGGTTTGTCAGAGCCTTCAAACGCTGAGTAACTGTTTCAATTAAAACCTGCTGAGGTATTAACATAACAGCAGCTGATCTGTTAAAGGCTTAAGCTCCGGGTTGATGACAGATGTGGATCAGCTGGGCAGGAGTGGAGGAGCAGGTGGGTGTGTTTGAGGGAACCATGAGGGAGATGAGTTCACAGCGTCGTGGTCACTGCCAGTTGCAACGAAGCGTAGACCAGCTGATCTGCAGCCTCACGTGACCACGACTCAGCCGAGCAGTGGAACCGTTTCCCGTCGCTGCTGTGACCCAGTGGCCTAAACATGCTGAGGCTCCAGCTTCAGGCCTTATCGTTCAACCGTTTCCTTTTCTAAGGTACTGGGGACGTTTTTATCACATCACACAGGAAGATAGATCCTCTGTCGTGTTTCCACAGAGCACACAATCGACTTACAGCTCAGTCAGAGTGAGGGTGAAAACTGAAGCGTGACCCCGTGACACCTGATGGAGCGATAACAGGCGAGGACACACTGTGCTTTATTTATTCTTTCATTATTGATTTAATTCAACACGAATCCACTACTATTAATCTCTTTAATTCTACTTTAACATGTTCTCAGTTCTTTCCCTAAAGTAAATATTACTGTGTAAATGTATTACGTGTAAAATTCAGCAGCTCTGATGATTGTTTGGGTTTAACGGTGAAATATTGTAGTTGTGGCTCTGCGTCAGATCTTTTAAATGATTATAATAAACCTTAATGCTTTGCTTCTAACCTTTAAAATCTACCAGCCCCTTGTTTCAGTTCAGTGAAAATCCATTCTGGAGCATTTTAAAACGTTTTTGACAACAAACTACGTAATAGTTGTGGCCACTAGAGGGCGACTGATGCAAGACGTTTATTATTACAGTAGGACGCAAACTGAAGGGAAACGGTTCATGTTCAAACGCTTTCATACCAGAACAAACGTTTATTATTAATGGATGAGAAAGCGAACATTAAATGATTCACAAAAATACAGTGATTCTGTCCCAAACGTATTGTCCAGGGTAAACTGGAGCCTTTAAGCAGTTGAAACAAGCTGCGACATTAATAACAGATCACACCTCATTATCAAACACGTCTCTAACAACACGCTGAGAGCAGCCAATCAGACTAAACCTCTGTCCTCACAGCATCTTCTCACAGTAAAACCAGTAAAACCTGGATCATTACTCTGTCAACGCTTCAGCTGAGTTTATTAATCTAGGACCAATTCACAACACAAAAAACCAGAACAAATCACCTGTAATTCAAATATTTAAATTTTAATAGCAACAGTGGAGAAGAAATCTCAGCTTGACATGACACCATCAGTTCTTGGTTTTTGCCTTTTAAGGCTTCAGTCAGTTTCTTGTCCCGTATGTTTGAACTACAGGAGAAGAGTCCTCTAAATAAAGCATACGTTTTTAAATACTTTGGTCATTTCATAAGAGGAAAAACTGTTTTGCAAAGCGCATGAGTCAGATCTGTTTTAAGCCGAAAAGGAAAAAGGCACAAAAACATTTTTATCTGATAAAATCAAATGCATCAAACTGTGGAACAGCTGAATCAGTCATCTTCTAGTGCTTCTTCTCCGTAGGGGTCGCTGTGCTGCTAAGTTTTACAACTACTTCATTCTGAGGAGGATGTGAATGTTTGTACTAATGTGTCTATTTAAACAGCAATGAAATATTTGACCTCCATTCACTAAGGCCAGACACCAGGAGGTTTCATCCTCTGGCTCCTAAAGATGATTGAATGATATCTGGTGGTCCATGCACCAGCTTGGGTGAAAAAAGGAGAAGCTGATGTAATATACAGTATGATTAGAACAAAATGTCTTCAGCGACGTATGGTTTAAAATGTAACTGTTTTACGTTTAACATTTTACAAAAATATACTACATACTGTATATATGTGTGTGAGTCCAGAGTATATAATTATAGTTATAGTTATAATACAGACATTTTTCCAGGCCCTGTAACGTGTGCGTATGCGTTAGTCTCTCTAGAAGCAAACCCTCGGCCTCGGCTGCTTGCATTACCAGAAGGAAAGTCGCGCTAGTGGCAGATCAGTACGTTGGAGTGAGAGTGAAGCTCAACCGCAGCGTAGAGCGGCTCAGTGAATGTTGCCGTGAAGGTGTGGAGGCGGGTGCGACTGTCAGCGGACACTCGGTAGAAGGACAGAGTCCCGGCCGGCCAGTCCAGGTACACGCCCACCCGACTGGATCGCGAGCAGTGGGACACGACGCTGACCTTCCTTTCACCGTGCAGAGCAAAACAACCTTCACTAGAGGAAGTGAAACTCCAAGACGCGTCGTTGTGGCCCAGCTTGCAGTCGTTCCCACCTCCTTTCCTTCCGATGGTTCTGTACGTCAACCCGATGCTGAAAGGCTCCAACACTTCCAGCTCAAAGTAGCAGCGTCCGTCCAGACCCTGCTGACTCAGCACCTGCTGGCACTGGTCGAATCTGTCTGCGTGACGAGGACACGGCTGCTGCTCCGGCGCCCAGCTCACCTTTCTGCTGTCTTCAGAGAGAAGCAGGTTCTCGTGGGCTGTGTTGGGGTCAAAGGTGAGCTCACAAGCATCTGGAAGGAAACATTTAAATTCAAGTAGCATGTTCATGTGAATGTAGTATAATCTGATATTATGGTGTCAGTTCGCTGTGTCTTTATTCGCTTACATTTCTTGAATCCTGATCTCATGCGATGACTTCCACCGTGATCAACACTGAAAACGAGGGTTAGACGTCACGTTACCAAAGGTCTGAATCCGTCTCCACCTGCTGTTAGCTTTGTACCTGACGACACTTTACTGGTACGTTGCTGTTTACTATCCGTGGTTAACCAGGATTTCTTAGCTCGGAAAACACGACTTCTTCACTGTGCTCAACTCGCTTTTCAAGGATGGATTCAACAGAGCTGGGATCATAATAACTTGAGTCTGGGTAATTACTTGACTTTGCTGAGTCTGTATTGTGGATCGTCCCTCAGCTTAGACAGCAGCTTCTCTCCGGAGGCTCCTGGGTGGTTGTAGCTCAGGTCCAGCTCCACCAGATGGGAAGGGTTGGACTTGAGAGCCAAAGCCAGATGATCACAGCCTTTCTCTGTGACCTGACAGCCCGACAACCTGAACACAGTGATGGTTATGCACCGATTCCAGCACAAGGACACTTAACCTCTCGTATAAACGTTTACCTCAGTGTGTGAAGTCTGCAGCATTGATGTGCGAGTCCTCCACAGAGCAGATCAACCCCTGAATCCTGCAGGTCGTTGTTGCTCAGGTCCAGATCTCTTATACGTGAGTAGGGAAGCTTGAGAGTGAGGACCAGGTGTTCGATCCATTCTCCAGTCACTTTGCAGTCTGATAAACTAGAGGTGGAGGGAAACAGGACGTTTATCTACCAACGGCTGTTCTAACACTGAAAACACTCTAATACACCTACGTGGCCTTTCTGCTGATCTTCACGGCTGGGATCAGCCTCCTCCTGCCTTCCTCTGACGTGTTGTAGCTCTTCAGGTCCAACACCTCCAGGTCCTTGGACACCTGCAGCATGTAGGCCAGTGCAGAGCAGTGCAGTGGAGACAGCTCCGTCGCTGAACGATCGCTCAGCGTCAGATATTCCTGAATCTCGTCTTTGATTTTATGGTCTCTCATCTCAACCATGGCCTGGAACAGGCTGACGCAGCTGTCTGGAGAGACCGTCTTTCTCCTGATAGATCTGAGGTAAGTCAGGATTTTCTTGTCTGCGTCGTGTCCTGGCGCCGGTGCCGTCAGCAGACCCTGAAGGACTCTTCGGTTCTGTTCAACCAGGAGACCGAGCAGGAAACGCAGAAAGAAGTGCAGGAGGCCGTTCTGCTTCTCCAGCACCTTGTCAACAGTCCTCTTGAGAAGATCCAGTAAATCAAGTTTGACGTCCTTCAGGTGGAGGAAGCTGTGGATCTCTGCTGTTGTCTCTGCTTTGTTGCTGTCCAACAGACAGTCATAGACGTAGAGAGCAGCAAAGAACTCCTGTATGGTCAGATGCACGAAGAAGAAAACCTTCCTCTGGGACGACAGGTCTTCCTCCCTGAGCACCGCGTTATAAAATCCAGAGTAGACGGATGCTTCTCTCACATCGATGCCACACTCCTCCAGGTCGTCCTCGTAGAAGATCAGGTTGTTCTTCTGCAGATGAACAAATGCAAGTTTGCCGAGTCTCAGCAGAAATTCTCGGTGTCTCTCCAGCAGCTTCTCGTCGTTTTCCTCTGGCTCGTCGTCGTATTTTCTGCTTCTGCGTCTTGTCTGGGCAAACAGGAAATGTGCCATCATCTCTGTCAGGGTTTGGGGGATTTTGCCTTTGTCGTCTGTGAAGACGTCCTCAAAGAACACAGCGGAAATCCAGCAGAAGATGGGGATCTGGCACATGATGTTCAGACTCAGCGAGGACTGAACATGTGAAACGATTCTCTCAGCGACGCTGGAGTCGTGATGGAAGCGTCTTCTGAAGTATTCCTCCTTCTGAGGGTCACTGAACCCTCTGATCTCCGTCACCGCGTCAATGTACTTTGCTGGAATCTGACCGGACGCTGCAGGGCGAGACGTGATCCACAGCTTGGCGCTGGGCAGAAGGTGGCCCTGGATCAGGTTCACTAGGAGGTGGCCCAGAGGAGCAACGGCGCTGACGGAGCTCAGCACCTCAGCGTTGGAAAAGTCCAGCTGAAGTCTGCTTTCATCCAGACCGTCCAGAATCACCATCACCTTACTCTGGACGTAAGTCTCTGGAGCTTTCAGATCACTCAGCGCCGGGTGGAAGTCAGTCAGGAGCCTGTGCAGGCTTTTCTCTCCTTGACTCAAATTCAACTCCCGAAAAGCAAGACAGAAAAGAAAATCCACATCCTGGTTTGTCTGCTCTTCAGCCCAGTCCAGGACGAACTTCTGCACAGCAAAGGATTTGCCAATGCCTGCGACGCCCTCGGTCAGGGCTGTTCTGGTCGGGTTCTCTAGGCCAGAGGACGATTTGAAGATGTCGCTGAGTTTGACAGTTGTCTCATGAGATCGCTGCTTTCTAAGTGTCTGTTTAGAACGTGTGGACTCACGCTTTGCGTCTGGCTCTGCTCTCTCTCCTCTGGTGATGTAGAGGTTTGTGTAGATGCTGCTGAGAGGACTCGGTTGGTCGCCGTTACCTTCGGATACATAAGCAAACTTTCTTTTCATTTCTTCTTTGAGGTTTTTCTTTGCGTTGAAGCGATGTTCGTCACCTGCCAGGATGAAATGGAGACTATTATTTCCAGACTTAACCAAGTGCTTAAACACCGGTTTAACTAAATATATTCTAATGGCCTTTAATATCTGGAACTAAATGACTCAAAAGAGGCGTCAACCCACCTGCGTCTCCTTCGGTACGACTGGGTTTCTTCCCACACTGCTGGCACGACTGACCGGACCCAGATGTTTCTGAGCGATGCCCACAGCTGAGCGGCACCAGATCCTCCTCATGTTCACCCGCTGCACAGCTGGATGACTCCCCACTCAACTCTCTGTACAGAGAGAAAAGCCAAATCTCCTTCATCCTCAATGAAACGCTGATTAACGTCAACATCATCTGTAAAATTAATGAATAAATTACCTTTGTGTCTCTGTTTGAAACTGAATGGGCTCAAACATGGATTTGTCACTTTTCATAGAAACAAAGCTTGGAGCTGCAGACCCAGGAACACTACAGAGAGTATCCATAACGAATACACGTGTTATTTAATTGCATGTCTTAGTATGCCTCAATAATTTATTCTAAATTTTAGTATTACCCTTTTGACTTGTCTGCAAAACAAATTGGTTCAAACATGGATCTCTTACTCTTCATGGAGATCAAACTGGGGGACGTGGATTCATCTCGGTCCATCTGCGAACTACAACGAAGCAACTCACAATTACACATTCAATAACTTATTCAATATCTTCTGTAAAGTAAAGCCGGTCTTACCTGATCTGGGACTTACTGTCAGACCCCGTAGAGTCACATCGCTTCCTTTTCCTCGCAGCCATTTCTCAGCCAGACACTAGATGGTGAAAAAAAATATTTACTCAAATATGAACTACAGTTTAAATGTTGAATAAATAACTTTATTAGTTTGAGTAATTTTAGTGTTTTCTTTAAAGAAAACACACTTTTTCTCAGGCTGTAAAGACTTTTTCTTCAGTGTCGTCATTAAAGCTGCAGCGTCAAACTAAATGCTGTTTGCAAATTAAAACAAGCAATGAACCTAATTTTCATCACCTGCGCCCATAAGTCTGCTTGAACTGCAGACAAATATACTGGATTTATATTCAGTCTTTATTGGATATGGAAGGATAATATTTATTAATGGCTAATGGATCTGATTCAACAGACGTTAAAGTTGCTTTGTTCTCCCCTTCTAGTGTTTCCGTGTAGTTTAGTTTCACTTTCGGTTTCTGTCATGACGTCAGGCCACGCCCAGTTCTCTTCACTTCTCTGTTTTCTAAAGTGCGCAACAACAACAGACCAGGCTTCACCAACGCGACCTGCTCCACCGTGTTCGCTTCACGTTCACAGTAGATCCAAACGCGCCACATGGCGTCGTTACTGGCGGCGCCGACGCAGGCAACGACCTCGTTGCTGCTGCTGTTGTTACACCAAACCGCGGCCATTACGTTGTTATAACTACACAGCAACGCGCTAAGGAGACGCTCGACACAAAACCACCGAGCAAACAAACAGCTGCTGACTGCGAAGAGAGGGTCGTTAAGTTAATACTGACGCTGGTCCTGCTCCTCCAGGAGCCCGAGGCAGCAGAAGAGACTTGTCCGAGGGAAGGACGAGGGTTTCCGCCGTATCCAGAGCAGAACACGCCTCCACTGGCTTCACACGTGTCTAGAGTGAACCTTCTTCTTCTTCTTCTTTGAGTTTTATGGCGGGTGGCATCCAGTGATAAGGTGCATTACCGCTACCTACTATGCTGGAGTGTGGATCAGGATTGGAGGAAAAGAAAAAAAAAAAAAAACAACCTACACTCTACGTATTAGTCCTGTGTTTTTCAGAAAGTTCAGTAATGTTCTATGACTCCCTGATTGACTGAGTATGTGCTTTAAATCTAATACCTGTGTTCCCTGTGATCGCTCCATTGTCTCCCTCTCTGACCTATATGCTTGACAATGACATAACACGTGTTCTACTGACTCCTCTAATTCACAAAAATTACATAGACCCGTCTGGTGTTTCCCTATTCGATGCAGTGACTTATTCAGCTTTGTGTGCCCTAGTCTTAACCGTGATATTACCTTGTCCTCCTTTGTGTTTCCTACTGTTGCCCTCATTTTCCCCACTTCCTTCTGGATGTCATAGAGATGTCTGCCTGTTTTTCCCATGTCCCAGTTGTGTTGCCATTTACTGAAGATTTTACTTTTAATTATGGATTTTGCTTCTGCCTTGCTGAGAGGGATGTCCATGGAAAGGTCCTGTTTGCTTGTTTCCTTTGCCAGTGTATCTGCCTTTTCATTCCCTTCTATTCCTGTGTGGGCTGGTATCCACATAAAGGTAACTGGTATTTTTGTATTCTGAACAGAGTTTCATATATTTCATTGACTATATCCTGTCTGCTTTGGGATGAAAAGGTTTTAACAGATATTAAGGCTGAGCTGGAGTCTGAGCACATAATGACTTTAAATAGTTTGGTTTGTTCTTCCCACTGTGAAGCTGCTGTAATGGCCAACAATTCTACTGTGTACACGGCGAGATGGTCTGATGTTCTTTGGTTTACAGAGACTTGAAGAGCTGGAACGGTGAATGCATAACCTGTAGTTCCTGTGCTTGGATCCTTGGATCCCTAAAGTGAACCTGTCACCATGTGTAGTGAAGTCTGACGTTGATTTCTTTCCTAAAAGAAGCCACTCACTCGTTTCAACACCAGATTCATGGGCGTGTGATGAATTATGTTTGTTGTTTAACAGTTTTATTTTATGAAACCAAACGGTGTCCAGTTAATGTAAAGTCTAAATAATTTATGATCAGATGCCACATATTTAAAGGGTTTTTAACATATGTTGGTGTGAATGTTTTGATAAATGCAATAAAAGTCCTTTTATTAAATAAAAATTTTCATATTCGACTCCTTTTCCTCTTATTTTGTGCTTCATGTCAAACTACCAGAGTAATATAATATTAAAATATGCTGATATTTATCAACGTAGCCCCAGAAATCTATGACTTGTGTCTATAAGGCTGAAAGCAGGGAAAGTGTTTACATCAGAGCAAATTTTACTTGAGGTACAATTCTAGTGTCGAGCAAAATTGTTGTTGCTGTCAAAGACTTTGAATGTGGAGATCTTTTTGTTTGTTTGTTGTTTGTTTTGTTTTGTTTTTGTTTGTTGAAGGTGGAGATCCTACGAACGTGAACGGCTGTCGTCGCGTCTAAAAGGACCCGTTCTAGCTCATTTATCACTAAGCTTTCTGCAGAAAGCTGCTTTAGCATACGGCCATTAATTATAACAACATTATAGACAGAACTGTTCTAGTTAATGCCTCATGCTTTTGTTCTGTGGTTTCTCTCAGCTCTGAATAACAGAACAAACCCGACACAGGTGATCAGCAGGTGGAGGCTCCCTAGAACAGAGGCTACAGGTCGAAACTGGTTATAGACAGAAATAAACACTGAGCCAACAACAGAACATACGGATGTTGAAAGACCAGGACGCACAACTTCATGTTGGTCTTTTTTACTGGTTGTGTGTTAGAATGAGGTAAAACATTTGAATATGTCACTTGCAGGGGTGGAGAGCAGAGGAGTGGCCAACTGGAAGAATGTGGGTGAACATGTAAAGTAAATCCAATCAGACGTTTACAGCCGCGGTTCAGTTCGTCTGCATAACCTGCAGAGCTGTTCTGCACCACAGCGCGCGCTGCCATTCACCATGAACACGTCCAGGACAGGTGAGTTTCCTTCAGGGTGCGATGGCTCTGCCAGAGCATTAGCTGAGTGGGTGAAGCCTCCAGGGTTTTATTAACAAACGTGACTGTTACAGTACCTGAGTATTCGTCTACTCTGCTTGTAGTTACTCAGCGTTTGCTATTTGCAGTCCTCCCGTATTTCATTCCTGGGTTGTGCTTGTCAGGTGAGGTGAGAAGTGACACTGCTGCAGAGGAAAACAACCAGTTGAGCAGGTAAATTTAAGGCACACACTCAACGTCTCAGACCAAACATTCAAACTCACAACTGGACAAGTTTTAATGTTAAGTATCAGATGCAGAAACTGTTTAATTAAAGTAGTGAATAAAACTTCCCGTGTGTTTGTCAGCGGCTCACGGCTGTCGTCCTGTTCGGGTGAGTGGAGTTTGATTTACATTAGTTACAGTCGTTGTGATATCTCAGCGTGCGATGCCTCCACACACTGTACCGACACCTGCCAACGAGACGCGTCCGTTTCAGGTTTGGCCTCGGTCTTGTCCTCCTTCCTCGTGGGGCTGGTGGCAGGAGCCGCTGGAGGTTTGCTGCTCGGAGCGACAGCCGTCGTTGTGCTTCAGTCTCTGGAGCTTCTGGATGGAAACCAGCTGCTCATGGAGACGCTGCAGAACTTCATGACAGTCAAAGGACGTCACGCTGGAGCGGCAGGACAGAACGTGTCCCAGCGAACCTGCAACGACCTCCATCTTAACTTTGGAGTGTCTGTACTGGCCGAGGCCTTCGGTGTGGTCGCCTCCACGTTGTCGTTATCTGTAGGAATCTGTGCTGGATTATCGGTTTACGCCGTGATGACTAGAAGCTGCAGAGCAGCAGCAGCGGTGGGGAAGGCTGTGGAGGTGGGGAAGGCTGTGGAGGTGGGGAAGGCTGTGGAGGTGGGGAAGGCTGTGGTGGTGGGGAAGGCTGTGGAGGTGGGGAAGGCTGTGGAGGTGGGGAAGGCTGTGGTGGTGGGGAAGGCTGTGGAGGTGGGGAAGGCTGTGGAGGTGGGGAAGGCTGTGGAGGTGGGGAAGGCTGTGGTGGTGGCCGGGACCGTGTGTCTCACATGTGTCACTGCTTCTGGGTCAGTTCTGGGTCTAACTCTGGAAACATTTCTATTTTTTATCTTCAAATTAGATTTTTCAACATGGTTGTATGCGTCAATGTATTACATAGCTTTGAGTTTTTTCGGTCTGTTAATTTCCAACTTTATCTATCATTACTTTGAGTTGTCAAAGTCTTGTTTGTTTCCATTCACGTTAGTGATTTTAACACCAGGATCCGTGTATACCATCATATTAATTGCTCTGTTCTTTAAAACAAAGCTGGTTCTCATCGTTGGCTTAGTTCCGGTTGTCTGTGGTTTATATCGACTAGAGAAATCACACGACTTCCATCTGACCACTACACCTGTGCTGCTGATGTTGTTTGTAACGGAAGGGTTCAACATCGCCAACCGGCCCATCGTTGTCCTACAGGCTCTGACGCCAACCAACGTGGTCGTACACGAAGGCGTCTTCGTTGGAGTTCTGACTTCCCAGCTGTTCGCAGCCGCTGTAGGAACGTCCTTATCTGCGTCGTGGCAAAAAGGCGACGCGGGTAAAATCTGTGTTGGTGCTGCAGGTTGTGGTGCAGCGGTTTTGGCTGCTGTAGAGCTGCTTGTGCCTCTGCTGGGTCCAGGTCCCACTATAGGAGCTCTGATGGGGGTGGCGGGGGCAGTGGGGGTCTCTCTGTGTGCAGCGGGGGCAGTCACAGACCACTGTGGACCCGGAGCAGAGCTCTGTGGGCCGGTGGGACGGTTGGGGGTGACAGTGGGGGCAGCTGCAGGAGCTGTTCTGCCCTCGTGTTTCCACGGTGGCCTGTCAGGGACGTTCATGGCTCTGTGTGCTGCTGGGATTCCTGCTGGGCTCTATCTGCAGCTGATGATCGGCTCCATCCGCAAACGCTGTGTCTGGCCAAACCTCAAGTTGTTTTCCTGTTTGATGCTGTTGACGGCTGTGATGATGTGGTTTAACTTTGCCTGCACTGATCAGCCTGATTCCTTTGGGCTCCTTCCTCTGGCACTGATCCCATTTCTTCAGTGGGTTGTGCTTTTGATGCACACTCTGAATATGGACAAATAAACTCCTGTGCTTCCACTTTGTGAGACACCTGACGAGTCACAGAGTAATATTTTACATGGTTCACGACAAGAGCCACAGATATGAAACAAGGAAACAAAGCTGCTGAAATAGATGCTTGTCTGTGAGACACGACAAAGAAAAAGAAACTGGATAAAACCCAAAGATTGTTCAAAAGTTTTAATCAAAAACAACACAGGTACGTTTAGTCAGCACCTTGTTTTCTTGTGTTTATGGAGAAACAGACTTATCAATCTAAACAGTTATAGTTTCAGTTAAGGTCAGTTTCTTGAATATAAATCAGTACCTTTTTTATATGTGTCCATCTTAGTTTTCAGTGTGTGTGTGTGTGTGTGTAAATATTGAATGTTCTAGATTTAGATTCTGCTGTTTATATGTTGCTGCTGTGATGAAGGCATTTCCCTGGGATGGGATCAATAAAGTACATGTTCTCTTCATATGTGTCTTGTGTTTCCCAGATTTAAATGCTTCCTACAGCTCTCATCCTCCGACAGCTGGGATTAGTCTAGACGAGCAGTAGTTTAAAGGATTGGACAAGTTTGTATCTAACTGCTCATTTTTATTGGAGGTTTGTCAGTGTCCAAATACTTGTAGTTGTTGTGTCAGTACATGACTGAAGCTCTGTCATGAATGTTGCGTCTTTCTTGTGCTGTTGTGCAGGTCTTACTGTGATTTGACTAAGAAACTGTCAACCTCTCACCCAAAATGGCAGCTGGCAACGGCTCCATCTCCCTGTGGCTCTGACGAGGGTAAAGCGATTCAGATTACAGATGCTGGACTTTGATAGTTAATAAAACCAGTTCCTCTTCAGTGCAAATGTAACACTGTACTTCTGTTACTGTCTACGTGCCGCTGCTTGGACAGTTTTCTCCGTTTTCTTCTTCTCTGCTGACACCAAAGGACTCTCTCCCTCCCACCTGGTCCTCTTTTCATCGCGTTAGGTTACTGTGTCTCTTCCAAGCACATCCTCTGTGGGCTAACGTTTCACTGAGCTGAATACAGAACGGTTGTTCACATTTACATCCTGTATTTTTCCTGTTTGTTTGGCAACCCTCTGCTGAAAACCATGCCTGGTGTTCTGACTTTGCCTGCTGGACCGGTTTTAGCCTTGACTGCCTGTTACACCCTGTATTGAAAACACCAAACACATCTTTGGCAGAGAGCAGATCTGTGACCTACGTAAGTTCTGTGGACTACGTTTTATTGCAGTACTGACATACGCCACAGTTTGATCTATTGTAGCCTTACGTCACCTTCATGTGGGTCTGGACTCAGCTGCCATAATGTACAGTAAACATCTATTTGAACAGGTGAGGTGAAGCATCCGCCGCACGCTGTGGGAATCAGCAGGGTCAACAGGTGAACACATAAAGCTGAACATACACGTGCTGTGTAATGACATGTAATTCCATCATTGTGTTAGAAACCCAGGACGAAGCCTCGCGCTTCTCGATTTTTCCGCCAATGTGTGTGACAGTGGCTGTTCAATCGTCCAAGCATTGTTTCAATCACTGGTGTATTGAGCAACACACACTTGCCCTCCACATGAACACAACTAGAGCCCATGGCATTAAATTCAATATCTAACAACTTGACTCAACTGTACCACAATCTACCATTTGAAGACTTTAGCAGCAGAACCACTAATCAACCCCTGAGAATCAAAATGTGCAGAAAAGAAATTCCAGCTTTACCTGCAGCTGATGCAGAAACATTGTTTTGTGGCCTGTCAGGGACGTTGTTTTCGTGTTAAATATTACTGACGGATGGTTTGATGTGGTTGAACTTGCCTGCATTGATCAACCTGATTATTTGCGGCGGATCCCATTAGATTAATTCCTTCTCTGCACCAGACTTTGCTTCTCACGCATATACGGAGCGTGGACAAATAAATTCCTATGGTTTTATGTGCTGCTGTGACACTGTGTTCACCACACAATGTTCTCAGTCAGGAGAGAATAAACTCGGATCAGTCGAGGACATTTCGTATGTAATTTGTTCATTCATTCATTTGTATTGTCTTACACAAGTGTCCTTTTATTTTTTATAGAGCAGATCCACACACGCACACACACACACACACACACACGCGCACACACACGCACTGATCTGCCGTGTTTGGAGTCTTGTTTGTGATGATTATAGATCTGACAGATCCTGGCATGAGAAGGTAAATGATGACTGAAAGCTGCCTTTGTTTGTTGCAGCTAAGGAAATTTCCCTCACAGAACGTTGACGCTCTTGGTTTATAGTTAATTATTAACCATTTGTGTGTTTGTGGAGTCAAAAATGTGTCAGGTGTGATGTGTTTATCGTTTTTCAGACTGACCTCTTTTCTATTTATAAAGATTCACATACTTGATGAAGAACTGAAAGTGATGTTAGCATAACATCCCTGTCAGGGACGTTCATGGGTCTGTGTGCTGTTTAATAACGGTTGATAGCAAGACGTACAACATCAAACTGGTGTCATCATCATCTGATCCTGATCCTGAGCCTGATACGAGAGCAGGCTCCTGAATCAGAGTTGTCCAGCAACAATAAATGCAATCTCTTGTGCATATCAATATTTGTACCAATAATTATTTATTCAGACACGTTTTTGCCTTTGTTCCACTTTAACATCAAATTAGTTACAATATTCCAGTAAAAAAGTATATTTAATAACCTAAAGGTTTCACTAAGGCAAACCTTGAAAAACAGAGCAGGTGAGTGTTTCACCCGGCTGTTACACCAAGTTCAAGACAGGTTATATGATATCATACAAAAGTTGTATTGACGTTTGACTGACATGACTAAGTAGTAATTAGCCATCATTGTTTTTCTGTGTCTTATTATCAGTGCATTCCTCTCACAAAATATACGATGACTCAGAGAACTACAGTCATGTTCTGGTCTTGATCAGCAGCGAAACGCCCTGAAGCAACACAGCTAGAAAACAGCCTGCTTCTCCTTTTTATTGTGTTTTTCTTTCATCATATTTCAACAAGTACATTTATAAAATGACATCATTTAACATACAGGCTTTTAACATTTAAAAAGTGGCTAAATAGTCTAAATTATACCAAAGCTTTTCCACAAACATGGCTTTGACATAACAGAGTTGAGGTTCTTCCGGATTTCCTTTGCTTTGATATAATCCATTTAAAATTTAGTTAGTTTATATCGTAATCTGGCTTTATTATACTAAGCTTCTTTGTCTATGGCGACAAGGGCAAGTCCCAGCCATGTGTCCTCACAGTACTGTCCCACTGTTATTGGGCGTCGCCCACCTGAGGAGGTGAGTTGTCGCTGTCGTCCTCCCAGGAGGAGGTGGTGAATCCTGCAGGAGCGGAGATGGAGTGAGGGGCCGGGGTGTGGCCGAGGCCTTGGTATCGCCCAGTCGATGAAGGGGACGAGGGCATCGATGTAGCTGCCACCCCCAGCGCGTCCTGGGAGGTCGCCGTTAGGAGCCCGGTGTGCTCAGTGTGTTCAGGTCGAGCTGATGCCCCGAAGTACATCTTGTTGGGACGTCCCAGGAAAGTACGGCCTGGGGCGTAAATCAATCAGTAGTAAAATTAAATGCAGAAGGTGTTGAACTTTACAAAAGCTTGACATAAACGTATTATATTCCCACATTTGATATTTTTAACAAATTATTTGTGAGACACGTACCAACGTGGCGGACCTGCTCTGTGACATCGGCTCTAATATCTGAGAAATCCCACATGGCCAAAAAGCTGTCGAAACACGAACCCTCCTCTGCTTCCTGGAGGAGGAGTAGACAGAAAAACATAAAGACTTTCTGAAATCGACCTAAGTCTTTGACTCTTTGTGTTGTTTATCCTGGTTGTCTCTGCCTACATTTCAATGCTACGTTTTATTGATCAAGCCAGTGGTAGCATGAGGCTCGAATTCAACACTCTCCCTGCTCTGATGTGCTTTTCAATCATTTGGTTCCAGTGGTTCCAGGTCTGATTTCTTTTTCCTTTCATATATGTACCACAACAAAACCCAGATTTTCACCTGCACATAGGGCTTATAGGTAAAGGTGTAATGATGAGCAATGGCAGCCAGAAACATCTCTATGCAGATGATGAAGTCCTGTAGACAAGTAAACATGAATCATTAGTGAGCAGCTGAAAGTAGAGAGATGATCAAGAACCACAACACAACTAGAACCTCGACAAAATGACACTATGGGAAATGTGTTTACCTGCAGTCCGGTGGCCACGGCCTCCACACTGTCCCAGTCCCAGGTGTGTTTATCAGAGACCACACCAACCTTCACCAGGAAAGCGATCAAAACAGCCTGCCTGCAAATAACAAATAGATAAACGAGCTGCTACAACATAGTTTACCACCCTACGTCTTCCTCTTCCTGTTCTTCCATCCTTACCAGAAGGAGACAAAGACCACCAGTTTGACGCACAGGAACTTGCCCACAGGCCTAATGGGAGTCAGTTCCTCTTTCAGGGCTCGGTACAGCAACACCAGACAGTACATGGCAAACTGAAACACAAAGACACATATATTTAATACCAGTCTGCTGAACAAACAGTATTTGACCTTCTGTGAATAATGCAGAATGCGTCTTTACCAGCTGAGATATGTTGTTGATTATGACCAGGTAGGACCAGGCGTTTCTGAAGCTGAAGTTGGCTTCATCGTAAACTCCACATAGCTGGCAGATCCTACAGACACATTAATAGAGCTGTCACTGTGGTTCCAGCAGGAAACCTGCAGCAATGCGATCATCATTACAGCAGGAAACTTACAATGCTATAACCGTGGTCACAGGCCGAACCACGGTGTACTGGAGGACTCCCAGCTTACACCTGAACAGCAGCACCCTAACAGAGAGAGCGGGACACTTCAATGTACGCGCAAGCTTAGACAGCATCCATGTTTTCCAGCATAGGTTTTAATCGTACTCTCCCATGGGCCATGGCGGGCAGCAGCACAGCGGGGGGAGGTGTGGCTGCTGCTGCTGGACCTCCAGCATTAGCACTAGGCTGGGGTACTGGTTACTGAGGAAGTTGAGCAGGAACACCAGGAAGTTGTAGATGACGTAGGCCTCGTAACACTCGCGGCAAGTGTCCACGTAGATGGCCAGGCTGGGGTAGCGCAGCGCCAGCCACTAGAGAGAGACAGGTTCACGTACAGACATGAGAGGATATTAGGTTTTATGTTTACAGAGTTGGTGGTGTGAGATTTTGCAGTAGAAGGAGGAGAGAGTTTCCATGTTGTGCTATTTCAGTAACTGGAGCAGAGTTAAGTGGTCGCAGATGGTTCGAGATTTCAACACACAAGTAAATGTATGTGCTGCTGGAGGTCTTGTGACACTGTCCCATCATCTCCAATTACGTCCTGTTTCCATAGCAACAAAGTGGAGTAATATGGACGAATTACTGTGTGTTTGAGTGTAAATGCGTGCGATTGTGACTCACGCTGTCCAAGCTGTAGATCGGCACCATCCATAGTATTCTAGCGGATAAAAACACAAAGACTCATTCATTTCTTTTTTCTACACTAAAAAGGATTTTAAGTCCAAACCACATGTGGGGCTCATGACTCTCCCAGGTTCCGGTCCAGCGTGTCTTTACCTGATGATGGGTTTCTGCAGCTCCGGCTGGGTGTAGTGCACCATATGCTGCAGAATCCCCCACAGTGAAATCGGAATCGTCAGGAAAACAAAGACACCAGCAATGAACCAGGCTTTGCTGTGGGTTCCAACCTGGACAGAACATCTATGAGTCAGTAACATTTAGTGTTCGGCAACTACAAGGGGATACAGGAGGAGGAGTACGATACCTTATCTTTCTGCAGCTCCCAGATGCACAGCGGCACCACGGCCACCAGCAGCAGAGCATAGAGGACCAGAACCAGGGGGCGGATCCACCTCCTCCACTCCGCACACGTACACGGCATGATGGCTGCTTCCCCCTGAGCATCAACTACAAGCACATCCCAAAGCACAGGCCACACGGGACCAACAGCCAAGAAAATCTGTGTGCAAACACCTGAAACAGAGTTTGGAAAGTGTGATGTGCAGCATTTTTCAGGAAGAAGGTAAAAGGCTGAATAGTACATTTTTGCGTGATTACTGTTGATGAGTAAAATCACATCTGAATGAAAGTTTGCTTTGTTCTTACGGTTACTGTCAACGTTAGTATTGAATACTGAACTGACTTTTACACCTCACTGCCTGTAAATGTTAAATCCCTCCAGTGATTAGAAGGAGCTTGTAAATAAATGCAAATATTCATTGGATAAGTAAAGACTGTACAGATTGCATTTGTATTCAGAAAGACAATATTCAAATATTTATTTACCGTCTCAAGACAAAACAGTAGTGAAGTTAAACGCCACCATCGAGCATTACAGTGTATTTTTAGAAATAGCTAATAAGACTAATGGTACATGTTCTAAACCTCACGATACACAGTAAAAACTGTATTTTGGTGGAATGATGTACATTAAATACTACGTTACAACGAGGATCTGTACCGTTGAGGCTGAAGACGTTTATTAACAGTGATGTTGGCCTGTTTTCCTCCAAGCTCCTGTTTCAGTTACCAGGCAACGCATCTCTCCTCCGCCGCGGCTGCTACGGTACCGTGTGACCCGATCACCGGCTCATCATCGCCCAGATCGATGGCACCGATCAGGTGATGGGCTCTCACGCCATCCTGGCTCAGGCCGTCGCGTCGCCCCGTTTCCTGTTTGTTTACGCCCAACGTCACCGTCTCCCTCGGTCTCGATCAGTCACGTGTTTGCACTCAAAGCGACGCAAAAAGCGTTTTCACATCGGCCAAAAAACGACTAAAGGTGACTGAAAGATGTTTGGATTCGCACGCTTCTTTGCCAAATGCTGTAAAATCCATGTATTTCTGTCTTTAAGCTTTATTTCGCAGCGCACGCGCTGACAGGACAGGGGCGCGGCCACGGGGGGCGCGTGGTGGCGCGCGCCCCTTCCACCGCGTTGAAAGAAGGACCTTTGATCCTTGTTTCCATGAACTGCGAACATCGTTCATCCTAAACCAGACTTTATTGTTAAGTTGTTCTCTAGGGCTTTGTTGTCTATATGATGAAGAGAAGCCAGAATATCATCAGCAAACTGGAGCCTTACATTGACTTCATGTTCTCATTTCAAGGTCAGAATAAAGAGGTGGCAGCAGAGAAACAGACGCGTCCTGGCCTGGTTGTCATTTTTTATTTCTACCTGGCTCTAATCTTCAGTCTGGTTTTAAACATATCCAAAGAACTGATAATGTTGTGTAGAACTAGGACTGTTTCATGTGTGTCCCTACACAACTTTACTGATAAATATAAAACTATATACAGTTAAAATATAACTTATTAAAAATACAAACAAAGAAATCACAAAAATGTCATAATGGTCATAGTCTTAAATATTTCAACAGCACTGACAGGTAAAATTGGCAGCGGCTATTTGGCAAACTGCTGGACGGACACAGAGAGCAACAGCTAAATAACTTACACACAGTATAAAAGGCTTTATAATGTCAGAATTCACCAGGTTGTGCTGTATAATAATAATAATGTTAGTCTTGAAAACGAAATAATTGCGTTATAAACATGTACAAATAAATGTTTTCTCCTACATCACAAACATGTTTAGTTTGAGACAGTTTTTCATTATTTGGACAATTTCTGTAAGAAAATCCTAAAACTCCACTATACACAGAAAAAGTTCTCCATTACCCAGTTTGGTTTGCAGACCTTGACCTACACTGAGCTCAGTGGACAGTTTGTTGAACAATGATACTATGACTTTATTGTTTTGACATGTTATGTGATCGCGTAGGAGAAATAAACTGTCCATAAACTGCGTTTACACACACTCTCCGTCCGCATCTCTTCTGTGTTGGCACTGGACGATGCTCTGCCCCTCAGTGCTCAGTGTGCTTGTACTGCAGACTCGTCCCATGATGGAGGGGCAGCATACTGTTAGAGAGAGAGCCAGAATAACACCAACAGCATAGACAGGACTGGAGCGAGAGGGGGAAGAAGAGAGAGACACACAGAGGGTGACCGTGAGTTTGTCTAAAGGGGCTCGACTGGAATGTTCTCACCTTCACACATCAACAGAAACACGCCCTGACAGTCGGACTGTGCATCAGCAGGTAGTTGAGCTCCTTCAGGGTCATGTGGGACATAATGAAACCGCTTTCACGTGCAGACTGACCCCTGATGGCCCCTTTAAACCACCATGTCATTGCTCACTCCTCACAAATCTGTTATCAAAGGTCACGACCTTCCCTCCACTTGCTCCTCTCCTGAAGCTGTAGCAGTCGCAGGACGTCTGACCTGCCTTTTCTTTCTATGCCTCCTTCTTTCTCGGTCTCACTCTCATGTCATCGGTGTCTCACACCCTCACACTCCTCAGATCACATTTACCCAGAAAAAGCTGGGACGTATCTCACCAGCATCAAAACACAAGCAACTTCAAAAAAAAGCATCAAAATTCAGCTTTTACCTTGAAACAGGTTTTGAACTTCTTGGAGACAAAGTAGAGGATTATGGGATTAATGCAGGAGTTGATTGTTGCCATGTTTAAACTGAAATAATCCAACACCAACAGGAAACTGTGACAGTGGAAGAAGGGAGATTAGCATTAAAAGTCAAAGAAAGTGACATAGAAGTAAAACTAGCAAGTGAACCTAGAAGAACTGCTGCTGTTTGAAGGCAAAGGGTGGTCACAGCAAATATAGATTTTTGTTGATCGATGGGTTTTATAAAAATGTTTAACACTTCCATTTTTGAAAGCGTTCTTTGTTTACAGCATTTTTCACACCTGCCTAAAACGTTTGCACATACGTGTGAAAACATACTTTAACAGTTCACAGCGATGGGCGTCATGTGATCTGTAGATCGTCCTCTTCAGCAGCCGACTCAGATGCAGCGGGAACCAGCACAAAGCAAATATCAGCACCAGGCAGAACACAGCTTTAGCCACTTCTCTCCTCTGCGGAGGGAAACCTGCATCAGTCCTGCAGCTCGCTGGCGTGTTACAGACTGAGCCGTGTGTGTGTGTGTGTGTGTGTGTGTGTACTGTACCTGTTTCAGATGTTCACTGAGAGAAATTCTCAGACTTCCCTTTTCGTGTCTGAGCATCTCGCAGGTCATCAGGCCGTAGAAAAAAGCAGAACAGGCTAGAGGGATGCAAAAGTAGAAACCAAACAACCACCAGTCCTTCGCGTCCCGGTAGAACTGGAACACACAGAAACAGCCTTTGGAAAAGGGCTCAATAATTCTGCACTTATAGATAATATCGGAAACCTTAAACTTCAGGTTTAGAAACTTTTGCTCTAGAAAATAAAGTACAAAATGTTACGTTTTCAGTCTAAAAACTGCTCCTTTTGTCCCTGTTGACCCAATAGTAATGTACAAAACTCATTTTCCTAGAATCACTGTGGCCTTTTTCGAAGAGCCACCCGACCGTCTCACCACACGTAGCACACATGCTAGAGCCACTATCCCTGTTCTAGCGTGCGCATAGAGTGAGATTACGTCAGAACATAAGCAGCTCTAAATAATTTGGTTTCTAATGCAGCCATTCCAAGCAGATGGAGTTTTGCTGATTTAACCGCATGTCATGAGTGATGGACCCAAAGCTGCATGTGCTGAGGCAGGAGCTTGTTTACTGCAGTCACAGCGTGGACATGTAAACAGGAAACTGTGTTCTAAACAACGTGTTCATTTATTGTCAGCGCTGATTTGAATTATATCATATCATTTTGCTTATATGGACCCACGCACACGTGCACGCACTCACCATCATGAAGGGCGTCCTCGGCTGCAGCATGCAGGTCGATATCGTCATGTTCTTGTACTCGAAGGTGACCATGTTGAAGCCGATGGCCTCCGGCACGGCCAGAGCTGCCGACAGCGCCCAGATCACCACGATCTCCACCACCGTTACCGTGGGAATCCCTGTTCCCTGCACCCGGGACCAGGAGGCCACCGCACGATACCTGGGTGGGATGTGGAGCAGTAGCGCAGTAGTTAAGGACGCTACACACATACATGTATACATATGCAGGTGTGTGTGTAGGACCTGTCAACGCTCAGGACACACAGGTTGAGGACGGTGATGCCCACTGAGGCTTTCTGCAGAAAGGGGAACAGCTTGCAGAGGAACAGGCCGAACGCTGTCTCTGCAAACGGCCACTGTCCTGCCAGAAGCTGCGCACAGGAGAAAACACGGCGTGTGTCACAGTGTCTGTGTGCGTTTGTTATCAGTGGTGGCGCCTGTGGGATATTTTAGCACGGTTATCACTGCGACACTCAGGCCCCTGACTGAGACGTGTCACACGCAGCTGGTGTTTTGTGCTCTACGTGCTCCTGCATCTGTGAACCAGCATCATTCTGGCCTGTAAAACGCTCTGACATGTACCTTGTAGAGGTTGATGGGTACGTCGATGGCGATGTATATGAGGTCTCCCAGGGCCAGGCTGGCTATGAGGGCGTTGGGGCCATTTCTCATGCTTTTATTTAGGTAGATAATCCTCAGCAGCGTGGCATTACCAATGATCCCCACAGCAAAGATCACGCAGGACATCACTGTGTTGATGTACTTGAAGGCTGTTTTTATGGAGGTGTCCTTCTGACAGGCGGGCAGAGGCACCTGGCGTATGTGAACCTCCCGAGAGGAGTTGGAGGAGGACGAGTACACAACCGACTCGGACGAGAGGTTGCGGTGGCAGCCGACGGGAGCGGTGAACCCCAAACACCAAACCAGCAGCACGGGGAACATCCAGGACGGAACCCTGGAACCCAGTCCACGTCCGAATCTGGAACCATTCGCTGACTGCGCTAATGCAACCCCCAAAACCATCCCGGAGCCTGGGCCGACTTCTCCAACCACTGCTGGTCTAGAGGAGACTTTGGACCCTGCAGAACCTTTACAGAGCTTCACAGGGACTTTAGAACCTGCTGCGATTTCAGAACACACTGCTCTAGAAGCGACTGTGTGGTACGATATGTGTTCCAGGACGAAGCGGCACCTGCACAGATAAGACCAGTGCAGAAGAGAAAAGTTTGGTTAGTCTAAAAAAGAAAGAAACAAAACACAAACTGTGTCCTGTCAATCGGCCTCAGTTCCTCAAACTTTAAAGCCTCAGCTTTAACATGAATATGGAATCAGCTCAGTGTCAGTTTAAAGTTCACTTGAATGGATTAAATGTTACTGTATGTGAGGCTTTATTTAGACACAGCTTTATCCAACCGAGTTCTTAATGTTGCAATTTAAACCAGACAAGTCGACAGGATAGGAAAATAAACACAATGATGATGCTGCAACTAGTGAAGTCAGGTGTAAAACTCTCACCTGTTTGTGTTTTCTGTCTGCGTCGTGGCTTAAATTGAAATCCTTCCAGCGTCTTGTGCGTCTTAGTCCAGAAATGACCGATAGACGTGATGGAGCTGGACTTTTACTTCTGTTCTGTGCTCGCTTCCTCCTCCTCTTTCCCTCTCGTCCCGTCCTCTCTCTAGTATCTGTAATCTCTCTCCTACTTTCCTCCCTCTTTTGTTGTCCCCGGTTCCTCCCTCTCTGCTCTTTCTTCTCTCTTCCTCTCGTCTTTCAGTCAGTTAGTGGAACATCTCATAAATGCTGACAGCTTTTATTATGCACATTTACTGTAATTGAAACCAAATCGGTTTTTCCCACTTAAGTGTTTGTTGGTAAAACTAAATAGTGGAAATGAAGGCAGTAAAATTTATTACTGTAAAGTTACTTAACGTTGAACAGCAAATGTGACTTGTTGCGTTTGAACACAAGTGTTGCCAGACTCCAGACTGTTTATTACACAATTTACTGTTCATCTCTGAAAGCGTTTTGCTCACTTTATTACTATAACCAGAAACTTGTTTCATTCAGATCAAGTACTTCCATTATTGGTCACTGGGACCCATGTTAGTGTCAACGCTATCCAATGAGTCACTGCCCTCCTAACTCTGTTATGGTGCGTCAGCTGCTGTTGATCGACTGTAGCAGTGGACAACGTGCAGAACGTTAAGTTCGTTAACAGTAAATGAAAACAGTAAAGTTATGACTTTGAGCTTAAACACATAATAAGTCTGTGATCTTTTTCTTTACTTCTTTGATCCTTTTTACTATAAAAGCTTGTGCTGGCCTCGTGTTATTCTTCCATAATTTTCTTTTGAGTGACTGCATCTTCCTACAATAAGAACAAGAACATTATTTCAATCTGTTGAAAGCCTCTGAAGTGAAGGCAGATTCTTTTCTGATCACTGATCACCACTTGATCTGCCGTGACCCTGCAGAGGTTTGCACATCTGTTGCTGACACGCATCTGTGTTATTGCTGAATGGAACACGTTCGTGGCAGCAACACGTTTCAGATGTTTACACATCTGAAACACACGTGGGTTAGTGAGAACCAAGCCACAGATGTGCGTCCTTCCACTCCTACATCGATCTATTTGCACAGATATGTTCATTATGGCTGTGAACACAATGGATACATCAAGAAACTAAGATGTGTCTGCTTTAAGTAAATAGTTCTCTCAGAAATATTAGATGACTTCAAAGCAGTTTCATACATAGTTTTAGAAAATCTTCCAGCTGTTCCATGTATCTCCTGTAATTGAGTACATTCATTGACTATTACTTTGACTTTAACTGTGTAAAATTTACAAGAAAATGTAAAACATTTACAGTAAACAGCAGCATGTAAACATGCAAATGTGATTATTAACCACATTGTATGGTAAAGGTACAGTCTAACGTATTTAATAATGTGAACTGAATAACCTGATATTCAAGTAGAACTGGAAACAAACAAGCAGCCACCGAAAACAGCTGCAGTAAGAGCATCACAATAGACAAAGATGTATTAGATGTGATGTTCAACTACGTTAGTTGATCCTAATTACCTCTGAGAGCTGCTTTGATTCAGCCTAAACCAAACCATCTGTCTCTCATTCGGAGGAAGCGCTGCAGTCGCTGTGACCTCCGACTTTCTCCCAGACTGACTTCAGTTCAGTTGAAATCTGTCTAACCTTTGACCTCCGACGTTCACATTCGGAGACATTCACTGAATGTCAGAGCTAAATTTGGTTTGACATAGAACACTCTGTTATCTTGGTGGCTGAGTGTGGTAGAAATGTGCTTCCCATCAGTGTGTGTTGTTGTGTATTTCAGTAAACGCGGAGATAAACAGATGAAGGCTCTACGTGACTTGGACCATGCAGGCAGATAATGGGGTCACCAGTGGACCCGCTCACACGCAAACCAGGTGGTCTTTACTTATGAGGACATTCGTTTACAGCTACCTAGACTAAAACCTGATCTAAACCTTCTTTAAACCAAACCTCAACCTGTGAACAAGCCAAAATACATGTGAATATGTAATTATGACAGACAGAGCGACACATCCTGGTCCACACATGGCTCAGAGCCCTGGACACAACGAAAACATGTGCAAAGGTTGTAATATTTAAAGCATCTGTAGCAGTTATTTCAGTTTATTAGAGATATACACGATTGTGTGTTTACATATCTTATTGAAACATGTGGCCAAACTACATAAGAACAGAAAAGCCTGGCAGATGTGAACACAGACACACGTTCACTGTCCGCTGTATTAGGTAATTCAATTCAAGTTGTATAATGTATAATTTTCTTTGCACACGCTCCATTATTTTGACCCTTCATATTTTTTTGTAGCTTTGGTAACAATTGAATTTCCCCACAGTGGAATTATTTGATCTTATCTCAGTACATGGTACATAAAGCATGATGTCAGTCTAACTGTATTGTAAAGCTCTATAGTGTGTTTAGCAGCTGCAGTCAGACCACCAACACTTATTTTATTAGTCTTGTGTACGCAGTGAATGCATCGTGGAAAAAACTGCCCAATTCTCTCTTTTCTTTAAGAGTAACAAATTGCACTGGAAGCTAATTAGAACTAAAACAAAGGGCCCAAATCCAAAGAGCCTCATTTAACTGCGAACCAAAGCCAGATATGCAGCGAACATGCAGACAGGAAACAGCCTCTCTGCTCAGCTGCTGCTGATTTCTACCCTCAACGTGAACTTTATTACAAACTCTGGCTGTTTGAAGAACAGAGGAGCATCTACCACCACAAAGCCAACGCAGTCACACAAGCAGTTTCCATCCAGCTGTGGTGGATGTGTGAAGAACGAGCTACAGACGTGTTACTGTCTGTTTTGCTTTGTACTAACGTCAACGCGTTTGTTCGTTATATGCTTCGTTGTGGTAAACGCGACTGTCGTCATTTTACTTGGGCTCTGAATTTCTGAATGGAACCAGGAAGCGACAGTTCCGCACTTGGAACGCGGCCCGTCCTGCGTTGCCATGGTGACAACGCCACTGCGGCGGCGAGAAGGTTTCCTGACAAAGTCGTGTTTTCGAGGTTTGTGTGCTGATATTTCTGTTAGTCCACTACAGTCTAGCTCTGATTTACTTCTTGTTAATGTCGATCTTCAGTCTAACAAACGCTCTCAGGCCCAATTACAGCTGCTCCGTAGCAAAGCAAAACGTGGGTTTGGTTCTGGTTGTTAACCTGTTTTTCACGTCACTGCTCCGTTTAGACCACGTTAAAAAATACAAAACTCAGAATAACCCTGCGAATTTCATTTCATAATTGTTAGAAGTTAGAAGGAATCCAGCTGGTGCCTGTCAGTCATTTACTAAACGCATAATAAAGTTATCAGCGTTAATGTCATCAGAGTCTACGTGTGTTTCAGTTTATGCAACTTCTCACCAACAGCTGTTTGTGCTGTTCTTGAAAGTAAAATGTTCACCGTAGGCAAAAATGTTTTCAGTATTTTCCAGGTTTTTCAGGATTTTAACGTTTTGACGTCTCGGGTACAAGTTGACAGATGAAGGCAGCAGCAAGGCAGCGGCTCTCTGGGCCTTTTCTGCCAGACATCAGCAGCGAACGGCGGAAACGTTCTCAGTACAGGTAGAGTCATGAAGCCGCATGTGAGGAAAACTGTAATGGTTTATATTATGTCTACTCCGTAAAACTGTATGATGGTACTGTGTGTGTGTGTGTGTGTGTGTGTGTGTGTGGTCGGTTTTCAGGCAGGACTCTCTCCAAACTGGACTAGCATCAGACAAACCAGCTCATCAGATCCTCTCCAAAGACGAGATAGCGCAGTGAGTTGTATCACCACGGTAACCAGCTGGATGCTGGTTGCAAAGTGAAGCAAATTGGATTCTATCCAGATACGTCTGGGGCGCTCAGATAGACCTGTCAACATTCAGATAAGAGCATATCTCTATATACAAATAATACTAGAAAGATGCAGATGGTAGCTTTAACCCTCATGCAGCCTTCAAAGCTCAAAAACCACACAAGGGTTGGATAAAACAGCGGCAGACAGATGATAAATCACAACACGCTTCATCCAGATGAACGGTTGGATGAACTGACCCACACGTGGTCATTGGCTGTAACACCCACCAAGGCTGTTTGATCCAACCCTGGTGTGTTTGAGCTTTGAACTATATCACAGTGGGGTCGTTTGACCCCTCGAAGGCTGCACAAGGGTTAAGACCAGGCTGACAGGCTGCAGCTGTGAGCTCAGCTTTCTAAATGCATTCTGAACAGATGCAGCAACTTGCCAGATGAGGGCACAGTAATAACATGTGCTGTCATTTATTCTGGGCCTTTGTGTTTCTCACACTGTTCGTTTCATTTTTACAGACTTGCTTAACTTTATTTCTCCTTCGAACTGCTGCGCTCTCCCCTCCTAGCGTCTCTGCGTTTGCCTCTGCAGGTTCAGAAACAGCCTGAAGCAGAGCGTCTGTGTGGAGTTGCTGCGAGGAGGCTTCCACAGGTAAAGCTGCTGATGGTGGCGAGGAAGACAAAGCAGTAAACGTTCATCAGCAAATGTGCTGAAAAGTCATCGTTTCAAAAGCTTAATGTCTGGTTTCAGTCCCACAAATCCACATTTTCAACTAATTACGCTTTGTGTCCCTTTCATATGAACTCACACTAGTTCTCTAGTCAATTCATTCTCATTCACCCTATACATTAGAGCAAAGCTCTTTGTTCCGTCTTGTAATCTCCTCTCCCCCGTAGGTCGTTCGCCGAGCTCTTCTCTCTGCTGCGCTCTGAGGAGGATCGAAGGGCAGCGGCTGAACCCGGCTCTGCTCTCAGCCTCCAGGCTCCTCTGGCACAACAGGAGGACAAACTGGAAACGATCAGGCTGCACCTGTGCAAGGCAGAGCAGGCTGAACGGATGGGTACCGCACACGCAGCGTCTGGGTTGGCTGGTTTCAGAGCGTGAGATGACGCACAGTGGGAACGGGTTTCTCCTCTTTGTGTGTGTGCAGGTTCCTGGTCAGTGGTGTGTGAGCAGCGTCTGCTCTTAGGTCTGTACTTCTCCGCTCCAGAGGATCTGTCGCTCCGCTTGCATTTCTTCCAGAGCTGTGCAGACAGAGAGCGAGGAGGCTGCACGAGGCCGGCCACCGAGGCCCGGGCCTGCATGGCTGAGCTGTACCTGCAGCGAGGTGGACAGCACACACACACACACACACGCACACACACACACACACACACACGCACACACACACACACGCACACACAAGGTACGCTCAGAGAGAGGCAGCTGATGTGTCCTGCAGGAGACCTGGAGCAGGCGAAGCAGCAGGCGGAGATGTGTCTCCAACAGGCAGAGGACTGGCTCGATTCCTCCGGGCAGCCGCTCAGGCTCCGAGCTCGCCGGGCTCTGTGCAGGATCTACAGCCGCCTCGCTGATGCTCCACTGGCTGCCTCCGACTACAACCAGGCCCTGGCACTGCTCCACAGGAGCCACAGCATGGCTGCTGAGTGTAGGTGAAAGTAGCGTGTGTGGACACGAAGTCAAACAGCAGGAGTGAATGGTGGCCACCTGGCCTGCAGTAGGACAACCTGTGTCTGTGTTTCAGCCGAAGACAAACTCCTAGAAGGGGAGGCTGCCGGTCGACTCGGACGGGCCTATCAGCGCACAGGAGACCATGACACCGCCAAGAAGGTGCACAACTGCGTGTGTCTAACAGCTTATAGACAGCAGTGGAATGAGATATTAGGCGATGATACGTTCAGGCTTATTCTCTGAAAACGCCTTCATTTGCTTATGTTGATGTTATGTTGCATGATTGTGTGTCCAGCTTTTCAGCACATACATGCAGATTTGCGGCACAGTGCAGGATGCAGATGGACTAGGAAAGGCCTACAAGGCTATGGCCAGGTCTCTTGAGAGGTACTCACACACACATGAGCGATTATTTGTATGATCTGTGTTTGATTTAAGTCCTGGATTCATTTGATTTTGAATCCGTGTGCTGCCTGGAGAACCCGTTCTGCTCTGCGAGGAGGCGGTTTCAGTTCACGACCACGTTTGCGGGCATCTTCGCGTGTGTTTGTTTTTCAGCGAGGGAAACACAGACGGGGCAGTCTGCTGTCTGGAGGAGCTGGCCGACATCTCCCGTAGCCACGGAATGCAGGGCAAACTGGCTGACGCCTATTTGTCTTTAGGCAACATCTACCTCATCTTGGTACAGTATGCTGTGGTACCGGCCACACCTCTACAGGATACTATCTCCCTCAGATACCGAAAGGTTGTTCAGGCAAACATCTTATTAGTAACGTGTTTTTCTCGAGCTCTTTCTCTTTCTGTGTGCAGCATCAGTATAAAAAGGCCTCAGGGTGTTTCCTGCAGGGCTTTGAAGTTGCGTGTGACATTGGAGATGAGGCTCTGCTGCAGAAAGCTCAGGTGCATTATTTTGAATACGCCACATCAGCACAGGCCTCTAACAGCTGTTAGCAGAGCCTTCAGATTTCCTACTCAGGCTTCCCCTCAGTCGCTGCAGAAAACTGTTTGCTTATCAAACATCAAACCACACACGGCCTCTGACCGTCTCCCTCTGTCAGGTGTGGGCCGCCAGTGCTCGAGCTCACTGCATGATCAGAGAACACATGGCTGACGTAGCAGCGGCAACCCCCACGGCTCTGCAGCGACTACTGGCGTGGAAGGACTCAAGAAGGCGTCAGGACCTTAGTGCAGACTCTACTGAATGAAAACTACTAAAACCAATGGATTCTCCATTAGGTTGATGTTGTGGATGGAGGAAGCTGACACACAGGGTCTAATAAACTGTTCTCATATGATTGTATACTATATAAATAATACATTTCAGATTCATCATATTTGTTTGATAAATTCTCTTTCCAAGTAATGAGTATATTGATCATTGGATGTATACCTGTATCTTAATCTAATACCTAATGTCATCAGAGTTAATTCCCTTAAAATACAGACACAAACTGAGAAGAAACAAACAAAAGAAACAAGATAAGAACATCACTAAAAACAGACAAAAGCTCAGACTTTAGTTTACCATCACTTCGGTTTAACACCAGTAACTAAGTGTGTGATAAAATGCTACAAGGGCCAAGTCACTAGAAACGAAGTAGTTTGTGCCACTTGGATGAACCAAGAAATGCAACAGGAAGAAAGAGCAGCATGCAACAAAAGGTCACACACAAACAAACTATTTACACAATCTGTCACACAACAACTGGCCAGTGGGCAACTCAAGGGTAAAAACAGTTACACACAAAAACTATGTAAATGGAAGCTCAGCTGGTTGTGAGGTCATTTGCAAATAAACTAAATGTGGTAAACAGATACAGTCACGTCATTTCAACAGAAGCCAGGGTGGTTTGTGTGCCATACCAGAGGAAACGATGAAGACTTTCAAATCTATTCTATCATCTATCGATGGCCTGCATTTATTTGACATAAATTGTGTAGTTTAATGTGTTTATTTAACGTATTGAATGAATATTGTGTGTTTTGCGTCTCTTTTACCTATATTGCGGTAAAGATTTGGCTGCGCCTCTCTGTCAGCCTTTACGGCCCTGCCAAGGCCCACGTGTCCGGAAACGCTCCGGTTGTTATGTCCGTGTTTTCTGTCAGGAAAGCTGGAAAACGGAGTCGAAGAGTTGTCCAACGTGGGTCCGGGTGGTGTGACGGGGGGCCGGCGGGGTGATCGGCTGAACCCCGGGGCTGAAACATGGGCCTCCTGGTGAGGATACGGAAGCAATGGTTCATCATCGGGATAGTTCTGGTCATCTTATCGGCCAAGCTGCAGCCCAGCGTCGGTGTCAAAGGGGGTGAGTGAGTCGGTCGCTGGTGAAGTTCACAGCAGCAGGACAGCATCACTATACAACTACACGATTCTCTAGCGAGCTCAGAAAGTTGGAGACGTGGACAGTGTCTGGAAAAGCTTCGACTGATTTACTGTTAATGAACCTGCTGCGCGCGCGTTCGTTCTCCTCCCTACCTGGCGCTGAAGTGACACGTTGCATTCAGCAGTTTCTGGCTGCTTCGACACCTGCAAAGTTTGGGGTTTAACAAAAGTATTTAGGTGCAGATGTCAAATGTTAACGTTCGAAGACACGTTTGAGATCTATGAACATTAGATGATTTTTTTTACAACCCTGGCACTTTTGCTGACAAGGTGGCTCAGGATGTGTAGAACATCAAACAGAAGAGCCACTTGTTTGTACTTGACCAAAGTCAAGTACAAACAAGTTTTATTTTTTGTGGGATTTTGTGTGTGTATCTGTTTACTAAGATTAAGAGGGTAAACATTTGCGTTTAATTGTTAAATGGAAAATATTTTTAAAATGAATGTAGATGAAAGGTTTCATCTGAGGTTTGAGACTCTGCACTGATAAGGGTCCTGACCGCCAGAACTCCTGCACATTCACAATCTATAACAACCTAAAGCCTGTTGTGTGTGTAAATGTTTGTTCTTTTAACTCCCCTCTCTCACAGGTCCATTAAAGCCAGAGTTCACTATAACCTATGTTGCCGTCTCACTCATTTTCTTCAACAGTGGCCTGTCACTGAAGACGGAGGTGAGAAAGCGTCCGTCATTAAATGCAGGGAACGCTCCACTGCGAGCAGTAAAGCTCTGATAGATGCCTCCTCCCTCTGTCCCTCTGCAGGAGCTGACCAGTGCGTTGCTTCACGTTCGGCTCCACCTCTTCGTGCAGTCGTTCACGCTGGTTTTCTTCCCGCTGGCCGTGTGGCTGCTGCTCCAAGTGCTGTCGCTGACGGCCATCGACCAATGGCTGCTCAAAGGGTAGGACGCGTGCGTGTGGAGGTTTGTGTGTGAATGCCCTCCTTTGTTCAGGATCCCACCTCACTGTACCTGACGGGAGAGTTATGTGTGGACACAGACCCACAGTCAGTGCACTGTGTTGTCCCCTCAATTAAAATCTGTCCACCAGTGAAAGACACTAGTCAGAAGCTCAGAGAACCATCTCGTCATTAAAGTTTTCAAGTTTCAAGCTTTAGTGTCATTTCTTCCATATATACAGTACATACATACAGAGAATTGAAACTGGGTTACTCTCAGACCCATGGTGCACACAAATAACACTAACAATAGAGCCTGAAAAAACTACATCAAATATACAATATACAAACTGAGAGTTGGGGGACAAAGCTTGGACGCAAAGGTGTCCATAGAGTCAGACCATGAGCTGGAGCCATTTGTCCTGATGAAGGACATACATAAAGTAGAAACTGATGATGATGATTTGTCTTCATCCTTCATCCCCTCCGTCTCTTGCTGTTGGTTGCCTAGGTTACAGACTGTCAGCTGCATGCCCCCTCCGGTCTCCTCTGCTGTTATTCTCACCAAGGCCGTAGGAGGCAACGAGGTGATGCTCGCACACGCTATCAAGTCTTTGTCCTTCAGCGTTTGATGAACGCCGCAGTATTAAAAACTAATATGCAGCCTATTGACCTGTTGTCATGGTGACTGACTGTGGGTGTGTTTATTCGTGTTTTAGGCTGCTGCCATCTTCAACTCAGCTTTTGGGAGCTTCTTGGTAAGATGTTAGATAGTTTGGTAGGTTTAGGACATCAGGACATGTTCTTAACGTTTGCAGTGAAGCTGAACGAGTCCACCTGTAATCAGACATCAATATGATCGTGTTTTTCTGTTCTGCAGGGGATCGTAGTGACTCCTCTCCTGCTGCTGCTGTTTGTAAGTCAAACCCACAGACGCTGTGACACTGTAGATACGTCAGAAATGACTGGATTCTGCTTTGGTTTTTTGCCTCACGCTTCTGCTCTTCCTCCAGCTCGGCTCCTCGTCTTCCGTTCCCTTCTCCTCCATCTTCTCCCAGCTCTTCATGACTGTCGTGGTGCCTCTCATCGTGGGTCAGGTGTGAATCTGTGTGTGAAAACTGCCAAATGCAGGCTGTTGTGTAGAGAGATAAATTTCCTCGTTCCTTGATGTGTGTGTGCACAGGTGTGTCGCGGTTTCCTCAGGGAGTGTCTGGAGCGGAGAAAGCTTCCGTTTGGCACCATCAGCAGCGTCGTCCTCCTCATGATCATCTACACCACCTTCTGCGACACCTTCAGTAACCCCAACATCGAGCTGGACCCCACCAGCCTCCTGCTGGTCGTCCTCATCAGTCAGTATAGTGTGTGCGTGCGTGTGTGAGTGTTTCACTGAGCGTGTTTGTGGGCACTGTTTGCACTGTAAACCAAAGCTGATGTTTCCACTTTTTGGATCAATCTGGTTGAGGGAATCTCTGCACTGCAAGATCCTGCTGAACACTGACCACAGCTTCACCTCCATCCTCCTCTAGTCATGTTTGTTCTGCACCAAACCAACAAAATATCATCTGGAAACTGAACCAAATTTACAGTGATCACGGAGTTGAGATTAATGTGAACTCAGGAGACCAAACCCTCAGCCCAACACATCCACAGGCTGCTGCTGTGGGTTCAGGACCACTAGCAGAACAACACGAAGCCGACGAGACCACGTCATTAGTCTGTGAAGCTGCTTATACGCAAACTACGATGCTCATAGGTTGATGGTTTTTCATTAGTGCTAGGTCTATGGGTTCGAGAGTGGAAGCAGTTAAATGATTTTATCATTATAATAGAAACGCGTGTGTGGATTATTTATGGGCCTGGCTGTTCGTTTTAAACCCTGGATTAGATCTGATTATAGAAAGTGAGATCTTTGTTTCGTTACAGTTTTCTTCATCCAGTTCAGCTTTATGCTGCTGACGTTTGCCTTCTCTACCAGGTGAGGATCTTTGACGGAGCAATTGAAATAAAGTAAATGAACAATCAATAAAATTTGAGGTTTTTTTACTTTTAACCTTCGCGTTGTCTTTGCAGGTCAGGCTCAGGATTCAGCCCGGCAGACACTGTCGCCATCGTGTTCTGCTCCACGCACAAATCCCTGACCCTGGGTAGACACACACACAGACAAATACAACTGAACCCTCAATTTCATCACGAAAACATCAGATCATTCCTTATTTATTTGTGTCTCCAGGAATTCCTATGTTGAAGATTGTGTTTGAGGGCTACGAGCATCTCTCCCTCATCTCGGTCCCTCTGTTGATCTACCATCCGGCTCAGATCCTGCTCGGCTCCATCCTCGTGGCCTCCATTCGCAGCTGGATGACCAGCCGTCAGAAGGTATGTAGAGTCGGGTTTACGTTCACTCCGAGGCAAAAAAGAAATCATGTCTCACAGCCTGAAACGATGCTATGATCAAACATTAAGCCCTTTAACATCGTCACCTGGTTTCCTCTCCCACAGTCTAGTCTGTTGTTGAAATAGGGCAACGGCCCAGCAGTAGCCCTGAGTGAGTAGAGAACTGATTTCAAAACAGTTTTATTTTTGTAAGACCACCTTCTTCTGTCCTCTCATGATCAGGCTTCTACTATGACCCTGCGACAGTGTGTCCAGCAGCCTCCTGTCGCTCGGTCTTTTTAGTAATGAACTGTGACGGTTTAAAACCGAGCTTTGACGTCAGGGAAACAACCTGCACAACTCTGCTGCTGGCGTCACGGCTGCAGATTCAGCAGCTTTAGCTGGGTTGTGGTACTGGGGCGGTGGTGGTGGGTGTGATGATGATAATTGATGCTAACACATGCACACGTTCACCTGCTGGGGACGGTGGTGGATTCAGCAACTTCCTTTGTTAATTCACTTCTTCTCTTGTTTTTTTATCCTCTCGGTCTGTGACTTGACACTTGTCTTGTCTTCTCTCTGTGATCAGGCAGTGAAGCTGTCAGCTCTGCAGCCCATCTGACGACAGTGGATTTTCGTACTGTGATGCGAAGAGGACCACGGTGGAGGGAAGCTGCTGTCACATGTGCCTTATTACAGCCTATCAGCAGAGACCTCACTGGGGGGGTGAGGCTGGCTATACTCCTCCACTGCCTCCAGTACTTTGACAAAGAAGAACTTTCTTATTGCAATCAAATCTATTGCTTTGTACTTAGACAAAACAAAAGGAAGTTTTATTTTTATATGGAAAAAACCCAAATATTCTCACAATACAAGGATGTTGTTTTATTTTATTTTTCCACTGGCAGTGTTTAGTTTGAGAAAAAAGAACCTGCTAGGAAAAAAGAAGTGTGCAGTTACTGGACCATGTTTTTTTGTTTTTTCTGACATTTTCTACATTTTTCTACACTTGTCCTTCTGCTACTTCACTGCCAGAACATGTGGACATTTGTTACATTTGTGTCGTTGATTGAAACAAACTAATGCTGCGATATCAGAAACGTAATATATGATATAATAATCACAGTTGTCTTCATTTTGACACCACCTGTGGTGGTGGTGCTGCTGAGGTTGTGGTGCCATAAACGGCAATTCATTCATAAAATGAAGGTACAGCACATTGAATTCCAGGAATTTGAATTTGGGAAAAGTAGCTTCCCCTTGTTAATTCATCAATATTAATTTTCTATGATTGTAGATCAACTTCTTGTCACCATCACTTTCCATGCATGTTGAATATTGAACTGTATGATTTACAGATGTTTGCTGTGGATCAGTCCTATGAAGCCGTTGTTATCTAACAGATTCAAATAGTCTGAAATAGATACAGCCACTCAAAAACTCTAAGTCTCTAAATTGCAGTTGTAAGGTGCATATGCATCTCTATGTAGATGACACCTTGTTCTCTGTGTAAGTGATTTACTTAATATTTATTAGTCATCATGAAATTCAAGAAAGAAAAGTCAAGAGAAAAATAAGGGTCTTTAGGACATGTTAGATGACGACATCTTCTATGTGGTTCTCCCAATCAAACCTGGGGTTGCTTAAAATATCAGACATATCGGGAACATTTTGTACGTCTGGAATGAGAGTATTTGTTCAGGAACCAGTCAGAGCTGGACCTGCAACGCTTGTTGCTTTATGACATCAAGTCTGTGGACCAACGTATAAAAAGAGATTTGACTTATGGCCAGTTGGACAGTGGCCAGGTCGTATTGTTCTTTTGCTAAAGCATTTAATTCATCTCGTTTCATGCATTTCCTTTGAACTCCTTATTCACATATTGAAGGGCTTTTATGTTACATCAGGGTACAGCTCACATGTTCGTAGCTCTCTGATCAGCTGATTGTAGTAGAAGCTGACACGTTCATATTGTCACATTCACTAACCAGAGGAAGGACGTGGTCCCTCTGTGTGCTACTTTCCCAGCTTATTATTTGGAGCAGTGTTTTGGACACCTGTGGACTGTAATAAGTCACTGCTGGTGTAAAAGAAATGTATAGACAAAGACAGCACTGAGAATGTACAAGACAGTACCACAGCAGAATAGAATGATGGTGTCTGTCGTTTGCTCACAGTGATGAGTCTCTGTAGACTCCTTTCACATTTCCCATTGTTTTAACATCACCACTGGAGAAGATTTTCTACCAGACCCAGCATTAATGTAACTGAAATGAAATTAACTCATTAACTAAATATAATTTGATAACCTTTCAGTTGTTGGTTAATTAATTTAATTACAATATAGAAATTATTAGCTGGTTCATCTGCCTAAGTCTAATTCACACAACAGATTTCTTCCATTTTACAGTCAGGTGCTGTTACCTTGAAGAACGTCTACAGCACAAATATTGTCTTACAGTCATACGGAAACTGTTGTGTTTGCAGTGCGGCTGGATTTCCTGTTCCTTGTATTAGGCTGGAAAAAAGTGAGTGGCATGTTTTTTCAGTTTTTACCCAGGAAAACAAGAAAATAAATTGTACTAATAATTCCATCCACGGTCGTCTTTTAAAGGGAACTGCAGTGGGTTCACGACGCTGCCTGCACAAATATACAAAAACTCAACACGTAAGCAACATGTGCTGAGGAAAATAACAATAACAAACGTTTTTTAGGTCACCTGTAAACCATGAGTAACAAATAAGATCAATAAAAGTAGTTATGTTTTTAACAGTTCTCAAATGAATGAATTAAATGACTTTAAATTGAAATCAACTACTTCTAGTACTAGTTAATCTACTTCTTTAGACGACTTCATCCTCACATGAAGTTACATTACATATACGCTGAAGATGAAGGTATGACCTGGTAAAGGTAACTGGGTATAATAGTAAAAATATACTTTATTTAAAGTGCATCAATATGACTGCTAACTCGTATCTTAGATGTACAGTACTGCGTGACTCAGCATGCAGAATCTACATTTATACAAATACTGTAAATACAGTTAAAGAGCACAACATACATACTAATAATAATAATATACTATTCCATTGGATTTGAAAATGACATTAGTATCTAGAGCTTTGCGTATTTAGCTTTCCTCACATGTTTCTTACATTTTAGTCTCCAGGAGATGCCAGTATGTCATATTCTGCCAGAAGCACAAAACTGTTTTCGCTGATTCTCCGGACTCGGACCAAGTCTCCACACTCTTGCACATGTATCAGCCCTCTCTCTCCTCTTCCATACTCTCGCTCCCTGTCGTTCAGTGTCATCTGGGTTTTTTGGCCACAGGCCTGGCGGTACATGTACCGTATCCCAACCACCAGCACCATACCCAGACCAGCTGAGCAGCCCAGCAGCATGCCCAGCTCCCAAGCACTGTGTCTGGGGACAATATCTGGATACTTCCCTTCTTTGTCTGGGGTTTTAGAGGGAATGGAGGGATGTTTGGGTTTACTATCAGTGTTTGGTTTCAAGATACTGCCATAATCTTGTTTAAAGTTTGGGTTTGGGTGCGGTAAAGGGTTTGGGTAAACCACTGTTCTTGATGTTGGTGGGTTATGGTCGAGTTTAGGTTTAGACGTCACCATATAGTTATGGATTAGCAGCCGCTGGCCTACAGTGAGTCTCTGCAAAGGCATTGGTGATACAGAGGACACAGAAGGGTTGTACAGAGAGCGACGGGGAGCTGGTGAGGGTCCCAGGTGAGGAGTGGAAGAATGGAAAGACATAGAATAGGAAGGGGAGGAAGATGATGACTGGTTAGAAGTAGAGGTGAAAGAGGAATGTGAAGGGGGAAAAGTAGTAGATGAAGCAGAAGAACCTGAGGAGGAGGCGATGACTGGTGAGAAAGTGGAAGTAGAGGGCAAAGGGAAGGCCGAACCCTTGATATGTCGGGAGGAGGTAAAGGAAGATGAGACTTGGGAAAACAAGCCTGTTGATGATACATGCTTTGAGAAATTTGAGGAAGGGGCAGTAACAGAGGCTAATGATGGTAGAGGAGATGTGGAGGAAGGTTCGGCAGAGGGAAAATGAGGAGGGGTGGAAATTGGTAAGGGAGAAGGAAGAGCCAAAAGGGCTGGAGCTGTTTGTGGCTGGGTTCCTACCGATGGATGTATAGGTTCCAGAGTTGAACCTAGAGAGGAAGAAGGTGTGGTAGAACTTCCATGATCAAGCGATGAGACTAGAAATGTGGAAGCAGAGGATGAGGACAGAAGATATGATTTTTGGGTGGATACAGAAAAATAAGGAACGTTAGTTGTTATAGAAACAAATGCAGACATTGGGCTTTCAATATTTTCACTTCCCTCACCTGTTCTAAGGCCTTCTACTTGTCTTGGTGTAAAGTGTATTGGGCCAGAGGAGCTGGGCTTTACTGAAGGCTGAGATTGCTTCCACTTAAAGGTAACTTCTGGTTTTGCCTCCGTTTGAGAATGGGGTTGAAACTGTCGTTGGTAAGAGATACTCAAGGCTTCAGGTGGGATGTCAGATTGGGACTGGTACTTATGGGCAAGAGTATCTTGACTGAGGGATTGAGTGGGTATAGTAACAGGCATTGCTTTGGGAAAGCTACTATAAGGTTGCTTTTGTGGGCTACTCGGGGGTGAAGCAGTTGGAATCTGAGGATAAGCTACACTGGTTTCCCTTGGCTGACTTTGAAGTTCAAAGTCAGCGGGGTGGGATGATGTTTGTTGGTTGAAGACGTTCTCCATGAAAAGCCTCTGTGGAGTAGTCGTGTGAGAATGAAGAAAGTATGGAGGGGTTGGAGATTTCAATGAGGGGTTGACATTTATTAAATGTGTCTTAGGCTGGGAAGACGCTTTGGGTATAGATGCCTGGGAGACAGGACTAGAATTACCTGTACTAGTTATGAGAAAGGGCTTGGATGCAGAAGGTTGATCTTTCAAAAACATCCTGGGTGAAGATGTTTGAAGCTGGAGTAAAGGTCTGAGGTGAGGAATCTCTGCCACAGACTGCTTACCTACATCATGTTTTATTGTACTAATTTGGGGCTTAGTTAGACTTCTCCAGGTCTGTGAACTACCTGGGGTCTCAGACTCCACTGCACGGATTTGCAGGTCTCTTGGATTGTGGGTTGTGTCTCTTTGAGGCCTTGTACTGGGAGAGTGGTGAATGGTTGAGGGTACAGCTGCAGAGGTGGTTGGGGGGTGTAATGTGTATTCATTTGACTGCTTCAGGTAAATGTTTGGATCTTCCCTTTTCATCTCATCATGTTTTATTGGGATGAATAGCTTAAGAGAGGGCAGCTGGGAATGAGGAGCGGATGTGGAGTTTGTGGTTTTCATCTCTGTAGCATCAGCTGAAGGCAAAGAGGCTGTGGACCGATCATTTGATGAGATTAGAAAAAGGTTTTGGTCCTGGGTGTGAGTAACGGGCCTCCCTGTATTCAGGCCTGCCTCCTCAGTCACATGTGAGAGAGGAGTACTGTCAGTCTTGTTGTCCTTGGTAACACTGTGAAGAAATTCTAATTTCTGAAGGTTGTGTCGATCAATCAACACCTTGTTTGTGAGGTTTTGGATTCCAAAGTATGCCAGAGCTGCAGAGCTGCTTGTTTTTGTAGTAGGTCCTCGGGTAGTAGTAGAACCAGCTGTTTTGTTTTTTGATGGTCCACGGACTCTGGAAGCTGTGGGGTAAGAAGACATGGTGTGACAGACATGGTGGTTATAATCTGGGGATGGTGTGTGCTTGGCATGAAGCTGTGTGTTTGCTAACTTGGAAGACCTGTCACTTCACCTTCCTGCATTGTTGAATTTGGACTCGCTCCATCTGCCTTGGTGGTGTCACTCCCAACCCTAGGTCCACGGCTTCCATCACGTACCACAGCAGACTCAATACCTGCCCAGTATACAAAGTAGGACTGCACCACCGTGATGCTTTAATGAAAGACAAAGAGGTTTATAGGAATGTTGAATAAAAACTACACAATGCCTGTTTGGGTTCTTTTGTTTCTAAGAGATCCACTAGTTTTTACATCTAAGTAAAACTACTCTATAATGACCCATGGTGGCACATTCTGGCTTTTGTCTTGCAGAAGTTTGTGCTCAGCGGTTTTTATTAAAGGTTTCCTTGTTACCTCTGCTCTGTCCTGATGATAGATTTAAAACAAACTTTCGTACTCACTAGAAGCGTATGTCCCCCATGGGTGTATCCGGAGCCCTCCATACAAACGACAAGTTCCTCTTCAGCTGTTTGTCAGAGTGTGTGAGGGTGTCACCTTCTGAGAGGCAGCGCAACGCGTGGGTTCCCGGGGGGGAAAGGACCCAGGACCCGCCCCCCAGCACCGGGCCCATTCTTGTTGACTTGAGTCCTGCTCCCGGTCTGGACTTGACACCGGCTCTGGCTCTGGACCCGTCCCAGGCACTGTTTGCACTGCGTGCTTGTACCAAGAAACCCATGAAATCCCGAGAGCTTCGGACGGTTACTGAAGACACAGGCATGGATACAACACACAAAAGAAGACACAATGAGCTAGTTTGCTTTGTCTATTAACGTTAGTACCAGTGAAAGCAAGTGGAGAATCCTCAAGGTGTAGGTTAGCAGCTATGAGCTGCAGTTTAGGTCCAGCATTTCTCACCTCTCATTCACAGTGTGAATAGCCTTAAAATACTACAAATGTGCTATAGTCATAGAGTAATAGCTGTATCATAACCTTTCTGTGTGCAGCAAATGCGATGTATTACGTAGGTTCTCTATATAACTATACACAGTGTCTAAACCCTACTTTGTGCCTTGAGAAGACTCGTGTTGTGAATTGTCACGACTCATCACCAACTGTGCTAAGACTCAAAGTTAAGTTAATTCCCACAACTAAGGGTTAAAACTGTCTGACCGTCACTGGAGTTAATATAGTTCTAGTTGAAAAATCTTTGATTTACTACCTGTGATTAACTGTCCAGGCAGGTAAGAAGATGCTGATGTCCTCAGGGCGACGTGGCTGTGCTGCAGGTACTGACGCTGAGCGCGGATGTGGCCGGGGATCATTTCCTGACAGGAGGCATCGTTGGCTCCTTGGGAAAACGACAAGGTGGACGGAGCCACCGAGAGCAGCATCGCCCCCACCCCGAGACAGAGGAGGGTAGATTGCATCTCTACGCGCACACAAACAGGAACATGCAGGAGGGTTAGAGACACGTTGGCTGAATGTCCTATGGTTCATAAATAGTTTAGTCAGTATGTGGGTGTCACAGACAAAGCAAGAAGACTCAGAAAACGCAGCTGCAAAACTAAATTGAAATTAACAATACCACAAAATTGAGAAGGGATCACACAAAGAACTAAACTAAATGAATTTAAATTTAAGTATTGGACCCTTATAACATAAACTGAGGCCAATGACCCAAACAACAATTAACACACAAGGAGGGTATATTAATGCAAAGGTTAGCCTGACAAGGGGGCTAACAATGTGCATTTAATCTAATTACAGACATTAAACTTAATACAAATATATAATTAAATGATGTAAATACTTACACAACAAACACAAATACTTCTTGTAAACAAAACCTCAATAAAAGCTTAAATGATATGACAGCTGGGGCAGAACACGAGAGAAAGGTAAAACAACAGAACCAACCATCAGGGCGTTAGATATGAAATCAAAGCACTGTGTGGTCATTAACTGATGCTTGTTAAACGTCCCAAAGAAACAAGGTGTATACCAACACTGACAACATGGCGACAGAATGAAGATAAGATAAGTCAGTGGCTGATGGACTATTGCTATAGAAGAGTGTTCTCACCTTGTGCAGGGCCCAGATTATCGCTTTCTTCTTCACTGTGTGTAAAACCTTCTCGTCCTGCAGTTCAGCTGTTGAACTTAGAAAAGCACCGAGTCCCAACTGAGAGCAGTTGGTGTGACTCTCTGGCTTAGTTTGGAGGGATCAGGGTCCAGGATGGGGAGATGCAGGGGGCATAGAAGTAGGATGTGTAGAACCTCGGGCTGTCCCTCCGATGGCCGCGTATTCATAAACACTGATTTCTGTCTATATATGAATATGAAGCTAGTTTGACCCCGTGACTTTATTTCTATTGTTTATTTCACTGCCCACTTGTAATCGTCCTGACCGGCAGGGCTGGAATTCAAGGTGAAAGCAAACGGGAAATAATTTTTTGATCATTTCATTTGACACATGTTGGTGCAGGAAACAGAACAGCAGCTAGTGTTACACTGCAGATGAACCGTTCTAGTGGAGTTGTTTCTATGGCATTCGGGTATTAGGGCACCACGCTAACAGGATGTGCACCAGCTGCAGCCACCTCCCTCCAGGATCTCCCCTTTCCGTGAGTCTCCTTTTAGTTCTTCACCACGCTGCCCCCCACCCTGACTCACCCTCCTCCTCATTTCATGTCTCCATGTTCGCGACACGAGTGGTTTTTAGCAAATTGTGATTTAACCATTATAGTGAATATAAAGTGTCATGAGTTCATATGGTCTCCTTGTCGCTGCTGAATCAGTATCGCATAGCTGCATTATTGTCTGTTCGTCTGTTCTGGCTTTGGCTCAGGCTCATATTTCGTGTTGTTGTCTGTTTTTTCTCATCTTGCCTAATATCAGTTGCTGCTTGGGTTTTGGGGTTTTTCTCCCTCGTATTATACAAATGTCCAACAACATTAAAATGTTTGAAACATCATTTTTGCGGTAATCATGCAAATTTCACCTGGGAATTCAGAAACCAGTCTATCATTTCAGTCAGGTCGAACGAGGGAGGATCCCTCTGGTCACATTATCAACTGGTTTTTCTACATTCGACATTCAGCTGCTCAGTGGTAAGAACAGCCACATATCTGAACACTTCTGGTAAGTCTCCCTTTTATCCTTATTTATTGTGTTTGTGACTAAATGGAATCAATGGTTTATTCATGGCCAAGTGCACCTACCACATGGCAGTAGCTGTTTCTCCGTGTACAAAAGTAGCCATAGCAACAGTTACTTTTACTTTTACTATTGGATCCTGTTAAAAATTAACACATGTTTAAACATTCAAACCAAACACATCATGTATATCATACATTGCATAAAGTATTGGATTTTCATGACATTGTAAAATTGCTCTTATCTACCTAGTGCACTGCAAAATATCTTTATACATTTTGTGCCTGTTGTTGAAAACATTCTTCAGTGGTTCAATAAGCGAATGGACACGATGTGTTTTGCAGCAAACACAAGGCTGCTCAGACGTTTTTTACTTATGCTATTACGTCAAATACGTTCTAGGTCATGTAGTTACATACACCAAAAAGCTTATCCTCCACAAATCAGACACCAACAAAGGCATTTCCCAGAAAGGCAATAATGTTTGCACAGACAGGTGCTGGTCTCTTCCTTGTAACAGAACACTGGTCTTCGTGCTTGCGTCAGTTTTGCGTAAATCCACTGCTACTCATCTCCGTTACAGTCCGGGTACTGTTTGTGTGTACAGGTTGATGATGGACCATGTCTGGGTTCCTCTTCTTATAACTGTCCTCCTGGCTGAGAGCTCTGCATTACCTTCCTCTGCAGGTAAGAGGAAACATCACTGACTGGGCAGTTACTGTGATGTGGCACTAGTATCATATTATACTATTATTCACTATGGCACTCGTATAATATGATGATGCCACAGAGTTTCATAACGCTTTTCTGTTGTTGGTTTCACTGTTACTCAAACAATGAAATGTGCTGAATCTTACCTTACAGTAAATCATTATTTAATTTCGTCTGCCTGCAGGGGTGGAACCAGCCTCGTCCTGCTCACCTGGCTGGAACCTGTTTGACCACAGATGTTTTGCCTTTTACCCTGTGTGGAGCTCCTGGAGTGGTGCTAATGTACAGTAAAGGGTTAGAAACTGTTTTTAATGTGTAACAGATAGAATTGTAATCATTTGTTTTTGTCTTAGGCTTTGTGCTCTCAGACTCAGAGTAATCTGGTGTCGCCTCACACACCGGAGGAAATTAAGTTTCTACGTCAGCTCACAAACACAAACACACCTGTTTGGTTGGGAGGATACCAAGCACAACAGGTGAGAATCTGTGTTCAGCATCGCTGTAATTTACTTGAGGTGTTTACAGAAACACTGTATCTGTTTATTTTTCCTTTTTGAAGAATGGCTCTTGGTTGTGGTGTGATGAGACCACTCTGAACTTCACTGACAGGACTGATCACATGCTGGGAGAAAGCAACAAAGACAGAGCCTGCATGGAAATGGAGCCAAAAAGTAAAAACTAAAACATTTTAATTTTACAAATTAAAAATTATCAAGGACAAAGAAAATCTTATAATATAAAATCAACAAATTTTAAGGTTTGCTTTTATCTAATATTGAATTAAAAGCTTGTGTAAGTTAATGTGTATGTTAAGCATGACTTATAACTGCTGCACCCAGTTATTTGAATATAACCAAATACAGGTTCACCCAGTTGTATAAAACAATGTGCCATAAAATCTAGGAGAGGAAACTGCATTAAGTTCAAGTAACTTCATTTGGCCTTTACTGTGATTAGTTACATTTCCTTCAAACTCAAGTTTCACTTAGTCTGGTCTGGTCTTGACTCTGTTTTTATTATGAGGGTAAACATGACTTATTTAGCTTTTGAACACCTCACTGAATTCACCCATGACTGTTGAAGATGTGCTGGAGGGAACATTGTTGAAAGATAAAAGTAAAACCCTTCACTGATAACAGCCAGTTGAACGTTTGTTTCATCGTGTATCACGAGTCAGGTTTCCCATGAATGTTCTGCCGTGTTAAAATATAGCATAAAAGAAGTTAAGCAGAGCTTTGTGTGTTTGCTCAGGTGGAGATCTGTACTGCGCCCCTTGTGGAGAGCTCAGGTTCTACATCTGCTCCACCAGGTGAGACATGCTGTAGAAACAATGTATCTACTGTTGTAAGTGAAAACCCTCTTTCCACTTCCTAAGCTCTCTCCCGTGTTAAGGTTATACTGTGCATTAAAGGCAGATGAGAAAATAGAATGAAATGCTATAAGCTGGACACTTTGGCTAAAGCATCTTCTCATCTCAGCTGCAGAATGTGTTGTATAAAATGAAAGTGACTGGACTTGCTGCTTCACTGCTGTGTTTATCTCCAGCTGTTGCACCGCTGTTGTGCCCAGCAGCAAGAAACCCGCTGATCCAGGTGAGTTCATCCTTGAGTTTACCACGGTGCCGCACCGGGCGACCTTCCGTTTGAATAGTACTGCCACAACTTACCAATAATATGTTACTGCAGTAATTCATCTGAAACTGAACATTTAGACCCTCATTGCATCTATATAATCCATCTGAAACTACTGATCAAATGATTGATTGCTTCGTCGTGAATGTAAAGCACAGGTACGTTCATTCTGTGGCTGAGACGTTTCTGCTGCACATTTACTGTCTCCTCCACAGACATTGTTCCCGGAGTGAGTTTGTTTGACATCGTGTGGAGTAACAGTGACCTGCTGGCAGAGGAGATTCTCTACTCATCCTCCTTCATCCGAGCGCTGGCGTCCGGTCACTTGACAGAGCAGTGCTACACCCGCTTCCTCCAGCAGGAGGCGCTGTACCTGCACAGAGTCGGCATCACGCTGCAGGTTAGAGGTCATCGCTTTTGGATTTTGTCCGATTAGCTTTTCGTTGTGTGGGTGAATCCACACGTCTGGACATAGTGCGCATTGTTATTTGTTACACTAGTTCGCAATTTTGCAAATTCGCTTTGGAATCTTTAAGAAACAGGTTTCAGAGACAAAATACACATTAGTTTTTCTTCTTTGTTATCTTATAAGCTGAGTCCTCTTTTAGACAAGGGTGAAACAAGGACAAAACACAACTGAAGGAAGTGTGACAGCACATCTTTTTGCAAATATAACCTCCGTTAGGAAACGTATTCTACATACATAGTAGGTCTGACCTGAATGAAACTATACAGATACAAATACAGCTGAAGTAACTAGTTATTAAATATATAATTCACATGAGGATTTCAATTACCAAACTAAGGTTTGGTTATAACTAATGTTGGTCACTTTAACAGCATTTGTTACAGTTCTCAGATGACATAAACCTGACCTTCAGTAATAATCAAAATAAGCTGCTCACACATGGCTGTAGAAACGTGTTTTCCATCTCCTCGCCCAGAGCTCTGTCAGGTCGCCTGCCCCAGAGTGGCTCCACTTCCCCCTGCAGGCTTTTCATTCTGTGGTTTTAGAGGATCCGATCTACTGGGTGGTGGCTCTGTCAGCTCGAGCTGCCCTCCGCAACTTCCTGGCTGCGAAACTGCTCCCCTCCGAGATCAGCCCTGAGCTTCAGCCAGGGTCTGGGACCGTGACCAAGACCCTCTACCAGATGTGGAGCACAGACAGTCTGGAGGAGGCCGCATGGACGCAGAGGTACAGAGGTTCCTGAGCCTTGCATGTACAGTATACAAGCAGTATTTTAATATTTACCTGCAGGTGGAGGTGATGTAAACAAAGCTTTATATAGTGGCAATGATTATAAACAGTGGCACTACAAACTACAAACTGGCTTCAGGACTAGACGTTCGAAAGACGTGGGGATTTACCAGTTCTTTGAGGTCACACTGTGGATTTGCATAATGGAAAACAAGGACCCAGCATTTTTGAAACCATTGGGGAGTAAACGTCAAAGTGATCAAAGATGTTGCTTCAGTTGGTTTTCTATGCGTCTCTTGTGACTCCATCAACGTTACGTGTACAGTGTTTATTTTCAGCAACCAAATGTTATTCCAGGCTACAACATCTAGATAAGCTGTGTGTGTGTGTGTGTGTGTCTGTGTGTGTGTGTGTGACAGGTACAGAACCGTGATTGAACAACACCAGAATCAAACAGACGTGTTTAAAGCCATTAACATTTTCAGAACACACATCATGGCCCAGAAGAGTTTCTACAAGTCTGTGTAAGAACATATCAGTCTGTTCATTGCTTTGATGCGTCTGCCCCCAGTCGGTCAAGGTCCTTTAAAGATGTGTGTTTCTGCTGCAGAATCTGTGATGTGGAGGATGAAACAGGAAGAGAAAGGACCCACGTCGTCATTTGATTTACCTCATTGAAACCGAACAGTTCAGACGGTGAAGTACTCAGTGTCTGTTAGGCTACAAAGTTTGGCTACGTTTAGATTTACATTCACTTGCAGTCTTCAACCACGAAAAGAAGGCTGTAGATGTGTGGCTGGTGTGTTTAATATTATCTAGATATTGACTGTTCTGTCTCCCTCTGCTGGAAGAAACACGACACTACATCCTCACCATTTCAAATTTACAGTAACTTCAGGCTAAAATGCTTAAAATACAACTACTACCTTTATTATACTACGTAGCTGTGATCCATTACCTTTCTTTTATATGTACCCCTCTTACTTACATTTAGAACATTTGTTTTCTTAATAAAGGTGTATTGAAATCCATCTTCCAGTCTTGTCTGTTTACACCTGTATTAGTATTTATACTAGATGCAAGGGTTTCTACTGATATTGCTACTAGTATTGTTACATAATACATTTATTATTACTGCTAATATTACTGCTTCCACTAACACAGCTTGTTCAACTTTCACTAATACGTACACAACTTGTGCTACTACCTTAATATTACTCAGCACAATTATTACTAATGGTCCCACTAATTATAATCATTACTGTAGTCGTTCCTGTTTTAACTTGTATAACTTACAGCACCTATATACAATTAATGAAATTATAGTTTCTACTTGTACCATTACTTCTGTCGCTACAGCTACGACTGCTCTAAATGACGACTTCTAGACAAAAACCATGAAATGCAGTTATCATTTACCCCATAATGCAAGATGATGGTAATATTTACAATTAAGCTAGTGTTAGAAAAGTGCTACTGCTATATTTGTTATGACTGTTAGTATTATTACGCCAAACATCAAAGTAAACGATTGTATATAACTGAATATGTCTCTTCAAACTTTGAAAGGATGATGGAACAAGCATTTCCTGTAAATAAAGGCAAATTTTTGCAATAATTAAAGATTATGTAAAAAAACGTAAAATGTTGCAGTAGCACAATTTGGCCACTAGAGATTGTTGAAATGCGAACGTCCCAGTTTGTTACACTTAAACTCAAGCTCTGCTGGTCTTAGCTGTTAAACTGTTTAGACCAAAGGCTAAACTAACTTGTGTTTCTGAATTTGTAGTAAAATAACAACAGTCGCCATGATGTACAATGTAAACACTGAATAACATTAAAATACATTTTTAAATGTAAGTAGCTCGTCCCGTCTTTCTCTACAGTGGTTGCGGCTTTTTAATGGAAACCCGAGCTCGTCGTGCATCGCTCGTCGTAGCTCCGCCTCTGGCCACTAGGCCCAAAGTGCCGCTTGCCCCGCGCGGATCCTGGGGCACCTGGACCCGCCAGGGATGATGTAAGCGAGCTGCGCGTGCATTTTGGCAGAATGCGCAACACGTGGCCCATCTTTCTTCTTCTGGAACCAAAAACGACCTAACAGGGTGAAGAGGGGTCCAGCAATAAAAACGTGCCCAGCGGCTGTGGAAGAGGTTAACGCGGCCATGTTGCTCGTGCCGTCAATAAAGTAGCAGAAGCACGTTTCCTCCGGTTTTACACAACAGTGGGTTGAATTCTCCCCCTGATTAACGTCTGAGGGTCCAGGCGCGAGGGCCAGCGGCGCGTGCCCACGGGTTCATCCGTGACCTGCCCTTGTGCTGTGATCCGGCGCGTGGACAGACACACGCGCTGCATCTGTGTGTGTGTGTGTGTGAGAGAGAGAGAGAGAGAGGGAGGGAGAGAGAGAGAGAGAGCGGGAGGCGGAACCTCCATCTGCCCTGCTCGGTGACCGACCCGTCATCGGAGGAGAATCGGTTCATCTCCACCGTTTTCGTTCTTGCTTTACTTTCACCCCGTGGACGAGGAGAAGCTGCGGAGATAATGTCACAGCCGAAGCGGAGGGAGTCGCCATGGGAGACATCTGTGGGCTATATATAGGCTATGCCCCGGACTGCACCACCTGCCCCCCCACCCGGTACCGGTAAGTCACAGAGACGTGCTGGGAGCCCTGTGTCCCGTCCGCGGCGGACCAGAGCCAGCAGCGGCCCGTTATTGATGCTAGGTGACCCGTGGAAATGACTTCTGAGGTCTCGTGAGGTCGGGTTACCGTTCAGCCATGTTGCAGGAGAGGGAGCGGGGGGTGGGAGGCTGATGGCCGGGCTCCTGACACCTGCCCCCGTTACCGGTGACAAAAACGTCCGTTAAAGGTCCAAACCAGCGGCTTAACGGGACGGAGCCTGTCCCGCCACCCCACCCGGTACTGACTTTCTGACTCGGCGTGGCGGGGTCCGATCGTTGTTCAGCCATGTTGCGGGGGTGGGGTGGGGGGGTGGCACCGATAACTAGCTAACGGCGGGGCTCCGAGGGCTCCGACACCCACCGACCGGCACCGGGAGAGGGGCTGACGGGGCTGGGGGCTCGTGCTCGCCCTCCTCCCGGATGCGGCGGCAGCAGAATCCCGGACTGTGTCGCCTAGAGACGGAGACAGGATGAACGAGACGGGGTCGACCGGTGAACCGAGGATGAATAGGTTGTCGCGTTTCATCTTTTTATTTTATTCCCTTTTATTTTACTTCCGTTTTTAAAATGTTATTGTTTATTCGCACTTGTTTATATTTTAGAATTTTATTTTATTTATTAAATATATTTTATCAAACGGATTATATTTTTAGTTTTTTAATGGCCTGTTTGTAAAATGTATTATAGGTTTCATTCAGATGTTTATAACTGCTAGAATTGTTATGTTGCCCTTTCATTTTCTATGTGACTACATTATAATAATTGCTGTTATCACTTTGATTCATTTTAGCTCCAGTGACTGACTAATGCTCATTATCGACTAACAATCATTTGGTCAATTAATCAATTAGTTTATGAAACAGCAGACAATGTTAAAATTGTTTGTTATAGTTTCCCAGAGACGAAGGTCAGGTCTACAGATGCCTTCTGATTTCTGATTAACAGTTCAAATCTGAAAGGAATTTCATTAATTTATTTTATTATGTAGCAGGAACACAGCAAATCATGTCATTTAGAAATAGCATTTCAAATAGTTTAGTTTTAATTTCTACAACTTATTGATTAATCAACAAATCATTGTACTTCATAATGTTATCTAATTAGAATTAAATATATATTTATGGCCCTAACGCAACAATATGAAGCTAAATGTTTACATTAATGAATGGACATAGACCAAACCTACTAAATGTTTACAATGGAATGCTTTTACTTGCTTTTATTAAATATATACATTTACTCAACAGTGTGGGAAACTTCTCAAATGGAACATAAAATACCAATCATTAGAATTTTGGTCTTTTTTCACCTTGCTTGGGGCTGTTATTTGTTATGTAACTGTTTTTTATGAACATTATTACAAAGCAGGGCTGATGTGTTAAGTGTTCTCTTCCCTGTGAGGCCGTGAAATGATCAGGGTTAATAGCTGATGGCAGGTGGAAGTGGTTATTGATGATTATTGATCATAATTGCTGATTGTTTGTCATTGGGAAGGTCAGGGCAGGAGGCAACGCAGCAGGGTCCGTTACCATGGCGATAATAGAATGATTTATCCCCTTATTATTGGGCCTTATCCATTCAATAATTTATTTATTCACAGACTCACTTGTTCATACTGTATTCCTTTTCTTTTTTCTCCATCCCTTTGTCCCTTCTTTCCTTCCTGTTTCCATCTCCATCCTCCTCTGCCCTCTCTTGCCCTTCATCCTTGCTGTTGGTCGTTTTATCTCGCTCCTCAATCCATCTTCTTTTTCCTATTTCACCTCCTCTCCCTCGACCCATCTCTTTCTCCTTCTTCCAGGTCAATGAGAGCCAGCAGCAGCTCAGCCTGAACACCAAATCCTCCCTCATTTTCTCTCCTTTAACTCACTCTCCTCTTGATTTTTCTCTATCATGCTCTCTTTGCTTCCATATGTTAAAAAACAGTCGTCTTATTTTAGCAAAACTGCCTTCCTCCTCCTCTCCTTCCTCCTCTTCCTTCTCTCTTGCACTCTCTCTCTCTTCTGAGTTTTGACTCTCTCTCTTTTTACAAACACACACTCACACACTGGAAAATGAAGCGTGGGTCGAGTCTGTTGCAGCCTCCCTCTGATGCAGCTAAACGACACACACAACCTGCGAACACACACGTAAAGATACACACCAGTGATGACGCCCGCTCGCTGAGTGCGTCCGACGCGCACGCCACAGGTTCCAGTCCCTTCCCAGCAGCAACCTCTCTGTTCAGCCCTGATGTCAGTACCAAGATGGCGTCTGACCTCCTCATCAGGCTGTCAGGTAACACACACTTCCAAATCCAAATAATCATACTTTTAATTTCCTTCCTGATGAAGAAAAAATGCAGAAATTATGAAATGCTGGTCATTAGAAAAGTCTCCACTCTGGGCAACTGGTTATGCACATGCAAATATTTAATGGTCTATTTTGCATCTATAAACTCTTTTCAGAAATTTCACTAATTAATGAAGAATTTTGAAAAGTAACAAATCAATAATTAAAATAACTCGGTGACCACGTCTTAGTTCTAAAGACAGTTCATCAAGATCCTCATGAAAACCTTCTTGCAGTATGAGTATGTTCATTATCATCTGAACCTATTAACACACTTATGTACTTACATGTCACGAAAAATGTGACAAAGGTCTGTACAGAATTGCCTTTTCCATTTTGGAAGAAGTCATCAAAAAGACTTTCTGCAGTAACTAGAACCTGCTTTGTTCAGTAATCGATTAATTAGGTGAAATTGTCTGACACACCCCTCATTTAAGCAGTTTCTCCTAATCCTGCTGCTTAGATGCTGCTTTGAGGCTGTATTCATGCTGTTTCTAAACCCTCTTTTCTCCCAGTGGGACTTTCTTGATTTCTTTGTCTTTTTCTTGTACGTCCAATAATACACAAAACCCCCAAATTGCCCCCTGTGCTGCTTTAATGTTGGTGTCCACATACTTTTGGCCATGTATCGTTCAAACCTCTAATGGTGAGCTGAGTTCAGTTAGAGGCTGTAATGGGAACTCCTCTGTAATCTAGTTACAGATGAATCAAATCATACTCGCACAGCTCCATTCCATGTTTCTCTCTTGTCTTCAGAGGCCACCCAGAAGGCCCAGGTGCATCCTGGGAGCCATGCCGAGCCTCAGCGACGTGAGGCGCTTCTGGAGGTTCAGGGAGGCCAGCAGGACGAGCCCGGCCTTGCTCTGTCACCAGACGGCCCTGGGGCGAGTCCTGAGCCGCCGTCCCTCACGCACACGCCTGATGGTAACGCTCCTGCAGACACACTGGCTTCAGACCTGCTGAGGAAACTGGCAGGTAACGTCTGTGTTTCGGTAGTTCTGACCACAACCACTCAGATTCTTTTTTTAGTATGTTCAACTTGTTGAGCAACATAAACATAATGTTATTATTAATGAAATTACTAATGAAAGTTCAAGCCATTTAATATGATGACTTTTATACTGTTGGTAAGATGTTATATGTCTGGTTGTTTGCAGCCAATGTGGGAAGTGTAGTACTTCCAAGATGACCAGGATGTCTACAGTAAATGTTGTCCTCTGTACATTTCTGACATTTGTAAAAGAGATTACTGCAGATGCACTGACACATTTGCCATCATTCACAGAGCGTCAGGAGGTGAACTGCTGCAGCGTGAGGGTCAAAGAAGAAGAAGAGCCCATTGAAGTTGACTCAATGGTTATTTCCAACCTCATCCATGACCGGCCGCTCACAAAGGACATGAAAACATCTGCTCCAAAAATCTCCAGCTACCTTTTCTCCATGAAAACTGAAAACCAGAGTCTCAAAGGTAACAAGATGGCTGAGCAGTTGTACCCTGGAGCCAAAATGCCAGACCAATGTCTCCTTGGCCTTAAATTAGAAGACACATTTTTTACTGGAGGCTGCCAGGCTGGCTTTAAAACAAGTGATGGTGCCATTTCTGGAGCCAGCAAGTTTGAGTTTAAAGTTAAAATGGAGGATAATGGCGTCTCTGGGGCCAACATGGGAGAAAAAATTCTCTCTGGAGCCAAAATGGAGGAGCAGCTTCTCTTTAAAGCAAAAATTGCAGAGCGGCCTTTCTCCAGAGCAAAAATGAGCAGCATGTCCTTCTCTGGAGTCAAGACAGAAGAGTGGCCTCTTCCTGGAGCCAAGATGGAAGACCAGTTGACCTCCGGTGCCAAGATGGCCGACCAGTGCCTCAGAGCTGTGCTGTGGCAGGATATGTCAGTGAACCTGGCGTCCACACTGTTGCACCAGCTTTCAGGTAACACACACTAACACAGTGTTTGTGTTTGGCCTCGTTGTAATACAGGAAAGTAAAATGTGTGTTAGGATGAAGGACAGAAACCGAGTTTCCTATTAGAGCTCCAGGAGCTGACACCAATCCCATGAAATTCTGCTGTCAAATGAAAACGCCACCATGTCAGCATTCTTCCTGCAAAAAGAAAACAGGAAGCTTGTAGCTGCACCCAAACAAGGTTGCGTATTGTCACAAATGCATCACTTGACATAAAGGCTGTTGTGTGTTTTCTGAATGAGCATGTGGTCAGTCTCCTTAAAACGAACCTAGTTACAGCTGTGCACACAAAATATATTATTATTATTATTATTATTATTATTATTATTATTATTATTATTATTATTATTATTATTATTATTATTATTATTATTATTATTATTAATAATAATAATAATAATAATAATAATAATAATAGTAGTAGTAGAAAGCAACAGCAGCAATGCTAAAGGCAGTCACAGTCCGGGCAAAAGTTAAATTAAGCTTTAGCATCTAAATTAGAAATGATGATGACAATAATTGCACTATAATTGCAATAAAATGTTGTTTTCAGTGGCATGAACAGAACTAATCACATGCCATTTATAGATTCTGATTCATTCATTTGTGTAACATTCTTTCAATTCATTTTCTCTTCTGTTGTCGCCACTAACATTAGCTGACAACTGTGGCAGAAGCCCCTCAGCAGTTATGCGTTAATGCCCTGCATTTTGGGGTTGATTATTAGTATTTAGTTTACTTTTGTGAATGAGATTTTAAACTGTTTTCAAAGTTGCATAAAAAACCTTAACCCTGCAAAAATAGTTTGAGCAGAGAAAAATGTATTCACCTATGTTTAAGGTGTTTTACTGTAAACCGGTGTTTTACAGCCTATTTTGCACTATTTCTCTTTAAACCAACGACTCTGTATGTTTAGATTCAAACACCTTAAACTTACAAGGACTTGGTTCCAGTCAGCTGAACCTTGGCCCACATGTACATTTCTTTCACGAGTGTTTTACTGAATACAGCTCAGGAGCCGTGGGACATCTGTAGATCAAGCCGCACACTCACAAGTACTCGTTTTCTTGGATGCATCCATTGGATGGTTTCACCGCATCTTCTGTCTTTATTGGATCCGGTTGCAGCGTGTTTCTGAGATGATACTGTAAACCTTTTAAAGAAAGATTCTTTCTTTATTTTGTTATTTTGTGTTGAATTCCTCCAAAGACTGAAAGAGTTTCCCGATGACAGTGGATATAATGAATTCGGATCAGAATTCTGTTAAAAATTCTAATTGTGAATTTGTTGGGACGTACAAATGTGAACAGCCAGTTTCAGTATATGTTGTAATAAAGCCGAGGTGTTTCCAGGAGCACGAAGGCCTTAATGAATCTGAGATGGAAGAGTTTGATTCTGCTGGTGCGGTTTTACCTCCAGATTAAGTGTCGCTGTTTTTCTGCAGAGAGAGTCAGTAAATCCAACAATCAGCCGGTGGAGCGGATGACTCCACCCATCAGAAGCAGGTATGACCGCACTTCCTGTCAGCGATCAGTACTTAACCTCGTGACCTCTACCTACACAGGTCGGCAGTATGCTTTCACCGTGCGTGACTGTGTGTGTGCTGCTCTTTCTGCAGCCCTGGTCCGAAGGTGAACGTGGACCCACTTCACTTCTCCCCACTCTTGAGCTCCCAGGAGCCTTCACTTGGTAAAATCCCGTGCACATGTGCAGTAAGACACACAATATAGGAGGCGGTGGGAATAGCTACATCTCCATCAGAGCGTTCAGAGGAAGCCACAGTGACACTGTGTGAGAACACTCAGCAGCTCCTGTTTGCTTGAGGAGGCGTAGATCTTTGGATGTTGTAAAACTCTGTGTTACTGTCTCATGGGAGAGTTTTTTTATTCACATACTGACTCAGTGTTGTGCTTATCATTGTTTTTTAGCTTGCCAATCTCACTGTAACATGCAGTAATGAAAATGACACCGTCAGTCAGAGTGGAAGGATTAAAGGAGCTAACAGGCTCAACATTACCACTGATCCAAATGATATTAGAGTGATTAGCAGCATGTTCTGTCATGTTACTGCAGCAGCAGATACTTGAAAAGATGAGGCAGAGTCAAACAGATTTATTAATGCAGCACATTTTTACAGTAAATACTACGTCAAAACAGCGTGTAATAAAAATGAATAGTGACAAAACAGACACAAATGTGTATCGTTAAAGAAAATGTAATGTAACATTGTTAAAATGTTTTAGCCTCATTAATCATATAGTTATAACACGTTTTATAGGTTATTGCAGTAGGTGAATAATCTGCTTGTTTTATCCTTTAAGTAGCTGCTACATGCTTTTCTAAGGATTCTAAGGAACTTTCATGGATCAAAAAAATATTTTGGAGGAATTTGTGCATTTCTTTTGTCTGCAGTTTGTTCTGCAGTATTATTATAGTTTTTATTTAAAGGGAGTATCTACGTGTAATGTTATGGATATGTGCTGCCACCAACCTGCCCTTTGAGTTTCTCATAAATATGGGGCTGTAGTGAAGTCTCAAAGTTGTTTCAGTAATAACTTCCACAGGGATTCATCATGAATAGATTTTGCCATGCAAAGAAAAAAAGGAAAATTATGGCATCTGAAGATTTATTTCATGAATCACTTAAGAGAATAATAAACTGCCATTTTGTGTTTTCTTCTCACAGGAGGCCAAACCAGCCTGAGCAGAGATCCAACCACAGGTTGCTCCTACTTCTACAGGTAACACAAACAAACACGTTTTTACTTCCTTTTTAAAACTGTTAACTGTTAAGTGTTTAAGCCCTACTTGCAGCAGAAACACTAGCTAACCACCCACTGGCTGTAGCTTGATATTTACTGTAGGACCATGACAACATATATCAATATCAATCACACCTCACTGCAGTGATTTAACGTATTCCCCCAATCATCAAACCTTCCCCAGGTGTCACGTCTGTGGGTTTGAGACGGAGGTCCGTGCCCTTTTCCAGAGTCACATGGCAGAGCATCGGCAGTGGGAGCGCAGCTCGTTCTCGCTGCACTGCTGCGTGTGCGACCACTCCACCAATCAGGAGGCAGAGATGAGGGTTCATGCCGACACGCACGTACAGGGCGACACAGGAGTCAGTGCAGACATGAGGTGTGATAATATTTGGCAAATTAATTCTACGTGTGTGTAGGTTTTCTAGTCAGGTACCGAAATTTGACTTGAGTGTTGACTTTGGGTACTACTTCCACCTAACTGCTAAATATTTAATGGTGGCCCTGATGAGTGTGAGATCAGCCAGTAATGAATCAAGCAGCTGTGAGCAGATGCTGCATCACCAGCAGGACTCATGTTGTGTTTTTACTTCACGTTTACACGTTTTGTCTTTTGAAGAGACGGGTTGTTTTAACCTCTCCCTCTCCTTCTGGCTCCCAGATGCCCTCCTGACATCCCTCCTGCTGCCTCTGCCGCCTCTTGTAGTGCTCCAGCAGTTGCCATGACAACCCAGCCCGACAAGAGCGCCTCTGAGCATCGCTGTCGTATCTGCCAGAGGTCGTTTCCAGGGCAACAAGAGCTTCTGGTTCACTTCCAGGGTCATCGCCAAGGCAACCAGTATCGCTGCGACCGGTGCGGCCACCTGACGAGGACAGCCAACAAACTGGTGGAGCACGTACGCGTGCACACGGGGGAGCGCCCGTTCACCTGCGACCTCTGCCCCTACAGCGCCAAGCGGCGGGACAGTCTGCGCCTGCACTGCAAGGTCAAACACACCGCGCACGTCAACGGGAACGCGGCAGATGCGCCCGACGACGTGCACACACACCGGTCGTACGTGTACGGAGACAATCAGCGTTCAAACAAACACGTCCAGCGGCTGCACACACCGCTCAGCACGCACACTGCTGCACCCTCCTCTCTCCCTCCTCTTCACCCTTCGCTCTCTGACCGGGCGGGATGGAAGGATCTGTCTCCTCTCTTGCCCATCACCACACTTATCTCTCTGAAACCACGCTCTTCTTCGTCATCCTCCTCTTCCCCCTCCTCTTCCTCCACCCAGCACTTATTCCTCAGCTACCTTGGTCTGACAACTTCATAAGTGCTTCTTGTGTTTCTCTTCTCCTCTGATCTCCTCCTTTCAGTACCTTCTCTCCATTTTCCTTCTTTCCTGTTTCCTCTGTTTTCTGACTCAGTTTTTCCTTGTTTCTTCACCATCTCCTAATTTTGACTCATCCTCTTGTTTGCTCTGCTCATCTCATTTACTCCTTCTCCTCAGCCTCTCATGTCCTTCCCTTCTCTCCTTCCCTCATTCAACTTATCTTCTCACATTCATTTGATCTCATCTCCTTTCATTGTATTTCTCTCCCTGTACTTCTAGCTTCTCTCCTCATTCGCTCTCTCCCTACCCTCGTTTCCTCTCCTCTCCGATCCATCCTCTGGACATTTAAAGCGATGGATGTAAAGCTCTGTAATGTATCTGACGTACTGTCACTCAACACTATGAGAATGTCAGCTACTGTTATGCTCAATGCACTGAAAACTCACAGATAAGGAACGTTTTAAATTTATTGAACTTTTGCATCATGCTCGTGATTTTTGCTGCATTCCTGCCTGCTTCAGCTTCTCATATAATCACTGAACTCTTATCTATTTATCTGTGTGACATATTTATTGCCTGTCTCTCTTGTCCTTCAGAAACTCTAAACTTAAAAAATCCTCTTCTTATCCTTGCACAAAAAACACACAATTGAGTAAATTGTATTATTTATTTGTTCTGTGGAAAGAAACTACAAAACCATTAGCTTCGTAATGTTATTTGGTGTCCTAAGCATCATTTGACTAAGCAAATGTAAGGACCAAGCTGAAATGCCCTACCTTTACTGAAAGGTGAAGCTAAGGGAAAATATTTGGGAGAAATTACACTAAAGCTGTTTTTGAAACCAGGACATTTTCATGTTTTGATAAGGTAATTAATATTTGTTGATAAGCAATTTTCCATGACAACAATTAGATGATGATCAATAAACAGAATCCACATAAAAACACTATATCAAACTTATTTTAAAAATGTCTTTATTGTGAGAACAATAAACATATATGACGCAATAATTTCTTAACTTATACTTTAACTTCCAGTTTCCTCCACTGCCTAAAAGTGACGTTTATAACTAAAGAACTGTTGAAATTTTTGCTGATTGCATTATTGGGACAAAGAAGCGTTCCTATGTTCCCAAGTGATCCTTGCTCCTCCGCTGTTTTTGATCTTTGACGATTTCTAAGTCTACGGTTTCTGGAGGACAGTGATGATAATTCTAATATTTGTGTTAATGTATATTGTTAGTGTATTTGTGTTTACATAACTACACGGGGCTCCTAAGAGGCCTAAATGTCTTAATTTAAAGTTGCACTATACAGTATGTAGTTAAGACAAAAAAGAATCATTTTAGAACACTTAAGCTCTTTTTTTAACACTAATGACTAAATCACAAGCATCAGTCTGCTTTCTGTGTGTAGAAGGAAACTAACCAACAGCAGAGTCTTCTGAGTGGTTCAATTTTTCCAGTTCGGACTGATCCACCTGCCACTACAGACTATAAACATACAGTTTTTAATATCCGTTATACTGAATAAGACGGGGGATGCATGAAGAAAATAACTGCCATGGGGCAATGTACCTGTCGTACAAAGGTACTTCCACGGTAATTGAGTATTTGCATACCCAGTGTAACTCTACTACACATCTGATGGGAAATATTGGGCTTTTACTCGACTGTATCTCTACTTTAATTAAGTTCACACACTCATGTCAAAATCTGGCCATTCAGATTTTTACCTATACAATTTAAAAGTTAAAAAGTATATGACTATGAAATATGTGAAGTTTATGAAACAGAATACATTCATATATGCTTCTTCGAGTGTTTGATAAAACGCAGTAATCTGGCACAAAAAATTAATCATAACCATATTTGTTTTTCTCCATAAATCTTCCCGGCCTATAGTTGAATGTAAAGCTGATAATTAACATGGCTTTGGCTTAAATTGTGTGAATGTTAGAAATGCAAATATTGAGACGCACAGATTCTTAACACAGAGTTTTACAACACAACCAGACACCAGCTTGGTTCTCCACTGAGTCGAGGGAGACAGATTCCAGTAAATGTAGGTTTCAAACGTTCCGCCTCTTTCACTTGTGACTGCAGTTGAATAGAATTAGAAATATGCTGATTTTAGCACCCAACGTATGCTTCCCCACCCAACAGCCATCTCACCTGAATGTCAGGAAAATGAGAGGCTAAAACATAGTAAGAGGTTGTTACTGGTTGAAAGTTGGGCCCTTTTGTTTCAGATAATGTTCATTGCTGCACAGACACAGTCAGTTGTGTTGCTGTCACTGAAATTTCTCCCCTGAACACCACAGATTCAAAAGCTTTAATTTGGTTGGATTCTTTTTATTTAATTGTATTTATTTTAAAATTTAGAGTCTAAAGATGGACAATAAAACATTCTGTTAACAGAATGTAGTGATAATTACTGATATGCTGAATGAAAAAAAAAATTAGGATTAACAGAAAAAATAGAGAGAGAAACTATAAAACACAAAGGGCTGTGAGACTATTTTAGAGATATGTTTTTATTCAGTATGTTCTAATAAAACATGACATCTCAGGAGCAAGACAATATTGGTTATTAAAATAACACAACAACACCAAAACTGGTCTTTCTCAAAGCTATTTGAACCCAAACACACCATTATAAATTCAGTAGGTTCAGTAAATTGAGGACTTGGTTCTATTTATTACGATGAATAGCAGCAACATTTTGATGTGTTTCTTTGTTCGTAGGACTCTTGCTTTGTGTGTATGTTGGGTACCATTTGCAGTCTTTAATTCATTCATCAGGATTTTGCTAAAATGATTTTCTGTTGACTGCATACATGATATCGCATAATAGCGTGAGTTCAACCAGCTTTGTAAACCCAGAATATAATTTGCAAGTTATGAGATAATGGTAGTGATCATTTATAAGATGTAAATTCACTTTTTAAAATAACGTCTTTTTGCACGAGTAGTAGATGAACATCAGCAGCAGAAGTAATGTGTTATTAAATGTGACCTGATGATCTGATATACAAAACCATGGAGGACGCCGTCCGCATCCGACCCTGAAACTCCAACAAACCACAGCGACTAGAAGAAAAAAGGTTTAACGTGATGTGTCTCTAATCAATGGTGCTAGACTCTACATAGCCTGAAAACCAATGTCTGCCTGCACGTTACAGTTTAGTTTATTTGCACAAAACATAAACAAGCATGAAAGAATTTCCCACTCCTTTAGACTTATCATATTTTATTGTCTCTTTATCTTCTTCATTGAGTTTAGTTTCTCTGCTGTATCCTGTTACGGTTTGCTGCTGCAATGATCAATAAAGTTTTCTTTGATCTGATTTCAGCTTTTTTCTTTTAAGGGCAGGTTTAGAAGCATTTCATAATCAGGGCACAGATTTGGAGATTGTAAACATGTTTGTTAAATAAATGCAAATGTAACAATTGCCACAATGACAGCAGCGATGCCGCCAGTGGAAGGGCCTGGGCCACCACTGCCCACCTCTGTAGTTCTGCACCTGCTCAGATTTGGTCACATGTCAGAGATAGGATCACGTTACAGTGAAGGAGTGGGAGCTAAAGGAGTCTAATCTGTTTACTGGTGCAGAGATTTCACAGGACAGTGAGACTTCATATATGATCCTTGCTTTAATAATATGATATTATTTAATTTTATTATTCAATACTTTAAGAGTCATAAAACGATTATCTAAAATAATCTACACACAAAATCAATCAGATTTAGAACAGAAGTGAGAGTAAAGCAGAGAATTAAGGAGGCTTTTCAGAGAGAAACCAGGGATGAAGGTCATACACCACACTCACCAAACGAGTGGGAGGATAAGTGTCAATCGCCATGGGTCCTGTCCCCTCCTCGCTGGTTGCCGTGGTTACCTGGCATGTTGTAGGTCTCCATGGTGGTGAGCAGGAGGCCTGACAATTGGCTGGAGGCAGCTCGGGGCTCAGCCAATCATGTGCAAATGTGACGGCCAAGAGGAGGTCAAAAAAAAAACTCACTGACATGCACACAAAGGTCGTGATTAGATTTCAGAAAATACTATCGGAGAAGAGGAAACGAGGGAGGAGAAAGGAGGTGAGAAAGGATGTGAGGTGATAGAAATCCGTTTATTGGACAGGGTGAGAGAAAGAACGAGGAGTGAGGAGGGGTCAAAAGGGTAAAAATTAAAACAGGACACAAAGGTAAATTGCTGAACAGTTTCCTTTAGTATTTCCATGTTGTTTCTGGTATTCCAAAAAAAATAATTGAACTGTGTTGTAATACATGTATTTGACAAGTGTAACATTAGTTCTCAAAACATATTTTCTGTCTTAAAAGAGGTTTCCGACACCAACCAGTACAGACCAAGAGAGAGCATGTATTTGAAAAGATTCTTCTACTTGTACTGGAGTATGTTTTCAGTGAGTATCTCCATTTATTCTTTATTTTCAGTTTCAGTCACGATTTTTTAGACACTTGGCCAAAGGTCAAAGGTCAAGGCCTTAGGGCCAAACACTAGCAGTTAATTTTCTGACTTTACACAGAAAGTGTGTAATGGAGGTAGAGATACCCATAGATTATCATGTAAGGTCCCTTTGAATCACCCACCAGCACCTTCAAAAAGCTGAAACCGCCTGTCTGAGTCGGCTGCATGAAGGGAAGAGGCAGAGGAAGCTGGGTCCAGCTCAGCGATCACATGTGCACAGTGGTGCCAAAACCCAGCCTCTCTCTCTGCAGGAGCACCATCAATACTGCAGGAAGAGATGAGGGAGCCAGGGAACCAGGGAGCGGTAATCTGAGCCCAGAGACTACAAAAGAAAGATTGATTCCTGATCATTCCTTATTCAGTGTCAGAAATCAATGACATTGATGCTATTTCGCGCGGACCTGTGTTTGTGTGCCCTTAATTTGGCAGGAAACAGGAAATGTCCCGTTGCGTCGTGTCTAACTTGGACAGCGTAGAAGAAGAGGGGGCGTGTTGCTACGAGCTAAGCAGCTGCTAGTAGCTGGGAGCTAAAGTTGGATTTCTACTTTCACTTTCTGACAGTTAGGAACATTCTCTGTGGAGCCTTCCTGGAAAACGAAACTAGACGCTGACACTTTTGCCTTTGCCTCAGTTTGGATCTTAGATGTAGTTGTTCAACTGTCTTCGTATGTGATATTCGCACCTTGTAGCCCGTGGCGTTTAAAAGTTTGGACGGCTAGCCAACAAAACCGACAAGCACGCAGGTAACGTCCTCCACCAGCTAGCTTTAGCGGCTAGCTCCCGCTAGCATGGACGGCGGAGTAAACATGCAGAGTAATGAAGAGAGGAGCGCAGAAAAATCAATGGATGACTACCTGAAGTCACTGGGTCTGCATCGGAAGAAGATCGCCAAAGATGGGTCGTGTTTGTTTCGAGCTGTCGCCGAACAGGTAACGCGCTGGAAGCTGAACACGGTCCGTGTCTCACAAGCTAACTGAACTCAGGTGATCGCATGGGCTGGGTCCAGTTGTTGTGCTAATGGAGACCAGCAAGTGTCTGCTCGCCGAATAAAAGATGCTGCAAACAGCAAGATACGTTGAACTTTACGTTGATTTGTGACTACATTTATAAACACATGCATCACAGCTGTTCTAAACGCACTTTTAATATAATTAGCGTGACAGGGGTTCGTGTCCTAGTAGGAGTTTAAAACCCCACAAACAGCACAGGTACATTCTGTAACTGGGGCGCTTCCTGTTGACCTTTGACCCGTCCAGGTGCTGCATTGCCAGAGCCTCCATACTGAAGTTCGGGCCCAGTGTGTGGAGTTCCTGAAGAAGAACAGAGAGAACTATGAGGCGGTATGTGCACAGTGTGATGAGAATCCACGGTTAAAATGCTAAGGTTATTACATTCTACTGCAAATTGTTATTATGTGATTTATTGATAATTAACTTTAGTTGTTGTCTATTTTGTTGTTCTATTTGTTCTATGATAAGTTCTTTAATTGAGCTTCTTTGTTGCACAGTTTAAGTTGTTGTGTGATGGTGTGTTTGTTGTAGTAACCAGGTCAAGGGATTGAATGTGGACATACAAATATATGTAATAGTTCCTCTTTTATATCTTCTCTGCATAGTAATGTGCATGAGCTTAAGTTTGATTCACCTAATGTGTTGACATTTTAAACCTTGGTCTTTTTGCTGAGTTAATATCGCTGTGAAAATAAATGGATTAGGGAAAAATGATAAAACTGACATCAGTTTGTTGGGTGACGTAGCAGATATTAGTTTCGTGTTTGACATATGGCGATAGGAGGAACTGAAAACAAAAGCACTTTATGTTTTCATGACAGTCATTACAGGCTTGACCTGCTCTGTGGCAGGGATTTACTGCAAATCCCAGAATGCACCTTAGCAAGTTGTACAGAACGGCTGAACCTGGCCCTACGAAATATCTTACATGTGTCTTCGCTGCTTTTCAGATATAATCGATTTATTCATGTTTGGCTGTTAAATATACTTAAATATATCGTAGCAGTGTGATGACCTGTAGCCGTGAAGAAAAAAAGTCACAAATACCAAAACATGATTGTGGTTGAAATTCTCTAAAATTTCTGAAAACAAAAGTTTAGCAGCAGATGATGTGATTTTAGCTTTCTCCCCCTTTTAAAGGGATCCGTCTAGATTATTTTCACATTCCCACTGTCTTCCCATTTATCTAACCTCCTTGCACCGTAGATCAACTAACTCCAGTAGTTGTACTTGCAAAGACTAAGCCTTTGGTTGATGCTTCTATTCACACCTAATCAGGAAACATTCCCATGTTGTCAATGAATCTAACAGTGTTGTAAAATATTAAAAAACATTTTTACTCACAAATGCGCTTCTTGAAGAATGGTCAACAATTCCCATAAACACACGCCTAAACCTTGTGGACAACTTTCAAAGAAAAGTTGAAGCTCTTATAGCTGCAAAGAGTGGACCGACGTCATATACATCATAATCCTATAATATAATTTAATATAATACTTTTGGCAATAGTGTATAAATACAATGAAGTTAACTGACAATTTGGACACGTGCAACTATTTCTTTGAACATTTCAGGACGTGAGGTTTGAAGAAAACGGGTAGAAATTAAAAGTGTACAATGTCATCAGACATATTCAACCTCTGTTTGTTAATGTTTTTCCAATGTCACTTTTTTGTATTGTGTTAACAGTTTATTGAAGGTGACTTTGAGGATTATCTGTGCAAACTTCAGGACCCACAGGTAAACCTTTACATGCTTATATCCAGATTACTTAGCCATTTAAAGTCGCTATTCACCTTAAGTACTGATGTAATGACATTGTGGTTTTCAGCAATGGGTTGGAGAAGTGGAGATCAACGCACTGGCTGCCATGTACAAGTATGTAAAACTGAGCAGCAGAGCTCAGAACCCGGCCCAGTAGTAATGTAGAAACATAGGCTTCACACTCAGCTTTGATGAGGAGGCAGAGTCAGACAGAGGGAACCGCGCAAGCTGTGAACTGATGATTAAAGGTTTGGTCTCTGAAATCCATATAATAACGATAGTAGCGCCTGCTGGCTCTGAAGATATTAGATGTGATCAATCAGTCCAGGACCTTAACACAACATCTCTGACCTTTTGCAGGTGGTTGAGGGTTGAAATGTCATTTTCTGTAGCGATCACAGCCATTTGAGTTGAATTTGTTATTATTAGATAATATGTATACAGCAAAACAGGGACACACACAAACGTTGAATGTGTACAGATTCAGCAGAATAGAGCAGATCCAGACTTTTTCCCTTAGAGCAGACGTTTATTTAAAAAGCCACGTTTAGCTAAGAGGGTTAACTTCTTCTCCTCCCTCTAGGAGGGATTTCCTGATCTATCAGGACCCTGGTAAACCTGCTGTACCCATCACAGACAACAACTTCAAGGACAAGGTGAAGGTCAACACAACTAAATAAACATATTTAACTTTTTGACCATAAGTTAATATGGTTAAGTTTAATTTGACTTTACAATATCCGAGCAAACCTGTCTAGTATGTTTTTATTAGATGTAATGCAAATGCTGTCAGCTCTTTATAGTTCTGCATTTCAATAAACTTTAAACATTACAGCTTTAGCTTAGCTTAAAGCGCGTGGTTCGATTTATTCAGTCTCCAGTTTTCTTAGACCGAAAGAAGTCTCAATAAATAATAATGAATTATAAAAATAACGACTTCCCTTTTAATACCAGTATTAATTTTCTTCCTCCTCAGGTGCAGCTGTGTTTTCTGAACGGGAATCACTATGACAGCGTTTATCCCATCAACCACATTAAGAGCGCTGCAATGTGCCAGTGTGAGTGTGTGTCCAACTCTCTAGGTCACATTTTGTAATGGCAACCAGTTAATTCTTGCTGCTTGAGTGGCTCATTACCCAAGTAATAAATACTAATATTGTTCAAATGTCATGTTTTCACACATTAAACTAAAGCTACAGGGACTTATTTAGTATCCATATGCATGTATCATATTCTATATACAGATTATAATGCACACCCATCGTTTAAGCCACTAAACTTTGGTTCCAAGAAATAAAAAATCTCTGCTGCAAGTGTACGATACTGAATGAACCTTCAAGCTTCTTGGTTCTCGTGTCTGCTGCAGCCATCCTGTACGAGCTGCTGTATGAACGCGTGTTTAAGGTGGAGCGGAACGTGCTGGCAGGTCTTAGTCAGCGCGGCAGCCGCCCCATCCACGCGCTGAGCGACGACAACATGGCCACCTGTGTGAGCAGCGATGAGTCTGAGCTGGACTCCAGCGAGAGCTTCCGGTAGGAAACATGACGACATAAAAGTATTTGGGGAATTACCTCAGTTGATCCATAAATCTTGTCTTGTTTGTTTCCCTGTATTGCTATGTTATTTAATTTGTAATTTACCTGCATGTGATGTTTGTCTTTTAATTTGTTTGTATTTATATACTTTTTTAAAACACAGGGTTGAGAATGGAGCAACTTCTGCAAGACAGAGTCACAAGGTAACACAAACAAGTCACATAATGTATGTCATAATGTCCTGTACACACCTGTTGCACTGCTTCCGTTATTGGACGTGTGTGTGTGTGTGTGTGTGTGTGTGTCAGGGCCGCGGGCGTGGTCGGCTGTCCGAGAGCCTGAGACGTTCACTGAACCCAACTCTGTACAGAAATGTAGAGTACAACGTCTGGCAGAAGAGCAAGAAAGGTGACACATACACACGAACAGCAAAATGTGGGAAAACCCGTCAAAACAGATCCTGCCACAATCAGTAAGAGAAATCAGTGATGAAATCTTACTCGATTAGTAATTACCTGTCAAACCAAGCTGCTGGTCAAAAAACAAATCCACGTTTAAATAAAAGCCCTGGTGATCAGGCTTTGTGATAGTTTGAAGATATTATATACATTATATACGGGAGTGTATTTCGGGATTATAGAGAAGTCGTTTAAGGCCTTTAGTGCCTCCAGAGGGAGCTAGATTGGAAGTTGTTGTGTGTCTAGTACATTGTGTGAATGATTGTAACGATGTGCAGCAAGAAACACTAAGACACTGAGGTTTACAAATAAAACCGAACCTGCTCTCTTCCCTTTCAGCCCAGCAGAAGTTGGACTATTGTATCGCTGCTGGGATGCAGTACGCTGTAGGAGACCGCTGCCAGGTGTGTGTCTGTCCAGTGAAATAAAGTTCTTCTTACTTATGTGATTACCATAATGTATAATTAAATCACTTAATTATTTGATTGTGTGTTGGTGTGTCAACCATAGGTCCGACTGGAGAGCAGTGGACGCAGCTACAACGCAACGATCAAGGAGGTTCCTCCCAACGACAACTTTGTGAAGGTTTACGTAGAAGATGTGGGCTTGAAGTAGGTCACATCAACAAAAAGCAGCTGTGTCTGTTTGCACTGATGGTTAAAAATGGCCTTAAACAACAAAGTGCCAAAAACTGACAATTCCATGTTTAGATTCGTCTACAAAAACATGACCCATGATCTCGCTGCAGCTTCAGAACGTAACTGATGCAGCCAATAGTAAATCAGGGTTTGTATTATTTTATGAAAATATTGTGCAAAGTTTCAGTACAAATCGAAATCATCATGGAGCAGAAAGTGAAACGGATTTATTTATGGTCTGACTGCATCAACGGGGAGGCAGTAACCTTTGTACAGCATGAGGGAAATAACGTAGAAGCAAAGTTCCCAGTTCATCCCGTGTCAGCTGTAAGTTGCCAGGAGAAGAGCGACGTGTGAAACCACTGCTGTTGTCTGCATGTACGTCAGACAACGTTTCGCTCCTGGCTACATGCTGAGAACAGCGGTGAGCAAACCTGGTCCTCGAGGGCCTCTGTCCTGCTGGTTTTCCAACTCTCCCTGCCCAAGCTACTGCTGATTACCTTGATCAGGTGTGTTCAGTCAATCAGCCGCTAGAGGCCAAATGACCCACCTGATCAAGGTAATCAGCAAGGAGAGCTGGAAAACCAGCAGGACGGTGGCCCCGAGGACCAGGCTTTCATACCCCTGGCTTAACATGACAAGAATAGAGAATGTGATTCATATATAAAAACGAGAGGTCACTGGAATAATTTATCCTGCCCCGGACCAGGTGAACTGCACAGAATAAATCTCTATAGTAACTTGGTTCTGCTTAAATTAATCTGCTTTTGTGCAACTGAGACTGAGCTAAATTAAGATGATATAAGTGTTTAATCACAAACACAGGCACCACAGAATATATCTCTATGGTAACTAGACTGAGATTAATGATCAATCCTGCAAGTAGATGATACATTAAAATGGCATATTTGGAAAATCCCATCTTATTTTGAAATGGATGATAAAAACCAAATGACATCACATCAACATGTGTTTCTGTTTGTATAGACGGGTTCCTCTGTGGAGTGTACGCCCCTTCAATGAGGAGATCAACTGGAGCACAGTGGGAAGCAGGGACAAGAAACTCAGCAACGGACACGGAGGTGGACGGACACACACACACACACACACAGAGGTCATGTACATAAATCATACGTAATAAACTGGTACAACCAGTAAATAAATAAAATCCCTCTTTTTCTGTCAGACTGTGAACAGAGATGTAAAGGGAGAGGAAGGGGGAAGCCCACCCCAGCATCCTCCTCTGTTGCCCAGGCAACGACCCCAGGCTCTGGTGGGCGCGTGCAGAAGCAGCGCTCTGTAGAGGAACAGGGCGGGACAAAAGGCAGCAGGTCAGCGTGTAGCCAGTACAGCATGAACAAGTCTGTGAGCACTGCAGACTCTGTGCTGTTCGGGCTGACGGAGGAGCAGCGCTTGGCCAAGGAGGAGGAGGAGAGGAACGTGGCCCTTGTTGAGATCCAGCTGAGAGATGAACACAGCTTTCCTGTCCTGGGGGTGAGTTACCGGTGACTGATGGGTGGACAGGCAACAGCACCTGTAATGTATTTTTAATGAATTTATGAATATACATGTTTATTTCTTCTCAGCCTGTGATGCAAGGTGATGGAGGGAAGAGGAAGGGAGGAGAGAAGAAAAGGTCCCAGAGGCACAGCGTGGCGAGCGATACAGTATGTAGGACCTGACCTGACCCGACCCTGAGCCTTTAGAAAGAGGGTCACCGTCCAAATTCACAATACTAGATGGAGGCTTGTCTGCTCGCCTGGTATGAGCATGACGGTGCTGCCAGCACTAGTCAGGGTCACTTCACTCACTGTGTCTCAGATATTCCACTACTGGAACTTAAAACAACCACCTCTGCTAGAAGCTGGTTGACTTTAGGGAGTTTAATCTGTTTGATGTCAGGAAAGCTGTGACGTTCTGATGTCACAGGGCCAGTGTGAAGTGGACAGATTACACAGGCCCAAAGGAAACAAGTAATTTTAAGAGCACAAATGCATTTATGTGATTCCTCAAAAAAACCTCTCGGGAGCTTCGTGGTTTTCTTTACTACTAGGGATGAAATGGCTCTAAAACCACTTTGGTTGTTTCCACAACACAAAACCCCTGAAAATCCAGATGTGTCTTCCTGTGCTTCCACAGAAAAGTCCAGTGGAGAACGCCGGAGCGCCGTCTCTCTCTGCTGGCGAAAGGCCCAGATCCTCCACTCCGCCACTTGCCAGTACTACTACTACTAAACCTGCTGCTGCACAAGCTCCTTCTGCTGCTCCATCTACGAACTCGCTCTGCAGTCCCACTCAGCCGAGGTCTGTAAAGGCTTCAGTGCCCAAAGCAAACATCACTCCTGCAGCTCCAGGCTCCACGCCAAGACCACCACTCGCCTCTGCTGCCCAGTCTACTAAAACAAGCACACTGTCTTATGCTTCCGCTGCTGGTGCTCCATCTTCTCCTCCACCTGCTGCTGCCCTGGACACAAAGTTTCCTGTAGCAAGAGGTGCTGCAGCTCCCTCTGTGCCATTGTCTGCCTCTGTCTTCTCTATCATTACTCCAGTTCTCCCTGCTGCTTCATCCACCACCTCCTCTTCATCTCTTCATCCTAAAACGACTGCTTCCCCACCTCCTTCCTCTGCCGTTTCGCCTCCTACTTTCATTGCTCCTATTGCTCCGTCACCTGTTGCAGCACAGGGCTTCATTTCTTCCTCCTCTTTCCCCCGTTCTTCACCATCTTTCTCCTCTCTGCCCCACTCCACTAGTCCTCCCTCCTTAACTCCCTCAACAGCCCTGAACCCCTCCTCCTCTTCTGTTATCCATCATGCTGTTCTGGTCCAGGAGGCTCCATCGGCTCCAGCACAAACAAGTAAGAATTCTTTTGTAATGGAAAAACTATTGCACTGCAATAGTTTTAGTAAACCTCGCATAACACAGATTGTTGTACTGGGTGGTAGTGAGAAATGCAAATGTACTTGTAAAACACCATGAATGTTAATGAGTCTCTCCCTCTTTGAGTGGGAAGGCAATGACAAGCAAGATGTTTCCTGCATTGTGTGATCTGTGCAGGCGACCCAGAGAGGTCCTGCTCTTACATGTCGTCTTTTCTGGTATTGCAGACTCTTTACCACATTCTGAAGTCCCCCTCACTACACCCCAGACCTGTCAGAGCCAGAGTTCTCCATCTCAGCTTCATCCCCAAGCCTATCAGAATCAAAAGCCGATCTCTGTATCTCAAACCCAGGCACCAGTCCCCCAGGCTGAGATACCAGCTCAGATGGAGGTTCAGTGTTCCGTGCAAATGCAGCCATCTGTGCCACAGACCCAGTCGTCCCTGTCCCAGCTCCAGCACCAACCTGAGGCCCAGTACCCAGCACAGGCCCAGTCTGAGTTTGCCCGGGTCCAGGCATCTCAACAACCTCCCCAAGCTCCCTATACTAACCTTCCCCAAGCTGCTGCCCCTGTGCAGCCCCAGCCACCTGTCAGTCAGCCTCACTTCCCCCCTCAGCTGGTCCAGCCTCCTCACCCCTCCCAAGTTCCAGATCCGTCCCTCTCTCTCTCCACAGCTCTGACCCATCCCTCGCTTCAAACCCAAGCCCCAAACACCCAGGATAAATTGGGGGGCCCACCCCCTGCCGTTCAGAACCCTCAGCCTGAGCCCCCTGCTCTGTCCCAGCAACCACAGCCTCCTCATTCATTACTACACCCCCCTCCTCCCCCTCAGTCCATCCCAGGAGCCATCCCTCTGCAGCAACTGTCCCAGCTCTATCAGGACCCCCTGTATCCCGGTTTCCCCCAGGATGAGAATGGCAGCATGGTGCCACCTCCACCGTTCTCCTCCAGCAAGTCTGGAGAAGATCTGCCTAAAGGTGAGAGTTTAAAATCAATACGCAGCGAGTAGTTATGGTCTCCAAACCAATGCATGCTCTGTTTATTTGATTTGTTTTTATGTTTCTAGACGTCAACATCTTGAAGTTTTTCTTCAATTTGGGCGTCAAGGTAAGAAACTACAATGTGCATTTCAACATAAAACTGAGTCCCACATCCTCATAATGTGAAAATATCATGTACAAATATGTTTAAAATGTGTGGCTGCAGTAAATTTGATGTTGGTGCTGCTGTTTCTAGTCTGTAAGCTAAAACCTTAAACTGGTCCTGCTCTATTTCCTCAGGCCTATACAGTGTCCATGTTTCCCCCTTGCATATACCTCATGCCCCTCCAACAAGCCTACACACTGCACCTCAAACCCCCCTCCCGCTCACCCTCCCCTACTCCCCAGATCCCCGTCTCCAACTCCCCGGCCAAACAGCAGGAGTCTTACCCTCAGTACCCTCCAAATTCAGCTTCAGTGCCAGCTCAGTTTGACCACCAGGCCCCAGTCACTGAGCCGCGGCGCTCCAGTGAACTCCCCTTCAACCAGGCTGCGTACCCCATGCCTCAGCCTCCGCCCCAAAGAATGCCATGGCAACAGCAGCAGATGCCCCCACCTAGCAACTCCAACTACCCAGTAGGGTACCCCTCCCCAACTCCACCATACACAGTTACCCTGCCTCCATCTCAAGGGTACCCCTCAGGTCAAGATCCTGGACACCCAGCAATGCCCCCAGCAATGCCCCCATACCCCCCATCCTCACTGGGATACCATCAGGCAGCCACCCCTGATGACTTCCATGGCAGCAAAGCGACAGTGGCACACCATCCGCCAGCCAGTGGGGACATGATGTCTGGCCATGGTCTCGGCAAACTTCCTGGTCCACTGGACGGTCCTGCTGCAGCTAATGTGGCCAATGCTAACAACAGGATGACGTTAGCTCATCCAAATAGCTTTGGTATGTAGACAAACATGAGATTTAAATGTTACTAAAAGCACTAGTGTGGCAAATATCAACAAGATGAACTGAGCCTACACAAGGATTTGTGGGTAATGACATCCTGAGATTTCAGGCTGTTATGTTTTAGGCAGCAGGAGGAGATAAAATGTCTCAGTGCAGTTTTTTTTCCCCTCAGGTTTCAAGAAAGAGCAGGAAGAGAGTGTCCTGCTGGTGGACCCGCCACTCAACAACTTACCAATAGTACGACAACAACAAGGGGTCAAATGTGGTGGTGGGGGGGCAGCAGTGTTATTGATGTTGGAGCTGTTGCTGCTACTCATTACTGAGGTACAGTTAAGTGTTGATGTTGACCCTAACTCTGTTTCGTAGCATGTCAACATGATGACCATGACGACCAGCAGCATCCCTGGACCTCATGACATCACTTCCAAACCAACGGTCCTTATCGACACCAACCCCTCTCGCGTGTTCCGGAGCCCCCGAAAACCATACGTCAGGCAGGGGCCGGCGGATCCGAGCCAGGTTCCTTGTCTGCAGCCCATTGCTATGTCAGAAGGTCTGTCTGTCGGCTGCAGCACGGAGGACGACCTGGAAGAGGAGGTATTCAACCCCTCAGCCGTGCACTACCGCATGCCGAGGAAGAGCTACAGGGGCAGAGGGAGGGGGGGCCATGATGGATGGAGGGGGGGACAGAGGAGGGGGGTTGTGGGATTTAACCACAGCCAGTATGGCCCCTCATATGTGGCGCAGAACTGGGGCAGAGGCTACCAGCCCTAAATTAGAGGAAACAACCAAAGCTTGATGGTTTATTCTTAAAATCAATTCATGATTTTGATGCCTTATTTTTCTCTTCACCATCTAAAGTGGTTGGTGGCTCAAACCGCTTCCTCGCGGGAATGTCTGAAACAATCCGTTACGTCCTGTTGTCGCTTTCTGTCCAGCTCGTCGTAGATTGAAACACTACTGACCTCATCGTTAGCTAGCTCCTCAACTTAGCACGTTTACATGTATTTTTACACTTCTCCGTAGCTGGAAGTAGAAGTTGAAAGAATGCTGTGCGCAGACTAAAACTAACGAACGTCTGTTAGTCATTCGGTGAAAACGTCCCAAAAAAACCTCTGAACCCCAACGACACTGACTCAAAAATAACCATAAAATATTCACATGTGAAGCTGAAACCAAAGATTCTAGCAGCTTTCGTTCGTAAAATTGCCTTTAAATTAAAAGTAATTGAATCTTCACGGATTAATCTGAACAGAATGCTACGTTTTCTTTACAGTTGAGCTTTTTAGGGGTAGATCTGAGCGTAGCTTAGCATGAAGCGGCGTGGGCAGAACACCCCGTTAGCGTATGTTGAGGTGGGAATCTGTGTGTATGCTAAGCTAGGCTAACGAGCTGCTACAGTTATAAAGAGCATGTCAGTCGTCCAACTTTGCCTAAAAATTTACTTTCCCAAACTGCTTCACTGTTTAGTTTTTTTTAGAGGAAAAAAGGTTTCACCGCAACAGAGCTCAGCATTAGCATCGTCAAAATGAGGCACTGTTAACCTTGCTGTCCTTGCACTTCTTCCAAGAGTTGCTGCTGTTATAAAGCCGCAGCAGCTGAACCGTGTGTATATACGTATATAGGGCTGATTTGTGTTTTTTTTTAAATCTTGTGTTGGTTTGTGTGTTTTGTTTCTCTGGATGAGCTCTGTCCTCTGCAGAGACTGTGCCTTGTTTGCTCCTTTTTTTCTGAGGGTGAGACTTGACTGGACAGAACAAATGCTGTTTGAACTTTTCTATGTGATCAAATAAATAAATCTGAAAAACTAAGACGCTGCTATTCTTTCAGGTGTCTGTCAGTGGCATTTCCCCGTCTATATGTTGTAGTACGTTCTAGATAGTTGGCATAAATAGTTCTATTAACAGTTTAATAGTAGTAGTAATTTGCATTGAACACCAGAACGTGGAGCAGGTCATTTTACTTCACAACTTCTATTCGTCTCTTTTACTTTTGTGAGTTAACTTGTACCTGTGGCTGTGAATCCAGCGCAAAGATGAGACTTGAACTGTTCTGGGCTCAGCATCAGTTTATTATCAGCTGTTGTAGTAAATGTATGACTGTTACATATTATATTTTGCTGAATTGCCGACTTGTGAATGTTTGGGCTGACGGACATAGAATGCAATGCACTTGATACTTTGAAACGTTTACTAAACGACACTGGTCTATTGAGTTCAGCCAGGTGCACAGAGGCTGTTTGTTGGACTTGTATCTGCTGCTGGTCGTTTCAGTCGGCACATTGTACTGGTTAACGAACGCCCCTGAACGCAGCGTCTGGGGCGTTGCAAGAAGTCGTCTTAGTCGTCAAGGAAGAAATAGTTTCCACTCCTCTTCTGTTCAGTGTCCTGGAACAAACGAGGCAGAGGTCGAGGGTCAGTGAGCGTTCAAATGCATCCTTTAGTTCTTACTCTATTAAGATGACGTTATTCATATAAATAGAAGTTCTGCCCCCCTCTACACATTTAAATGCAACTACACCCTTTAATCATTTTTTTAGCACAGAGCCTGGAAACGTTTGTTCAGTTCACCTTGATGGAGTTGAGCTTGTTGATGCGTGGTCTGAAGTTGTTCGGGTCTCTTCTGAATGTGATTTCCAGCAGTGACAGGAACCTGTTCATCCCCGCCAACAGACTCTGAGGACTGAGACGGGACGTCAGGTCAGTCGTTGTCACGGTGGGACGTTTAGTTTTTTGCCGAGATGAGACTTACGTGTTAGCGTAGGTCTTCTTGGAGGGAATACCGTCGAACACGATGACCCTGTCGGCCAGGTAGGTCGCCATGATGAAGTCGTGCTCCACCACAAATGCTGTCTTCTTGGCGTGAAGGATGTATCTGCAAGCAGAATGAAGATTATGAAGCACAAAACAGATGCAGGCACAAATTACCAAGACCAACATCAAACAGTTGGCTGACCTCTTAATGACTCTGGCAGCCATCAATCGCTGCTCGGAGTCCAGGTAGGCTGAAGGTTCATCAATCAGATAAACGTCAGCCGGTTTCCCCAAACACAGAGTGAGAGCGACTCTCTGCAGCTCACCACCAGACAGGTTCTGCACCTGCAGGAGGAGAAAGGGAGGGAGGTGGTTCACAGTCTGACCATAACATCTGATAGACAACACATTCACGCAAGGCCTGGTGGAAAGTGATTGTAATCTGAGAGTTAGGTTTTCATAAATCAGCTACACAAGCAGTGTTCATTTCTACTGGACACGGCTGGTTCTACTGTCATTTACTGACCCCTGCTGGACGAACAGTAAATTGTATCTGCAGCATAAAACGTTGCTGCTACTTTCTGTGCAGCCTGAGTGAAACAAGCCTTACAGACAAAAGGTAAAATGAATTAAAGTCTAGTCAAGATTAGAACCAGACTTATTAGTTAGCAGCAAGAGATACGTGAATGTTGGGGAAATGAGTGAAACTCAACTTTTTATTTTAGTTTGTGTTGAGTGAGCAGTGGAGGGAATCCCCATCTCTACTGTCATTCTTTAGTCACTACATGAGATGTTTTACAGAACAAGTAACCATTAAACAGGGTTTAATGTTGTTATTTGTGTTTCTTACGTCCTGGTCTATGATGCTCTCGATCTGCATGGGCTTCATGACGTCAGTGATGAACTGTGGGTGGGTGTAGGCGTCTCGGATCTTCTCATGTAGCAGAGCTCTGACGCTGCCCTGAACAAAAAAACATCATCGCACATTTAATCAGCTGCAAATGACAAAACATCACGTTTCATATAACATCAATATAAACAAGAGGTTCACATAAAACAATTGGTCGATTATGAGTAGACTTTATATTGCAGTAAGATCCTAAGACTACTGAGAATAATCCACTCTCACCATCGACAAAAATAAGTTGATCAAGTATTCAACAAACCTTGAACTTTGGGCTGATGGTTTGAGGCTTGTAGCTGACGTTGAGGATGGGAACCTCACCTGAGAGAGAGAGAGAGAGATGGAGGTTAAGAGGGGTCTTTGTGAATATGTTTAAGTTCTCACACCTAAAACACCAAGGTCTGTGAGAGAGACTCGCTCACCTCCTCCGTCAGGTTTGAGTCCTCCAGCCAACATCCTGATGAAGGTTGTCTTCCCTGTGCCTGCAGACACACAAACACACACATTTACCTGAAGATTAGAGGTGGCAGTGGTTCAGTCCTTTGTCTCTGGTGGACCTTCTTTTTTTCAACCCGTCAGACATCTCTCCACTTACCGTTCTCTCCCAGCATCACCATGATCTCAGAGTCTGTGAATTCTCCTCCTTTGATCTCCAGCGTGAACTCGCCCATCGTCTTCTCCATGTCCGGATACTGAAGCGCAACATCAGACAGCGAGTCAGACACAAATGGCTCCATACAGAAACCCTTGTCTTTTCACGGGAACAGTGTGATGCTGGAATCCAGACCTGGTAGTGCCTGAGCCTCTTCACTTCCTCCTCGTTGGCCGTCTCAGCCACTTTAAAGACCAGTGAGGTCTCGCGAAACCTGAGATTCTCCGTGGGAACGTAACCGTCCAGGAAGATGTTGATACCTGTACAACAGAGGTTCAAGCTCATCAAACAACCATTAACTCAGTCACATTATGAGGCATCACTCATTACTGCGGGCTCCAGGTTCAGTTTAAAACTGAGACGACATTTAAAGCTGGAAACTAATAATAACTCAGACATCTCCATCTGAGCTGCACAGTAGAGCTGACGTAATGTCTGAGGACAGTTATGTGAAGTTAAGTCTTCGTAAAAACATCTGTCATGTTGTGTATGAACGACCAGTTGACACCGTGGTAACTGGCAGCTACATCGTTCAAGTTTCTATTTTAACAACAGACTATACTTTTTTACCTTCAAACAAAACACCAGCTACACACAGTTCAGAACTAAAACCACCAATTCTGGCATTATAATCAGTAAATGCACCAGAAGAGGCTAAAATGAGCCGCTAGCAAAATGTGTCGCACGAAGCCATCTGCTCACAGTACAAAGCTTCCAGGTTTAGGTGTTTTAGACAGACTCAGCAGCTAAACTCTCAAACTCTGTCACCGTTTCTGAAGCAAAAACAATCAGGATTCAAAGGATTGTGATATAAACAAATACTAAAACATTTTTAAAATTCTCACATTGTTTTTGTCTCATTGTATTAAGATTCAGCCCAATTCATCCTGAAAGAAAATGGTTGTTTTAAAATGTAAATATTACATTAAAGCTTAGTCAGGTTAATAGCACCAGTCTAAGTCTTTAGTGTGAGGCCAGACTGAGGCCGCACACAGCAGAAATGTTTTATACTAGAATAAGGACTTTTTAAAGACAGTGCCGTTCAGTGTTCGCTACCCTCTCTGACGCTGAAGGGCATGGTGACGACTCCGTAGGCGCTGGGGACTCCGTACAGACAGCAGATGAAGTCGGACAGGTAGTCCAACACACTCAGGTCGTGCTCCACAACGATAATGTATCTGCAACACACAACAGCACATGTAAGACGTGCGCAGCGGATGATGACAACACGTCTGCAATGACCTGCAATTCACCTGTCCGGGGTGATGAGCGAGCGGATGGTGATGGCAGCCTTCAGCCTCTGTTTAACATCCAGATAACTGGAAGGTTCGTCAAACATAAAACTGCAGTGGAGACACAGTAAACGCGCATCAGTCAGTCATGTGAAGTCAAATCAAAATAATAAACACAGAGGCGTGTTTCTCACATGTCAGCCTTCTGGATGCAGACGACAGCGCAGGCGAACCTCTGCAACTCTCCTCCAGACAAATCCTCCACATTTCTCTCTCGCAGGTGAGTCAGATCTGCTCAGCAACAACAGTAAAGCAACCAATCACAACACAGGCAAGGACAGCTACAGGCAAACCGTCACAACATAAACTTTGGTTAAGGTTTTACCTAGCTGATCACAGACGATGTCCTGTGTGTCTGTGTCATCTTTCCTGCTCAATATGGCCCCTACTGAACCCTGGAGGGCGAGACAAAGAATTGCAGCCAATCCCAACATTGCACAGAGAACTCAAGACCTAAAAGAAGCTGGATTCAAACTGAGCCCAGACACATAGCAGGAAAACAAGCTGAGAAAGGTTCGACTGCATGCACACGTCCCCTGATGCTGTTCAGCCATAACCAGGCAAGAGCCAGTCACAGAGAATCAGGTTTAGTCCTCAAGGTAGAGGAATTATAAACAAAATATCAGATTAGCACTATCTCAGATCACAGATGTTTTAACATGCTGCATAATTAAGAATGATTTGTAGGAAGAGTTTGCAGACACTAATTGTGTGTTTGCAGTGGTCAACACGCCAACGTCAAATGCCAAGAACTACCTCAACATCAGCCTCCAGCCTCCTGTGTTGTTTTCAAGCCTGTGTGAATCCATCTTAAAACTCAGCCGAGTTGAATTATTCACCTTGACCGTTTTTGGGATCTGGTCGACGTACTGCGGTTTGACGATGGCCCGCAGGTCGTCCTCCAGGATTTTGGTGAAATAGTTCTGCAGCTCAGATCCTCTGAAGTATGTCAGGATCTCCTGCCAGTCTGGAGGATTCTGGGACAAAAAGACCACACATGCAGCCAGATGTAAACAGATGAACACGGAACAACAAAGCACACAACAGTGACAGGTGTGCAGGGCGTGATATTAAGGGTTGTTCTGTGTGAGTTATGACGCAGAGACAGTTCAACTGGTTCACACATGTTTAAGGTTTTGAACAAATAGACTAAAACGTGTGTGACTTCTAATAAAGTTTAAAGGTTTTCTATTATAAACGTTCAGCTTTTGGTTGGTTGCTCAGAAGCTGTGAGCAGCTACACCCATGTTTTATCTCATCAGCACAGCTCCAGCCTCAAATAGGAATCACACCCATCAACTCAAGCTGTCAGCTACTTGACCGTACAGTCTGGGGTTTGCTCTTGTATCCTCACAAAGGACTAACACACTCACGTCAAACTTCCCCAGGTTGGGTTTCTGTTTCCCAGCCAGGATCTTCAGAGCTGTGGATTTGCCGATACCGTTGGTCCCCACCAGCCCCAGCACCTCACCAGGCCTGGGGATAGGCAGCCTACACACACACACACACCTCAGTATTACAGCTAAAGTCTGAATACACTGATTATAATTACACGAACCACAGACTTACCAGAAACATCAAACACTCTTAATATTGGACGTAACTTACCGGTGCAGTTTGAAGGAGTTGGCGCAGTATCTGTGTGTGGTTTCCTTCTCCAAGTTGCTGGGCAGGTTGACGATTGACAACGCTCCAAAGGGACATTTCTGCAATGACAGGTCATCAGAACAACCCAACGAGCAGGCTGCCATGATTCATGCTACAGGTAGCAGTAGTACCTTGATGCAGATGCCACATCCTATACACAGAGACTCTGAGATCCACACAATCTTACTCTGTGGAGTCACCTCGATACACAGCTTACCTGCAAACGCACACAGAGAAGCACAACTTAATATTTTGCCAGTCAGGATTTTCCAGGCGTGAACCAAACCAAGTGATCGCTCACCCATTCTGACGACTGGGCAGCTCTTCTTGCACTCCTGACGGCATTTCTTGGGTTTGCATTTGTCGTGGTTGACGATGGCGATCCTGGTGTTTTTGTCCGCCATGGTGGAGGCTGGAATGACGGGTGCTAGCACCAGTGGAGCTGAGGCACAGGAGCAGATGTGTGAAGGAGGGAGCGTTTTAAGGACAGTTAAGCCTGGTGTAGTGAGTAACAATAAGTTGTGGGCGCAGAAGCAAAGACTGGAGGGGAACAAAAGGTTGAACCTAAAAACTGAACTTGTATGGATGAGCCCGTGGGATAAACAACAGAGATGACTGGGAGCCTTCACACACATCAAGTACAATCATTTGCAGACAAACGTGGCTTCTGACAGTCAGATTACACACAGTTAACTAACCTGTAGCCACCATCACACAGTTAACTCTGCTGAAGCGACACATTCTGAACTAAACGCACAGCCTCTACAATGGACCACAGACGTGTCGCCCCAGCTTCAGACCAAACTCTGCCTGGTCCCTGCTGCAACGAATCGCAGTGTTTTCTAGCTTTAATGTGGATCCCGAGGCTTCATTTCAGGCCTCAGACGCAGTACAAACACACGCAGCTGCTAACGAACCAGCGTCGCTTTCGGCCGCGTTTTGCAGGGACAGTGAGTCTGACCAGACTCCGGGTAAAACATTGGCCTTTTGCTGCAAACCCAGCGACTCGGTGCTCTATCACAAAACGCTGTTTTCAGCTCGTGTGTTACTCTCGACAATAACTGTGATCTGTCGCTGGGAACGCAACGTGACGGGCGGTGGCGAGCGGCATCAAATTGGGATTTGTCCTCCAGTAACCTCCAGATCCGAGCCATTAATATGCCGAATTCATAAGCGAACCCGAAACTCTGGAGACGCATGTCGAACTTGGACTTGGTAGCTGGGGTCTAGTGGCTGGGATCAAGAAACTACTTGATTAAGCAACTATCAAATGACGTTCGGGGTACGATCCTTTAGGTACAAAAGAAAAAACGGTTCTCTGCAGAATAAAGAGCAGCTGTGTTAAAATGTAAGCGGTGAAGCGATCAACCGGCTTTAACAGAGTCCACAAGTGCGTTAATCAGCTGCTAAAAGCCACAACGAACGCGAATGTGCATGCATTCCAGTGCGCTAGCAGCAGGCTAACAGTTAGCTTCACGTTATACGACATCAGCACTGCGGGCCCCGCACTCTGACAGCTGCTCGCCGCGTTCCTATGGCCCAGAGAGGAGCTGAGTCCGGGTCGGTACGTCGGAAACTCACCCTCGAGGCTCCGCGTCCGCGGCTTTCAAGAAAACAGACGAGAAACGACGTTTAGGAATAAACAGTTGCGGCTGAAACTTCTTTTTTTCAGCAACGTGTTCCTCTCCTGGAAGCCGGCAGGAAAGATGGCGGGAGGGACGCACACAGAACGCGACTAGGCTCGTGACGTCACCAGAAAGCGACCCGGACTCTCAAAAGTTGCTAGCAACAAAAGTGGTTGAAACTTAATTTGCGTCGAACGGAGTCACAGCGGATGCTCTGGCATCACATACTGAACGTTAGTGCGAGCGCCGTTTGTAAGTCCAACCATTAGATCTACCGCAGACTGAGTCTTGTTGGCTTTGAAAGGGGGCGTTAGCTGTTAGCTGTTAGCCTGAATTCACATCAAACTCCAATAATGCCGTTATGTTTACATTTAATGCAGATGTGTGAATAGATAGGAAACTTTTAATTGAAACGATATGGCAGTTGTAGTTTTGAATGGAATTTGCCGTAAAGCGGACATTCGAGATACAATGTAGATAAAACGACCAAAAGGCGCCCAGTGTTTGCTTATGTGGTGGTTTTCCTCCGTTTTTAGAGGATGGCCACCCCCAGTAAAACACCACCCGGAGCTGATCCGAAGCAGCTGGAGCGGACAGGGACTGTCCGAGAGATTGGATCCCAGGCTGTGTGGTCCCTCTCCTCCTGTAAACCTGGTCAGCCTTAAACTCCACTGCCCTGTGTGCATACAGACATTAGGTAGGTGTAACATTACCCGAACTCTGTTTGTCCAGGTTTTGGAGTGGATCAGCTGAGGGACGACAACCTGGAGACCTACTGGCAGTCAGATGGATCCCAGCCTCACTTAGTCAACATACAGTTCAGGTATGTTTCTGTTTGTGATGTATGTGTGTGTGTGTGTGTGTGTGTGTGTGTGTGTGTGTGTGTGTGTGTGTGTGTGTGTGATCATTTGTCTTTGTTCAGCTTAAACACTGGTCTGTCCATTTCTACAAATACATTACTTGTTTGCCCTTTGAAACCGTATCAGGTGTTTGCTTTTATTGTCTGTGGTGTCTTTCATTTGTCCCCTTCAGGAGGCGAACGACAGTGAAGATGCTGTGTATTTACGCTGACTATAAATCTGATGAGAGCTACACCCCCAGTAAGATCTCAGTCCGAGTGGGCAACAACTTCCACAACTTACAGGAGATCAGGGTAACAACTCTTCCTGACACGGGGGACTGTTTGTTTGTGTGATTATTACTGATGTTTACTACTGCTAATTTCTCTCTACAGCAATTGGAGATGGTGGAGCCCAGTGGTTGGATTCACATCTCTCTTGTGAACCAGGTGAGAAACCTCTTCATTTTTCTGTTCAGTCTTTCCAAAAAGGTTACAGGTGGCAGTATATCTTTAACATCCGTTGTCCCAGCCTGACTGGTCATTTGTTGCGTCCTTGTGTTGTAGCGGACCAACGAGCCGATCAGCACCTTCATGATCCAAATCGCCGTGTTGGCCAACCACCAGAATGGCAGAGACACTCACATGCGACAGATCAAAGTCTACACCCCAGTGGAAGAGAGCTCCATTGGCAAGTTTCCAAGATGCACCACAGTCGACTTCATGATGTATCGAACAATCAGGTGATGTGGGACTAATGTAAGACCAACTGATCCTCAGTGGCACCTGGAAACGATATGGAATCTCGTTTCTGGAAACATTTCCAGAAAAGAGGAAAAGACTGAAACCTGGTGATGCTACTGTGGTTTAATAGAAATCAAGTTTGGCTGATTGTTACATGACATGCAGTGTTTTAAATTAAGAAACCAACATTTGACTGTAGCAAGTGTTTGGTGTTTTTTCTTTCGCTGTGTCATGTGGTTTGTTGCTTTTTGTCAAATTAAATTTTTTAAAACATCATGGCTGCCAAAATGTGACTTAACGCCTGAAAGGCAGAAGTAGCATTCACATCATTAAACAAAGGCTCACTGGTAAAAATAAAGACAAGATAAGATTTGTAAATACTGTGATGTTTGAAATTGTTCCAGCAATCCAGTATGTTACAAACGACATTGACTTTGACTTCTATCTTTAACGAGCCTTAAAAGCAGCTAACGCACTGGAGAGCAGTTTGCTACAGACTCAGTTTGTTCAGTTTGGATGTTGGTTCTTGTAAGTTTTGTTCATTTGTAGGACATCAAACCTATTAAAGGACACAGTGGGAAACCTCCAGGGGCCTTCATGTAGAGTCCCCGTATCTTTGCTCAGTTCCAGGGAAACTTGAAGAGATCTACACATTTCTGGGCTTAACTGTGCTCTGGTGCTTCAGAAACCTCTAAGGAAAACCCGGATTCATTAACCTTTGTGCTGAAAGTAGAGTATTAGCAGCTACTACCCCAGTAGTTTTCCCGTGGGCCCAGCTTTACTTAGCAGAATGTTTTTAAATCAAATTTTATATGAACACAAGACTATTGAACTTAATAAAATTAAGTACAATACTTTCTTCTGCTTTTTGTCTCTGATGAATCTCATTAATGAAGGTTGTTTATCCCAAAGGAGCAAACCAAAGAAGAAGCTCCTTTAATAAGGTTAATGTTAATTTAAAACAAAGATTAGAAGCACAGCTGAAAACTGAAATGTCCTTTTTATAAAATGTCAAACTGCTCTCGACTGAATATTCACTATAATTAACACAGGATCAGTGTGAACGAAGTAATGGCTCACATGAGTGAAGCATTTAAACCACTAGGGGGAGATGGATGGACGTTTTCTTGCCCGGTTTACTGTCTGTGACTTAGCTTCCTCTCTGAATTTTAAACATGCTTCGTGTTCAGGGCCTGTGTGTGAGTGTGTGTAACCCATATTTTATTTTATGGACCACACTGTTGATCGATTATGAATGTTGAGCCTGTAGGCTGTGGGTGTGTGAGTACGAAGATCCGTTTCATTTCCTTCCTCGCTTCAAGCCGTCAGACATCAGACACACTGGTTAGAGAGCAGATGACAAACAGTGAAGAACTGTGTATGTTGTTGTAATTATTAAAGTTACAGTTGGACAGTGGAGTTGGATTTAATTGCATGATAATATAGTTTCCTTATCATTTGTCCACACGTTTGTGTTTAAAGAGACGACTGTGACTGAGCTTTCAGTGGAATGAAACCAGCCTGACGTGTTCACAACAAACTCACTCTGTACTGATGTTATAGTTGCGACCTGGATTTAATGTGGTTGTTATCAGCATAGCGCAAATATGCAGATTAGATCAGTGCTCATACATTTTACTAGTGTGTATTTGGAAGATGCAGACAGAAAAATGTGAGATACTGTAACAAAGCTGAAAAAAAACATCCAGACATCAAAACATCAGCTCAGTTTTTCTCAGCACCACAATCCAGCAGAGCACCTCAGTCTCCTGCTGGTCTTCAGCAGGTCTCAGGTCTCTTCAGGCCTCCTGCTGGTCCTCAGGTCTCCTACTGGTCCAGTCTGTGTCTGTGGATGTTGTAGTTATTGACTTTACTTCATATCAATTCAAGCAGAAAATTAAAATATGAGGTTTTGTTATGAATTTTTCTTCTGTGTGTGTGTGTGTGTTATAACCCTGCAGGGACTTATTATTGTGCTGTCAAGAAGCTGCAAAGCCCTATGGGTAATAGATGAGGTGTTTTTCACCTGCTTTCCTGCAGCATGTTGGTAACACACACACACACAGGTGATGTGAGGGTAAGAAGTCGGTCTGAACATTAACACACTGCAGCTGCTCCCTCTGCGGCTCATTCTGCTTTTCAGTTCCTCCCTCAGCTTTTCTTTACTTCCTCCCATTACCTTGTTCCTTTCTTACAATTCTTTGCTTCTTTAAATCTTCTTTTCCAATTAGCACCGATCTGTCCATCCCTTCCTCCTCTTCCTTTATTCTTCCTTCTTTTCCCTGCCTTCTGTTTCTTGTCTCCTTGATTAATGCAGCTCCTTGAGTCTTTATTTTCTTCTCCTCTGCCATTTTTAATCTCTTCTGCTTTTTTTCTTCGTATATTGGCTTTTTTTCTGTCCTTTAATCCAACTTATCCATTATCATCTCAGCTGCACGTCCCCTTTCCTTTCCTCATCTCTCTTTACTTGCCATTAATTTTCGTTCTCTCGGTTCAGTTTTCTTTCCATTTCTTCAGTTTTCTGTTCTTACTCCAGCTCTTCCTTTGTTTTCCTTTAATTTAACCTTGTTGTCTTTCTTGCTTTTCCATTTCTCATACGCTGACTGAGCCAGAAACTCGGCTCAGTTTCTCTGATTTTACAGCTCTTCAGGCAGAGACTCCACTCAACCCACACGTTCACATGTTGGATATAAAATTAGAAGAGCCATAAAGCTAAGACTCTTTTATGGTTTTGTAGTAAGAACAAAACTTCACATTTATTAATTTTATCAATGAAACTGAGACAGATACAAGCAGCTGCTGCATCTTTTAGCTTCTTACATAATGTTATTTGTTCTCTGCTCCTACAAACTCCCACATAAAGCAAAAGAGACAGAAAATGTGTGGGAAGCTTCAGGTTTAAAGTTCTGTCTCGCATCGAAGGCTTAAGCTGATGATGAATGAAGAACAGAGTCAAACCACAAATCGCTGCATTGTAACAAAATCTAATGTATAAAACTATTTCTTGATCATACGTATTTATATTTCTTTTACCACAGCAGCCTGTTAAATCTGAGTTTACTCGTAGGGAAGTGCTGTAGTATTTGTACTTGCTAGTCCTTCCTTCTTTGTTGTCTTCAGCTCTGAACCCTCCTGCTCCTCTTGTTGAGGACATAGTTTGCAGGTTTTTGTCGAAAGCCATCGTCGCCTCTGACGTTTAGTCTCGCTGCCCCCTGGCATCGTTACCACGGCAACCAACCCATGGTTTCTGGGCCAAATGAGCGAGATGCACACAGTTTTTTTTCCCTATTTAACTTCACTCTGATTTATATTCATACACTGGCTCTTCTGGCAGGAATCACTGAGGTGCTGCAGGGTTTAATCCCTGCCTTGCCTAAAGGCATCTCATCAAAAGTGTTTTCTTCTTCTCTGCTAGATTTCACAGTTTGTGTGTAAACATTTCCTTAATGTATTATTTTGTGGCTCACAGCAACTGTTACAGTGACACAAAGTGATAAAAACAAAGGCACAGCGGAGACAGAAAACAAGGGACAAGACATTAAACTACAAAGAAAAACAAAACAGCTCCAGATTTAAAAAAATGGTACTGATGAGATGCAAAATGACCACGAAGACATGAAGATAAAAGTAAACATATGTGAAGCATCTGCAAAGAAATGGACGTGAAGCAAAAACACTGAACTACTACACATCTGTTCTCTGCTCAGTTGCTGACGTCTACTGGAAAGAAATGTTGGTTGGTTTTGATTTCTTGAAAAAATATGAACGATGTTAAAGATATTCTAATGAAACTGAAATAACGTGCTGCCTGAGCTGCTTGAAAACAAATGTCACACACTGCAGTGCACTAAGCAGACGACTCCCCAGGTCACGCTCACAGTTGCGATGAATTATTCCAACAGACCAAAACTGATTTAACACTTTCTATTTTCCATTTAATTAATTCCTTATTACTTATTTCCAGACCTCATTGTGGTTAATTATTGTAGAATTACAGACCTGTAAAACAAAGCACCCCACACCTTTCTTCCATTAACCTTCTAAATACAGCATCGTCACTAACCACAGGAAGCCTGTTACCCTCCACAATTTACCAACCAACACGGTAGAGGAAAGGTACCGTCAGCTCTGCACAACAGAGCAGAATAATCTGCCGCGTCTAGTAGTCACACACAATGTTCTACCATGAAAAATATTAAAACTATGTATTACAATAAGTATTTAATATTCAAATCCAAATAGAACACATTTATTTTTCATCTGACTTTATCTTATCAGAAGTCAAAACTCTGCTTTAGATAAAGGCTTAAACGTAACTTTGATCATCCTAATTTCTGAAAATGAATACGTCAAGTCAGCGCTTTATAAAAAAAAAATCTTTATTGATCCATTTTCATCCATCCATCCTGATATTCCATCATAACAATATTTTCTCTCTTGTTCTTATAAAAAACTGAATATTTACATCCTCTTTGTATTTACAGTATTTTACATGATTACATCTCTGCAGAGCCTCACACCTGCAAAGGTCAACTTTCCTGGAAAACCACTTGTTGCTGGGCAAAATATGACCCAGATCCCCAACTATTGGCTGGAGGTGTTGCCTGGCAACAGCAGCTTATCAGATTAATATCTGTTAAGATGAGTAGTGTTTAATTATTTATCTATTTTTTTATATTTCAGTAGTGGAGGAAAACATGTCAAGTGACCCTTTAGATTGAAAAGAAACAAACATCCGGAACAAATGGTGGAAGCAAAGAAATGACAGATGACAGACTAGATGTTTCTATTTGTCAGGCTTTAAAGTAATTAAAATCTATTCATTACTTTACTTTTAACAGTTCACTATTAAATATTAGTTTATGACTGTTTATAGATTGAGTATTATGTTTATAAAACAAATTAGTGTCTTTAAACCTTTTGTTCAATCAACATGGATGATGTAAACTGAATACTTGTGCATTTAAAAAATTGAAAAGCAATTTGAACCAGATTGTCAAGATTGCTCATCATTTTCTGAAATGTATGGACTCGGCAGATTAAAGTATAATAAAACTTGTGTTTAGAGATGGAATGATTTAGAGCAAGGTTTAACAGAGCAGCTTTGCAGTAGTTGTATAAATCCTCCTGTGCCCCTGAAACCAGGGTTTTCACCTTAAATAACACTAAAATGTCACTTGTGTTGACTCTTGCAGATGTGAAACGCTGCTTAGGGCTGATTTAAACATGGTTCTAGAATTCACCAGCGAAACCAGTGGCTACAGCTCACTGCACGTTACAGGAACAGGCTCCAACGCACAGTCTGAGGACACAGAAACGGGCAAAACAAACACGCTTCCTGTTATAAAGACAATACTGACCCAACAGGAGGTTCTATTAATGTCTACTGTGCTCACGTTCATTTCAACTCAAAGCAACGTCGCCCGTCTCTGTGACCTCTAAACGTTGCACGCGTCTCCAGATTTAGTACGTCGTTGGTTGAGGTGACGTCCTCATTAGTTCAGCAGCAATAAAGTAAATCATTCATCATCGTCTCGTCCGTCTGAAAATCTATCGCTGTCACAGTTTTTGTCCAGCTAACATTCACATGGAGTTGTACCTTTGGGAATCTCACCGTGTCTCTGCCAGCCAATCAGGACGCGCTGGAACATTCATACTCGTCTGTCGGAAAAGCTGGATACCGCCATGACTTTGGTCAGAACTAAGTCAGTGTGTGGACGATTCCTCTGAAGAAGAAACTAAACTTTGTCTTTACTTCATGACTTCATCACGTCCTCCTCAATCGCTCTCCTTCTTCTTGTCGTCCAGGTCAAAGTCCAGCACCAGCAGCTTGGTTTCCTCCGTCCCGTTCCTGCTGCCGGCGGCACACACCAGCCGAGTGTCGGACGCTCGGATTCGCCACACGACGCCACCTGTTGAGAAAGGAGGAGCTCAGATTAGCCTCGTATCACCTGACAAATAAAATGCATCCGTCCATCAGATGTCACAGCTTGTGCAGCAGCTAAGACACATTCTGCTCTTAGGGATTTTCTCCAACTCTTCCTGAACTTTGCTTCAGGTTCTGACATATTTTGTGTCTCTTTCCGTCAGGCTCATTAAACATCAACAGAGTTACGCAACTTAATATCAGCACAGGCACTGAACCGTACGTCAACTTAAAGGTTTATTGTGATACCCAACATTAACCGTATTTGTTCACGTCATCTTCTTCTTTGTTGCTAACCCTAATGCGTCAGAACCTGCAGACTGTGACAAGCCTCATGTGGCGTCTTCAGCGTTCGTTTGCTGACCTGATCCCCGGCTCTGCAGCGCCACCACGTCCCTCAGCCAGGCTCCAGTCCTCAGGTCCCACAGTTTGACCGTCCCGTCATCTGAGCTCGACAGAACCAGACCTCTGCAGAACTGTAGGCACGTCACCGCTGACTGGTGCTTGTTAGAGCCTGAAATAAGCATCATCATCATCATAAGCTGACCTCCAAACAGCAACTATTATCAGAGTCAGTAGGGTCAGTAAATCTCCAGGCCTTCTCTCAAACTTCTCTTCTCGTATGAGTTTGTTGCACCTCATCTCACCTTGCAGCGTGTGGAGACACTGGCCCGTCCGGATGTCCCACACCCGGACCGTGGAGTCGGCATTCCCAGACACCAGGATGTTGTCGCGTAGCTCCATGCCACTGGTGAGAGACTGGTGGCCGGTCAACGTGTGGACACATGCGCCTGAACAAGACGCAGCAAGGTTGAATTACAACTAATGCATAAACTAAAGTTTATGTTAATCAGATTTAAAAACACTTTTAAAGTGTATGTATATTCGGACCGGATCGGTTTTGTTTGCGTTTTAACACTGTACCTGTCTCTGCATCCCAAACTCGGATTGAAGTGTCCAGAGAGCCGCTCACCACAAACACGCCATCAAACTGCAAAGACAAACAAAAGGGTTTACAGTTCCCTTCATGCAGGCAGGTCATGTAAAAAGACCTGGTGCAGTACCAGCATCGTGTGGCGGGTGTTTACCTGCAGCGAGTACACTCTGTTGGTGTGTCCCTGCAGCGTGTGCAGACAAACCTCCGTCTCAGGGTCCCACACCTTCACCATGTAGTCGTACCCGCCCGACACCACCCGGCGGCCGTCGTACTGGACGCAGCGCACCGCCGCCACGTGGCCGGTCAGCACGTGTTCACAGCGGCCCGTCGACACGTCCCACACTCGCAGCGTGGTGTCCCGAGAGCCCGACACCACCCTGAGAGACGTGAGAGAACGTCAGCCAGTCGGCCAGGACCCAGTTCCACAACTTCTCCTGCTTTGTGTGTTGTGCTATGTAGATGTATGCAAATGTTTACTATGTAAATGTGTAAATAAATAGAAACTATGTTCCTCCTCTTGTGTATGCAGGGTCTGAGGCTGTCCACACGGTGCAGTTGGCCTGTGAGTATTGTTTTAGCTTGTGTCATCTAGGTCTAGTCGTCGCCTGAGTTTCTGTGTATGTGAAGGCTTTACAGGCATTTTGTGTGTCTGTTACTGTTGTTGTCATTTGTATGTATGTTTAGATGTGTGTGGTGAATATTTAACGTGCATTAATGTTAAATGGTTACTATGGAGACAGTGGCTGTGTGTGTCAGAGACTTTGAGTAAAAGTCTGGTTGTCATGGAGACAAATAGAATGTTCTGTGTTCTGGAACTCCCTGTGCAGGGTTGTCATGGAGATGAACATAGCAGATTGTGCGTGTCAATGAGAGAACGTTACCGGTTGCCATGGAGATGCATGCAGCGCACGGTGGACGTGTGTCCGTACAGGGTGTGGACACACTCTCCGCTCTCAGCGTCCCACACGCGCAGCGTCCGGTCGGTGGAGCCGCTGATCACCGTGGTGGCCGTCATCTCGCTGCACCACACGCCGCCGGTGTGACCCGTCAACGTCCGCAGACACTGAGAGACACACACATGCACATCGTTAAAGTCAACAGTGAAAATGAAACCTTGTTGTTAGGAACCTTTGGCACCTGTTTAGCTTGAGCTTAGTTTCGGTGCCAGTGTTTGCTTAGTGCAATTTGACCCAAAGCTAGATTAAAAAGCAATGAACAAAAGCAAAAGATGACAAATGACGCCTAAAATGAAATAAAAGTGTCACGAGTCAGACTTTTTCTTTGAAATTCAAGGTTTTCTGTGAATGTGAATGTGACAAACAAGTGCAAAATATTTGTTTTACTTTCACGCCTGCCCTTCAAGGACAAACAGACAAGGGGAGAAAGCAGGTTCACCTTGAAGGTGTTGTTATGGTGGTAGTTGCTGTGGCAACGGAGGAAAACTTTGTCTTGACAACTGTTGCAAAGCCTACAGAGGAAGATACTGCATCTACCCGATAATCTGCAGCTCATCCAAGCGAGTCTATCTGATTGGAACATGAGAACAGATTTACACCGGCAACAAAGAGGAAATCAATGTAAAAAAAATAAATAAAAATCTCTTGCTTGTACAGGCCAAGAAGTCGTCTGTACGCTGTGTTCACGTATGAGAAGTGAACCTGGCGTCAGGTCCTGCTGATAAAGATCGGCTAATCAAACCTTCGTAGACAGAGACAAGCGAAACAAAGGTCTGATCATCCCTGCAGGATACAGACGTGGGTGTGTTGTTTTTCTTTCCACAGGGAGCAAGAAGACTCCCTGCACACGCAGACACTCAGACAGGTCTGGACTAAGGAGAAAGCAGGTGTGTCCGGTTAAAGAATGTTCTACCGAAACCAGGTAGAGACAACGACGTAATAACAAAAGTAAACATTACACTTGTCTAGGAACGGAGCCGCTCACTGAACTGTGTAACGGGTTACATCATACAGACACGTTCACAGCCGTGTAGATACTGATCATATCTGCAGTGAGCTTTACTCTGATTAACTGTAAGTTCAAACCGTTAAATTATATATATTTATGAAACTAACGTTGTCAAATGTAACAGAAAAGGAAATGTTGGAAAATGTGACGAAGCCAGTGATCGACCAAGTAATGTGGACAATCATAATAATCATAATCAAATTCGCACAACTACAGTTTTAACTGTTTTTTTTTTATGGACGACGAGAGAGATTCCACAGACTAACACTCGGGTCTCGTCACCTTCAACACACACAGTGGTACACAGAGTGGTGTTGATGCTCAAACAGTGTCTCCAAGACACCAACAACCGGTCAACCTAGTCTCATCGTCTAGTGTTACATTAAAGCGTCGATTATATTTTAATCCATGCTCGATCAAATCAAAAGCAACTTCGTGTGCATCATCACCAGCCACAGCCCGCATTCATTCACACATTTAAACATTATGGGGTCTAGTTCTTTACTGTATTGTCCAACCAGCAGACTTCAAAGGGTTTGTTGCAGTTTCCTTTCACATATGAAACATGAATACTGGAATCAAATATAGCGTCAAATACAGCATCTTTTGTTGGTAGTAGTTGCTGCTACAGTTCTGTGAAATCGTTGGTCAGTCACTTAATAATATGTACATCCAGTAAATAGTTGCAGGTTAAATGTACAATATAATTAATGGATTTACTAAAAAAATAATTGAAACGTCACGTTTGCCCTGAGGTTTAATGATTTAAAGTTACAGGGACTTTCTGTGAAGGCACTGGAGACACTACTTCATTTGTTCCACTTGGACCAGGCTGCGCTGTTGCTGTACAAGTAGACAGAATTTTACTATTTGTCGCTGCTCTGCTAACATGCACACATACGCTGATGTGGTTACGGCTGAAGCAGCAGAACCTCCTGCTTTACATAATCAATGCGTCTGTCGCTGCTGATGCACAAAGAAGCTCACGGCGCCTCTCACCTTGCCGCTGATGGCCGACCACACTTTGAGGGTGTTGTCGTCTGAGCCGCTGACGATCAGGTCACCGCTGAACTGGAGACACGTGATCACGTGATCGTCGTGGCCTTTCAACACCTGCAGACAGAGACGGGAGGTCAGGGACTCGGCCCAGGGTGACATCACCAGTCACATCAGGGATTCTGTGTACCATGGGCTCCCGCGTGTCGCCCTTCCTCCAGTTGTTTTCTATGCAGTGCTGTCTGATGTACGCTGACTTCCATGGGCTGACTGCAGCACCCGGCCTCGCACACTTCATGCGAAGAGATGATACACACTCCGATATACCTAGAAAAACAGCAAGACACAGTAAGCAAAATACAGCTGTATGATGAACATCACTGACCTCTAGTCAGTTCTAACCTGCTTAGATGATGCTTTTCATATCTTAATGTCCACAATTTACATTAGCTCTCTATTATTTGGTTGCATTAACTCAACAGACCAACAATCTACTGTAACTTGTATTACTGCACCTGTTGTACAAAACAAATATTGTATACTTAGGTTTTATTCGGAGGCACCTATTGTAACACACATTCTGTTAGATCAGGAGGCGTCACAACAGAACAGATCAGCTCATTCCCGAAGCTGGTGAGCTGCAGTGAACGCTGGCTTCATTAGTATGGCTGTGGCACGGCGCTAACGTGGGTTAGCCTCATTGGTATGGCTGCTCAGTGCTGGCAGTAAATCTCGGCTGACTGGCAGAGAGCCCAGAGAGAAAGGCTCGCACACACAGAGCCCCTGCATTGCGCTGAACGGAGGAGCAGTGACTGGCTGCATGTAGCCGTACGTGCATGTTACGCTCAGGTTAGAAAGCGCTGAGCTTTCCGCGTGTCCGTCTGGATTCTGCTTTTCGTGTTTCCCCCGTCAAACCATGAGACACACTAAGACACACCCAGCTCAGGCTCCACACGCTGAACACTCGCAGAACAGGAAATACAAACACGTTTCCTCATGTTAGATGCAATAGACTGGAAAAAGTTGTCAGCCCACGCAGTAAAAGTTACAATTTAGCTGCCATGACAGAATGAAGAGGGAACTGATCTACACAGGAAGCCAAACATCTTCCACTCCTCTGACAGAATAATGTGGACACTGCTGGACCAGGTTACATGCTCCCTCAACAACTAACGTGATTACGGTCATTTACTTCAATCCCACACACTCTGTCCTGCTGTGACCAAACCCCCCAAATGTCATTAATCCCTGCTTAAAATGCTAAATTACAGCCGCACAGTTTCCTTTTAGCACACGTCTGTTAAATACTAGTGTCGAGCTCTTTAAGGAGTCAGGTTTATTTTTAATGAAGCTATAGTTTTACCACAACGTATCGCTCTTGCTCAAACAAGCAAGACTTCAAAACAGGTGGAACAGGCCGTGGGAAACAAAAGGAGGAACAAAGCCAACAAGTAAACCGGATGCAGTAAAACCAGCGAAGTGCGTGTGCTGTGTTCAGACACCATCAGTGTTTACCTTCCTCCCGGCACTTCTCCCTCCACAGCAGGTTGTCTTCAGCCAGGATCCTCCAGTAGCGGCAGGTCTGAGCCGCCTGCAGCAGGTCTCTGGGAGCCAGGAAGGTCAGCACGTACAGAGCCAGCTGCAAACGCATCAAAAATGTAAATAACGCCGTTGGTGCAGATCCCCGTCAGCTCACATCTCGTTATTCGGATCGCATTGTGTGTTCGTACCTCTTTGGGCAACAACGATATGAAGTCTCTCTGGAACTGGGGTTCGATGACCTGCATCACATGTTTCACCTGGCTGGTCTCGCATCTGTCAATCAACTCGTCCAGAGCCAATAGCCTCTCTGGACCGCTCCACATCTGCAGAGGAGGAACGGAGGAGAGGCGGACGATGAGAAGGAGAGAACAGGAAGACAGACACAGAAACATATGCAACCAATTCCACTACTTGGACCACTGGGTCAGAGGAGGGGGTTTATGTTCTATTATGAGCAACACACGTGTCTGCGGGTGAACTTACCTGGAAGGTGTGAAGCCAGTCCTGCAGACCGGAAGGGGGCGGACCCGAGGTGACCCGCCGCCGCTGAGCTGAATGCCCATTGGCCAGCCGCAGGTCACCGAATGTGGTGGGCGTGGCCTGAACTAAACTGGATGGACTGGGGTGGAGAGAGAAACAAAGATGTTAGTGTCTGCGCCAGTTAGCAAGGCTACAGTGAAAATCCATAAGCACAACAAAGCAAAAACGATGCATCTATGAGAAACTGCTCTGGGAGTTTGAATACAGCACAATCAGCAGCACGGACTGTAACAGGACAGTGTGAAAGTGGTTGGTAGTTGAATGTTAATCAGTGGTGAGCGATTAGGTCCTCAAGGGCCTCTGCCCTGCTGGATTCCCAACTATCCCTGCCCCAGCTACCACTGATTACCTGGATCCGGTGCGTTCAGTCAATTAGCAGCTAGAAAACCAAATCACTGACTCAGCCCATCAAGCTAATCAGTAGAAAGAGCGTCTGAAAGCCTGCATTACCTGAGGTATCCGCTGCCTTTGCAGTGCTTCTTCCCTGGGAACGGTCGGCCATCTGGACCATGATCCAACTTTCTCTTCATCTACAGGTTTAAAGACAAACCAACATGAAAATTACGTGTCAACTTATCAACGAATGGAAGTGCGTGTGAGTTTTCAAACCAAGAAATGAGCTAGATAAAGTCAAACTGGCCTTTTGGTCTGATTTTAACTGGAACAGTTTGCATCCAGTACTGAAACCACATTTAAATGAAGGGATCTTCAACTGTCTTGGAGCTGCAACATCAAACGTTTACTATTACTTTAGGTTTTCATTATTTCAGTAGCAGACTCTCTCTATCTAAAACTATAAATTCAGTTTGCATGTTTATGTCCATCTGCTGTTCTACTGAAGCCTGAGAAACATTCTAAGTAACATTTCTTCATACGGTCACCTCCGTAGTGACGTTTTTATTTGATCTAGCGTGACTGGCTGTCGCCAGCTGTCCAAACCCCCATTAAACACTTTTAAATGCTAAAGAGAAACTGAAAAACTATTTAAAAAAAAAAGATTTGCCATCTTTCACAAACTTTGCTAAGATTTGTGAATCAAACTATATTCGAGTGGTTTTCTTTCATTTCCGGATTTAATCAGATTGTTGGTTTATTTCTCTCCAACCCGGAGTCACATGGATGGAATTGCACATGTTAATGTGGCTCGTGGAGGAAACACAAGTGAAGTTCCTGAGATCCTTTGAATGTTTGTGGTTGTCTGATGTTCCTGTGGTCACAAAAGGACAGAAATGTCCCAAACAGTTGCTGCAGACTCCTCATTACTGTGAAGATGCAGATGAACAGTAACGCTCTGTTACAACAAACAAACTGAAGACCCCAACGCTGCGAAGTAACACAAGTCAACGAGGTCCGAGTCCGTTCTCTCTGCTCTGTGTGCGTCTCTGTGAATGAACGCAGGAATGCAGAAAATTGGGGGAATGTCGCCGGTGCAGCACTGGTCTAAAATAGAGCAGCACGCACTGGCAGCCTCCCACACATGTCCACACTGGAGAGGCCAGCGTGTGCGTCCTCCTTCCTCTCAGCATCTTTGCACAGCGTTTTCTGACAGTTACTAAATAAGGCACAAACCCCCTGTGAATATTTCAGTGGACCCTCTTGTTACATTTAGCCAAACTCTTCCATGATTTCAGTTCCTGAAGCCAAACTCATAATCTGCCCTTCGTTTTCTGACTTCCCCCCCAGTGTCAGTGGCTTCTAACAGCAGATGTCGCGTCTGTGTGGATTTCATTAAGCCAAAAACAAAAACTTGACTCAGGGGTGAAGAGCAAAACAATGTGGTCAGCTGCTTCACAGGAAAATGCATTTTACTGCAAACCACGTAGAATATGCAAGTAGCATCACAGTAACACTGTGCAGCTCATATTCTCAGCCTGCTTTTTGGCCATGTAACAATCTTTTTGCTTGAAACAACACATACCCAAATAACTATGTTGTTTAAATGCCTGAACCTCCATAGCTCTTCTATGATAAATCCTAGTGTTTTCACACATGCTGAACCCCAAGTTGAGTCTAATTGTGTGGCTCTTACACTACAGAGAAGCAAAAACGTCGCCACAGATGGTTTAAGGCTCTAACTATGACCATCCACTGGAAACGCAATGTAAATTAATTCCGTTGGCTTTAGGCTCCATCCACCATGTTTGAGTCACAGCATCCCAGGCTGCAGCTGCTGAGTTACGCCCCTCGGAGGGAGTTTCTGGGGTTTGCAGCTGTAGGATGAGCAAGTGCTGAATACTAATGTCTTTACACGGACACGGACACGTTCACCTCATTTCTCCTGCACGTTGGAGCCAAAGGAATCTACTGTGATTCTACTGGGAATCCACGTTACTGATATTCTAATGAACCCAGCTTGTCCCGTGAGTCAGTGTCATCTACCGGGAAAAGCCCGTTTCGGGGGCTTCGGTCCGGTAGATGGATCATTACATGCAGGGAACAGTTTCACTCTCCCGGTTCCGCAATGACACACACACACACACACACACACACACACACACACACACATCTTCACGCGCACCGGCTCACGCACGAGGCATTCCGCCGCGAGGGAGAAACGCGTCGTCATCACGGTGCTGCACGAGCCTGACAACCGTCATGTTCAGAAACCGACCCACGAACCGGTTTCAAAGTCGATACTCACTTTGTAGAAGATGAGCTTCAAGGTGCCGTAGAAGCCCATGGCTGCCCCGGTACAAGCCTCCCGGAGGACCGTAAAACACCGCGACTACAAATCTAATCTACGCCGGTTAAATCCTGAGATCCATCAAAGGGACATCCGACAAACTGACACCGTAACGTCAACAATCCATGCGGCTCGATCAGTTAATCGATGAGGAGGAGGATCGATCAGTCCGAGCTGCTCCGGGACGCACAACTGAGAAACGACTGAGTCTCTCTCTCTGTTGAAGCTCTATGACGCTCGACCTCCACAGCAGGAACACGCAGGGACATGCCCAGAGAGAGAGCGAGGAGGGGAGGAAGGGGGAGAGAGAGGAAGAGAGAGAGAGGAGGGGAGGAGGGGGGAGAGAGAGAGGAAGAGAGAGAGAGGAGGGGAGGAGGGGGGAGAGAGAGAGGAAGAGAGAGGAGGGGAGGAGGGGGGCGAGAGAGAGAGGAGAAAGGGAGAAAGAGAGAGGAAGAGAGAGAGAGAGAGCGAGGAGGGAGGAGAGAGAGAGAAGGAGAGAGTGAGAGAGCGAGGAGGGAGAGAGGAAGAGAAAGAGAGAGAGAGAGAGAGCAGAGGGAGGGGAGAGAGAGAAAGAGAGAAAGCGAGAGAGAGAGAGCGAGGAGGGAGGGGAGAGAGAGGAAGAGAGAGATGGGGGAACCAGAGAAGAGGAGGGAGGAGCAGAGCAGCAGATTCTCATTGGAATCATGGGGACATTATGCATCACGTCCTCAGTGGACCCGCGTCACCAGCCTGCAGCCAACCACAGGTGGAAAGAACCACTACAAACACCACCATGACCCACTGGAGTAAAACCCAGCGTCCGTTCAGGAACCGTAGACGGAACCAGCGCCGCCATTCTACTGCGTGTTAGACAAACAGGAGCAGGACGTCGCCCCACCTCACGCCCCGATGGCCAGACCCGAACCTGTACTGGTCCCCCCTCCAACATACTGCCGGACACGTCACGTGTGCACGGATCAGAACCTGTGCAGTTGGTCGCACACACGGCCTTTGTTGCGTAAGCAGCGCCATCACATATGCCACAATCTACAAAGGACCCAAATATAAATAGTGTAAATATTGGAACACGCGTTTTCACAAGCAGAGGCTCCTGCTGGAGGTCAGCGGTTTCTCACAGCGGACTGACCTGCGGGTCGTCACACTAAAACTCCCACGGGCCCATTAGGTGCAGGCCGTCATTTGGGTGATAAACCCTTCATCCGCCGCCTCCCTCTCGCTGACTGGTTTCCCTCTTTCTACCTGGAGGCGTCTTCTTCACGCTGGTTGAAGGACGCAGCCAAACGAGCCCGAGCTGCTTTTGCTCATGGGCTGTGATGTAAACTGTTCAGAGAGACAGAAACAGCTGTGGACTCGAACCTGATCGATCGTCACTCAGCGTCTGCGTGAAGCTCGTAACGAGTCGCTCGCGTTTACTGCGTTTCTAACATTCTGTTCCATACGTAAACGGTGAGTTGCTCCTACTGGTTCATTTCTAAGGAAATTCCTTTAATCCCTTAAATTCACAGAATTTCCCTCTGAAGATAAAAGCAGCTCCCGAGGTGAAAATGGCTGCAAGTAAGGACAATGAGTTCTAGGAGGCTTAAAGGGAGCCCTGTCTATTAAGACTAAGACTAAATTATCAGAGTAATCTAAGACACACAGAGGTCACACAGATCAAAGGAGACGAAGCAGATGGCGTCTGGGTGACGAGCTCTCACGGTTAGGAACCAAAGTAGCCTCACCTCATAATTAAACAAATAAAACATCGCCTGTTTATCCCAACACGCCTTTCAGGTGCTTTTCCCACTGCAGCCGTCCGTCGCCTTAGCAGCTCCCTCCCCCTAATCTTAATTATGATCATTACGGCCCTGGTGACCTTTGACCCCTGGACCTGTTAACCTGTAAATCTCTCTCATCACTCCTTCCTTCCATTGTCCCTTTGACTTCTCTCATTTCTTTTTCCTGCTGTAACACGTCGCACTCTTCATCCTGAATACAACATCCTGCACTCCTTACGGTTTTCATTCCCTCTAGCTCCGATTATTTTAGATGCACAACACGTGAAAGACATTAAACTTAATGTGGACGTACAGATGGTGAACCACATCTGAAAATACACCGATCTGACAGCACGTCTACCTCGACTTCCGTAGCTTTTTAATGCACTCAGATGTCCCGACTTTCCTCATCTCTTTTTAACTTTTGTCTTGATTTCTTTTCCGTGTTCATTTCTCTGGGCACTAATTCTTCCTCTTTCCTCCATCTGTACATATGTTTAATACCGTCCACCAAGTCTTCTTTGTCTGTTTTCACCCTGTTAATCCCTAAAAGCTCTCTCTGGTATGCAGACCCACTGAGTCTCTCCCTCTGATGGCCTTGTAAAATCTGAAACTGTGTGTGTGTGTGTGTGTGTTATTCTTTGAAACAGCTGACTGTTCCTGCACACTTGAGGACTTTCTCTGTGTGTCTATGTCTAATAATTAATCTTATAAGAGACAGAATAATGTCAGTGTGTTTACAGGAGTACAAATACACAGAGCACGTATTTGTGTGTATTTTATACTCGGAGTTAAGTAGTGTCAGACACTGGAAACCCAGAAACCACTTCAAAGACACAAACACTTCAAACAGTGAGGCAGATGTGGCCTGTGTGTGTGTGTGTGTGTGTTACAAGCTGGATTAGCCTACAAGTGTGTGAAGAATCAATAAAGAGCGAAGGATCAGAGGAATGTGTGAAAGATTGATTTTCAGCAGGTGACGCTTCATCTCTGACTCTCTGAGGATGACTCCATAGTAGAATACAGTAGACTGACTCCTAGAGTGCTTTCATTTTTAGATGCAATAGCTTTATATATATATATATATATATACACATACATACACACACACACACACACACACACACACACACAGTCACTAGTGTTTTTTTTGCCGATGATGTCATTCAGTTCATGACGTGTGTCACATGTGCTACACCTGTGCGTGTTGAGTCGAAGGGTCTGGCTGACCTGAAACCCGGACACTGACTGCAGTAATATCGTATATTTGCATGTTAAGCACTAACGCGAGGTCGTCTCCTGCTTTGCCACGGTCGACCCACAGCGAGTCGTCAAACAGCAGCGGTGAGCAGATATTGAGATTATGTAGCCAACCGCCCGACAGGATCCAAACACAGACCCTGTGTGTTTCCGGCGGGACAGATTAGAGAGGTGCAATGCAGCAAACAACAGGTGCTTTATAAAGCAAATAAACACTACAGCTGCAGACTGGAGTATGTGTCTTCATCAATAATGAATGCAGGGAGCGTAGCAGGGATGTAAGGGACTTAGTGCTCATGTATATTTTAATAAGAGGCTGTGTATGTGTCTAAGCTGCAGTTACTCTCAGGAGAAATCGTGATTCAACCGTGGAAGAAACCAGGATGGAGGAAGTGAGGAAATAAAAGGAATAGGAAAGGAAAAAGCAATGACAAAAGGAGGAAGGAACCAACATCTCAAAACATGATTCCTTGCATGAAAGAAGAAACCAGATTTTAAACGCATACAGGAACATTACGTAAAAGATCATTCTTTATTCATCCCACAGTGGGGAAATTCCATTGTCACAACAGCTACAAACAATTATAAAGTGCAAAAGAATGAAAGTGGAGAGTGTGCAAAGAAAATTATACAAATTATCATAATAATCTACACAGTTGGGACTCTTAGACTTAAAGTAAAAGTCATCTACGACTGAGGGCGAAAGAGAAAGCGAAGACCGAGCAAAATAAACGGTTGATGCGAGGATGAAAGGAGGAAAACCAGAGCGGGGGAGAACGACCAAAGTTTTACTGGCATTCTTCAAGTGTCGCCTTACGCGCTGTAAAACGCAGAGTGGGAGAGGAAACGCATGAGGACAGCACAGCACCTGTTCTTCATTGGGACCCAGAGCACACCAGTATAAAGCATTTCTGTCTGGTTGCCATGGTGATGACGCAGACAGAGACGAGAGAGTAATGGAAAATAAAAGTCTGTTTGTACTTCAGCTGTCCAGTTTGAGCTCAGGCCCCTGGAACAACGCTGGGCTGAGACCAACTGGACAACCTGTAACCCGTCTTCTGAACCTTTCGTTAACCCCAAAACGTCTCAAATGTTATTGCAGCTTTAAGATAAGATTAACGTGATGTAGAGAATTCACCAAATGACATGAATTGATAAGAAGATGCTGCATCTTTAGAGAACAGATATTTACAGAACGAGTTATGTAACGTAGGTCAAAAGGACATTGCTGGTTTGTCTGGAGGCGTAAACGCTGTCACATCATCGCACACTAAATAAACACGCTCAACCAAACACACCATCAGAATTTAACCGCTTTAATCGAGCGGTGGTTTCACGTTGGCAGTAGAATCCATCCATCACCATCTCTGAGCAGCTACAATCTGCTCATATTCTCTTTTTGTTCAGACTCACAAATGTTAAATGATGTTGATGATGTTTATTATCTGAACTTGGCCCAATATCATTTGGAAAATCCCAAAGAGCTGTAGGATTATTGTGTTTTATCCCATTAGAATCAGGGAGAATCAGCTCCATGGGCCCAGATCATGTGTGGGGAACATCTGGGTCATATTTAAGACACACGAAGAGTTTTTCAGAATGAAAACTGAGGAACCTTCGGACACAACAAGCTGGTATCGAGTTATCGAGACCATCGCGGGTTCAACCCTCTGTCCTGCTGACGAGCAGAAGACTCCAGGAATGCTGCCGCAGCTCCAGGACAGAGTGTGTGTGTTTGTGTGTGCGTTGCTGACTCTGCGAGATCTGCTTGGTGGACCTAACTGGCTGGAGCGCTGCCCGGTGCAGGAATGTGACCCCGCGCAGAGATGGGGCGGGGGGGTGAGGATGTGTTAATGTATGTACGAGCAGAAGAGAGGAAAGCATTCGTAGACTTAGTCCACTAAAGGAACCGTGACAGGCCCGTTCAGGGTGTTTGTTCTCCCTTGGATGAACCTGAACTGCTCCAATTATTACAGAAACAAGCACCCGGTTCAGTTCAGCTGGGGCGACTGCGATATAGACGCACAGGACGAACGACAAGGTGGAGGTGTTCCTCTAAATAACCTAAAGCAGGTGCCTCCCTGAAGGCTTCATTGAATAACACGCTGCCTTCCTGTGATTCAACCCTGTGTATCTGTGCGGTTGTTGATTTCCATTTGTTTGCGTTGCTGAGTTCAGCTATAAATTCTCAGTACGGTCTCAGGTGCGGCCTGAACCACAGGCAGGTGTTCAGCGCCTGCGATGAGCTGCTTAGAGTGTTGAATACTAGACTTTAAAGTGACCGTGACAGGATATTAACTCCTGCTCAAACACACAAACAAAAGCTGATCATTTGACATACTGGAAGCAGGACCAATATGAAATGTGTGTTCACATACCAGACATGCCAAAGCAGCTCTAATGTGCCTGTGTTCATGCCAGTCATCTGACCCTAGTACGATCCGTGTGTGTCTGCGTGGGAGTGTGTAGCTATCAAGCAGATTGACTGCACACACCGTGAACCGGTTTAAAAGGCAGATAACCCTAAACTGAGCATTAAAGTGTATTAATATAAAGCCTGTGTGTGTGTAATCTATTACATTCCTTTAGTTTACAGTGTCGGCCCAGATTAGTGTCCTAGTTTTCCAAGCTATCTGCCACACACACACTCACTGAACCCCTCTCTGGCATAATGCATTTCCTAGATCCTAACTTTAATCATCCACCATCTGATCGCTTGTCTTTGGAGACAGACGCTGGAGCCAATCCCAGCTGTCAGTGGGTGAGAGGCTGTCCAACCTGGACAGGACGTCACTCTACCAGCGAAGGGAGACGTCTCCTACCAAACCTGGTTCTAACCTGGATGTTAACCCTCAGACTGAATAACCCCTGGAATTATAGACGTGTGCAGATACAAAACTCTTTATCCCCAATTGTTTGCATAGATTTTTTTGTTGTCCTTTACTCTACAGATCTTCTTTGTACTGCTGCTGAAACACTGGGGGATCAATAAAGTCTTATCTTAAATCTTAAACTGTTCTCTGAGTCTTCAAGTCTACACTGATATTTACCAGACTAAAAGCCACTTATTGTGTTAGTTCCTGTGCTTCCGACTTGTTTAAAACAAGAGGCGGCTTCGATCCACGTTTTCCATCCGGGCCATCTGTGATCATTACAAACATCTATATTAACGTTACACTTTTGAGCACAACTTACATTAAGCTGGATAGTTGTCCTGAATGCTTGTTAGGTGCCACCTTATTTTGGAAGTACAGTAGTAATGTTAATGTTGTTACTTGATAAAATAAGCTTCAATTGCAGGGTGAGAACCTGTGAGTGTGAGTGTGAGAGAGATCAGCAGACTCCATATCGAGTTGTGAGGAATGTGAGGAATGATGACTGCTGCACATTCCTGCGCACACACCTACTATCTGTATGCGCGCGCTTCGTCCAGATAAAGTGTGTTCAAGGGTAATAAAATAAACGTCCTACTTCAAAGCAATCTACAAAACTCAAAGCCACTGTTGGCATCTTCAGTATTTCATATTTCGTAAATTACACGCTGAAAACGAATAAACTCATCCCACCAGTGATGTGACAGACGCCATCTTGAGACGCTACCGTGACACAGGCTCCAGTACGAGGCCAACTGTGTGTGTAAATAAATAAGTGACTAGGACAAGGCGCCGTCCTGTTTAGTTGTTTTGTAGTGTAAATGTCTGGGGGACATGAAAACATTTCTCCTTTTCTAGTCAAGGCTGAAGAGCATCTTCATCAAGGCTGAAGAGCATCTCCAACAAGCCTGACGCCCCTGTGAACACATCTGATAATACAGTGACGGCATCTTTACATCTGTGACCTGTCTGAACCACGTCACTGCTGCTGACCTCCCACACGCAGCAGCTGTTGTACAGCTCGTCTGTAAAGACAACAGAACAGCAGAGACAATGGCACCTGAACGCAACACACACAGACGTTCGGCTGGTACCATAGACCACACAAGAGTAAAGAAGGCACATTTACTTAACTAGTCTTTAGCACAATGTTAAATGGTTTCTAGTTCTACGGACTAGTTTAGTTCACTTTGCTACTTTACCTAAATGTCCATGTTTATGCAGGGCCTGTAGGACATTTCTAGATGGTGCTAGTGATAGGTTTACTTTAATGAAGTAATCTGAACACCTACTAAACTGGTCACCTTTAGATGAAAATGGATTGCGCCACCTGCTGGCTGCATTCACACACTACAACAGAACAGTCCTAGTTTTTACTACTACTACTATATTCTTCATTCTACTTAGATATTGTTATACTGTGCTAGATGCTAATGAGGGAATTAACCTTTCATGTATTGTTACTTTACAGCGTTTAATTGTACACACACACACACACACACACACACACACACACACACACACACACACACACACACACACACTTTCCTGGTCACTTTACAAGACACACCTGCATTGCAAAAAATTAATTATTAAACCTAATAAACAGCCGACATGTTCATTTAAGTAAATGGTTATTTAGCCATTCATTCATCATTGACATGTTGAAAAATGATCTAAATCTTCCCAGAACATCTTCTTCCCAAACAGACTTATTAACTGACTAAAAGCAGCTAAACTAAAGCTACAGCATCACTTATCAGATTTTATTTGCTTATTTACTCTGCCATTACTGGTTATTGCCGATTTATTGGTGAGAATCTGAGAATCACAGTGTGGAGGCAGAGAAGTGTAGAACAATGTCTTTTTCTGTAGCTGGATGCCCAAGCATTTCAAATTGTAGATTTAATATTGTGCTATTTTACATTTCACCATGTTTGGCATGTTTCATAACAGCAGCTTCAATTCAGTAAGTAGGAAAAATTATTTTGTTGCATCTGGGTTTTTCCAGTATGATCTTTGGTTCTAACACTCTTAGAACTTAAACACTGTGTGACATCATTGCCTGCTGGAGCCGGAATATTCTCCACATCTCAGTCTCAGTGGTTTGACCTCATAATGGTCATGACAGAACATCTGGGTTCTTTGCATCTAGCGTCACGCAGCCAGAAAGATTTTCCCATTATTCGACACCACAGCTGATCTGATCACACCTCACTGACACCGGACTATTACCACCATCTAGTGCTGTGCTTTCCACTGCAACCTGCTGACTCACTTTTATCTGCTTCTGTTGGCTTATTTCTGAGGAAATAGAGAAACTAAGTTCTGCTGTGTCAGTTCAATCATTTCTTTCTGCAAACAAAGCTGAACAGATGTGTTACGTTCACATGCATCAGTCTGAAGAGAAGATTTGTCACAGTCTTGTGCAGTTAAATGAATCTGAAGTATGAACAAACTCCAAAGATTTGTTAAATTTTGATTTTAAAAAACACCACAATACTCAAAAACCAGTATTCTAAAAATGCTTTCATACCCAACACTTTTTACATGTTTGTAAATGATGCAGCTCAATCATTGGGTTCCACTAATGTTTAACAGTCTTACCTGGGTCTGCAGCTGGAGCGATGTTGAAGTCACCTCTGTTGTCTCCTCCTCGCCGTTACCGTTTCCCTTCTGCACGTCTTGTGCTCCTGTTCCCTTTTCCTCCTCTTCCTCCTCCTTTCCATCCCCGTCTTCCTCGGTTTGTGGGACTGGATTTGTCATGTGGAGGTGAGCAGTGTCAAATGGCTCCGAGGGACAGGATTCGTCCTCAATAGTGACAAGAGCAACTCTGACCTCATCTTCCTCTTCAACTCCTCTTCCTCGCTGTAGAGAAGAGGCAAGAAACGGAGAGGAGGCAGCAGAAATGGGAGTGTGTCCAACAATGAGAGCTCTATGTGCTTCGTCTTTGGAGCCAGCCTTCATCGTTTCCTTGTCCTCTCTCTTAGTGTAGGGAGTTTTTAATGTGCCGTCCTCCTCCACTCGTCTGTCTTGATGCTCTTCTTCCATCTCTTGTGCTTCCTATTGACACAGCAGAGACACAATAATTAAGCATCTTGTGGCTATGCATCACAGTATTTAAAGCTGCAACTAATCTACATTTACATTACAGATTCATTATTCTATTACGGTTTTACACTAGAGAGTATTGACAAGATAATCTAACATTTAAAAATGAAGATATCCACTTTACACTGAAAAGCAAGTAACAAGGTCGGATGTTAGAAGATGCAACAATTATGGCTGAAATTTAATAAACTATTGGCAGGTGTCAACAAAACTAACTTCAGTACATTTATTTAAAATTTGCTAATTTAACATCTGACAGGAGCGACAACCTGAAACATTAAATATAGGCGCAGTATCTCGGTATCAACAATTATCTGTGTAACAGGTAAAATCTGAAGGTAACAGTAGTTGTAGGCTTAACGGCAGCAGTAGTGGAAGTAGATGTTTTACTGCACGTCTGGCAATAAATGGTACATAAATGAACAATAATAACCGGACAAACACAGCTGACGTTCATACATACACCAGACTGACCTCTGAAGGACCGAAACTTCCTTCTCCAGCTGCCTCGGACTTTAAAATTTAAACGCCGGGATTCCTCCTTCCTTTGTTTATCTCCCCTTCTTCGTTACTTTTCAGCACAGCGGCCTCAATAACTCATCTCTAAAACGAACAAAGTGTCTCCGAAACTCACTTCATCGCTCCACATTCAGGCCTTTATCGTTTCCATCACAAACTGAACAAGAGACCAAACTTTCTTCGGCTTCGCTTTTTTCCTCTTCTTTCTTTTGCACATGGAGCTTTGTTTGGCGCCGTTTTATGACGTCATGCGCAAAGCTTACGCGCCGCGCCATACTCAAAAATAGAAACCTTACATTTTATGAAACTGCATTATTCTTACAATATGTTGATGCATTTTATAAATGGATATGACGTCCTTCAGCAGTAGGTGATCTTTGACGATCACTGCGAGCACAAACCTTCAGTGCAGTTGAAACCTAATGGAGCAAATACTGAGAGAAACAATAATATTAACCACTTTTTGTTCAAATGTAAAATCATTATTTCCTCAATGATGCCTTTTGTACACTGTCTTATTATCTTCTGGGAGACACCTGTGTCATTTGTAATTAAGACAAAACTTGCTGGTAAAAGTAACTATTAGACAGAATTTGCCGTGTGTGTATATGCGCATATATATATATATATATATATATATATATATATATATATATATATATATATATATATATGAATGAGAGAGAGAGACAGAGAGAGAGAGAGTCAGGGAAAACATTATTTGATTTAGCAACAACAAAGAACTGATCAGTCTATAATGTCTGCTGGGTTTATTTGAACAGTGGGAGACACAACAATAACAAAAAAAAAATCCAGAAAAATGCATTTCAAAATAAGTTATAAATTAATTAGCATTTTTATTACTGAAATAAGTATTTAATCACTTTGGAAAACCTGCTTTAGTATTTGGTGGTAAATCACAGAGGTCAGTCGTTTCTTGTAGTTGGCCACATGGTTTGTTCACATCTCGGGGGGATTGGCTCACTCCTCTTTGCAGATCCTCTCCAAGTCATTAATGTTTAGTGGCTGATGTTTGACAACTCGAACCTTCTGCTTCCTCCACAGATTTTCTATGAGATTAAGGTCTGGAGAGTGACTAGGCCACTCCATGACCTTAATATGCTTCTTCTTGAGCCAATCTTTTGTTCCATCCATGTCCGGACAAAACCGTAAGCCCTAAGTTTTTTGGTGCTAAACCTAACCCTGTGTTTTCAGTTGAGAAGATCTGGACCATAAAACGTGTTTTGACTGTGGTTCTGTGGCTTCATGAACTAATGCAGGAGCTACACACAGTTTCTGGTAGACTCACAAACTTCCTTAGACAAAAACAAAGTGAAGAAATAACACTTTATTATTATCAGACAGAGTATTTATATCAATTATTAACTACTTACATACATATACAAATATCCTCATTTGAACAAACTTGTCACTGCAGATGTTTCCCAGTGAGTCAGACACTCGTGGTTTGAATCAGAAACACTGTTTCACTCCTCATATATTCTAATCACATTTTAAAAACTACATGATTCCCAGTGGTTTAGAATATTAATCAGAACAAAAATTACAATAACATTTCTATTTCAGATCAGCCAGATGTAAAGATATGCTGCAGCTTGGTTAGTTACATTAAAGGTGCAGAATCAAAAATGCTTTAAGACTCAGAGTAGTGTGGTTCAATCAGGAGAAGACTGAAAACACCAAGCTGGGACTCAGTCACATCCACAAACACTGCAGCTGGTCATGTTCTAAATAAAGTCTCCTTACTAATTCACAGATTCTGACCTTGTTTCCTCCCTTGAGCACAGACTACATGGCTGCTCTCAGGACAATGTGGGCATCCTGCGTGTAGTTATTAGTGCTCAGACAGGATATACCTGATTGCAGCAGAGTGCAAGTCTTAGACTTACTAAAAGGTTTCAGAGCTGAAACGACCACCATCACTGGTCAGGTAGATTTAGCATTACACAGAGGATTTTGTTTAATGTTTAAAGGCTGGAGATGAACACTTTCACTTAAGACTCAAATTCCCCTGTAGCACAGCTAATAAAACTGAGGAACTTGTGATTGCGATGATGTCAAGCACATCTTGTTTGGAGTCACCAACTAAAACTGACGATGAAAGGCCTTTGAGAGGTTTGAACAAACCACAGTCATTTAAATTCTCAGCGTTGTTTCATGTTAATAACATTTGAATGGAGATTACCAAGCTTTTATATGGTTGGTTCATATAGTTAAGTTCAATAATTAAGTTTCTGCTTGTGAAAATATAGTTTAACCTGGTGTCAACAAAAGAGCTGCAACATATATATGATATGACACTTGGGGGGGGAAATGAAGCATCCTTACATTGTGTATTTGAATAGATTCAGAATTACTGTAATCAAAAATGTTTGTAAAACATATTGGCCGGTATATGTTGGAATGCAGATTCTTCACTTTACAACTCATAAATTCATGGTGTAAAAGTTTAGGTTTTCAACTAAAATCATTTGACTACCAATCAAGGTTGGGGTTTGAATCCAAACAACATTTAATCTTGTTTCTGGAATGAAGCCATCACATTGGAATGTAACCCTTTTTCCACCTGCTCTTGAGATTTTTGCTTAGGAATGTACCTTTGTTTTCCGCATTAAATGGAAACTATACTTGATCGCCTCACTGAAGGCTACCCTGCCCAGACTCCACAGCCGCAGACGTCCTATATTATCTCCACGTCGGTCTAGTGGTCTTGCCTGAGTCCTTAGAGTGAGTCGACTTGTCGGAGAGGCTGCAGGTGTCATTCCTCTGGAGACCTTTAGGTGAAGCTAATGTGCTTTGCAGAGGTGAGATAGGACGTACCCTGATGCTCTGAGATCTCTTCAGCGAGGAGGATGGGTTGAGGACATCTGGAGGTCTGCTGGAGGTGGAGACTCTAAGCGAGCCTGTCCGAATGATAGGCGTGGAGGTTCCAGGTTTGGGTGCAGTGGAGCGGGGGGTGTTTTTTGGAGAGGATTTAGGGGAGGAGTCTGAGCGAGGCGGATCCGTTGAAGTAAGGATTGTGGAGGTCCGCCTGAAAGAAGATGACGCTGTATTTCGGGCGAAGCCTGGAAGTGGTGAGGATGGATGGGTTGTGCCTTTATGCATAGGGGTGACGGGCGCACTGATGCTGCCCCTGCCTCCATGGCCATCCCCAGCCAGAGTGAGCGCTCGCAGTGTGGAGCGACACATCTTCTCCTCTGGCTGAGGTTTGGGTTTTGAGGCCCTTTGTACGAACTGCCTCCGCTGAAATTCCTGGTTTTGGTGTCGGGGAGTACCTGAAACCTTCTGATCTTTCGAATCTTTTAGGTCTGGTGTCTTACTGATGCTGGAGCGTCGGGATGAAGGAGCTGTTGAAGGCCTCTCTCGCTGGTGGAACGAACTCTTGTTCAGGTTCACACTTGTTGGGGTTGTACTCTCTAAACTTTTTCCCATGGATGGAATATTCCGGCCAGTTCGGGAAATCGGAACAACTCGCCTCATGCCTTGGCTCTCGGAGCTGGTTAGTGTCCGGATGGGCTTGGATCTGCTGACAGTTGAGGTGGCTTTGGTGGTTGTGGGTTTCATTGCAGTGGACTGGGTTTTACGGAGGTTCTTGGTGGATGAAGTTGATAATTCCACCTTTTTGTTGGTGAAAGTCGATTCTGTATTTCCATTGGACATGTGACCAGAGGAAGAAGCAGCATTGTTCTGGCTCTTTTGAGCTGTAGATTGTTCCTTGAGGGTCTCCACATATTTCTTCTCATTTGCAGAGGCCTCTGCTTCTTCCCCTCGCCAGATTTCTCCCTCTTTACCTTCGTCAGAGGCATCTATGGTGAAAGTGGGAACTTCATCGGCTGATTCAGGCTGTGTAGAGCTCCATCCAGGAGAAGACCCATGCGGTGACAGGTCGTCAGAGCGGGAGACAGGCACAGGTTGGCTGCTGATGGGTGCAGGCGCTGACTTCTCATTGGCTGGCTCAGCTTCTGAAGGTTTACAAATGCCAGCGACAGAGGAAATTTGCTGGTTTCCTCCCTGACTGTCACAACAGCACTGATCCTTCTCAGTTTGTGTACTCGTATCTCCAGCATCTGTGGGTTCCTCAGCCGCTTTGCACACACCCGTTACACACCACACAACCACCTTTTCTGCCTGTCCTTCCTCTCTTTGTGACAAAGAAGTGTCAAACTGTTCTGCTTTCCCAATATGGGAGTAAGTCTGCACCTTCTGCACACTGGATTCATCTAGTCCCCCTTCCAAATCGGTGATGATTTCGTCCTGGCGACTGCTGCGATTCCCCTTGTTGCGACTGGGTTGGGTGACCTTATCAAAAACTTTCAGCTGAGGAACCAGTGTACATGTCTCTAAAACCACAGACATGGTTCCAGTAGCCGAAGGGCTGCGTTCATTGTCCAGGCCAACTTTGTTGGTTATAGTTGGTTCGCCCCTCAAGCCAGATGGAGTCTGATGTTCTAAGAGTGTGATAAAACCCAGATGAAGTTGATCATTGCCATTGTTGTTGTGGTCGCATTGCTGGTTCGACTCAGAGGTAGGTTTCACTGTATCTTCATTTGTGGTGTTCATTGCATCTACTGGTGTCTGGTGTCCGTAGCTGAGGTAACTGGTGGTTGTTTTGTGTGAGTTTGCGTTTTTTAAACTCCACGTGGTTGTTTGTGGAGCAACTTGACCCACTTGATTTTGGAGGAAGTCACACATTGTGAGTTTTGAGCTCTGGGCTCCTGTCTGAGGTGAGAGTCTTGGACTTCCTAATTCAGAGTCATGCGAGGCTAATGACAAAGCAGTTCTTGTCTCACCGCCGCCTTTTTGCTGGGCAACTTTGCGTTTGTGGGCTCCCTTTTCCAGGAACATGCTCAGATCTCGTTCTGCAGCGACAGATGGTGAGTTTGATGGCGATTTACGGTAACGCCGTAAACTTCCCCAGTGCCCCGGAGGACTCTGGGAGTTGTTTGGAGGTGAGTGGGGGTGGGGCTTCATCAGCAGCCCGGCCTTGCCGTGTTGTGCTATATCGTTTTCGCTGCTCCAGTGCAATCTGAAGGTTCCAGCCATCTGTAAAGGGATTTCACAACATAACTCATGAGCAAGCAATTTGCGTGTCCCTTTGTGATTCAGTGTGTGTGTGTGTTGGTCTTCCTACCTCCTCGCGCCCTGCCCAGGAATGCCTCTTCTGCTCCTCCACCTGCTGCAAGCGCCGACGATAAGCTGCCTCTTTGGCCTCTCTCTCGATGTTCTCCTTCAGATGAGAGAGTCACATTACTTAACTATTATGGATCCGAATCACCTTAAATCACTGTTATGCCCGTTACAGGTACTTCACACATTTAGGAGGTGCCAGGTTCCTTTCTCTCTACATGATAATATTTTTTCATTCCCATTCATCACCTACAGTAGTTTAATGTCACACAGTTCATTTTAGCGTCGGCTGTGCTGCATGTGGTAGTTTATGTCGGGTAGTAAATGTGTGTGGAGATAAACTGCATGTGTGTTCACCTTGACAGCGTTGGTGAACCTGGAGCAGAAGGTGTGAAAGATGCTGAAGCACTCGTCCAGTCTGAACGTGTCTCTGTCCTCGCAAAAGAAGTCGATCAACTCGCTGCCTTCCTTTTTCAGCTGCTGCCGACTGTGGCGCAGCGAGCACAGGGATGTGGTGGCAGACTGAGGCGCACAAACGGAAGGCTTGATGACAAAAAGCTTCCTGATAGCATCTACAGTGAATATGAGCTTTATGAGCCTTGTGTGTTGTCTGATTATCAAACACAACGCTACCTGCAGGAAGCTGTCCAGCTGCTGCAGCAGCTCTGTGTCTCTCTGGACGCTCTCTTCCACCGAGTGTGTGCGACCTGTTATCCACTGCAGTTCAGCATCCAGTGTTTCCAATGAAATCCTGTTATAGAGAAATCAATTCAAAGAACAACATACATATCAAATATTCCAAACACAATTGTCTGTTTCATTTCACAAATTACTCTAAAGTCTGCAGTGTACACTTTAATCACAAACTTTACGCCCCAGATTGGGTAGAGGGCGCTGTTACTCTATATTCTCTAGAGCAGGAAGGATGAATTGACTCCAGTTCATACAGGCAGTAGAGACAGAGGACATGACGGGAAATGTAGTGTGTAGCTGGAGACTGGTAGAGGTTAATACATGACGCCTGACCTGGATGCAGACTGAATGTGAAGTAACTTCAGGGGAAACTCCAACAGCTTCTCGTCTTTTTTCTGAGCTTCCTGAAAAATGAAAGGGGAAATGAAGCGTTATTTATTTATTTTTATATTTATTTATTTGTGTTTTTGTGCTTTGTTCTTTTAAAATCTAGAAATACGGCATCACAACAGGCTGCTGACCAGAGCGACAAAGTGCAGCAGGTTCATGCCCGGTTTGTTGGCCTTGGTGTCAGCCAGAGCCAGAAGAGACGAGAGCTTGAAGCCCACAGCGTTTCCTGCATAACCTCCCTGAAACACACAGACGAACACAAACAACAGACACGCGATGCTGAACTTAAACATAACCCACAGTAAAACACGAACTCGCATGACTTCAATTAATACCTCACTACACACTATGTAAGGTAAAGGTTAGTTTAGCAGTACAATCTGTGCTTCCATTCACTTTCTGTTGAAGGAAGGTATGTGACTACTTTCTGAAGTAACAGTAAATGTGTTTTGGTCACAAACTGTCGAATAACACGATTCTAACAAAACAGCTTAAAGCTGTTTTAAAGTGAGGTTAATGAAAGCATAATTTCCTCCCTCTGCTAGCCCCAGTCCATCTGCATTCCCCTTTGTTTCATGTCTAATTATTCATTAATGCTGTTTTTTCCCCACTCACATCATTGAGGATGTTTCCAGCCTGCAGCACCAGGTGGAGAACAGCGTGAAGCTCATCACAGCACATTAACTCTGGAGGAGAGAAAGAGGGAGAGACTCGTCTGTATGTGCATCCAAGGATACAGAAATCCTCATGTGCAAAAAGATTAAAGAACAGAGGCAGAAACACATACACAAGGCAGACAATATGCTAAATAACACCAGATAACCAGGAGCGTCTAATCCTAAAATCCCAGTGTGCACCACAGGGTGTGATGCGTTGTCACCTTCAGCATATGCAGAGTTAGTTAACAACTGTTTCACACACACATCCAACAATAGTTGAGGTGTTAATGTGTGGGAGGGTTTGATTTGCTGCATGTTAATTTATCACTGTGCACAATGGATGGAGACAAAACACATTGGACACAATTTTAGCAAAGGACGCATCTGGTATTGTTCTGTTGTTTACTGTCAAAGGTATCAAACCAATTTATTTTAATAAAATCAATGAGTTTGTTCACAAAAGCAAAGTAAAACATTCCACATAAACAAAAATGCTGCAAGCACAATATTGGCATATCATCAGGATTGAGAACCAGTGAAAATTTATTAGCATTTTTTATAGTTGAGTTAGTTTCCTTTTTAAATTATTATTTAGAGTAGTTTCAGTATTTTAAGGACTGTTCTGAAAACATAGTTTGTCTAGCTTACACTTCTAGTCTAGTTTAATTCTTTACTTTCAAACACAGGGTTAGGTGGCATGACTGGCCCTAAGCAACCGAGTTTGAAAAAAACCCAAGAAACTCAGAACGTCTTTTATGCTACTGTACAAGAAAAACAAAACAAGCACACAAATCTGCCCTGTGGTTTCCCTGTCCCTCTTGAAACACTGCAGAACAACTGAGGGGCGGTGATGCCTGCTGTTGCTATGGCGACTATATGTGCTACTCAAGTCGGCTAAGGAGGTTCAGTGCGTGTTCGATAATTGTTTGTTTGTTTGTTGTGTAAAGCACCATGCAGAGAGCAGTGTTCTCACGCTCATGATAAGGAGCAGTTTTTACCTTTGGTGGCGCAGCGGAGGGTCGTGATGTCTCGTGTCATCGCTTCACACGCCCCAGGAAACTCCTCCTTTAGCAGCATGGACTCAATACGAACTGAATAACTAGAGAGAAATGAAATAAAATACAGGATAAAGTATAATTTATACGAATGAGGGGAGGTTTGTACACAACATAGATAATAAACGTGACAAAAGTGAAACAAAAATGCTGTCCTTATCACGCCTCTAAATTAAGATAATATTTCACTTCAGCTACGCAGCTTCACATCCCATTAGTGTTGCTCTCATTCCTTTCACCATCTGCTGTTATATCCAGATTTCGAGGATTTTGCTTAATTTGTTCTGGAAGAAGAACCTCCTCAGTCTGTCTATAGAACATGAAGCTAAACCTGAGCATGACGTGAGTGAGTCTCACCTGGGGAGTAGAACCAGCTGGTACAGGAAGGAGTCGGCCATGGACAGTTTAGACACATCTCCTCTGTACGCCTTCAGCTTCTTCACCTGAGGAAGATGATGATTCATTTAGTGACACTCATGGCCTGTTTTTGGCACCAGTTCTTTCTGGACACACACACGCACGTATAGGTACTGACCTCCTCAGGGTCTGGCAGCAGTTTGAGCAGCTCTCTCAGAGGTTCTGCTCCGTACGGCTCACTGTTTCCATTACAAACATCGTCTATTATCATCTGAGTGGACCTGCAGAAGTTAATGGGCAGGTCATTCTTTCAGCCATTTAAAAACACGATCTGAGACGCTGATGAGACGATTTGCTTACAATAAAATAAATGGCACATTTTGCATCTTTGCAGACACTGCAGAGTGTTTTGCAGCCATTTATGTCGTTTATCTGTCTAATTTGCATCTTTATGCATGTTTGCATCATTCTTCATTTGCATTTCTGCACCCTCTTGCATCTTTGCGGTGCGGCCTGTTTGTAGCTGTTTGTTGTCTTAGCTGTGCTGTTTACATGGCGTGTTTTGTCTGCAGTTCTCAGCGCAGAGACCTGGACATTTCCTCCAGTCATGTTCACTCATTTAACACAAACCACCCCAGTGTGATGTGGGTCTGTCACTGGCAGGACACATCTGCTCCTGTTTGGTCGCTCTTACATGACTACATCCTGCCTGCATTCCTCAACACGTGTTTACCCACAACATCCTGGATGAGGGCGAGGAAACACATCACGGCACCACAGACACGCACAAACACAAACACCACGCGGACACGCCTACATTGACACAAACGTATGTTTCAGCACAGCGAGCGATCACCTGCGACTATACGACTCCTCGACGTTAATTGTATCACCCTGAGTTCAGAGTTTTCGTGTGTCAAGCACGAGGAGTCACGGCAGTTACACTTACTTCTTGAACTGTTTGAGGAAAATCCCAATGTTCATCCCTCGCTTCGAGTCCAGAATGGAGACCTGGTAGAGAGACAGACAAAGACAGAAAGCGAGAAAAAAGTGAGTAGCTTTAAGAATGAGTTCAGAGGCGAAGTGGACACAGCCCTTCACTTTCTCTACACCTTTAATGAACATGAACGCACTATCCTGCATCACACACAGACACACTGAGGAGCCTGACTCACAGGGCGCCCAACCTCCACGTTAACATCAAAGTGGCAGTGACTCCTTCTTCAAAGTAAAAAAGGTGCAAATTAAGTTACATTTGTTGATTACAACAAAACAATAAAAACTTGCTAAATAAAAACTAGAACCTTAGTCTTTATACAACTGCACTATGAACTTCCATGACACTATGTAAAACAGCTACGAAGACAAGGAAACTAATTAGAAAAATACAAAACAACTACACTATCACTACAGACAGATAGACATAAATAAAAAGTATGAAACAGAAAGAGACAAAAGAGCTACAGAGACAAACATGAATATAAATACAAAGACAAAACAACTACAAGGAGATGAAAAGTACCACAAAAGACAAATACAGAAAAACACAACATACACACACCTCCTCTTTGGTTTCTCTGAGCGAGCTCCTGTTCTTCCCTCCATGGCTCAGCGTGGCCTTGGTTTGTGATTGACAGTCGTTCTGACCAAACAGCTCCTCAATGGTCTGGATATCGATCTGGTACTGCTGCTGCTCTCTGCTCCGAGTCCACAGGTTGGGCCGTCCCTTCACCTGTGACACACAAGCGCACACAATGGTTTGTAAATGTAAATGGTCTGTTTGATTGATATGAAACTATGAGTCCATTATAGCAAACTGTGACTTCACCTGCTCCTCTGGTATTGTTTTCCAGAAGAAACTCCTCACTCTCTTCTTCTTCTGGTTTCTTCCCTCTGGTTCTCCAGGACCTGGAAATGGTGGTGGAGGAGGAGGAGGAGGAGGAGGAGGAGGAGGAGGAGGTGGGAGAGCAGGTGGAGTATTGTTGCCTGCGAGATCACTAAACCTCGATGGAGCAGGAGAAGGAGGCGATGGCGTCACTACAGCGGCAACAATGTCCTCGTCAAAGGAGAAGGCCTCCCTCTCATTGGCTGGCGAGACGCTGCCCATCACATGCATCCTGGCAGCTGATTGGATGGGAGGGGTGGTGCAAGGTGTGCTGGACAGGGCGGTCACCAAGGGGATGGGTGACCATGTCGAGGTGTCTGCCAATGGTGATGACAATGAAGTTGTGCTCGGAGCATCACAGATTGTTGAAGGGTCAAAGGTTAAATCCAGAGCACAGAAGAAGAGGCTGAAGTGAAATTAGGAGAACATTTAGCAAAAACAAAACTAAATACTCACTTTATTGTTATTTGTGTGTGTCCATGAAAAATCCCAAACTTTTGAGGTCAGTGTTTTGAGTGTCCAGTATGTTACTTACTACGAAAAATGTCTCATGACTAAATGAAATTAACTTACAGTATGTAAAATTAGAAACTGTTAAACATTTACTTTGCATCACGTTTGGATGCTCTGGTGTGACTGTCACTGAACCTTGTGCTTGTTTTCTCCGATGATCAAACAGCTCCAGCTTCCTCATTCACACCTGGATGTGAAACCGACTACTGTTACCCGTTTCACAGCTCGGCTGTTTCCATCAGTTACAGAGGGTTCAGCTAAACTAACGAGCAGTCTGAAACCTGCTCCTCTGCTTCGTTCATGTAGAATAACACCAGCAGCAGGAAGCTGAAATACCAGAGAGCTCACAGCACATTTAGACTCACACTGGTCAATTATTTAAGATACAAACAATACAAAGACAAACACTTCCTGTACATTAATTAATCATTATAGTGTGTGTGTGTGTGTGCGTGTGGAGGCAGTAAGGAGTGTTACATAACTTAATGTCACTTTGCTGTTTGATTGCCCGATTTCTTTCGTCATACTTAAAACATAATCGCGTTAACAACCTCCACAATCTGACCTTGTGTGTAGGTGTGTCCTGTGTGTGTGTGTTCTCACCTCATTACCACTAATCCACTGAGTTATTTAAGGAGGGAATAGCCAGCCTCAATTTAAAAATGTCATATTTTGGGACTTGTCGGACTAAAGCTCAGCCTTTGGTTTATTATTATAATATTATTCATATTCATATTAAATAAAGACAGTACATACAATAACCTGCTTATATAATGTCAGAACATTACTGTATTTTTATTTTTGTGTCACAAGCGCCAATTATAGTTTACATGAATACATTTAGATATTTCTTTGACAGTGATTTCTTTTAATCTTGAGCCAGAAAGTTTTTTCTTTTTAATGAATCGTTGTAAAGTTGTAGTTTTAAATAAGACTCAATGTATATACTATATATGAAGCAAAGTATGCAAAAGCATTTAATATCAACATGTTGTGATGGAGTTTGGTGGCGTGTTCTTTAACTGCTGAGACAGAACGCACAGTACATGTACGATTCAGATGCCGGGGCTGGGCTGCCATGTGCAACCATGGCAACCAGTTGGGGTTCTGCTGATCACCGTGGTAACAGAGAGGGTTACAAACAATGACAGTTTGTTTACTTGGCAGAACACAAAATCGGGGTCACAGCGTGTGTGGCGAGGTCGGACTCTTAATAATAAACACAGTTGCTTTCCTTTGGATATTTCTGGTCTGGTTTTCCTCCCTCTGTGTTGTTCTCTAGTCCATCCCTCCATCTTCAAAGTATTTGGATGACCCTGACGCCGTCCAATCACGCGACACGGAATGCGCCTAATCTGATGACACGGTCACACACAAGAATCTCACTGGATGTCATGGAGTTAATAGCTACTAAGGTTAAACTGCTACTTACTACTATTAATCATCATTATATGCAGCTACTTAGCAGCTACTATTACAGCTGTCACTACTAATTACCTACACGTAAAACTATTTCTTATTTTCTGTTACTAATTTACTATATGGCTACAACTAGTAGCAACACATCAGCCTGTACAAAGATGCTGTATGAATCAAACCTGCTTCCTGTGAGGCAGCAGCGCAAATGAATCTGCTCTTCTTGTTGAAAAATTTTGATTGAAATATTAAATATATTTTACTCAGAAACACAAAATACAAGCTCAGCGTGGTTTATCCTCTGGGTGCCATGAATATCTGTACAAAACGTTTTAATGATCCATGTCACAAGCTTTACTGTACTTCAGTCTGAAGGACCATTCAGTAGTGTAACCACATCTGGTCTGACTGGTGAGTTTTTACATCTCCTCCTGATGCTGCCCCAACCTCGAGCAACCGCTGACACTTGATGATGTGATTCAGATTTAAATGCAGACTATCAGAACCGAAAGATGTTTCTAAATCGCCCAAGCTGCCTTATTGGAACGAACGAGCCACTGCACTGACCCAATTATGATCCATCCATACATGCATCTACTGCCTTTGCTCCACATTCCCACAGTGTCAGACCTGACCTCAATACTGAGACACAGAGAGGGAGAGGGAGCACAGCTCTGGAAAGAAAGTAACAACACGTGAAAGACTAGTGTTGAACAAACAAAGAGAGAATGAGTAACTGACAGAGACCGTGCATAAAAGATGCCTCATCTCCACCTCCTCGCTTTGCTTTGTCTTCCTCTAATGACAAACTTTCCACCCAGTGGCTGCTGCACACACAGAATCCAGATAACAGGATGAACAGCTACTGTAACAATCTTGAGGTCTTGAAGGAGGAACATTAAAGGATAGAGTGAGTTAGTGAATAACTGGAAAAAAGCTGGTTGAACAGGATTGTTGTGGATTGTCTCTCTGTGATGTATTTAACTACACTTCGCAGAATGAGAGAAAATTAAAACTCATGCTTAACAAATATCTTGTGAGTGATATTCTGCTGAATAATTACCCTCTGCACAAATGAAAGGAGGCCTCATCTCTGACAGAAGGCCTCTGAGGTTGGCTCTGTCATTCATCAGGTCCATTGTGGGCATGTTGGTCAAATATGTTCAACAAGTGGTTCTACTCATTGATTACTGCGCGAAAACAAGAAAAGGGTCACATCTTGGAGACACAGCGTGACAAAGACACAAGACGAGCAGAGGATAAGCTATAACGCTCCAAAGAAATGGAACATGGCTCCAAAAAAAAAAGCGACAACAACAACAAGAAATGAACAAAGACAGACCAAAGGAGCCACACAGAGACAACTGACAACCGATGTATACAGCTGCCTGAAAGACATAACTAATATAACTAATATTCATTAGTAGAACCTCATATAACACTTGAATGATCTTAACTACACTGCGCCGCTGGCTGGGACTGTGGGAGCTCAGGCTGAACAGTGTACAGTAGAACTAAAGCACACAGCAAACCTGTTTGAGAAATAATGTACCGTCAAATATTTACACTACACATTTATTTGACCTCTCCTCCTTCACACACATACACACACACACAGTAAAAAACCTTTTACTGAACAAACAACATGACCGACCACACACACACACACACACACACACACACACACACACACACAGGGCCAATGACTAATCTCATCACCGCAGTGACTCACAGCGAGACAGCGTATTATTAAATGAGACACCATTAATGATCATCTGGATGTGATGTCACCTTCTCCACATCACAAACAGCTTTGAGTGAAAACACACCCGCGTCAGTTTGCTGAGTGTCTTATATGACTTGATGCTTTGATTTCCAGATTGTCGTTTCTCATTCCTCTTATTCACCTGTTGTTGCTGTTGTTTGACCGTATCAATATTCATAGAAATCGTTTTCCCTTTATGTCTGTTGAATGTCTATTGTTCACTGCTAATCCAATCATCATTCAATCATCGTGGTGCTTTTATGAACTTGGTTGAATTACAACATTGGCTCCTTCTCCTGTTTGCTTATTTATTCCTATGCTCTCTATCTTAGACCTAATATTTGTTGGTCCTGTCAATTCCCAACACCAACCACATTCACTTTAAATAGCAGTTTCTCGGTAACAAATATTAAGAAATATTTATTTTATTTACTTCGGATTCCAGTTTGTATTGGTCCCATATTGTTGTGAGGAGCAGCAGAATTCATATATATGTGTTAAAATGGATTTAATATCTGGTCAAAAGTAGCATCAACACGTGTCAAGGACCCTGTTTTTGATATCTGAAAACTTATATATATATATATATTTTTTTTTCTGCATTTCATCAAGTACCAACTCATTCCCGTTTTCAGATCGGTTTGCAGACCCATGTTTCCTTTTAAATTTCCTCAGCTGTTCATCATAATATTTGTATCTCTCTAACATTTATTTCTTGATTGTTGATGCTCGAGCTCTGAGTTTGTCTAATGACTACCTTCATAGTCATGGATTTCCTTTTTATTTCTGTCTCACAAACCTGTCATTGTTCAGAACTCTTGTGTTTAGTCTCCAAGCTGAGCTTCTCTTCCTATCTCTCGTTTCTAAGTCCAAATATAGACGTCATGGTCAGAGACATCTGCAGGATCGATGTCCACTCCTTTGTTTATTTATGAACAATTGAAAGTCATATATTTCAATCTTCAGCATCTCAGTAGCCAAGCGGGCGAGAGACACTAGACAGTGTTTATTCCTGTTTAATATCTGTGACTCTAATTCAGCTTCTTTGTCGGGACACAGCTGAGACGGGCTGTGAAGGTACTCGACATATCACTAACCAAACTGAGAGTGACACTCAAATTCTCTACAAAGTAAAGTCACTACCGCTAAAGTACAAACTACTGTACATGCTCTGCAATGCGCTTCAGTAGGACACAATGAAATGATACACTATTAACTTAGCGTGATTGTTCACATTAATGTACCACATTAAACCCATGTGTGCCTCAAAATATATTTTCTGTAGTAATAATAAATGTCTAGGTTTTCTTCATATTATTTTATATTGAGATTTAAGGAGCATATTGTTTTAAAATTTGCTAAAACATTTTTAGGGGTTTCGAATCTACAATAATCTACCAGTTGCTCACGTAAACTGCTAATGAACTGGGTCCACAATAATCAGCAAAATATAAACACACTGGAAATAAATTTCACTGTATCAGGGTACATTTCACATAAAACTGAAATATACTTAAATAGAAAATTCAGTTTTGTGGCGGTAGTACAAATATACGTAATTACTGCCTCTGACACCAGTGACCACAGAAGTCGCTCTGAAAGTCATTTTCACTTTTTTGTTGGTCAAAGAAAAATGTTACTTTGGCCTCTGAGAAACTGTAAAGTCATTCTCAACATTCTTTTGTTCCAAGGACCAGCTGATTAGACTCAGCAACCTGAGCAATAAAAAGATAAATAAACCCAAATAATCAGTGGCTGTGTCTCAGACATGGAGGAAGCTGAAAGTTGTATGAAGTGCAGTCAGTGAAAGCACAGGATTAAAACCAGACCAATCTGCTGCTTTGTGTGTCCTCATATTTTATCTGTCGGGGCAAGACAGCAACCCATCCGTTAACTCACTGCTGCCTGCATCATGCCATTTTTTTTCAAAAAAGTAGCTGCCATCATTCCAAGGATAAAGTGACTCAGCGGAAATAAAAATTCTCTGGTGTTTAAATATGGCATGATAAGTGCTAGTTTGCTGCACATTCTGCTGAAGGAACGAGGACGGAGGAGACACCCAGACCCCGAGTTCTAATCCCCTGTGGTTGGATTCAGATAGTTTCCAGCATGAGCTGCACTGACTCTCCATCACTGTGACGTCTCTAAATGTTACCTGAGGACCTGCCTGCAGACTGCCACGAAACAGTCAGAACACCGGGACTCGCGCAAACACTTTTTCATATTTTTGTCCTACATTTCTCTCACTTCTGTGATCTTAAAGCAAATAATGAGTGAATTTCAATTCACCCAGGACATCAACAAAGTCTCTGGTTCTGGCTGCTGTCAGTGCTCGCTTTAAGATACAAACAAACAATTGATCAACGACAAAACCGCTGTTTTGCAACAATTCTCCACAAGGATTCACCAAAATCCTCAGTTTGATTGATGCCTTCGCTTTTACTTTAATTTTGGTGCAGGAGACCAGAGACTAGGCTCCATGACGCATGAATCTAACTCGGGCTTTGCTGTGTGTTGTTAGGATGATGGACCCACTGTTATTAATGTTATTTCAGTATTAGAGAGAAATGAGGAGCAATTACAAGACGCCCATCCTGTGTACAAGCTCCAAACCTGTCTTAACTGACTTGACTTTAACCAAATGTTTTCAACATTATATTTTATGTTTTATGTCAGGTTGAAACCAGTTATTCTTTTTACGGCTGCACTGCGCCAGAAGGTTCATAAACACTAAACAGAAAAGCATGATTCACCCCAGTTAGAGGGAAAAGAAACTGTAGTCATTTATTACTATAACTAACATTATTAGCACCTTGTCAGCACAGAAGAATCCAATTAACAACCTGACAGCACAGTGAAGCTGCTGCTGAAGCTCCCAAAGCTAAATCAGACAAAAAGTGATGAAACGTCTCCACACCGCGACTCGTGAGCCACGTCAGTCTGTAATTTTTCCCCTCTCTCTTGTGATTTCATCACGCTTACAGGAGAGCTGGTTGCTGCTCAGCAGTCTGACAGATCAGCTCCCACACTCTCTCCAGCAGTGACAGCTTCAACGCTTCAGAGGATTACAGATGCAGTTTGAACATATGAGCTCAGGCTGGAGAGGATATCCAGAGACTGCAAACCGCTTGGCACAACAGAAATGTAATACACGCCTTCAGGGAGAGGAAAGCCTGAGGTTCTTAAACTGTTGGCCTAGCCAGGCAATGAGCAGTAGTGTCACTAGGGTTCATCTTCTGGGAACAATGAATGCAAATAAACTCTACAGTAATCCATCCAGTTATTGTTGGCATATTACAGTAGATGCACCCTGCATGCTACCTAGTGCCACATGACCAAACAAAAAGCCATTCAAAATTGTGGTTGCAAACTAAAAATGTACTTAAACTATGCCAGGAATGACTCCGGACATATCTAGAATTCACCGGAGACCAACCAGAAATAAGCCAACAGACCACATCAGTAATGACCCAGAAACCCAGAACATGTCTTGAATCTATAACAGAAATAATCATATCAAATATCAGATGTTGTTGAAACCACTTAGACACAGTTGGTGAGAAAACACAAGCCCCGGTTAATGGCTGTGTGCTACGGCTTTAAGTCATATCCCATATCTTCATCAGCTGTTATCTTTATCAGTCGGGGTTGACACAGAAACAGACTCAGGTGTGATCAGTGCATCACACACAGAGAAAATTTATGAAAATTAAATAAATAAAAATCTAATGAACAACAAATATTCAATGTTCTAAAGCTGAAATCAGCAATAAGCAACAATCTTTCACCTGAAATCCAGTAAATAATAAATAAATAATAACAAATAAGAAATATATTATGTCTATTCCCAGAAATAACTAATATTTAAGAATAAACAGTAAATCTCTAACAAGCCGTCCACATACCACAAACGCAAGATTTTTTTGTTCACCAACAACCCTAACCTTATAAACAAACAATAAATGAAAATCTGACTTCTTACAAGTGAACAACATCAATAAACAGTGAGGAAACCAACGTTTTAGGTAGTGCATCAAATTCTCTATAACCAGAATCACTGGCGTTGGACACAGGCGACCAGACGCAAACCTGCTCTCAGTCGCCATAGATACTCCAGTAAAACTGCTCCAGGAGCAGAAGGCCCATTATTTACCAGACAAACAGTAAACACACGTGTGGGGGAGGCGTGGGGGGGGGGGGGCTGTGAAGGGGTCACTGAAGACCCCCCACATTGATGAGGCTCAGAAAAGAATGTGAACTGGTGTTTTTCAAGGACATTAGCATGAAAAACACATCAGATTTGGAAGAGTTTTTAACTCAGTTGAGGACACATTTAAAAAAAGCTGAATCTGCTTTGGATCTTATTCAGACTGTGGACGTAAGGATAGATTCATTTGTCTATGACTTTTATAGTACGTGAGGGTTCAAGCAAGGCCAACTGTTGGCTGCACGGCATCCTTCCTCATCACCGTTACCATGGAGACAGAAAGGAAAAAAGACAGGCAGATCCAAAAATCATGTACTGTACCAAAAACCCTACACTGCTGCTCCAGGTAGGTCAGGGGTGTTGGATGGAGCAACAGGGCCTGAGGTTTAGAACCAGCCGGACACACAAACACACAGACGAGGACTCAGTTAGTAGAGTAGTTAACACAAGGACAGTCACACTACTCTGTGTTGTTTTTTTTAATATGTGAACATGGTGTCAGTGGGTGTAGCTGAAAAGATGATTAAGGTTATCATACAGTTTGTGTGATTATGATCTTTATAGGACATTATATAAGACAGCCTGATCGCTGCCCATATTATTTTAGTAGTAGTTGTGTGTCCCCACGTCACAACATGAAGCCTTAGAGAGCTGTCACAGGTTGGGTGAACACTCTGCTGAAGACGGAGGCTCCTGGCTGCACTGTTGTAGTTCCTGCCACCAGCTTTGGGTGGGAGATTTCAAAACATCTATTGATCTATCTATCAGCAACAAACGTTATCACCCTGTGTGTGGAAGGATTTCTTCAAATGAATTCACCAGCAGATCACGCTGGGTCAAGAATTTCAAAACACTAAGCTGAAAACACATTGTGTGACTACTGATCATCACAATATTAAGTTATTAGATTTTAAAAGGAGTCATTGCAGTGTCCTTGTTAAATCTAAAACAGGACCGGAGACTCAAACATTTTATCATGCGCATTCAGGGTCAAAGAAACCGTTTTGACTCTGTTTTTTAATGCAGAGCCCATTAAAGCTGAAAATAAGGCTTTCATATTAATAGCATTTCCATGAATGTCGGTTTCACCAAATTCCTCACAACATCACACAGATTTAAGGTTAATGTCCAGACTGTCCTGGTGCATGTGATTAAATTAACAGAGATCTACACTGATCTGATGTGACATTAAATCCATGGTTTTCTGTGTATAGCAAAATATCTAAACATAAAAACTGTAGAAGAGGCTCCACATGGTGCGTTTTATTAAATTAACAGAAAACTGAATGAAGTGTGGTGCAGTGTCACCTCTAGTAAACAGCCAAAGAAAGGCAGGGTTCGTTCAGTAGAGTCCACAAAAGGTTGCGCATTAAATCCTGAAGCAGTGCAGATTCCACACAGCATCACGTCAGCGCCTACGAAGACGCAGCTGAGTTTCTCACTTTGCTGTGTTGTGAGAGTTAACACTCCACAGGTCTGAAATCCTGTTAATGCAGAGGAACATCTGCAGCGGAGAGAAACTGTGCTTCTGTCAAGTTCAATCCAAACTAAAGTCTCACTCTTTCACTGCTTCCAGGGTCTCCGGTGCTAATAATCTCCAGTTTGTGTCACTGGAGGCATTTAAAGACTTGGAACATGTAGATGTTGCAGACTGACAGTGTAACACAGCTCACAGTGGAAAAGTACCACTTTAAGGTCTGATCTGAGGAGAAGCCACTGGGGCCACAACAGGCACATTACTGCAGCACCATCTGACACCAAGCAAACAATATTATAACAATACAGACACGAAACAGCATCAAGTCTTTGCTGAACGCGTGCAAATCCATCAAGAACTCTAGAAACTCTAACCATGAAGATCACAGACAGGTTTATAGCAACACAGAACATAAAGCACCAGAAATGTACAAATACTAAAGATAAAGATCAGACAAACTGCAAATCACTCACAATATGTTAAACCGAGTAAACACCATAAACGCAGCAGCAAAGTCTCCAAACCACTGAGTTTAATGCCCAACAACGCACAGCAGCTGGTTTATGGCATAAGAAGAAGCCAAAGTAAACCCGATGATAAGTTGGCCACATAAACACAAAGTGTGTGAATCCTCTGGAAATGTTTACAGCAGTTAAGCCAGTAAATAAAACCTCACTGTGATGAACCAGAGACGCTGCAATAGTTGAAACGCTGCTTTAAATCCTCCCATAGGACCATTAACCACCATTACGTCATGAGATACGGACTGAACACTGAAGGCAGGTTGTAGTTTCTCAAGCTAATGTTAAAGTTGGTTGCGCGGTGCCGCCGCGTCCAACAGCTTCGCCGGGAGTTAATGACTTTATCAGCACTGAGCTCAGCCGACGCAACGAAGTCCAATGGCACAGAAAACACAACTGCACGAGCCGTTATTGACTCAGGACTCACCGGGGTGAACGTGTCCAGCGGCTCGAGCGCTTCTGAGCCGAACCTCTGCCTAAAATCAACACATGTGCGGAAAAACGGGCATTAACGGTTCCGTTTGACTCCGGTTGGCATCTGCGAGCAGCGCGCGGTGGGAAGCACAGAGGCACTGACACCGGCTGGGGTGCGCGCGCGAGAGAGAGAGAGAGAGGGAGGGAGAAAGGCGCATGCGTGATCACTCAGGTGGCGTTTTCTCCCACCTGCTGGAAAACAGGACATAAAGTTATATATTAGTCATCGTGTATATGTTAGACTTGAGTGATGTTATGCTACATTAATTTCATCTCTCTCTCTCTCTCTGTGTGTGTGTTACTCAGATAAGCTCCAGCAGCTCCGCCCTTGGCACAAACACACGAACACAGACGTTTCTCTCTCTTCACACACAGTTACTCTTTTAATTTCGACTTTAAAATAATTCCGTTTTAAATAGATTCACCATCAGGTCATTTGTGTCTTTTTGTCTCTTGTCGCTTTGCTTTGGAGCCGTGACGTTTACGGCTCCTGGACTTTTAGAACATGATTCCAATTTAAGAAATGGGGGAAAAATCTAGAATCTTTTCTATCTCACAGACATTTCAGAAGAGTTATTAAGTCAAGCTTTTAACCATTAAACACAAACCAGAAAATACACCAGTACTGAAATAAACAACTCAACATTTAACATCATATCCTGTAAACAATGATCGATGAAACCGTTTTAAAAAGCTGAAAATTAAGCACACTCTGCTTCGTACGCAGCTTGACCTTTGACCCTGTAAAGCCCAGACATTAAGCTTCTTTACTGTTTTTAGTCAAAAGATGAGCCACTTAAAATGAAAGTGTTTTTTTTAAGAATCAGTTTCTTTGTAAGAATGAACTCGGACACAGCGACAGAATCAGTTTTGTGTTGCTGTTGCCAGGTGAATAATTGCCTCTGTTTAAAGCAATCGGAGCAACAGAGCTACAAACAGACCAGTCTTATTCTAAAACCCCTCCACTGATTTGAAAAACAAATACACCCACAGCATACTAATCCTCACAGGCTGGTTCTGTGGGACACTTTGTACCATGTATCATTCAAGTCTTCACAGTCGTATGTTTTGACATGTTTTTATAAGGAAACCATATTTCAGTTCAGAACCTGCTAAACTGCAGCTCAAAAGGAAGTGACTTCTCCCAAAGTTAACACTAAAATCTCTTCATTTTACGTCGTAAACTATTTCAGATGCTTAGAGATTCTGTTCCTGCAAACCAAACGGTGATGGAGCAACTGGTCTCCTCTCTTACTTTTCTCAGTCTTTGTACAACAACATCCTGACTATGACTTAGATTTGAGAAGGACCATGTTCAGTCACATCATAGTTCATATACTGTACATGTCTGTGGAGTCCAAGTGGATGTTTACACATAGAAAAACCCAGGAGGTTTCAGAAGAATGACTATATGTTCCCTTCACTGTGATTCATTGTGGAAAGGACGTGCTGCTAAGACAGTAACAGGCTGGTGTCAGACATATTTGCTTAGTATGTGAGGGAAAAAGATCCATATATACAACTTTCACAATGTTACTATACTTTTTAATTCTTGTAAACTACATCATGCACTGTGTACAAAACATGTTGTTTTGTAAGCTGATCTTCTGTTTGATATATGAACAGCAAGATTACCAACAATTCAAATGTCTGTTAAATGTGCTGAGGTTCAGTATTTCCTACTTATAGCAAAAATGTAAAGGTTCAATATTTGAAAAACAATATTACAATATTTGTATCATATATATAAAGATTTAAAATCTCACAACTTCTGCATCTCACTCAGTAACTTAGAGCAATTTTGTGAACATGATAAAAATTCAGCTCATCCCAGAGACGTTGTTTGCTTCATCCACAAAAACACAGAGCAATGCGGGAGAAAGTACCTAAGCTCCTAAGACCAGTAAGTTCAGTTTAAATCTTACTGAGTTTTCAGTTTCGGTTCAACGACATGCAGGACACATTCATCACACATTGATCACTTACTTTATTTATTAGTAACATGCTTTAAAACACCATGGCATGCATGTTGACTTTGGTGATTGTTCTTCAAACCCTTTTTAAACTGCCCTTTTCCCATTTAGCTTCTTGTTTTGGTGCATGTGGCTTCACACTGATCCAGGATCAGCAGTCCACCTTTTACAGAATTTTTGAAACATTCATTATCAGCTTGTGATCAGTGTGGTGGAGTAAAGGCAGGAGGCCAAAACCACTTCTGTGACCTGAATTCCCCCGACAGAAAACCCCAAACTCAGTGGTTGCTGTTGCAGTTTTATACAGTCATAAGGAAACACAGAAATCACTGACCACATTATTAGGAACACCTGTGTATCAAATAAACATTTCGATCTTCGGTTTTCGATTAAATTGTTTGTCAAACACACTAGAAACTTCCTAAAATTACTCTACCACCACTACAGCCTCTGTAAGAGACAGAAAGTGTATATAGAGTCACAAACTTTAATTTTATAAAAGTGAAAGTGATCACATAGTGGCTAGATTGAATAGTACCAGGTGTGCTGTCCCTAATAAAGTGGCCAATGGGTGTAAATGTTCCTTTAAATTTAAAGAGTTCTTTGGGCGACATTATTGCACAAAAAGGTATTCATTGTAATTGCATAGTTGTTGTGTTTGTTGTTGGGGAACACAAACATTTCTACATGTAAACAAATACTGGGCAACATCGATCAGCATTTCCTGGCTCATTATTAGTTCCAAAAGGCAACTATAGGCAGTTATAGAAGCAAATCTGTGGTTGATAAATTAGTTAGTGGAGGCTCGTTCCCATAAATCCATGTCTCTGTTGACACAACGTTGAGACTTACACCATTTTTAATGTGCAGTATGATGTGGGACAGAAACAGTAGAAAGCGTTCTGCCATGAAACAGATAGAAAACACTGACTACAACAAACATGTTCCAGTGAACAAGGCAGTATCGTCGACATATGGCAGCATTTGTGGCACATCAGACTTAATCATTCCAGAGCCTGGCTGGATATCCTGCCACAGTCTTCCCCTTATGTAGTGGTCCAGTTATGTAGACAGACGATAGCAATACAGATATTAATTGATGAGACACTAACTAAACTCAAATTTGGTAAATTATTTGGATCATTCTTTAAGAAAGGTGACAATATTGTCAACATACGGCACCTTTTGGCTCCTTGCATGTCATTGGTCGGCACAGGTTTCAAGACCATGTTTACCTTAATTCAGTACTAATTTGGTTATTGAATCTTTTTGGTATAACTATTCAACATTTGTAGCTTTACTTTAAAAATCACAATCAGGAAAAATTGTCATTTCTCTATTGTGTTCAGAGATGAATCAAAAACATTCCAGTTTCTGGCCGTACCCCAATTATTGATTATTGTTAACAGCCTGAAAATGAGACACACTAGATGGGGCAAGTGGATGAAATACATAGAACACATTACAAAAACTTGCTGGGTTTATATTTTCATTATTTCGAAATCAGTTTAGAGACAAAGTCTTTTGTTCAGAACGTCTATATCCCAATAAAAACACGAAATAAACGCAGAGATTAGCAAGTCCAGAAGACCCAGAACCAGACCTAACAGCAATAATCCATCTCCAGTGTAGCTGTGGATCACACCAGCCCTGGTAGACTGTGAAGCTGTTTTGTAGCGGTGTTGTTAAAGTATTTTGAGCTGCTGTGGCTTCCTGACTGCTGGCAGAGGACTTTTTAAGTTCAAAGAAAGGCTTAGTGCCTCACAGAGGATTAATGGATTTACTCCCCAACACATGGAGACATAGGAAAGAAAACCAGGAGAGCTATAGTATGTGAGCATATGCTTGTTAAGCAGGTCAGAAGTCACAAGTACTGTATATCTTTGGAAGTATGTAAGGTATAAGACCAGTTCCCAGAGATGCCTTTATACTTAGATACCAGAAAAATGGAAATGTAAACTCTACAGTACATAGAGTTTCACAAGAGAAGAGAGACCTAGAAAGTGATGGAATTCCACATTTACAAAACTTTTCCTTGTTGGCCATAACACCCAACTATTTACTTTCCTATTTCTGTTGAAACAACCCATGTTTCAGTCTGTCATAAATACATTTATCTAACTATTTCAAATTTCACACCGATCTGTCACATTTCTAAAAGAAATCCCAAATGAGCATATCCTCCTGAACCCCAAGACATCTTCCATCCGTCCACCTGCCATATTGTGTCAACTCTCCTCCAGCCATGAGGGGGCGTCCATGCTGGGGTTTCTCAGGTTTTCATCGACCTGTTGGATGTTTTGCTGCAGGAAGCTGTGACACGATAAACTGTGAGCTGCGACAGCACTGTGGAGCAGCCATAACTGGTTATGCAGAAATTTGACCTGTGGACAAATAGAGAAACGAACGGATTTAGGAACCTGAAACTAGCCAGAGAGTGGAATCAGCTACTTCTGCCTCTCTCGCTTGTCTCCAATCTACAATATCTTTCATGCGTGTGATCGAAATTCGATCTGATCTGAATGACCCATTATAATTTTAAAATACCATTGGACATTTATTTTACACTAATTCTGACTGTGGATGACATCAACAATACAACCAAGTGTGGTGGCCGGACGACTGGGACGACATTTCTTCCGGGGGGGGTCTCAGTCAGCAGTGGTCACAATCTATCAAGTGTCCAAGGAAGGAACAGTAGTGTTGTTGCCAACTACTTCCACCCTTTCAAGGAAAAACGTATCCCTTGATGGCCGTGATCTGTATCAGCAGGATAATGATCCCTGACACAAAGCAAATGCCTCATTTGAGAAGCACATCAACAAGTTTCAGGTAGACTTTCCTCCAAATCGAGCATCTGTGGGATGAGGTGGACAAACAAGTCTGATGCATGGAGACCCCATCTTAAAGGACTTAAAGGGTCGGCTGCTAACGTCTTGGCGCCAGATCCCACTTCACCTTCAGGACTCCGGTGGAGTCCGAGCAGGCGGTGTGACAGGTGTACAGTATAGTTCACAGGTCTCACTACAACTCATGATTCATGGAGCACTTACCCTGTTCTCCTCCAGCAGCTTGACTTTGACGGACAGGTCGTCCCTAATCTTCAGGTACTGCTCCCTCTGGCTCTGGAAGACCTTCTGGGCCTGCTCCAGTTTGGGCAGAGTGGAGTCATCTCTGGGTTTCAGGTTCAGCTCTTCCAGGTCGACTCGATACGCATCATACTCAATCCTAAAAGACAGACATGTTGACATGATCATGAGCAGCAGAGGTATTTGTACTATGGACAGTTTTTGATTTGGCAACATTCTTGTCCTGAGGTGATGAACAGTAATGATTACTAAGCTTATTTTGAATGGATTTTATAATGTTTATAAACTGGACAGATTTTCACGTCCAAAACGTTTGTAGACTACTTCAGATTTGTTAATCACATTACTTATCTGTCCTTCTCTTTATATGATTTGAGGCCTGGATAAGTGGCGTAGGTGTGACACGACGCCCACCTGGAAGCTTCGTACTGCTTGGCGTTGATCATCGTATCCTCAATGGTTTTGTTGACCAGCGTGTTCATGTCTGATATGAAGGAGTTGATGGCCTCCACCAGAGTTTCACCGCTCTTAGACACAAACCTCTGAGCGTCTGCATTCGCACCAAACTCCACCTGATTTGCAGCACAATCATCATTTTCATGACTCAACACGGCACTAATAAAACGTTTGGATTTCAGAGTGACCTTAACTTTCATGATTTCAGTTCTTAATGTCATATCTTTCAGACATTTTCTTTGAGATCAGTCATTTCCAAGTTTCAGGAGCAGTGCATTTAGACTCACATATAGCGACGGTGATTTGACGCTCAGCTCGGCGAAAGCGTCCCCCAGGGTTTTCTGGGTAACTGTAAACTGGCCGATCTGATTGGCCAGTGTCTGAGCCAACTTGGTCATGTTATCATATCGTTGTCTGTCATCTTTGAGCAAATCAAGACGAGGCTCTAGGTCCAGATCCACCGTGCGAGAGCCACGGCCGAGCTTCTCTGACAGAGCCTGTTTGGTGCACTGTGAACAGACGGTGCAGCGGCTGATCACGCTGACGTTAACTCATTCCACATGGACCACGACGTCTGCCTACTGTCATCTTACCTTAAATGCCGTGACGCTCCACTTGCGGACTCGCTGAAGCTTCTCACTGGCCGAGCTCTTGCTGTTGCCCTGGACAACCACTGGTCCCAGTGTCTGTGGTGTCACTGGAGTCACTGCAAATTAACAATGACATGGACATAAACAAAGTCTTTATTCATTCAGACACGTGAAGACGAAGAGAGCAGGTTTTAACTGTGCGCTACTACCCTGTCCGGTAAAACACGCATCCACTAGGCCTTAGATGTTCTGCTGTGTATCATCTCTTTCTGATCACACCACTGACCTTCGCTCTGCACTGATTCCGTGTGGACCTCTGGGGTGGCTTCATCTGGGCAGGAAGTGATGCTGTCTGTGCGGTTGCTGTGACTGTTTGTTTCCTGTAAAGGAGACTGACACATCATTTTTAGGCCCTCGTTATTGGTGATAAATAGACACTTTAGGATTATGTCACTAATATCAGTATGTTATATTAAATATTTCATATTTACGTATGAAAATTACTTTAATTCCTGCACAGAATCTATAACTTGTCATCTGAACTTAAGGCCCAGGGTCGTGAATAACGTCAATCACAAGTGAGTACATAGAGTAGAATATGCAGTAGAGTGTGGGTAGATCATGTACCATGCAGGCGGATCATGCACCTTTCGAAAAATAAAAATGTTTCAGATGTTTGCATATCATCTGTTTTCACAATGACATTTAACACCTGGTTGACAGACAATACACCGACGCCTGATGTCCCTGCAGCGACTGTACTAGTCCACATTACGCAACCCTTCACTTCAAGTCAAGTTAGGTCACCAAAATTATTCATCGTTCTTTAAGTGCCAACATATTTTCAACAGCCCGAGTTCCTACAAGCATCAGAGAAGCAACAGTATTAACAGTAACAGTACAGAGGTCAAAGCTCAGAAATCAGAGCACCGTGACAACGCAGGGGAAAGATTGCCGTGGGAACCGAAGCTGACAGTAGCCAATTACAGCACAGATTAGAATGCTTTGAGGTTGCCATGGAGACAGTTGACATTTGTCACCAAAAGGTCACTGGAGCACCTCATGCAGATGACAGGTAATGACACTCGTCATCACCTCCAATGCATGAAACCCCATCTGGTATGAAGTCACACACGCAGACACGACTGTGAGGGGCTCACTGCGCTGGAGGAATTTAGCTCAAAGTTATTGTGTCGCATTGAAGAGACAGCGAGGCATTTAGTGACGCACAACGAGTTCCTCACAGACACACACAGTCCACCTTTGCACTTTCCAAAGGTTAGAGAAGCTGTGTGACAGGAAGGTAGCTGGTTCCTTTAATGAGCTCTTAAAGGGCCAATCTGCCAAAAACCCATGTGTATACATCACTTCTTAAGCCGACAGCGTTTCCGGCCTGGACGCCGGTGCCGACATCATCAGCAGGTCCTGTTGCCAGACATCACTCCGTTAATGGAACCAGCTTATCAGACACACAAACCCTTCTCCAGCCATTCCACCCGCTTACTGTCACTGTTTATCGCTGCCGTTTGCTCATGTTGTCGTGACAACTGTTGATAACATTGTTGAAGCTGTTAGCCAGCTGTTGCAGGTTGTTTCTGTTCCTTTATTGAACTGGTTGCATAACAGGTGCATGTGTGTGGATATGTGTAAAAAACAAATAAATCAAGCACATGTCCGTTTTATATTTGTGTAATACAGTTGATTCTGGGCTTGGCCATCTCGATAATTATTACGCGAACAATTCCCACGATAACGAGGTGTAGTTCTGCATCCACGTAGCCGTGCATCTGGATCAGACCTCTGAACAATGTCACGGAGAAAAGGTTGAAGCAAATACACAGATTGTATATTGTGTTATTTATTGCCATGCTTTGAACGTTTTAAAGTTTTTAATAACAGCGTATACGCTGGAACAGCTACTCAGTGTGACTTCAGGCTTTTTGTGTCAGCATTAACTAAGGTCAGTTTAGCAGAACAGCCATAAGCAGCAGAACTCTGAGAGCTTACTACAAAATAAGTCACTGTGCTGTGCGAGACGTGACCAGTAAACCTGTGACAGGGAAAGAAAATCAGATATGGCTCCATTAAGACAATGCAGCTATTGAATTTGCTTCATCAACACTTCAGTGGGAATATTTCCAATACAACTAATACAAATGGTGCAGTAGGTGTAACAGCTGACACCACATGTCCTGGCCAACAGGAAGACAAGGATTTCATGCTGCCTCACCCTGGGATGAGACTCTTCCTCTGTGACACCGGAGCCCTCGCTGCCTCCTCTCTGCTCCACCTGCTCCACCTCTTCCATCATCATCTTCTTCCTTTGACAAGAAAAAAAAAGTTTAAATTTAAAGTGTAAAAACATTCATTCTATTCTAACCATTGTGGGTCCATTTATGATTAAACACTTTGCTCATCAGCTTTACGACAAAAGCATTTTAAAGATTTTACATCTCGTGTCTGCAGGAACTAACGCACATTGACTCTGTGTGTTGTACTGATCAACGTAGACAAACAGCGGCACCCAGTGGCAAAAAGAGAAAACATCAGTCTACAGAGCTAGACTGCAAAAGTCTACACTATTAATTTAACAGAAACAGTGTCTTAACATACTCACTGAATAAGACGAACCTGGAAGTTTCAGTTTAGCCTTTATTTGTTTAATTTGTTTGTTAGTTATATTATTATATGCATTTCTAATAGCGTTTGGCCTCTGGACTGAATAGTTCACTGTCACATCAAATTTGTTTTATTTCATTCAGGACAGATTGAGTTTATTGCACTGAGCTGCTGATACACTCTCCACTGTATGTGGTCTGCCCGCGTGCGTTTTATAATGTGGTAATATTTAACATAGTTCACAGAGTCATTCCTGCAGGACAGGATTAAATGTCTACAATAGAAAGCAGCCTTTTCATTACAGTTTAGAGAAATAAAGGCTGTGGATGAGCGGAGGGCTCCACAGGGTTAGGTAAGCACACATGTGCAAAACAGGAATAAACTGATATGTCAGAAAACAAATGGACAGTAAACAGACAACAGTCAACTCAGTTTCAGTGACGATGCTGATGCCGATCAGTAGGCTGAGAGAATCACGCAGAGCAAAGACATTAAATAGACAAACATAATATTTATGTCCATGCACTTTGGGCTTCAGTCTAGTAAGAGGAAGTCTGAGAAGCTTCTATTCAAATTACTTAACACAAGCCAGTAGCCACTAAATGCCACAGGGGTGGAGGATAATTAGACTCAACACTGCTCCAAGCCACATCCACTAAAACCACGTTCATCAGAAATAATCCAGTCACAACAATCACACTGCGACTGTAATCATGGTCACACACAAACAAACAATTTACAACAACATACACAAAGAGTCCTACAAGTACAAGTACTCACAAATCTAACCATGTTATCGATCACATGTCCTCAGTGAGTTTTTCTCTTCCTTGAGAGTCGCGCAAAAATGTTTTAGAAGCTTTTTGAATAATCTACGAACGTTGGTGAATCCGTTCCCGCTAATCTCACTCACTTTGCTAATAAATCATGTCATTATTTTCACAATAACGAGCTGTGATTTTCAAATGGCTTGTTACTGCCTAAATCCAAACCCAAGCAAACCAGATAAAGGAAACGACCACTTCAAACCTGGAACTAAAGAAGTGAACAACAGACAAACACACAACATCAGTGGCAAACATGGAGCTAAACCACAGCGTCAGTGCTCCACTAGAACCAGCAGCAACACGAATAACTCACGAGTCAGGACACGATCCCTTCAGTCAAATCCAGGAAACGAGACACGTCCCCGTTTTAATGTTGCAGGCCGCATTCACCGACATCCGTTACTTAAAGCAAGCCAACAAAAAGTATCCAGTAGCAAACACTTTTCTATTTAGTTAAAGTAGTAAGATTCCTTCACCACCTTCCTGTAATGGGCAGTGAAATACACACACAGAAGTCTAAAGTGTGCGATGGATAATAAAGTGAGGGGTGAACTTTGACCTCCTCCATCTGGCATCACAAGCCGTAAAAGCGCAATAGAAACTACATGGACTATCTCTACAACAAGACCAGTTACTGCATGTGAATCTGTAAAGTACTTCTTAGTGCTACTTCCACTTACTGAAATGACTGGTTGAATGGTTCATTGTTGGATGTTAAACTAAAATACATGTGACTTTATGTTTTGGCCTGAACAAACTGTTACTTTTTCCATTTTGAAAACTAATGTTTAATGCAATTTTGTAGTCAATATGATTAACGGAGTAAATAACTGGCAGTTAAATGATGATGAAAATGGCTACTTTGAATTTCTTGTTTAGACTGATATGATCAACTCTACATCACTTTACTGTGCTGGCTTTCCTGTAAAGGTTACAACATTCAACCGGCCTTATGTGGTGAACTTCTGTAAGTAAATGGGGCTGAGACGCTACATGTACCTAATAAAGTGGCCACAGAGTTTTCGTGTTTCACTGACAGACTACGTCCCTGTAAACAACTGTGTTTCATCATCATCATCATCTCCTGAATCATCGCTTTGTGTCTCTAAACAGCAGAATAACTAGGTTCTATCCGGTTTATTTCCCTGTTGACTGACGTTAAACAGACGAACAATAAACAGCTGAAAGTGTTTTTACCTTCACGGATGCAAAACGAACTCCTGGTTTTTCCCACTTCCTCCACAGGCGGCTTCTCTTTCTATCCGTTTAATCTTCACTTTCACATGTTCACAAAACTGGAAACAAAAAGTTGAGACGCTTCAGCAGCGTCAAGTCAAAATACCCGGAACTGGTTTGTGTCCGTGTTGTCGCCACCAGGGGGTGTTTGATTGTTTCAAAGCCTTGAGGTGGCCAGGAGGGCGGAGACATCTAAAGCCTGCACAGACAGTAACCCCGGACAAACGGGCTGCACTGTGTCACAAAACAAACACCCGCACACTGACGTCAGGTAAAAAAAAAAGGTAAAAAATACAATTCAACGCGTTTGTTTAATTTAGATTTAATTTAATTTAGATTTTGCTGTTTAAATTGTCTTTAGCAACCGGATCATAATCACCATGTATTGAAATCCTAGGAGACAGGGCAGAAACTTATCAAGGGCCCACCTGTGACCCACCGTGTGGAGCTGATCACAGACTGCGCCACATCTTACGTGGCTGTGCGTGGTGAGCCGGGGCCCAGGGTCCTGCCCTGGGCTCAGGGGCCTGCACTGGGCCATGGACCTGCCCTGGGCTCAGGGGCCTGCCCTGGGCTCAGGGGCCTGCACTGGGCCATGGGCCTGCCCTGGGCTCAGGGGCCTGCACTGGGCCATGGACCTGCCCTGGGCTCAGGGGCCTGCCCTGGGCTCAGGGGCCTGCACTGGGCCATGGGCCTGCCCTGGGCTCAGGGGCCTGCACTGGGCCATGGACCTGCACTGGGCCATGGACCTGCCCTGGGCTCAGGGGCCTGCACTGGGCCAGGGGCCTGCACTGGGCCATGGACCTGCCCTGGGCTCAGGGGCCTGCACTGGGCCACCCCTGTTTCCTCCACTGCACTAGAGCAGCAACCAGCCACATGCACAGGTTCGGTGACGACTCCACCATCACTGGATGCATTAGTGGTGTATAGGAATCAACACAATATCAATGAATCCAAGGAAGTGGAGTGAAGCAGAGCAGGCAGGTGAGGCCAACAGACTCAACAAGCCCTAACCCTGTAGCAGCGAGGTTGCAGGTGTAACACAACCACGGAAAATCTCACCTGCTTGACGATGGATAGTAATTGTATTATATTGTAATAATCTGTAGCTGTAGCATGTGAGGCATCTAGCTCTATTTATGTTACTGCATTATTCTCCTTTTGACCTCTGGGGGGCAGCAGAATCCACCCTGGAGAAATAAGGTGTTAATACTTTTAGGTACTGTGACATTTTTGTTTTGTCATCTTTTACCTTATTTTACTTTATTTTGCTTGTATGTGTTCTCCCCTATTTCATCGTTATTGTAATCCTTAGTATGTAAGTAATTCCATGTAAACACCCTAATAAACAAACATGTGTAAATAAACATTTTTAACTTAATCAAAACGTTTTAATGATCTAAAATGTAAGTATTTCACATCCTTGAATGAAACCACATGTCTTCACCTCCACAGACTGAAATGAACTGAGAGGGACACACTAGCAGCAGGTTTTCCTCTAAACATAATGCAGTTTCTTGTTAAACAGGAAGATGGGTCTGAGCTGAAAACAGCTGACTGAGGGGGGAACATAACAACGTGTTGCTTTGGTCATGATATACAGTTTTTTTTAACCTGTGACTGGTTTTCATATAAGCTGGTCACAATGACTGGATTCACACTGCGTTGTTGTTGGCAGCATGCCCCTGCTCAGAGGAAGGCTCCTGCAGGACGCCTGCGTTCAGACTGCGCCTTCATGAGGCTTTCAGAGGCAGCAGCACCAACCACTTCTCCATCGTGGTGCAGGTCAGTGGCTCAGCTGGCAAAGCCTTGTCTGAGCGTTGGCTCACTAGTAATCTGTGCAGCACAGTGTGTACCCTGACTCCAGCCTTATGCAGGGTCTGTCTGCTGCGACACAGCTTTACCCTAACCACAACAAGGAGGGTGACAAACTGCAAGACAGCCAGTAATTCGCTGGGTCATATTCACTAGTATGGATCACACTGTAATACTGAATAACCGTAGTTATGTTCAGATTATTTTACCTCACTTACTGAACTTTTACTTTACTTTCAGCAGCTATAGATGAATGTGCTCAACTGAAAAAATAGATAAAGTGCACGTGAGTGACGAGTAGTTCAAACTAGCTCAAAAACAGAATCTTTGACAAATCTTAAGATGTTGCTTCAACTGAATGAAAACGTCTGCTATTAGGACACATAGTCACATAATCAATGGGATCCATAGGTGAAAGGTAACAACTGTGTCACGCAGGCGGTAACAGACACACCTCACACCCCCACACTTCCTTCCAGCGAGCGCTTCACTGCCCTGATGTGTTCCTTCCTTTTTCTAAAACTGCAGTGAAAGAGTCAGTGGTTCTGCTTAGGTTTGAGACAAACACTTTAATTTCCATCTAAGCCAAACCGACCCCACGGTGTTATAAACGTTCTGAGGCCGCAACTCACTCAACGAAAACTATTACAATAATAGAAATTAAACAGATACAAAGCAATGCGATTTTAAAAGTGTGTTGAGTAAAGTGGAAATTAGAGCGAGGAAGTCGTCATGACGACACCTTCAGGTCTTTGCCTCAGCTCCTGGGCTTGTTGTTCTGCAGACAAAATAAAAATGTCTTTTTATTAAAATGAAGAAACTTTGGTTCTAATATCCTAAACTTAACTATTCGTCTGAATAAATAAACAGACACAGTCAAGTGAACCAGTAAATCGAGAGGTTCATGCTGATGGACAGTTTAAACTGAAAAAACATCCCTGGGCGACAGGTTTTCTCACCTCGCTTCCTGTCTTTGTGTATGAGTGCTAGTAAAATGGTGGAGAGCAGGTAAAGAGTTGCCACCAACAGGTGCCGCAGATGAAAAAGCAGGGAAGGCGAAGGGTCTGAGGCGGACGCTGAAGCTGCAAAGAAAACAACTAGATGTAGCATGAGCCTTGAAATCAGTCGCTCGCTGCTCCGCTACAGCTGAGTGATGGCGCTTTAATCAATATATGTGAGCAGACACTTATCAATATCAAGATATTTAGATATTTTTCAATACTGATGCAGATAAACCGACATTTACTCACCTCTGACTCTCAGCCAGCTCTCTGGTGAATGTCCTGATTCGCTGATGCTGCACTTGTACTGTCCTTCGTGTGATTTAGAAACGTTGGCGATGGTCATGTTTCCTGTGGACGTGGTCCCGATGAGGACGCCACCTTTATAGAAATCAGCTCTGGGGCTGCAGGCTGAGGGCAAAACTTTGCTCCTGCAGCACAGAAGCACACTGTCTCCCTCCATGACGGGAAGAACGGGACTCTCCAGTATCACAGACCCAGCTGGACACACAATCAGGTCGATGCATTAGTTTGCATTCAGTTATTCAGAGAGAGTTCAGATCATATTTGAAGGGATCGAGACAACCCACCAGTCACAGTGATGTTGACAGCGTCGCTTGTGATTTCCTGCCCCGTTTCACACCAGTACTCGCCGCTGTCTGTGGCAGGGAACGCTGCAGGGATGGAGCAGGGGTGCGGACATTTGTGCACCTATCAGACAGTCGACCACAAGATCAGACAGTTTTATATGTGTCCCGGAAGTTAGAAGCATCATCAGCTAAGTCAGAGTTGCCTACGCCTGGTTCTCCCTCAGCTGAGCTTTAACATGACAGAGGACCAGGATTAGGCCCCGTCTTAGCCAAGGATCGAGAATGTGACAGATTGTCCAAACCTCTCCGTCCACTATCCTCTTCATCACACCCTGTCCAATGCTCCCGTCCTCATTCTGCTCTCCTACCTCACAGCTCACAGAAAAACTGTCAAATTTAAAGAACTGTGATCTGTTGGGGATAATGGTGAGAGAGACTGGAGGAGGCAGCACAAAGGAAAAAGGATGGAGGAGAACAAACAAATGAAGAATTTTAGTCGTTGTCTTCCACATATTAAGACAAACGTTTTTACTTTTAGTTGAGTATTCATTAACTTTTATCATACCGTGAGCAGAACCAGAATCCAGTAAATTCAACACTAAATGAGACAAGGAAACAAATATTAAAACAAATTGTATGTTTTTTCTGCTTAACAGTGTTTTTAAACCTTAAGAACATTTGGTGTTACATCCATTAACACAATAAAACCTTCACAATAAACTTTAAACTGTTGTTAAAAAGTTTTTCTATCGACATGACCCAGCAGGGTTAGTAATCACAACCTGTGAACATGCCTCGTAAAGTCTTCTCTTCTGGCTTAAGATCTTCCGTCAGATACTGAACCTGACTGCAGTGATTTTCTGCTCTTTAACCACAACACTGATGTTGGGTAATAATGTAAATCCTCATAATAGAAAAACATTACAACAGTTTTTCCACGGACAGGTTTTTTTTTACAGTTACACAGATGTTCAAATGATCATTTACAGACAGAAAAGAAGGAAATAAGGTTAAGCACCTGAAGCATCTTTTACTCCACAGTAAAGACGCCAAATCATGAAAACAACCATTCTGATGCAAATACAGCATATGTTGCTTTCTTTGTCATAAAAGAGTAAAATGAATAACTGAAATCTCACCCGTAGAAAAGTTAATGCTCACATTAGTCTAACATGCAATTACAGTAAAACAAAACATAACATGTTGAATGCAGGCAACGCGTCAGTGTAAATCCTAATGAGACACACACACCACATCACTGTGTGTCCTGCTACTTACAGAGTAGACAAAGCGCTGCCACCTCCATCCTGCTCTGCTGCTGAATGAGACAGAAAGAGAAAGAGGCAGACACCTCCGCCGAGCTACCGTCGGTAGAGACACAACGGTGGACAGAGTCTCTGGCATAAAGCTATGACAGAGTCAAATAAGTAAAAAATACAAGGACCTGGACTTTATTAATTAGATTTAGATGTTTTTTACATTTAAATAGCATTAGAAATTAAACTTACTTTATCATAGAACATTCTCTTGCAACATTTAATGTCAACTCTCTGTTTTTTCTGTATATTTCTTTATTATTCCATTTTATTTTGTTAATGAAATTGTTATTTTTCCGTTAGCTTTGGTTCGTGTAGTTGCAGCTCTCGCGACATCTCGTGGTACCTTCTGGACAGCGCAGCACAAGTATCCAGCTCTCGCGATACCACCACGGATTCCAGCGAAAACAGACTGGATTCCAGTCAAAACTTAGTTGGTGTTGATGCCAGACTCTTGCCCAGGCGCCAGGTAAGCGATGTAGCCGAACCTCTCGTTCGCTTACACACGTTACCTCAGATGAAGCGTTTTAATCAGCAAGCTCATATTAGTAGTAGTTAGTCTTAGTTCTCTTTTCTTAGAGGAGTTTTTCTGTGAACCAACTAGTGTGAAGTTTCAGCCACTGTATGCCAACTAGGAAGCTAAGCTAAAGCTAGCGTCCAGGTAGAATTAACCACAATACAATACAAAGATGGAAAATGAATGAAGCCACGAAGAGCAACGAGGATGATGAAGGGACAAGGAGAGAGTAGGAGGAGGATGAAGATGCTGAGGACAACCAGCTGCGGTACCTGTCCAGAGAAAACTCATCTGGTCTCTATCAGCAGGAAGGAGCTGTTAGTGGGTGTCTGGAGAGAGGCCAGCGCTGCCCGTGTTTCCTTTTGTTTGGTTAGGTTTACTTGTTCTTGTCTCAGGTGCCATGTCCACTCATCTGTTTCCATCCCCGGATGCTGACTAGTTCCTGGAACATCTGAGCAGCGTCTTGGCTCATTACATTATAAAATTTAACATAGGAGGAAACTGTGCAGGTTTTCTTTTACAAAACACCAGATTTATTATAGACAGCAGCAGCTAAACAAACAATGAATAAAGCGTCCAAGTTCAAAAGCGCAGACTGACACATGTTCTGTGTCTCAGTTGTGTCTCGCTCCTAGTGAGAGGTTCTGTAGGTTGAGGAGAAACCTGCTCTTCATCCTGAAGAAGCTGGTGAGAGATGGCGAGAGGTTTAAGTCAAACACGATGCTTGTGACAAAGAGAGTTAACAGATCTACAAACCAATATGAAACTTGATGTGTGTAGGATGGTGGCTGTGTGAAACTACTGTTAACCAACTGGCTTAGTATGTGGTGTTGTTTTTGCATGAACAGCTGCTTGTGTTCACAGCTATGAAAACAAAACATAAGCTGTCAAATTAGCTTTATTCAGGCTTTAAAAGTGGTGACTTGTCTGTGTTCCTGGAGTCGAACAGCTCAGCAGATTGTGAGTCTTGGGACCAACATGGAAACGTAAAGAAGACGCGTCGCACACATCTACTCGCTCGTTAACACACTGCACTGGAAATGCCCAACAACACACCCCCACACACACAGCTGCACACTGCTGCACACAGCAACAGAGATAAAAGCCTAGAAGATGGCGAAGGTGCGAATGAGCATTTCGCTTTATTTAGTTTGTGTTTTTTTTAAGTGCGACTGCATTGACTGTAGTTCCTGAACATGTCTGTGTTAAAGGTATGGGATGTAATAATGAGGATTCCATCAGTACTTTGACTGTTTAATGGAGGTGTTCAATAAACACACAAACACACGGTGCCCCAGATTAAGGATCACACTGTATGAGCCATTAATGCACTAAATGCAGAATTTAAAGGGTTCACACACTTATTCTAGCGTCTGCATATGAGTGTTTGCAGAAGTAAACGCTCAGATTAAGAACCGCCTCTGTTGGTGTGTGGTAGTGTGAGGTTGTGAATTTTATTTTGTGGGGGTGGCTAAAGTCCCTTCACTGTCCCTGACGATGGGTATGTAGCACAGACACGGTACTGAATGATTCAATGACAAAATGATTATTTGTCGTGTTTGTTGAGTTCTTTCAAACACTGTGTTTCAGATGTGGATGTGTACTGTTGGGTTTCTTGATTTCAGAGTGTTGGGGTCTAGTTGCTGCTGCCACATTCAAGTTTCTGTGATCGACACACTTACTTTCGCAGTCAGGAAGCACTGCTGCACAGAGACAGTGAGGTTGAGACAGACACACACATTACGCATACGGCTTACTTTGGGCTATTGGTTTAAACCAGTGAGGACATTTTAAACGGTCACTGTTCCGTGTATAGATGATAAAATTCTGGTTCAAGTTTGAATTAGGTAGGAGTCAGGGTGAAGCTTTTAGTTGTGATTGTTGTCACATTACGGTGAGGAGCTACTGTTTGACATCCATTATCTAAATGACTGTATGTGTGTGTGGGTTTGCAGGGACCCGATGACAGTGTGTTTGTTGCATCTGTAGCCTTCTGTGGCTGTTACGCTCTGTAACACCACAGCAGCATCAAAGTGACCGTTTATGAAGCGGAGGAGCTCACAGCATAGTCCACAGTGAGTGGCAGCAGTGTGTTTTTGGTCAACGTGTGTACTTTCTTTCAGGGTTTATTGTGGCAACGTTTTAGTGTCCAGGCATTAGTTTCAGTGTTCAGCTTAGAATATTAGAGGCTTAGGTTAAGGTAAACAGGTCTGCACATTTATAGAAACATGTCCACAAATGTGAGTGTGTGGATGTGTTGTCAGAATTGTGTATATACTGTAAGAGGATTAGTGCAAAGGACGTGAACATGTGTAGTAGCAGTGTCGGCTTTTCAACACACGCTTGATTTCTCTCTGAGTTCAGTTAATCTCTCTCTCACACACATGCAGAGACTGAGAGGGAAAGGGTGGAACGAGGACGGCTGTACAGAGATAGTGAGACCGTGGACAATAGTTATTTCAATTTTTTTCTCCAGAGCTCAACCTCGACTGGCCTGCCAAGCACTAATCTTCATATTTCCCGTGATGTCGACGTCTGTGCGATTTTAATCCTGTCAGCTATGACGAAAGAGGAGGAGGAGGAAATTGTAATAGAGTGAGAACAGCGACACTTTGCCAGTGTTTGTTAGCGTTTTCGAGAGGCAAAAGGAGCGACAGCAGCAGGAGGAGGATACGACCGACTTTCAGTCACATTTCGTCTTTTTTATTTTTTTAAAATGTGCTGTGAGAAATCAAATTTTAGTTTTCCCTACCGGTGAAATCCTGTGTATTATTTTAGCCAGAAACTGAAGTTGTTTTTTTTTTCTTAATTGGTGCTGGGCAGAGTCAGGCAGGTCTTTTTTGGCATCGTGGTCTAATCTTATGGATTAATAGTGTTGTCTCTGCAGCATTGTTGTAGTTCTCAGTGCTTCAGACCAAATTGTTCACCCATTGCAGTGTTCTGAAGTCTTTCCAAAGGATGAATAAAGTTCAAGTTCATGGTTAAATGTGGCAGCAGCAACCAAAGTAGAGGTAGGGTTTTCAAACAGTCTGCACCTGATACAAGAACAAGACGCATTGTAAAGTCACAGAGCGACAGCTGGAACGCGAAGGAAGGCTTCTTTTATTCTGGACACGCACAGAGTGATGATGCAGTGCACCGAGTTTTTCTGTCCGCCAGTGGACAACAGCTCGTCAGCTGGGCAGGTACGCGGCGCTTCCCAACACACGGACTCAAACGACGTACAAATACTGTAACCGTAACAGTTGCTACAGTCGTTGAGATGCCAGTTTATTGTTTGCGTGCGTATCATGTAATCTTTCCAGGTCGTTTGCAAGTGTGTGTTGTCAAATCTTTAGCCGCAAACAAGGAAATGTGGTAATAGTTCACCTCTGCAGAGCTAACATGTCAACACCCTGAATGTTTCTTTATATTGTGTTGTCTGAAAGGGGATGATTTATTTGTGTTTAGTTTGACTCTTGACTTTATTTGACTTGTGGTGAACGGTGCCTGGGTCTGTGGATGTTTTAGTCTGTCTGATTTAAGTGCTTTTCAAGGTAATCCTCTGAGCTTCTGATTATCGTCATAGCAACAGAGTGATTTTAATGCTGCTGCTGCGTGGCCGTGGTACGCTGGGATGAGGTTTTTGTGCCGGATAGAACAGACCATTTATTAATTAATCGCACGCCTGTGCTCTGAGCAGGACACATCCTGTAGTTTAGGTTGGGAGGAAATTATATTATATGACCAAAACGGGATTGTTCTGTTTTTCAGTGTGACTAGGGCAGTGTTTCTCTGAAAACACACAAACAAATATTAATGAGCAGCTCACAACAAAAGCTGAAACTTAATACCTGTAGAAACATCAGCAGCTAAAAGGAAGTTGGTTAAGGTTAAAAGGTCACATATACAGCATGTCTTAACATATCTACTGTCTATCTGGATGACACCTTTAGGTTCTATATATGTAATTGAAGCTGCAGGTTGTCTGATAATGTACTGTAGCAGATTCCCTCTGTTTATTTGCCTTCGGTGCCATTGTTAGAAGGAGGCACAGGGAGCATTTTTGATTGCAAAATGTAAAAACTGAAGTTTGGTGTCTTTCAGAGGAGTTTCCTGGGTTTCACCTCCATCAGAGATCTGCTCAGGCCCAAGGAGCCTCGCATCTCTCTGAGCCTCAGGTAAACAAGCATCAGTTCTCACTTCTGTGGCTTCATCCACTTTCTTCTTTGCGTTGCTTTAGTGAACAGGTTGTGCTGTATATTTTGTGCTCTAGCGTGACTGCAGTCTAAACCTGCCACTCTCATCTCTGCACTGATTGTGTTGCTGTTTCTGTTTCTGTTCACTTCACTTTCATTTGGCTGAATGAATGCCTCTCATAGGATACCTGTAGTCAAGTGGGAGGAAGTGAGAGGAGAGTACCGTATGTTGCCCCACCTCCGTAGGGAGTAGAAACACTAACTCTTCCTGTTTCTACATCACAGCATTGAGGACACACAGGCGACAAGGGTTAAAGGGTGAGAGCCTGAGCCTGGTGTGAGCAGTAGGTGCATGCAGGTCTGGTTACTCGCTGGCACCGCTTGGCTCATGTTGCCTTCACAGAGAACACAGCCATCTGTGCATTTCGTACCATGCTATAAGCGCTGCTCAGTAAGTTTGGCTATTGGTTTGTTGACATTGCTAATATAGTTAATTCTACTTTGGCCTGATTCTATTTAGGTTAGGTTTGATATCTTCACTTCACGTGTATTGTTAGTTAGTATTTCTAGTAGGTTTGTCTTGTTACTTCATTGTTTAATTTTTCTCACCTTTTTAACCAAGTAGAGATCAAACTTTGTGCTACATTAAAGGGTAGTTTGCGTTTCCAGAGGATCTGACGATGGATGCGTGGTTTTGAAGCAGTGTCAGGCTTTAATGCCCTTGGTGGAGTTTGAAATCGTCTAGGACCCGTCTGGTGGCATGAAGCTGGGATTTATTCAGCTCAGAGACCTGTGAGCACAGGTCGTGTTAGAGGATGTCAAGCATTAGACGTTTCCATCTGTGTTCTTCGTTGCATACGAGAGCAGATGCCCGTCCTGTGGGTTTGTTGGCCCTTTATGTCCAGCTCTCTTGGTGTGAAGACCTGTCTCCCTGTCTCTTCTATGTTGTTGAGACTGTGCTTGGAGACGTAGATGTGCTGTTTTGAACCAGCTCTGGTAACTGATTGGGCTGCAGGTTCTGCCTCATGCCACCTTGTTCTAGTTAAATGTGGCCTGTTGGTTACTGTTAGCAATGTGCTTTGTTTTGCTACTGCCTGTATTTTAGTTGAACTTCTGGTAATTGTTAGGTTTTTCTGGTTATGTTGTTCCTGGTTAACTGATCTGCCAGTGATGAATTCACTTTGTACTGCCATGCTATGCCATCACATCTGTTTGAATTTGTGTGGTCAATAGTTAATTAAGGTGTTTAGGTTTGACCATGTCACACATAGATTTTAGGCAGGTAAACATCTAAGACTAACTTATCTTACTTATACATCCGTGTGTTTTCTTCCTTCCTGTATTTCCTGACAAGGACGATGGATGGAGTGAACGAGGTCGGGGGAGAGAGTGTGTCTCGTCTGCAGATGGAGGGAGAAAGCGCTGATAATCCACCAGAACACAAGGTACAGCTCTTTGTTTTAGAAAATGGCATGTGCAATTGTTTCTGTGTAAGTAAGGATGCTGGTATTTAAGGCTCTGGTTTCCTTTTTGGCATTTTTAGATTTGCTGGTATGAGTCACTAACAGTGTCCTGTGTGACATTAAAGGTACTTTCCGTTTGTGGCAACTTTTCTTTTTTCAAGAAGCAGCTTTTAAGAGAAGCTCTAGATCTCAGATGACTCCGAAAGGAGGGCAAAGAACAACGGTGGGCGAAAGGGAAAGACGAGTTCGTTCCTCAGTTTCACCTGGTGTGTGCTCTCTCTCCACAGTGCCCTGCGCTGTGCGACAGTCTTCACAGCTGTGTACACGACAAAGAAAACAGTCCAATGATGAGAGCTGGTGAGAAGAACACACACTCACATACAGTCTGGAAGTTGAGACGTACAACCACACTGTTTAGGTTCAAATACTAATGAGCCGTCATCAGGCTGATGAAGCTACTTGTTCAATTCACCTGAGATCACACATTTCTTTTTTTCTTGTGCGTGTGTGTGTGTGCACATGCGCAGTGCTTTGTGCTCAGGTGTGTAAGCTGTACAGGTTTCAGAGGGAGGATCACCAGTTGCTGCTGGTCAGGGAGCAGTTGTCAGAAACGCCGCTCTCCTTCTCTTTACCCAAACGGCTGCTGAGATTGCTCATACACGAACACAGCAGCAGGTGTGTGAGCGCGTCACGTTGCAATGGGACACGATCAATGTCTGGTTATTCTGTCTACACAAAAATAAGTAGAATCCACTTTAGTACTGGTAATTGGTTTCAGATGATTTTTCTGTGGCGCTTCGCAAGAATAGTTTCAAATGGCTGAACGGAATAGTTATGAGGCAAACTTAGTTCTATTACTGTGTTATTAGTCGCTTGTCTCGGCCCATTTGATTGGTTCACTGATGGGACCAATAGAAATCACCCTCTGCTGGAAACAAATGACATCACACGGCCTAGACGTCTGCTACATTTTTCCCTTGAAACCGAGCATTGAATTTGTTTTTTATGCCACATCTGACTGAATGTTTGAAAGACTATTAAAAGTAAATAATTAAAGAAGTGGCGAGAGGAGCTGATACTGGAGTCACGGTGTCAGAGCTTTAAAGACGATGCGCTACTGTGTGTTGCAGGATCCAGGAAATGAAGGAGCTCGGTGACCTGTCGCCCCACTGGGATGGACTCCGCCATGATGTCATCAGCCACTGCAACCACATGATTAGCTGCGATCAGAAAACGCTTGATGAGCTCGACAACCTCTCAGGTGAAGGGGAAGGACACACTGAATCCATTCTATTGAGCATTTACAGACACTATATAACCATTTGTATTGTACTGTGCTGTTTCGTTTTAAATATTGCTTATAAAGGAGGATCTGAACACTCTCATACTCCCTATTTTTAATGAACACAGGTTTGTTTATTACTTTTTAATTGTGTGTGCTTCTAACAGCGTTGCCCTGTTTTAAGTCGAGCAACAGTAGATCGGACAGACACCTTCAGTTTGTTCCAACCAACCTGCACTCGCAGAGGATGGAGGTCACCAGTCTGGACAGCACAGGTACATCCAGGCTTTTATTCGCTTTACTTCTGATTTATTATGGCCATGTTGTTGTTCGTCTTTGTTCACTCCAGTAGCTTCTTCTTTCCTCAGGTGTGTGGTATGAGATTATAACCTTCGGTGCTCCAGCTGATCACCACCAGTCCTTTAAACACGGTGGATTAAAGAGGCTGCTCAGCAAACACGCAAGCCGCTGGGACAGGTGTGTGTGGTTCCGACATCTAGACCTAAACCAGTACCTTCAGGTTTCGCCTCCCCTTTTGTTTAAGCTTCAGTAATTCTTCTTCTGTTCGTACTCTTTGTTTTATATTTGGTAACTTGGTTGATCTCCGCTTTAGATGAACACTCAGATAGTAGTGAATTAGTCAGGATCCTGGCTTGAGGTGAAAGAGGAAACAAAAATCATTATTTTCTGATGTTTTTATTGATGTTTTGGTAACTGAGACACTTGCATCTGTTGGATTCTGAGCATATTGTGTTTTCGTTGCTATTTTGTGTTTTGACACTCTTCTCTAGCTCTTATTCCGAGGATGAGTGCTCCAGAGCCAGAGAACTGCTGACCAATGTGGCCCAGCTGCAGCCTCTCGTCTTCGGCCTCGCTGAGGAGCTGCTCTCTGTCTCCCAGGAGTTGAACGCCGCTCGGCTGCAGCAGGTGCTGGACAGCCTGAGTCAGCAGGTGAGGAGGGAAGGAAAGCACAGGTAACACATCCTGCTCAGACAGGTACCAGGCATCTTAAAGCAAATGAGCTAATGAGGAAATCTGAATTTGCCTTTGTTCAACCAGACAGAGCTGTTTATTCATGCACTCAAAGACGAACTAGTGAAACGCGCTCTGTTAGCGATCCACAACCAGTACACTGCCAGCTACGACAGCCACATCCACAGCAACGGGTTGATCTGTGACGTCACGCCAGCCGATCAGGAAGGACAGCCTTCGCTCCAGGACTTCGAGGAGGAGTGGGCAAGTTGGAGTATGTGTGTGTGTGTGAGCGTGCACTTTGGTTCCTGCAGCTATGTGCCGGTTTTTATGTTTGTGTGTTTGTGTAGGATAGAGCGTATGGCAATGTTGGCAAGATTCTCAACTGTATTATCACCATGGTCAAGCGGCTGCAGGAGCGAGCGGACCAACCTCAGGAGCCGACACCTTCAGAGCAGCAGGACGCACCCGGGGACGCGACTTCGCAGAGGACTGGTGAGTGTGATTTTAATGTGTGACGACGACATCTGTGTTTATCTAAACATCTTTCCTCTTCCTTCCCTCCCAGTCTGTCCTTCCTCCTTCTCCTCCACATGCACCTCCTCCTGGCAGGAGCAGCTGCTTCCCCTGGTGGTCACTCTCAGGGACTGTGTGCGCGAGGCTGTGGGGAAGGCGCGAGTAGCCATGACTTTTGTGGTCCTGCAAAGGGCGGTGGGCCTCACTGTTGGCCAAGGGCCTGCGCATGTTGTTCAAAGACGCCACGCTGTGTTCAGCCAAGCGGTGAGCGACACAGAATGAATCAGTCTGTGACTTCACACATATAAACACACAAACTAGAATTCAATACCTGTTTTGCTATTTGAGTAACAACACAAATTCCAGTTATGTCCTCAGAGCAGTAACAGCGTTGTCTCTCTCTCAGCTCTCAGCAGTCGTGTGTGGCTTCATGTTGAAGCTGCATGGAGGTCTGGAGGATCGCACATTCCTGCAGCAGCTTCACTCTGTGGGAATCTTGGCTCAGTTTGAAAGCCTGCTCAGCACCCACGGTACTGACACACCCATGTGCTGTAGGTGCTGCACGTGCAGTATGTGGTGTGTGTGTAAACGATGTTTGTTGTGTGTTAGGAGACGAGCTGGGGATGCTGGAGGACATGGAGGTGGGCGTGGCCGACCTGAGCGAGGTGTCGTTTACCATTACTGAGGCTAAAACGGAGGAACCAGAAGACCTGCTGCCGATGCTCAGCGGGACATGGTGGGAAACACCCCACACACACATAAACAATATGAACCCAACTCCTCCTGTTAACCACACAGGGTCTGTTCTTCTTTGTTCAGGGGCAGTTTGGTTGTCAAGGTTCCAGTTCCTCCACAGAACTTTGTGTCTTTGCCACAGGAACTAAAAGGGTCTTTCATACAACTTCATCCTGTTCACTTCAACATTGGAATCAACCAGCAGCAGAGTTTGGCTGAGAGGTTTGTGCACATACACACTGATAATAATTGGCTTTAAGAACTTCACCGACGTCGATTGTACAACTGACATATATATATTTTAATCTTATGTGCGTTGTTGTTTCAGATTTGGTGACAGTTCTCTGCAGGAGAGAATAAACCAACAGAACTGTGAGCGTCTTAAAACGTACTGCAACACACTGAGAGGCAACCTGCCTGAGATGGGTAAGTCTCATCTCAGTGTCCACAGACCTGACACAATTACAAGACAGCTGATGTGTAAATAATGAATTAGCACAATGGGTGTGTGTTGTCGTCTCTGTCGGTCTCTGTCCAGCTGGTATCCAGTCGCTGCCAGACTTGTTGATGTCTCTGGACCAGAGTGTAGAAAGCAAAAAGAGGAAGAACGTGGAGGTTCTGTGGCTTGCTGCTATGGTAGGACATCCTGCATGACTGTGTTCAAACCAAACCTGAAGGTCATTTTGCCATCTCGGCCTTTTAAGTGTGTGTGTGTGTGTTTGTGTTTGTGTTTGTTCAGGTGTGTCGTTTAGTGAACGGTGTTCGTCTGACCAGCTGTAAAAGTGCAAAAGATCGCACGTCGATGTCTGTGACGCTGGAGCAGTGTGTGTTACTGCGGAAGCGACACGGCCTGAGCCAACAGAACTTCACCACCGCACTGGACAGCATGAGGAGGTGTGTGCGTCTGGATATGTGTCTGTGTGTGTGTGTTGTCGTTCCTCTGCCATTTCCTTTATGTGTTGTTGTCTTTTTTCCCTGTTTTCTTTCCCTTTGATTTCCTTTTTGCCACTTACTTTCATGTTCTTGAACATTTTCAGTTTAATGCTTATAGTTTATCTTTTTCTGCTTTTACTGTTACCTCATTCCATTCCCACCCCCTCTTTACACCCCCACTTCTTATCGTGCCATCTTCTCTCTTCCTGTTTTTCTCTTCTGTCTCTTTTGTCACCTCTGCTTCATTCTCACACCCGCATACACACAATCCATCCTCCTCTTCTAGGTCTCGTCTATCTTGGGGCCACATGCTGGGCTGTTATTCTCAGTCAGCGTTCACTGTCTCTGGGTTTGACACAGATGAGCATCCCTCTGACCTCCACAGCTTGTGGATCCCACAGTGTTTGGCCCCCAAAGCTCCCAGACGACACTTGTACCCAGTGGCCTTCCTGTTGGTGACCTCTCACCTCCTGGTTCTTTGGCTAATCCTAAGCCTGGTTATACTGTTGGCCAAATACCAATAGGCCAGGACAGACTGGGGCCACGTGTGACGATATTGACCATTTTCCCCTTAGTTTACGGGCAGGTCGACATGTGTGAGATCAATACTTCAGCAGTCAGCAGACTCGCATTAGAAGATGTTCCATTAAAACATATCTGTTTGCATTGTTGGTTTGTTTATTTCGTGTGTGCTATGTTTATCAGTGTCAATATGTTCTGTGTTGTTTTTCATCTGAACGGGATGACGTTTGGTTTCAGGTGTCGGTGACAGTTTCAAGCATCAGGATTCGTTTATATTCATGTGTATTTCCACACTGCTGTGTGTGTATGTGTGCACAGGGACGGCTGCAGGATGGAGAATGTGGAGAAGAACATTGGCAGCAGGAAGTTCGCCTTCAGCAGCGTCCAGCTCCTCACTTTCCCCAAACTGTACCGACCTCCAGACGGCAGCTATGGATAAATGCGCATATTGTGTAATTTTTTTTGTAGTTTCTATACAGTTGTTTTATCCTAACAGTATTGTATCATGTAAAGTCTATGTTTTGTTATATACATATGTAGAATCAATTTTTATGACCCACTTTATTGTTATTTTGGCTGCATTAAATATTTACCCCATCTGTGTCTTTGTGCTTTGTAATGATTTAACATACAGCTGTTCTAGACACTTCCTCCCTAGTTTAATTGCACCTAAACATTGGACGGAACCTTACTTTTTGAGTAGAGCCGCTGTTTCTCTGCCAGGCCGCTGGGTGGCGCTTCTGCAGCGACGACGCACACACCGCGTCAAGTCGCCCAGCGCGACTGCGTAATTCCGGAAATGCATTGCTGTCCCCAGCGAAGTTAAAGTACTATAAAGTCTATTCCTCCAGTATTGGAAATAATTTATCAAGGGAAGGACGTAACGATCACGAGGAACATTAGTGAATATGATGTTGTTTTAAGAAACCCGTTAATATTAGACATTTGTAAACAACAAATCGGACTAATTGATGGGATAATTCTGTAGCTGCCGCATGTAACGTTTCACTTGTCTGAACAAATTAACTGCTTTACTGTAGTTATGGAAAATGTAATAAATAAAAAGGATTTTATTGTATGATCGTGTCCAGAGTGAGATATGAATTACCCCTTTGATGACAGTCAAGATGTAAGAGATCATCAGAACAACTACTTCACTTATTAACCAATTCAACGACTCATAACTGATCTTTGGATGGAAAAACAACATCCGTTTATCTTTAATATGGAGGGACAGTATCATCTGAAATGACACGTATTTTATTTTGGAGGGAACCTCAAGATGTCGTATTTCCTGTGAAGTGGTTTAACTACGGAGCATCAAAACAATGCAGCTGAGCTAACGTGCAGCGGTAGCAGCGCTGAAGTAGCTGCTGAAGCGCAATTTAAACTGTTCCCCTCAACGCGGAGTAACTTCTCTGTGCGCTGCTTTACTGCGGTGCCGCCGCGTCGCCCTTTGCCTGCGTCTGGTTTTGTTCGGAGCCGTTTCTGCGTTTGGGCCTTTCGCGCCTTTGTTTGTGTTCTAGGAGGCGAATGGACGTGGAGGCGGCTAACAGGCGGCTGCTGCGCGGCGCAGCGGCGGAGGCGAGCGGCTGAAACGACAGCAGCCCACAGAAACGAGGCGCATCGGGACACGCGGACGCACCGTTTCGCGGTTAGCATGGTGGAGTAGCCTGGTGCGGACGCTATCGGGCTTCTTCGACCGCTGGCCCACGGACGGTTGGCTCTCGCCGGGGAAGGATCGCCATGGCCCCGGGCTCGTTGGTGGCGGCCTGCCGCAGCCTGGCCCTCTCTACGTGGCTTCTCTCCTTCTGCTTCGTCCACCTACTGTGCCTGGATTTCACCGTGGCCGAGCGGGAGGAGTGGTACACCGCCTTCGTCAACATCACCTACGTGGACCCGGCCACCTCGGAGCTCCGCACCGAGAAGACCGAGTGCGGGCGCTACGGGGAGAACTCGCCGAAGCGGGACGCTAAAGGGGTGGTGGTCCTGCCCGCGGCCCCGCACGACCGCCAGGCCTGCGACCCCAACACCCGGTTCGCGGTGCCCGCACAGGCCGGGGCCTGGATAGCGCTCATAGCCCGGGGCAACTGCACCTACAAGGACAAGATCCGCCACGCTGCAGCCCACAACGCCTCGGCCGTGGTCATCTTCAACGTGGGGTCCGCTAATGCTAATGACACCATCACGATGCCTCACGCAGGTAAGAAGATGGAGCCTTTAGTTTCATGAACGTTAAGGGTCATTTGTTTGCCCTTAATGCGACCCCGCAACACGCTAGTTTAGGTGACGTCAGTTATTGTGGCGATGAGTCCGTTTGTGTTCAGGTTCTGGTGTCTAAATGTGTTTGCAACCCACAAACAGACCCGCAACAACTAATGGGAAGTGTTTGAACTAGCGGTCAAACGTACCGGTAGTTGTTTTGAAGTGGACAAGGCAACATGTTGCCAGTTGCACTGAACAGGACAAGCGTCTTTCTGTGAGTCTGGGATCTGAAGCTTTAAACCAGTCTTAGTCTGGTTTCCAGTCTTATCCGGACTGGTGCTGACTGCAGGACTGGTCACATTTTGCCTGTTCTCCTGTGCTGTGGCAGGATCTGATTGATCTATGCTTCTATACGATTTATTCACGTATCACATGAATTAATGGCGGCCATGGCGAATATCCATAAAATTTCTGTCTGATACACAATATTCAAACTGACACTATTATGGGCTGAGATTCACACAACTGCTGTTTCCACATCAGCTGATTTCAGTTAACTTACTGCTCTAATTCGTTTATGGCCAGAGAAACTCTGTGATGTGTGGTAATGGATTCAATTAGGTGCCGACTTATGTAACGGGCTGTTTTGTGTTGCTGTGGCACAGGGAGATGTGAGGTCTTTCTGTCTAAACTCTTGTTTTTACTCAGTCTGTCCGTGCTGCTCGCTGGAATAACAGACTCACAGCTGTTCCTCTGGCAGCTGGAAACCCCTTCAGCCATCCCATGGGTTCCACAGCTTCTGCTTTTGGAGCAAGTAATGCAGGAAGTGCTGATAACAAATGGGAGTGTTTACTTTGAATCAACTTTCTCATGATGTTTTCAGTGCAGGGTTCGTTTTGTGACTCAAGCTGCTGAATAGTCAGTCTGGTGAACTTTATGCCCCCGATGAACTGAATGGAAAAACCTTTGTTGGACATTATCTACATAAGTGTCATTGTCCTGAACCTCGGTATCAACTTGTGTTCTGGTCATGACGCAAGTACTGCAGCCAGTCTTGACTATTCCTTGTATTTGCAATGCTTCCCTATTTTAACATTAGATGGGTTAAAATAATTCATCTGTTGTGTCCTTTTTATTTTATTTTTTATTACTTTTCTCCAGCCAGTTCCAGGGCTGGTCCAGACCCAGGGAGTAAGTTCCACCAGGAAAACTGGAACCAACTCTTTGCTCGTCTAAAACAGGTTTGGGGCAGGGGTATATTTGTTTGTCTTTGGAAAAACAAACCCGTTTTTAAATAGTGCTAAAGGTATTCCAGGTCTTAACCAAGTAGCACCAGTCCAGAGGTCGTGTGAAGTGGTCCAAGCTGCCGAAGCTTAACGGCTGCAGTAGTAATGAAATGGTAAAAATGATAAACCTCTGATATGCCCACTGGATGGTCACACTTCACATAGTGGGATTACCTGGTTGCTGGTGCAATTCACTGGACAGACCTCAGCAGCACAGGGTTGACAGATGACTGGAGAGGCCCTTAACTGCTGGAGAAACCCCGTCATGGTGGTTAACTAAACTTAGCGAGTCTCCCTCACGGCACAAATCACAAGGTCTAGACAACTCTTTCACTCAGGTCACCACAACATATTTTTTGTACCTTACAACGGGGCCCACCCCACCTCACCTCACTCAGAGGTGCTGCGAAGATTTTCATTAATCTCTCTGAACCCAGGACTCCAAGATATCATGTTGGGAGTAATAAAAAAACACTCGTACAATCTGAAAAGCTGAACAATAAAGTGCAGGTTAGATTGTACCTTAGACTTTAGGTTGGCTGTGTGTGTGTGTGTGTGTGTACGTAGACTCTACATCCTACACACACACAGTCATTAATTCTCAAGCCGTGAGCATTAACCTTTGGGTTAATGATTTGCTAGAAACTCAGACGTAACAAGGCACCAATGTTTTTGTTTTGTCAGTTGCACAAATGTGTTCAAGTAGTCTGCAACAACTGAATAACTGTAGAGTCATTTGGGTTATAATAGTGATGTGACTTAAGAAAGAAACTGGTGCAGTATTGGTTTTACTATTGTCTCTGGCACCATCTTACTTTTGTGTTAGATGCTCACACCCAGAATTCATTAGAGTCCAGTCACTCACTGATGTATAGTCAGGTCCAGCTTATCCATTAGTGGATCCCATTAGGGTCCATTCAGCGTAGTGTGATTAGTACGAAACAGTCTCACACTCGCTATTTGCATCCACTCAGTCAGTCACTGGTTCGGTAGAGTTCAGGTCGGTGCAGCAGTGTCCAGTCAGGCCTCTCAGCTGTGTGGAATCAGCTGTGTCTATCATTCTGCTTTTGATCCTAGAGATTAGTCCAGTGCTGCCAATAACAACAAGCTGGTTCTGTTTCTGGATGATGATGTAATCTCTCTAGCTGGACTCCTCCATCTGGACCTCAGAGTGAGGATGTTTATTCCAGTTCTTGCATCCTCAGGGGGGTTTGTGAAGTTTAACCTTTATAACTTCAGTCCTCGCAGCTGTAGAAATGAAATTGTGTGCAATAGGGAGCCACGCATTGATCCCAGGGGATTATTTTTAGACAGATTGAATTTGTCGGACAGAGTTAATGTGAGTTGAGTGGGCCCAAGGGAATTCATCCAACACACACACAAGCACAGTTGGTTAACTAGTGAACAAACAAACCTTATGTTTCAGTACAGACGGACGACGTTAGCACGTCCTGTTTGAGGCTCAGTAGATTAAAAGTTTTTGTTTGCATCTTAAAAAGATTTTCATCCAAGCCAGGATATACTGTACATACACCGATGTGACATAGCCCCACAACATACCACCCATCTCATTCTTTGTCACAGGCTGCACGACAGGTGACGAGGACACGTCAATAGCTACAGCTGATTGCCTCTGCAAAGGCAGTTGTGTCATTTATCTACAAGGTTCCTTTCATTGATTTACAGAGAGATTTTGAGGGGAACCAGTGTCGTTTAGTTTTATGGGCCTGTAACATTCTGTACAAACTTTCCCGTTAGCTCCCCCTCCTTCACGTAGTTAATCACCAGCCTGTAATTGAAAGCGTCTCTCTGAATGTTTGACCCGTTTGTTGTCCGCTTAAATCAACATGGTCATGAATTCCCAGCAGCTCTAGGCTACATTTGTACCCAAGCCAGACAGATTTTACATTATAGCTTATAATCCACTTTGAAAGTTTGCTGATGAAACCAGTTTTTATCTTGAATATAAAATATGCAAACGACTCTCTTACTTTCGTAACTGCTTCTGTAAATGAACCTTTCCTCTACCTTAAGGGTCCCGAGAGGTTTGTGTTTGCTGGAGTCAGGCCGCAGTCACAAGGATAACCTCACATTCCAGAATTGCCAAATTTGTATCAAAACAGCCTGGGTGTAGTGCACAGACACACACAGACAGACTTGCAGTGCTGAAGGCATTGTGTTCATATTTTCTTCGTGTTGTGGTTTGTCTCAGGGGTGGGAGTGTACACTTGTGTCCTTCAGTGAAGCAGACTGAATCATTACCAGCTGCAGGCCCTGACCTCTGATCACTCATTTTACTGAGGAATCCTTTGCTGCTTCCTCTGCATTCCTCCTCCTCCTCCTTTTTACTAATCCAGAATATTTATTGTTCTTGATAACTTGTTTTCTCTGGGGATATTTTCTAAACCAAAAATTTGAAAATGTTTTGACTTTGTTCCGCCAAGATGAGGTCACTGGCTTATCCATGGCCATCTGAATACTTACCCTGCAGACGTCAATGCTAAGTGAGAAAATACGTTTTTTCAAAAATGTGCATGACACAGAACTTCTACATTACACGTAAACATAGATGAACAGTCTTACTGAGGGCCTGTGAAAATGTCACAACATAAAATCACCAACATAACTTGCTGTACAGTCTTTAACAGGATGTTAGTAATACAAAGAGCTGCAAAATATGTACGAATGGATGGCAAGTGCCTTTAAGAGACGCAAATCCTTCACAAAGTGATTTAAAATGTTGTCGAGACCAGAAAGAGAAAGACAACGGACCCCATAGCAGTTAAAGACAGACTTAAAACGGCCACAAAGATGCACAAACCTTCTACAGATAACCTCAAGGTTTTCTCAGGGAGACACCAATTATGCAGAACAACCACAAATAGGTTGTTTTGTGTGTATCTTCAATTCTGCTCCAGGGCTGCACAGTCACCAGCAAGAGACACAAAATGACCACAACAGGGCCTTGAAGTCACAAAAAGAACCAGAAAGAGACAGAACATTCAACGTGTCCTCACCAGTCATGCAGGACAAGCACAAAGAAAACAATGCTCAAAAGCTCTTGTATTGTCAGAGGGTCAGAATGTCCTCAGGTGACCCAGAGATGTGAAGTGATCTCAGAAAGAGGTGAATGGACCACAAAGAGGCACAAAGTGACCATCGTGTCTTTAATACGTCCATGTTACAGAAACAAAATAATAATTTAGTTGGGACCACATCATAATGTTGCTACATTCCCTGTGCTGCCGGCGATGCACGATGAGACGCTGCTCCTCCTGCTTCACAGCTCCTAAACATGTAGTTGTGTTGCAGCTAATGACAGGGCAGCTCACAGTTGTGTGGCCACTGGAGCGCACACTGATGGGATCTGTTTGTGTAAATGCAGCTCAGAGACGCGCTGCTACGTGTCGGCACTCGCCGCGGTCTGGACCAGCACAAACACGCTAAACCTCTCTGCTGCAGAATCCGTCAAAATCAACTGCACAGTAATCAGATGGTCTTGGATAATCTGAGTATGTACTGCACAGCTCCATGAAGGCGGGTTTTAACTCAAGTCCTCTGCCATGTTAACAAATGCCTTTATTTTAGGTGGTTGTCTCCCATGGGTGGGTGAGGAGCTGGTTGCCATGGTGACGGGGGCGTTAAACAGACGTTGTCTTTGGATCAATGTCTCCTGCAGGGCGTTGAGTGAGGAGGGAGAAAGGTCACGGTTTGTTTTTCTGACCTGTTGTTGTGAAATGCTGGAATTTCACCTCATCGTGCAGCTGAAACCCAGAGTGTTTAGTCACAGACAGAACAGCTGCGGTTAGTACCTAAAGCTCACTCACAAAGTTTTTGTGCTTCTTGCTGGTGTTTCTTTACGTGCGTTCCTGCGTCAGTCAGCTTTATTATACCTGATGGAAAAACACCACGTGTTTAAAGACAAGCTTGGTGTCGAACAATAGGTGTCTGTCTGTGCAGGTAGTTACAATTTAACACCGTCCCCGTTGGTTACCTTAGTGAGGAGCTTCTTACATGCCCAGGGACGCAGCTGCCAAGTGTCGTCTGAGTGTTGAATTACAGAGCCTACGTGCTTTCTCATGTTTTCTGGTCCTTTGAGCTGGTGACTGAGGGCATCAGGGAAACGGTCACCATGTAACATGGTTAATGAAGGAAATGAAAGACATGACATGAGCTCCCGCCAGCTGTCAGGCAGGACACCAAACCTGGCTCCAAGGCCAGGTTTGGTGTCCTGCCTGCAGTTTTGCTGACTTAATTTTGGGATGATTGAGGCCAGTGGTGCATTTTGCAGAAACATTTTTAAAGATTTGTGATTTTGTTGCAGTGTGAAGTTGTGGTCAGTGCTAGCACTAACCAACCACTGCTAGCACTAAGTCTTTCAGAACCTCAGTTTGTGCAGGGGAAGTGACCTTCTGCAGTAGTAACGAATGCCCATACGTCCGTATGAGGCGTTCAGGGACTAAAGTCACAGCAGTAGTCGTTCCTCTAAAGAAGGTTAGATTCCCTCCTTTTAGAGGTAGTGGCTTCAGTCCTGTCCCAGATAAACTGTCAAGTGGTTTGTTTGTGGGTGAAATCTGAGCCGACCTCAGGCCAAACTAAATATAAAGTATTCGCAGCAGGTTTGAGCTGAGATATTTTCTCCAACTGTGTTGAGCATGGCCTGGCACAGCTTTGTCTGGCGTTTCATCCAGTTGTGCTTTTGCTCCGTGAGGCAGAGCAACGTGGTCATTAAAGTAGATTTCTAATGCTGCAGAATCTTAGATGTGTTACTGTGAACAGAGCTGAGTAGATCTTATTCTGTGTTTACCTGCTGGTTCGAACCCCAGGCTCACGAGTCCTTCAGCAGAGCAGGCCCCAAGTTTGCAAAGTTATGCCAACTAATTGAACAAGGTATAATACTTGGAGAAACGCTGTTCCTGTAAAAGCAGCATTTTGGTGGATGGTGATTTCTGACCTTTACATTTCTGTAATTCTTGCGTCTCCCTCCTCAGGCACAGGTGACGTGATCGCCATTATGATCCCAGAGCCAAAAGGCCGTGAGGTCGCTTTGCTGCTGGAGCGCAATGTGACAGTCACCATGACGATCACCATTGGGACGAGGAACCTGCAGAAGTATGTCAGCAGGACGTCAGTGGTGTTTGTCTCCATCTCGTTCATCGTGCTGATGATCATCTCTCTCGCCTGGCTCGTCTTCTACTACATCCAGAGGTTCAGATATGCCAACGCGCGAGACAGGAATCAGGTACTCAGCGTAGATCTTCTCCAGAGTAGCAAGAAAACGCTTAGTCGTCGGTTTTACTTCTGCTCTGAGCTGTTCCCCTTTCTTCAGTCTTTCTCATGCACATGTGAAAAGTTAACTGGAAACCTGTTTCTTCTAGAAGTTTCTCTAATCTGCACAAACTGGTTTTGCGCCCATAATGATTTTTGAAGAAAGAGACTGTGGTATTTTTTGTCACCACCATTCTAGTGCTTGTCAGTTTTTTGTGGTTAAATCATTAGATAAAATCTATAGAAATAAAGATGGCGCAAGACTAGACGAGCACATTTTGACATAGATTTAGCATTTCAGCTATTAACAATAACCCAATGACCTGCTTGACAAATGTGTAAACGTTTGTTAAGGAAGTAGTTTTAGCCGAACAGTTCAGCAAGTTGAAATCAAATGTTTCAGCAGTTAACAGAGAAGCTGCTCTTCAGAAAGTTTTGGACAGTTGTGTATTGAAACATGGAGATGACTTCAGGTATTTGCTTTGCTGAGAAAGAAGCTGAGAACTTGCACAGGACGTCTGCTGTGGAGTCAGTTGAAATCACACCATGTACTGGAGCTTCAGTGACGCTGCGGTTGAGCCGTCATGTTTTCACTCTCTAGAGGAAGTGTCCAGTCACACATGGTCATTTGTTACATTGTACATATCTGAACAAATGGCTGCAAATAAATAGTGATTAGTTGTTTTCATTCAGGTGCGGCTGCAGCCAATACAGCAATAATTCACTATAGTATGAAAACAAAGGGAACTGATGGCTCATCAGCGTGGAATTGGACTAGAGTTCCCTTTCAAATGAACCTGCACTGAGCCCTTCTTCTCACATGGTTCCCTTTTAACTTTAAGCTGAAACTACAGTTTTTATATATATATATATATATATATATATATATATATATATATATATATATATATATATATATATATATATATATATATATATATATATATATATATATATATATATATATATATATATATATATATATATATATATATATATATATATATATATATATATATATATATATATATAAACTGTAGTTTCAGCACATTAAGCATGTGATTTGTCCATCTGGGGCTAAATCTGTTGCTCGTCTCTCTCCTTTCCCTCCAGCGTCGACTCGGCGATGCTGCGAAAAAGGCCATCAGTAAGCTACAGGTCCGCACCATCAGGAAGGGGGACCAGGAGACTGAGGCAGACTTCGACAACTGTGCCGTCTGCATCGAGGGATACAAGGCCAACGATGTGGTCCGCATCCTGCCCTGCAGGTAGAGTCATACTCGAAAGGCCAGTGAGCTAGAAACCTCTGTAGTTGGAGCCATGTTTGCTCAGAGCTGCAACATGAGCTAGACCGGAGGTTTGTTGGTGGACTCCACTCTTCTTAAAGAGTTGTTTCTTCCGTCACCCTCATTGTTCCTGTGCTCTATGCTAAAAGAAGCATTCTGAGCCTTGAGGAGTGATGCTTGGGCAGACATAGCGGGCCGTCGCACCTCTTTAACGGGGTCCTGGTGGAGCTCAGACGCTGCAGCTGATCGGACGGAGGCCACGGTTTCATACTGAAATACACAGATGGCTTTAAAACACAGCCTTGTTTTCACGTCTAGCATCTGGTGAAAGTCATGGGTCATCACCGTCACTGTTTCATTTCCACAAACTTATATTGGCTCAACGAGACTGAACCACCCTATGCACTAAAATATACTGAGATCATTTGCATTTGTTCAAACATTCATTCCTACTCTTTTACACAATAAGCAAGGTTTCTGAGCAGAGCAAACTTAAAATGAGGTGCTGAAAATATTAAGAATAATAAATTCAGCTTTTTTTTTTAACTATTCGTGTATCGAACGCCTCATGCCTCTAAAGTCCCAGTTTTCTTGCTCTTCACTGCTTCTGCATCTCTTCGTGTATCTTTAGTGGGAGGGACCGAGCCACAGGGCAAAGATAGGCCAGGGAAACGGAGGCAGTTAAGGGAATTGGGATGAACCCTATGACGTACGAGTCGGAGGCCGTGACATCGGTTTTAGATTTATAACATCTGTTATGGATCAATCACCTACACAGTGTATCTCATGTCACACTGTGATGCACTGAAGGTCTACCTTTAAAAGGCAAATCTGAACAATACAATCACTGTTGTAATATTACTATACTCCACTGAACAACTTTCTACAATGTGAGACCTCATCCCCACACACGACTTTATTAATAAGTCATATAAAATGAAGAAAGCGCTCAGCTCACGCTATGATTAGGAAAGAACAGAAGTAAAAAGAGAAATTAATTAATTACCCTTGGTGAATTATTAATTCATTAACACTGGGAGGTTAGAAGACTAAAGAGAAAGGGAAGTTATGAAAGATTTCCCATTTCCATCCATTTCCTCTGCACCAGAGGAGACGCTTTCTTTTGCCTTTGTATGTAACATTTGTTGTTTCATTGAGTCACATTCTCAGGTGTTGGGGAAAACTTGTCCATGAAGCCTTCACGGCCTCCAGATAAAGCTGCTTCGCTCACATTACCACCAAAACACTGACAAATGGAGTTATGCTGATATTGTGGTCGGCTCCAGAACGACATTGGTTTTCATCCAAGCGTGATGCTATAAAAGCTGAAGCGATCAGATGTCACTTGTCTGGGTTTGTGCCGCTTTCCTCAGAGTGAAGCCACTTTTGTTCCTCTTACTTGGTTTTAAATTATCGATATATTTTAACTTAGCATAATTGTTCAGATTTTCAAAACGTGGTTTATTTCACAGAAATGTGTCATTGTGTAATTGTTTTTATCTTGGTTGTCATGTGATTGTAAATGCCTGAGATAAGTGGTTTTCTTATCCTACGACAGTGCAGTTATTTACCGCCTGTGATTATGCAATGAAATTCATGAGGTAACAGAGAAAACAAAAAGCGTGTTTAGGCAGAATTCTTGGACTTGTGTAACTGCACAAAATGAAAGCAGCTGTGAGCTTGATTCTCCTCCAGCGTGTTCGTGTGAGTGCTGAGGAGCAGCAGAGTAACTCGTCTCACTGCTTTTGTTTTCCTCGCAGACATTTATTCCATAAGAGCTGTGTGGATCCGTGGCTGCTGGACCATCGCACGTGTCCAATGTGCAAGATGAACATCCTGAAAGCTCTGGGCATCGCTGTGAGTCTAACTTGATTAATCCAGGTACAGGTTTCATTGAGCACCACCCTCTTCTTCAGGAGAAGGTCTGCCTGAGGAAACCGTAGCCTGGTTAGTTAAGGTTGTGCAAATGGGCGTAATGTCCCTGAAGCAGCTGCAGTTTGTAGGTTAACCAGAGTAGCTACGTGTATTTAGCGTTAACAGTCTGTGTGGTGTCCTTCTCTTCCTTCTCTCCCTTCTCTCCAGCTGAACGCAGACTGCTTGGACGACCTGCCTCTGGAATACGACTTCGCCATGGCCGGCAGAGGTGGGATGGGCAACGTCGGGGTCCTGGCCCTGGAAGCCGTGGTATCAGGGGCGTCGAGCGACGGCACGCTGAGTGAAGGCGGCTCGTCTGTGGTGTTGGACCCTGGCGTGCGGAGGATGGGACTCCCACAGGACTACCAGGACGCCGACCCGCTGAGAGACAGTCCTGTGACTGCCACCACTGACACGCATACAGGTGACAAGCTGTCCTGTGTGAATGTGGTGTTACACTGGCACCCAGTGGTGTCAGTGTAACACCGCTGCTGATTTTTCTTGCCCATGGTTATTGTCAGAGGCTTAACGTCATCGTTTAACTGCTCAATTCAGCCTAAAATGAAATTGGCTCACTCTCTCATCCCAAACGTTAGCTGTTCAGATCCCACTTGGAACCTTGTGCCTTCCTTTTCAGGCGGGTCCAGTTGATATGTCACATTCATTTCTTAGTCTGACCCTATGCTCTCTACCTCTTTCAGGGGAGCTTCAGCCAATGGCAAGCAGCGCCTCAGTGGCGTCCTTGGTCATCGCTGTAGAAACAGGTCTGTCAGATGAGGAGGGGTCCATGGAGCAGCCTCATCTGGGAGACAAGTCCTGAAGAAAGCACAGCAGAACCAAATGGATCCTGGGCCAAAACGAACTGAAATCAGGTTAAAATTCACAAACATCATTAAGGCTGAAAGTCCAGATCTGAAACTAGAACGAAACCAAATCTGTCTGCACCAGAATGAGTACGACACGAGACGGGTCAAGGACTTGGTTCTGGTTTTCACCACGTGGAAGTTAAATCCAGAACCAGCACCAAGGTTTGACTGTGTTTTCTCTGTCCAGACAAAACCAAACTGGACCCAAAGTGGACTTTTCTCTGAAACCACTGAAGTCAACTCTTGTTGGTTTTGTTTAACACAGTCTGGACTGAAAGGAAACAGACCAGGATTGGATTTGCTTTAGTTTCCTCTCTGACACGTGGTGCAGATGGGTCTTGCACGTAACGTGGGTGTTATCTGGTCGACTCTAGTTTCTCATACACACACAGGGCAGTTTCATCGATGTGTACAAACTTCAGCACTGGGCCTCAATCAACCTACGCTTTTTTCCATATGTGCTGTATCTAGAAATACCCATCAGCCCTTTTGTGGTCCAGCCCTTCTCCGTAATCCAAACTCCCACAGTTAAAGAAGGAGTTTAAATCAGATCCCTTACTGTGAAACGTGTCTCTACATTTGTCTCCTGGGATTCAAACAAGCTAATTCCAGGACTTCGAACTCATAAACCATGAGAAGGACCGAGCTCTCCTCGAGTGAACAGGGTAGTACCAGGAAGTCGACCACCAAGAGGAAACATTTTTCTAAAGCTTCAATAGTCGCCATTCGTCAGCAAGTCAAGAGGAACCTGGGGAATTGGTGAGAACGCTAGGCCGTGTGTGATCCCAGCCGAGACTCTGGATGTACCTGCGGGACTCTCTGGACCTGGAGAAATATTCAGTTCCTGTTATTTGCAGGTAGAGAGGAACTAACCATGACAGACAATGACGCGGTGTCAGCGTTCACTTCTTATTCTGCTCTAAGTTGTTTCGTCGCTTTAGCTCATTTGGACTCTTTGTAGACCTGTGAGACATCCGTAGTGTGACTGACTTGGTTTACTGAGGACACACCTGCCACCGAGTGTTTTGCTTAGCGTGGCGCCTAAACGAGTCCTGGCAGTATTACTGCTGCAGTTTGGCTGCACTGTTGAATTGCAGTTACACAGTATTGTTTTCTCTTTTTTTACCTGTGTGGGTTTGAATGGGTATGTCTAGAAATACAAAATGTTTTCCAGGGCCTCACGAAGGAGGGTGGATTGGCACGTATAGTAATGCATAAATAAGGATTCTGACTGAAAAGCACAGGGACAGCAAATGTATTAAGGTTTGCAGCCAACTGTCCCAGAACATACAACAGGAGATTGCGATCAGTGAGCGGTGGCAGATTGCACGGCCAGGAAGATCAACTAGCTGTGTTAACAACCGTGACGTTTCATTCCAGTACTGGGCGCAGTGTGAGACCAATGGAGGAAAACGCTTCAGTCTCAGCCACAAAACGTGTCCAGTAAAATGGAATGAGCTCGCAAATTATGACAACAACCACCTGAGTTCAAGTTGGGCTGAATGTGTATAGTGCCTGTCTGGCTGGAAGGTTGGTTCAGAGGTTTGTGCACGTCTTAGAACAATAGTTAGCTGCCTACCCTGGCTTTCCTGTTTCTGTAATGGCTTCTCCTCTTCTTACTGGCTGGGATCAGAAGCCCACCATCCTTTAGTGGAAAGAGCAGCTTCACCTCGTATCTAAAGATACGAGGCTGAGCTGGTTTAAACAAATCAACTCACGTGGATCCAAGTTAAAGTTTGTATTTTTATGGTGGGTTGAAGAGAGGGAATAGTAACACGCGGTTCGAGGCACTGTCCTCTAGACAGAAGCTTCTGTGAACCTGTCCTTTAACATCGTACACAGACTTTTGTTAGTCTTCCACTGTGGTCGAGTCAGAGTCGTAACGTACAATAACCTTCGTCCAAACGTCCTGTGATGGTCCAACTTTAAATACTCTCCGTCCGTGCGTCTGTCCATGTGTCTGTTACCATGGCATCGTGCTGCGTGTGTAAAACCCTCATGTTACCTTTATGACCTGACAATCAAAGATCAGATCTGCCACTCGCCCATCGTCACGCTGTGCATCAGCTCAAAGCCCATCGTGTAAATAAAAATGTAGATTTCACAAGTTAACTTCGCCGCGTAGCAAGTCCTGCGGGTTCGCCCGCCCGGTGTGCAGACTACGAAGGCCGGCGGCGAGCTTTCTGAAACCAAGAGAGTTAAAAGATTGTTGTCTATTTTGATACCAGAGGAGACGTTTATTTTTGTAATGAAGTCACCCAGCAGCAAAGACCGATTTCCCTTCCATCCCCTCAACGCTGGCGGCCGGCGATTCGCAGAGCGGCTGAGTCGTATTCAGGCTGATGTGGATAATTTGTGTAGTTGTACATCCATCCAGCGCAGAGAACCCGAACGCTACGTTTGGAAACATCTGGCGTCTGTTTGTGGTTGTAACGTAAGGAGACGACTGAAGCTGGTCACAGGCTGGAAAACCTGTCCCCAACTGTTTTCTCTCTGCGCTGGTGCCTGGTGTAAATCCGTATTGAATTAGAAACAGTTTAGCAACTATATACCAGCCAAAACAGCTGTGACGCTTAGAACCATCATGGCCTGACGGAAACCACAGATTACAGAGTCACGCGTGTGGCCTTTACTTTGCCTCTTACCTGTTATACATGTTGGCGTAAAATGTAATCCGTTAATGTTGGAACAGAGAAGCAGTACTGTGATCCAGCCGTACAACTAGTTTAAGGTTCTTCCTGCTTTGCTTTGTATTTTCTCTCTGTTTAGCTTCAGTTGGGACCAGGTCAGACTGCGTAACAAACACTGGTGAAGTAGTGCAGGATGTAATAAATGAAGGTGAAGGGTTTGTGTGGGTTGTCAAATTTTCAGTGATGTTTTAATTAAAGTCACTTCATTTGTGTTGCAAGCTTTACTAAGCATCATGTTTTTCGTTTTTGCACTGTTTCGTTCTTTAAGGTGAGAGCGAATTAGCTGCCAGACTGAAAGTGAATGGAACTGAACCGTCCTTTAAATACTTCTGCTCTAGTGAAGGCTGAAGCTGCAGTGTCCTGCTGGTTCCCATAGTGATGTTTATCTAACTGCAGATGTCAATCATCTCTGTACACAAAACTAAACGCTAAAAAAGCTTTTGGAGAAAGATATTTATGTTTTTCAGTGCAAGGTGTTGACTTTAGCAGACCTTCACCTGATTAGTTCTACCCAAATGAAAGCAATATTTCTATAACAGTCAATATTTTGGCAATTCCAGTCGTTGTACTCGTCCTTTGTATCAAGTTAGAACACGGTAGAAGTAGCAGCGAGAAAATATGTGAAGATATTTCCTCTCCCGACATCTAGTGATTAGTCAGTCTTCAAATACATCGATACTGAGGCACCTGTTTACGTTTCTGTTCACATATTTCTCATAACTGAGATTCTAAGTTCTCAGCTGTGAATGCCAACACTGTGAACAGCTCTTCAGTACATTTAATTCAAACTTTATGATCAATCAAAAAGCCAAACTGACAACCTCGTAATTGTGAACTTCAGAAGGACGACATCGTGGACGTCCGAGTTAGACGTGAAATACGGGACCTTCATGCTGCTGCCAGTAATGACGCCTTGCTTTGTGTTCATTTCCTTCATCAGGCAGATAATCGCTTAACGCTGTGTGTTTGTCATTTCAGTAGTCCTGTCTTTGATGCACTTTATTTTAGTTCCTCTAAAATGACCTAAATCTCCTCTTGCCTTCTTCTGTTTACTTTTCCCATCACTGCCTTCTCTTGTCTTCTAACCCTTATTTCAGTTCTGTTTTCTGATTCTCCCTCTCCAAGACTTTATCTTGCTTCTCTTTTGTTTGTGTGATGTGTTGACAATTTGCTAGTTGGACTGAAATGCTTGGACCTGCAAATGAGAAAAATGACAAACGATTCAGGAGTGTTATGTTACGAGAGCTGAGTGAGGCTCACGGTGTGAAGGGTTGTTGTGTGTTTTAACAGTATTGTTTTGCTTTACGGCTGTTCGTACGATTGTCCTGTGCACGCAAACACACCACGCAGCTCCATATGTGTAAATACCAGACGGCATGACATCATGTTTCTGTGTTTCAGTTGTTGCACGTGTTTGGAGACAGGACAGAATTAAAATAAAATTTTGTTTTTATTGGAGCTTGGTGATTGTGTCTTGTGTATATAAAGAAAGGTTGTTTTAAATGGTTTTGTCCAACGAAATCAAAGGAGCTCCTGATAAAATCATTGCAGGAAGGTGTGACACTGCTTTAAATCACCACCTGGTGTCTCTCTTCACTTCAGGAAACTTCCGGCAGCAGTCAATACAGCAGTTTATGATTTTAACAGCATAGAGCAGTATTTGTAAAACAAAACATACAGGTTCTCATTTAAGCCTCTGGCTGAGCTGTAGTTTCAATAAAGAATTAAATTTATATATCTGATGAAGTTAAAAAAGGAAATTTCTTTCTAATTGAAGACATAGTAGGAGGTGAGGGAGAACAGAGAAGCCACATTGAGGAACCATGTGTTGCAGGGACTCCACCATCCTGAGATGTTATGGGATTAAACGGCTAAACATCATCAAGGATGGGTCCCAGCTGAAGGCACCAAAGAAGGTGAGATAGGCGTCAGCAGAAAGCCCCACACTCCTCTATACTGTTATACCAAGAATAGGACGAGCTTCTCCAAAGGTCACTACCGCGTTAAGCGTGGATTTCCAGAAGGGAGGTATCCATGTGTTCAGCAGGAGGTTCTGCTGTCACCAGGGCCCTTTGCACGTTCGCCCAGAAGACCCCAGTGTGTCCACCAGCCATTGGCCAGCTCAGGTAGGTGCACCTCTTCACCAGGCTCCTCATTCGGTGATACAGAGACAGCTGTTGGTTCGGGATGTTCTCCAGAAACAGCAGGACCAGCACGTCCTCCTGCTCGTCAAACAGACGGAAGCTGCAGACACCACACACACACCAGAGGTGCTGGGATCAGTCTGAGTCCCTGTGGGACTAGCCTGACGTACTGTACTGACACAGCTGCAGCGCCCCCACCTGGCCATGTGGATCTCTCTGGAGCACCACTCGCTCTGCAGGTAGTGCCGGCTGATCACGCAGATGGTCTTTCGGCTGCCGTAGATGGCGTCCGTAATGTTTTCTAGAATGGGTTTGCCTGTGGAAAAAGTGTTTTTATATTGTATGAGTACGATTTTTAGTGACTCTGTAAAACTGGTCTGAGGGTCTGTACATAGACACGGAACTAAGGAAGTGTAACCGACTCGCATGTGTACTGTACTATGGCCTCTTTCTTTGCACGTTGTGGGAATGCTCCGTGAACTACAGCCGATTTGTCTCAGAACACCACCGGCAGCACTTTTAGAGTTGGTGTGTCCCATTTTTATTCAGTTATGTTCCCCTGTAATAATCTCATATTTGAATCTATCCATCAGTTATCTGCTGCTTATCTGGAATCAGGCAAGCAGCAGCCTTCTAAGCCAGTCCCCCAGACAAACCATCAAGCGTTCTGGGTCTGACCCATGAATTGCTGTAGTGCTGATGTGGATACTTTCACATTTCATTCTTTTTGTCTCTCTAAGGCTCATATGAGGGTTGATGGACTGGGTTTGGTTACAAAGCCAGCAGTCAGCCTGTTGATCTTAAACTAGTGAACAAGGCCAGAAACACTTAAAGTCCCTCAGCCCGGGAAACATTCGCCCCAAACCAAACCTGGAGAAAGCAAATGACCACTTTCCAACATAGAACCATGGTCTATGACTCATCACTGCCCCAATGCATGCTGGGCACCTTGCTATAAACAAATCCAACATGTCCTCTGCGGACGTAGAGTCAGAACTAGTGACGTTATTAGATAAATGAAGGTAAAACAGACCACCGGGTGTAGCACTGACTGGTTGTCAGGTGTCTTTCTGTGTGTTTTCCCTTTTCCTTCTGGTCTGGTAAAACTAGAAGAACAATTTAAAAGACGGGTTTTATACCTGGTTCAAAGTCTCTATGGTGCAGACAGAGTCTCCAGCCCTGTTGTCCCTCCAGCTCTGGCAGGAGCTCTCTGTAGACCCAGTCCTCATCATGCACATTGTAGGAGACGAACGCGTCGTACTGGTAAGCGGCGCGCTCCCTCCTCCTCGTCTTATCATAGAGGAAGGCTAGGAACAGGTAGTAAGCGTAGACCAAGTGCAAGCGCAGGAAGTGGTACATGAAGCAAGCAAGGAGCGTAAACACGATCACGCTGGTGCTAGTAACGAAGCAGGTGAAGCTAACATCCACCAGGCAGGACTTCACGTCAAAGTCCAGGAGTTTGTTTCCCTGTTGGCTCACAGGAAAAGCACAACCATACTGGTGAGCGTTAACCACCTGTGTCTGGTGGGTGGTCAGTGCCCATATGTTAAAGCCCAAATTAGAGCATTCACAAGTCAAAGGATTGTTTGTCAGGTCCAGATATTTTAATGCAGGTAGAGATTGTAAAACTGTCTCATTGATGACCGACAACTTGTTTTCGCTGAGTTTAAGCCGCTCGAGTGCCGTCAGGTTGGCTCGAGCCAGAAAATCCAAACACCTGAAATTATTGTTGCTGAGGTCAAGTGCTTTTAGGTTGGGTGTCGGCCTGAACAGTTCGGGGTCTAAATGAGACAGATTACTGTGAAGTATCTGAAGACTTCTCAGTTTGGGGCTGTACATAAATGTGTCTGGGTGCAAAGATGTTTTGAAGAATTTGTCGGATGAGAAATACTCTAGAGACGTAAGACCCTTGAGTAAATCTGGTGAAATTTGAATTTGATATCGGTCATAAACTTTCAACACAAGCTTCTTCAAGAATGGTAAATTTGAGAAAAGTGGCTTGTGAAAATCATTTTGTTGGGAGCTCCACCAGTTCCAAGTAAGATGTAGCGTCAGTTTTTCTAGGTGTCGTAATCCTTTAAACACATCATCAGTGAGATCAAGGGAAAGACTGAGAGTCTGGAGATTGTCTAGTCCTTTAAAAGCCCCCTGGCCTACATAGAAAAATGTGCCTGATTCTAAGTCCAAAACACGGAGGGACGACAGGTTCCTAAAATCTCCTCCATAGAACATGAAAGGGCCGCTGTTGTGCAAGCTCAGAAATTCAAGTTTCTGCAAATGAACTCCGAATGTCTTGTCCAAAGCAAACACAGCATTGTCCCCAATATCCAGGACTATCAAGCTCTTCAAATGTTGGAAAACGCAGTGTTTAAGAGCTGAAATGCGATTGCGGCTGAGATAAAGGTGTTTCAGTCTTGTCATATTCTGGAAGTCATGGCAGTTCAATGCACTTATTAAGTTGATGTTCAAATACAGAATTTCAAGTTCAGAGAGTCTTCGGAGCTCACGTGGGACGTTATACAACTGGTTGTTGTTTAAGGCCAGAAACCTGAGCTGCGTTAATGGTTTGAGTGAGTTCTCAGACAGCTCTGTCAGATCATTATTAGACAGAAAGAGCTCAGAGAGGCGAGAACATGACTGCAGCATGTTTTCCTCTAAAATGCCCATTTTACTTTGAGTCACGTCCAACATTCTTAAAGAAGGAATCTGACAGGCGACATTTAAAAGTCCTGCCTTCACGTACGTCTTCATGAAATACAGCGTCAGTTTTTGTAGCGACCCTGCCGTCTGCAGAACCTTCCTGCCTGTGCCAAAGCTAATATCAGTGCCACTGAAGTATAAATCAGTCAGGTTCCTCAGGTAGGTCTTGTTTGTTACATCCCACTCGATTGTGCCGGCACATAGAGAAAAGTCCAGAGACTGCAGATGAGGAAAAATGTCTTTTGTAATACTGATCTTTCCCAGTGGATTCGCAGCGATTTGCAGTGTTCTGACGTTTGATGGATTTAAAGACAGATCATCTGACTCAAAAGACGTGAGCTTGTTATTGGCAAGGATTAAAACATGTAAAGTTGGTAGTTGTACAATTGGGGCAATATGTGACACCTGATGTAGCTGGTTAAAGCCCAGATTCACCCGTCGTATGCTGACCAGGGACTCAAAGGCTTTTGGCGAGATGTGTGAGATTTGGTTTTTGAGCAATGATAAAGTCAGTAATTTGGAAAGTCCCTGAAACATGTTGTCTGTCAGGTTTACGAGCTTGTTTTGATCCAAAGAGAGAAGCGTCAACTCAGTCAGGTCTGCAAAAGCTCTGTCATCAATATGTGAAATCTCATTATCACAGGCCTGTATAGAAGCCATCTTTGACAAACCTCTGAAATCAGTGCTGGCAAACTTAATAATGTGATTTGAGTTCAGATTGAGGGATGTTGCGTCTCTGGGAATGTCGTCGGGAACAGCAGTGAGTTCATGACTGGAGCACGAAACCCAGACAGTGTTCGGAGCTTCAGAATATGCAACTGTGCAGTTTTTTAGTGAAAAGCCCAGCAGGGGATGAAACGCACAGGACAGAAGTGAAAGAAGGAACACAGATGAATATCCCATAGTGAAACGTTAAAGGAAGTGGAAGATATTACTGATCTGTGAAGAGATAAAGAAAAGAACAAAAGCTGGATGTTCGGCTCTTTAGCCACGGTTCTACTGATTTAACACCTTAGTGGTGGTCAAACTAATATTCAGCACATAAACTATTACACAAGTATAGTATAATATATTAAATAGACAACATCTGTATGTTGACTAAGGATGCAGCGCTTAGATTTCATAATTGTGACTCAGACTTTAAACTTACCAGTTAGTTTTTCCTTTTGGCAGATGAGCAAAAAGTTCTTCAAAGGAGTAGTAAAGCTAAAACACCTGCAAGACACAGTTTCAAGCATTTGGACTTTGTGCAAGTGTAACGCATTCATTACAGCTGATGCACATCTGGCGCAGGCAGGATATCGTTTAGAAACATGACGGCTTAGAGCTGATCAGTGTCACGTTCACTCACAGTGAGGAATGAATAGGAATAAATGGGAAGCAGGTACAAAATGATCCCATGTATAATTAAAGAGACATACCATGAATTGGATGAAATATTCTAGTTCTGCTGTGACAGCTGGACAAAAGGCATCTTTCAATATACAACTGTTTAGAGATTCTCTTTGGTTGAACTTACCAGGCTTTTCCCTGAAGTCACCTCATGAAAGCTGTTTGCAGATGTGATGAAGCTTGTGCTGCTTTCTGAAGCAGGTAAAAAGGAAGTTACATTAACACACGTACATGTTGTACATACATGTTACAACTGAGTACGTGGTATAGGCAAATGAAACCATGTGAAAAAAGGGAAGGGAAACGTCTGAAGGTACTGGGAGAACTTTATAATACGCTGTTCTACCTGACACGACTGTAGAAAAAGCATGTTGTTACATTAAAAACATGATCACATTCATTCTGAGAAAGGTTAACACACAATTCAATGTTTTTACTTTACATAAACTCTGCAGAGCATGTACGTGTGTGAGGTGTGTTCTCATTTTATGCTTAGCTCCGAGCAGAACCCAGACCTGAAGACATCACAGAAATTCTGCATGAATGGGTTCGTTTGTTTCCGTTACGCCGCTAAACGTCACATTATGAATGAATGATAAATTATGTGATTTGACTTATTGCATATACAATGATGTGTGTCTTCATCTTTTTGTTTCAGTTTTCTATTGATCCCACCAGAACAAACCCCGACAATGAGAAGAATGTGATAGAAATTCTTTCAAGGTTGAGCAGGAAGATTTATTGAACTAGATCTGATCTGAACTAGAACCGAAGAAGAAGAGGAGTCAGAAGATGGAGTAAAAGAAAGAAGAAACAAAATAAGACATTTAACATTGAACATCTAAAGGAAGATTCAATAAAAAAAGACTCGGGGGCAGAGGGAGAAAGCGTCATGATAATAAAGGCTGTTCTCAGCCTGCTCACATCCATCTCCCGCCTCTTTTTATTTATTCATAACATTTTCCTCTGGTAGAGCACAGAGGAGCAGCAAAAGCTTTTCTCTGTACCTCAGCAGGCAACGGTCACAAAACCGGACGAGATTTTCACCAGCGACCTGTCGATCAGCGCTGGTGTCTGCGATCTCTGAACAGGTACGTAAGCAAGAGGAGAAACTATCCCGTGAAACTGTGATATTTCTGTTGTGAACTAGCAGTGAAACAGTAATAGCTGTAACCCTGTTACTGTTCCATAGTTGATGTGTTTTTAGTTGTGACATTCTCAGCAGTTTAATATTAATTTAGAAATTTTGGGTGTTATGTCATTATAGTTCAGACCTTTATTTAGATGAGAAGCATTGTATCAGTTGCTTACGTGGGTCTGGTACAGTGAAGCAACAGCAAATAAGTGAGAAGCTTCTATTTGACCGGAAGAAGCAGACAGAAAGGAAAACGGCTGGAGCAGCACTGGTCTGATAGTAGGTGAGAATCTTGAGCGTATTGCTGTGCTACAGTATATTTTACTCCTGGGTCCCCAGTTGCTGTTGCCGTGAAAATGCTCAGGGCCAACTTAAGAACATGATTAGAATGGACCAGTGACCATAGTCTTGTATGTTTACTTTTAATTGCGTCAAACTTGATGAAACATGACCCATTATTACAGGTCTAAGCACCTGACATCTGCTAATTATGCATCATTTGGCAATCTATTGTATTGATCATTTGCTTTTTCATCTGTCAAATCACTTCCTGATATGTGATTCCCAGATATCATGACAAACGTCCTTTGCTGTTGCCATGGAAACCTCACCAAATGTTTCCAAACATAAGAAGGATGCCAACCAGTCAGAATGCCCTGATCCAGGAGAGGCAGAGCTTGTGGACGCCTTCTGCAACAATAATCCCAATGCCAGTTGGGGGACGGAGCCAAACTTTAACCTCAACCTTAATCAGACTTCACCAAGAAACCCTCGCCCACCCATTCAGACCTCAAAGCTGCAGAGTGGGACCAAAAAGGAAGGTGGCAAATCTGGAGTGAAAGCAGCAGTTAATACAGACACTGAAAAATGGTCCAGCACCGGGAAAACCACTCTGCTGTCACCGGGAGAAAAAGACGAACCATCCCAGCAAAAAAGTAGAATCCCAGCATCGTCTCGCTCGCCAACAGCTGAGAGGCCAGTGAACAGCAGAATGGATCAAAAGCTAACATCACCAAACCCCAAACGTACTTCAACACTTAGCACCAAGGCGCACACTCCCAGCAGCATGGCAGTGAGTCCAAAACCACAACGGCAGGAACAAACAACAATGGCCATTAGTCCCACAACTGCAGAAAGATGCAAAACACTCAGAGCAGAATCTGTAATGAACCCCAAACCACGTACTGCACAGACAAATGAAAAAACAACTAAATCTGTAAATAAAGTACCTGGTCAGAAACTACAATCAAACAGAAAGGAGGATGGTGGAAGAGAGAGTAGCCTCAAAACACAGTCACCGATGACGCTGCACGTTCCTATAAACCCAAATGCTCACAGTCAGAAGGGCGATACAAAAATAACCAGCCCAAAACCAGCCAATCGAAGTCCAGCACTGGGAAGCAAACCCCACAAAGCAGACCCAACAAGCACGTCAGTGAAGTCCAAGGAACAAGTCAGTCAAGACTCCAGAACTCAGAACTCTGAGGCAACCTCCGTTGGTCAAAGACTGAGAGCTGAAACAACACTCGGTACCAAGACCCCTCAACAAAGTTCTGTGAGCCCCAAACCATCTATGCAGAGAAAGGTTACAGGAACCAGGAAAACTAACACATCCGTCGCTAGTATCAATCTTGATAGTAAAGATTCAAGCACTGGCTCTGCATCGAAAACCATTTCCAGATCCAGTTCTAATTCCAAAGCAAGCAGGGTGACCAAGGACAGTCTGGATTCTCAATCTGAAACTCATTCAAAAGCTACACAGGGGTCCAGAGATAGTCTGGATTCAAAAAGCGGTTCAGCTTCAAAAACCAGCTGGGGATCAAAGGATAGTTTAGACTCTAAAGTTGCCTCCAATTCCAAAGCCAGTCCTGATTCTAAATGTGGAATGGAGTCAAAAGATGAACGACATCTTAAAATTCAAGCTCCAGCCTCTGCCTCAGTCAGGTTCAAATACACCACAAGTATTGAACCAAGCTCTGAATCCACTGTCACTAGTTCTGTTGTTACTTCTGGTTCCAAACCTAGTCTGGCTAATATAACTTCTAAACCTGCTCTGGTAATCTCTGACTTCAACGTTGACCACGTTGGCTCTGTTTTTCCATTATTCTCTGGGTATAACATCAACAAACCCTCCAGCTCCAGCTCTAAGTCCAGCCCAGAACCTAGAATTGAACTAGATTCTTCTAAATTCAGACCAGCTCCGTCTAGTGCAAAATCTGCTGCGTCAGATTTGTCTTCCTCTTTGGCACTGTCTCCCAGACCCGGCTCAGCATCTAGGAGTCTTGCTGCTGGTAAAGGTCTTGGGTCTGTTCCATCTGGACCAAGCAGGGACGTCCTCAGGAGTCCTGGTCCTGCTCCAGGTAATTACTTTAAGTCTTACTTTATGTCTCCTGGTTTTCAATTACCAAAGATTTTGGAGATGTAATGTTTTTCATCCAGTGGATGGTGTTTACTCTTTGTCCTCACGAGACTTAACTATGTCTTGGTCCACCGTTCCTCTAGTCAACTACGCTCTACAATACTTAAACTAGAATGAGAAAATACTAACTTATTAAATGTTGAAGACGTAAAAAGTCCTTAAATCGAAGCCAAATGAACGTTTATAAATTTCAAGGCACTGTGAGCAAGCTAGTGTGCCAACATTTATTCATTGCTTTCAGGTTCTGCTGTCAGCCATTTATTGCCTCTTGCAACATCAAGTCCCAAAACCACTTTGACAACAAAGGGCGGAAGTACACAACAGCCCACAGCAATGGTTACAGTGGAGGCGAATTCCAGCACATCCCATAACACCGGTCTGACTCGGGGTCTTACCTTTGACTCCATTACCAAGACACCAGCTGATGTGGGTGCTGCTGCCAAAGAAGAATATTTAAACCTCCCTGACACTAAGGTGACAGCTGTAAAGGGCTCTGCAATATCCCAAGCGGCTTTGCCTGTTAAATCCGGGTGTTCACCAAAAAATACCATCAAGGCAGCAGGGGTGCCATCGAGCAAAGCAGATTATCTGGGAGGTAAACCTGCCGCCAGCATCATCCCATCATCGAGAGAAGTAGGAGTCGAGGGTAAGAAAGAAGAGAAGAAGCAGGAGAAAGGTAAAGAGGGAGATGGGCTGGAGTGTTCTGCTTCGCACCTTCATCCTCTTCCTCTCCAGTCAACTCATCCATCAAAACCCAAAAGAGTCAGGGAGCCAGAGCAGCTCCATCAGAGCAGAGAGGCGCAAAGAGAGGTGGGTGTCCAGGTGGATGTAGAAGTGGTGGAACGCTCGGCTTCCACCAGCCCCAGCCTTCACCTGGAAGCGCCCACCCCCTCTATGAGTGGTTCTCCAAGCTGTCAGACGAGCTGTAGTTTGACCTCTCCAACATCGCTGTGCTGTGTCCCGGCTGGTCAGCCGCCTTTCCAGCACGTCTGCAGGATTGACATTGAGCTAAGCAACGAACTGGCGATTCCGTCTCTTGCGACTGACAAGGCGAGTTCCCTCCCTGCCTGTCCTCATACTTACAGCTTCCAACAGAGCCCTGACCTCGTGTCAGGCCAAAACAGTGATGTCAGCATCTGGCAGGACGAGGAAGAAAAGCAGGACAAAGGAGATGGCACGATCACAAGGGAGCCTGACGAGGAGAAGCTGAAACCACAAGATGTTGCACGAGACGAGCAGGGGATGACGTGGGAAGTTTACGGCGCCGCTGTGGACCCAGAGTTACTGGGCACTGCCATTCAGTCCCACCTGGAATCGAAGATTCGGCGGCAGGCGAAGCACATCAGGACCCTGAGGAGGTCCATCCGCACCATTAGGCACAGGAGGAGTAGAAGAAGGAAGAAGAAGAGAGAGAGAAGCGGAGGGATTCTGGGATGTTGCAGGAAGGCGCCTGCTGTGGCAGATTGATGCTGTATTAGCCGACATGCTAAAGACTTTAAACCATGAAGGGATGTTTGTTGCATGCTTACCACACGTACGCTCTGCGGAGCGTACATCCATGGCTAAGGTGTGTTCAGTGGCCGTTTCACTCGAAATGAATTGTGTTTGGTCCAGTAAGGCTGGACCCAAAACACTGTTGATCACGTTTGCATTTAACCTTTGTTTTTAAGAGAATGGTGTTAAACAAGAAGCTTTGATGAGCGTCCTCACCTGTAGCCTCGTATGGTTTTTACATGAGCACGGCTGTGTTTGCAGTAGACACTTAATACTTGTTGTTGTTATAATTAATATTATTTGTATACGTTGTTGAGTGAAATTATTGATAATTGTATTCTTATATATATTCTTAATTATTTTTTCATTCATGATTTATATTAACTATTGGCACTAAGTGTGACTGTATTAAATAATAATTTTAAGCTTTACACCATCAGTTTTCCTCTGATATAAACAACACTAGTGGAACTGTCATGTCTGTATCACCTTTGCTGGTGTCTTCCCTTCCGTACTTGGGAACATTTGTATTTAAGTTTCAGGAGCCCCTTAAAACTGGAAGTGGTTGTTGTAGCAGATGTGAGAGGACAGCTGCTCTTTGCTCGTCACAGGCAGTAAATATTTCATCCACTTTCTTTAATGAAGCGCTGCATAAAAGACAGGCTTACATAATTTTCTCTTGTGTTTTAATGCCTTTATTTTTCCTCCAAACCCAACTCATATTTTCTTCCTCTCTTGTCTTCTTGGTATTAATCATTATTTCAATAATTTTTCTTTAACACTTGTTTTTTTTCTGTCACCAGGTGGAAAAAGTATATATATCAACACAGAATAACAAGATAGTATTTCAGCATTTAAATTTAGACAGTACAAATATAGAACAACTTATTGTTTTGAACTACCAAGTCATTATTTTGATATTTTTTAGTGGGGGATCTAAAGCTTCCTGTGTTTCCTTTCTTTCCCTTCTTTTTTTCCAGTTGACTACGTCTTTGTTGGTTGAATCAGCAGGGGGCGACACACAACACAATGTATAAATGTAATGCAATGTTTTGTGACATTTAAGCTAAGAATATGTTTCAAAACAAAGACGCTATTGTTGTTTATTATTATTATAAGTATTTAACTCTGTGCCTTGTTTTCATTGTTGTATCTTTGAGTCTCAGTGGGAATAACCCACATGTTGTGAAGCCATTTCAGCTCTTAGCTCACCTCTCACTGCCTTCTCCTCTAATTTGAGTCTTTTTTGTCACATCTCCATCTCAGACCTCTTTGTTCTTCTCAGCCCTCCTCCATGACTCCTGCTCCTCCTGTAGTTCAGTCATGTTGTTGATGGAATGCCGGATCGCTTCCCTGAATTATTTAGAAACATTAAAGTCACGCTCATGTTAACAACAGTCTCTGAGCCATGTTTTATTCACTCTGCGCTCCAGATACACTGAGGACACATCCATGCACATATTTTGCAGTAAGGTTGTTCCCTGAAAAAATAAATGTATGTGTAATGTTTTCAGCACGTCATTACAAACCGCTCATATTTAACATGTTATATTTAACAAGCTTTTCAGTCGTAATAATGAAATGCAGAACTTGTAATGACTTACACACACACATAATTAGTAAATATAAATTAGCAGTTTTAATAATTAACAACAATATTTACTTTTACTAAAACGTCTGGCTGCTTCTTATTCTTAATAATCTTGTGTTTCATATCAGTGTGCGAGTAAGAGAAACTCCGTCTGCCTTCGTCTTCGCCTTGTTTAGCGCCAAAAACACGCGCATCCTCTCCGCCCTCCGCGGTGACGTCACGCCCCTCGTTCTCAGAGACGTAGAGCTACACGAGTTGCGACAAAGCAGCCGCTCACCAAAGTCACGTCTTGCTCCGAGAAGGGATGACATTTTATTCATATTTTATTGTGAAAATCAGGATTTTGCGGCACTAATTATATTTGAGGGCATAAATACAGACATGCAGCCTTGTAAAATTAATATTTATGTAAGTTGATTGTGTAGAAGTTCTGTTAGTAATGTACAGGTGCATTAACACACAATAAAGCAACATCCAAAAACAAACAACATCACACCAGCATCAGCATTAATTATGATTATATACATACATTAATATGTCAAGACATGTTTATTTCCTGTCAGTTTGTTACTTTTAGTAAACTAAAATGCACTAAAGCATGATGTCAGTGTCCTGCAATGGTTCGTCAAGTCACAATTGTAATCAAACCAACACCGAACTGTTGGCGTCTGGACGTGACGTCACTCTCCCTGAAACCACTCTGGCTCCGTTTAAACCACAGCGAGTCCTTTGCTCAACAGCCACAGCGCGAGGGCGACGTGACGGCTCGAGGCAGCTGCTGAAACTCCGGACACCTGTTGCCAGGGAAACGGAACCGAACCGGCGGGAAAATCGCCACTAGAAATTAATAAAACAAGGTGAGTTTGTGCCATTTTGGTTTTGGTTTGGAGTCTTAGTGTGACATATTTAAAACTAGTGACCATATCAGTTTCTGTCATATTTTATGTTTCCCTGCAACACCCTTATATTGGTTTTCAACCTGTGTTTACTTTATGTTGTGTTTATTGTTGTTTATTCTATCCATGTAGTAAAATCTATTTGTGTGCACACTCCAAAAGTTTCATGACAGCATTTAAAGGCATGTTATCACTTTAAATAACAAACAGCAACATAAGCATGAAGTCATGAAAATACTACAAATGTGATTTTTGTCCACATTGGAGCTAAGGGTTGTGGGATGATGCACACGCCTGTGCAGTCCGTTGTCATCTGGGACCTGACGTGAACATGTGGAATATTTAGTCAACAACAAGGCGTTGCATGCTTAGTGTGGACACGCTGTTCTTCCATGCGAAGGTTAAACATTGATTACATAATGTTCCAGCTTCCTTGCATGTGCTTCTGCACTGCAGTGTGACTTAAGGTTATCTTCTCGCCTTTCTTTCACCTGGCAAACCACAAGCGAATGCTTATTCACAAGCTTGTTAGCAGTGTATTTTCAGAGGCTGACCTGCTGTAATCGATAGAAGCCAGCAAACAGCTAAAACGCTGTTTGCAGAGGACACGCCCGTGAAGCAGAAAGGGAAAGTGTCATTATAAGCAAACGCAGAGAGAACAAACAAGTCGAAACCTGTTTGCGTCAGAATGTTTAAACTCCACCGCTGCCGACAGGCGACCATCTCCGACTGTCACCTCAGCCTCACAGCGTCATTACTATGCCAAGGGTTATTTTTATAGACTTGATATTTTGTTTCCTGGTGTCAAATTGTGGTTCCTCAGGATTATCCGTTATTTAATGGTAATACAAGAAGACACAACGGTTGCTGGGTGTAGTTGATTTGTTTGTTTTGATTACTTTAAATGGATGCACATCTCTAGTTAATGGCACGTCTTGCTTTCTTCTTCGTTCCAGAAACCCGCCGCCTGGCCAGGTGTTCTCCTTCCAGTCAGCTGTTGAAGACAGTCCGCCATGTCGTCTGCAGTGCTGCTGAATCTGCTGCGTTGTGGTCGCTCGGCCGTTGCCAGACAAACCTTCCTCACCGTCCACCCCTCAACAGAAACATCGACAGCTTCTGGGCAGGTGTGATTAATACCAGGGAAGCCACTCAATGCAGGACGGCCTCAGCCTAACCCGCCCGTTGTCTGATTTATCTCCCCGTAGGTGGGCGGGTTGATGTGCGGGGTGGTGGGCGTGCGACAGGCCAGTGGCTCGGTCAGTCTCCACGGCGACGGCAGTGGCCGGCCGGTGGCCTGGGACTCCTTTGGCATCTGGGACAACAGGATCGAAGAGCCAATACTGCTGCCCTCCAGCATCAGATATGGTAAACCCATTCCACAGGTAAGTGGGAATGACGGCATGATGGTGAAATGGGTGCATGGAACAGAGGGATAGATGACTCGTAGCTGTCGCTCTCGCAGGTCAGTCTGTCTCGGGTTGGCAGCGCGTCAGTGTTGGGCCTCAGGAAGCAGAATGAGGACCGGCTCCGCGTCGCCCGTATTCAAGACAACCTGTTGTACTTCGCTGTGTTCGACGGCCACGGCGGCCCACACGCTGCCGACTACTGTTACACCTTCATGGAGAAATTTATCAGGTATCAAGACTCGCGTGTCACAAATGAGACCTAATGAAACTTTTCAGCGTAGCTCTGACACAGGCCTTGAATGTTTTGAGCAGAGATGCTCTGGAGGCGGAGGAGGATCTGGAGAAAGTTTTACGGAAAGCGTTTTTACACACTGACAAGGCTCTGCACACACACCTGAGCTACTTCAACAACGGTGAGACTCGCACACACCTGAACTAAGCCTAAGGGCTAAATCAACACCTGTCACGGTGTGTGACATTTTGAAAGAGCTGGCTTCACAGCAGTGTATGTCCAGACTTGCTACAGATATTTACCACAGCAGTTACTGTACATAATGTTGCGCTGCTTGTTGCCTATGCTAATATTAACCACGGTGGAAATACAACTCTGAAGACCCTAGTTTAGTCTAACTCCTGGACGTCTCTTTGTCGTCAGACTCCTTACTGACAGCTGGAACCACGGCGACGGTTGCTATGCTACGGGACGGCGTGGAGCTGGTGGTGGGCAGCGTTGGCGACAGTCGAGCGATGTTGTGCAGGAAGGGGCGAGCCAAGAAGCTCTCCAAAGATCACACACCGGACCGCAAGGACGAGCGACAGCGGTACAGATGAGGGGCTGCGTTTGGCTACTTAGCTAATCAGCCGATAGATAGCGTGACTGTACTGCTGGTTCAGCAGATTTGGTCCAACCAAAGCAGAAACACTGGAGCAGCAGGGTTCGGGTTTCCCTGCAGCAGCTGATCGGGCTGTCGTGTATAAATAGACTCTGCAGTATGATTAACAGCACCAGGCAGCAAATCAGTGCCTTGCTCGAGGAACCTTGTCAGTGCATGAAATGTGGGTGGGAATGAGAGCTGCAGGGTAAAGGTTTGGTTTCCCCTCGGGTTTAGAGCAGCTGGTGTTATGTAACAGCAGAGCGAGGCTGTGTTTATCTCTGGGTGTCACCCAAACACGGTTTAACCCTTCAGCTACAGATGCTCAATGCTCAAATCTGAAACTGTCACGAAAGCTCACTGGTTGGTGTTAAAGGTCATGAATCTGCATCCAAGGGGAGTTTATTGTAGCTGTGTCTGTGTTTCTAGGATAAATAGCCTCGGCGGCTTCGTGACATGGAACAGCCTGGGTCAGGCCAACGTCAACGGACGGCTCGCTATGACGCGCAGCATCGGGGATTTTCATCTGAAAACCAGCGGCGTCATCGCCGAACCGGATACGCGACGAATCAACGTGAGTCAGATGATCCGTCTTGTTTAGTTCAGTTTTTTCATGTCTCATCTGATCAAATCCCTTTTGTCTCTGGCTCTGCAGGTCCAGCCTGCCAACGACTCCTTCCTGGCTTTGACCACTGATGGGATCAACTTCCTGCTGAGTGACCAGGAGATCTGTGACATCATCAACCAGTGCCAAGACCCCACAGACGCTGCGAACATCATCGCTCAGCAGGTAGACACCAAGCGTGAGACCCGGAGCCAAAAACCTTTGCTCTGACCAGCATCAGCGGCTCAGTTGTCAGTCAAGTGACGCTGTGGTATAAGAGCAAGTCCACCCTTCACTCATGACTGCTGTGTGTTCGTAGGCGCTGCAGTACGGCTCCGAGGACAACGCCACCATAGTCATCATCCCGTTCGGGGCCTGGGGGAAACATCAGAGCTCCACTGTTTCCTACAGCATGAGCAGAAACTTTGCTTCCAGTGGAAGATGGGCGTAAACAACACAGTCACTGGATGGACACGAACACCTCTGATCTTTTCAAACTCCAAATTTTCCATAAATTCTCCCTGAATTCATCCATTTTTCCCGCGTTAGCTCCCAGTCGGCTTGTCACCAGTGTATGTACAGGCTTTGTAGATATAATGTAAATACTGAGAGGTTTGCTTCATGTTTGTTTGTTTGTCCAGTTTGTTTATATGTGTTCAGTCCAACAGCTGTGACGATGGATGTTGACTGAAGTAATTTTATAAAATATAATATAAAAATACTTTTTACTGTTAAAGTATAAATATGTCTGTGAAAACATGCAGTCAACAGTATTTTTAGTAATTTATTAAGCTGAGGATGAGGTGAAAAAACTACAAAAATAAATCTGTTTCAGTGAAGAAAATCTAAAGTAATTTTTATTAGGATTTTAAGTAAAATCTCAACCTATAAATAAAAACAACACATGACTTTTATTTTTAGACCTGACATTATTGTTTGTCTGTACAGTCTTTATTTTATTTTAATAGCCAAAGTAATTTCTGTCGTTGTTCTTTGTCACACTTGCCGTCTGCTTTCTTGTGTAGTGCGAACGTTCATGAGCTGCAGGGTCTGTGGATCGACTCCACGTGGACGTGTCCTAGAACGAGACCCTGACACATGAAGCTGGCTATGAGCCGTTTCACCACAGGGATCAATGAAGTAAACAACTGAGCATTAGCGCACGTGACGGCGTTTGGGGACAATCTGTCACACGGGAGTTAGTGGTTAAAGTTCATCTAAAAGTGTGTTATTGGACCAGCCGTGTTTGTTGTCATGTGATTCTCTGACATGGCTTTTGAAAAGATACTGAAGCCCCTACCAGCACTGGACCCTCACAACTTTGACCCCGGAGACACACGACTCATGAGCAGATGGGAAAAATAAAGTTTAACATGTTACACTGAACTTTTTATTCTCTGGGTTTGTGTATTTACATTTATTGACACAACCATCACGTTAATAAACTTTCACATATTAAAACTGAACCTTTAGCTATGTAGGATTGGAACCAACGTGATAAAATGATTTATGACTTTAGAGTCACAATCAAAATATTTTTCTCAGTGGCCTTGATTCTGTTCCGTATTTACCACCACACCGCGGTTCTGTGAAAACGTCCTCCTAGTTGATCCGGATGTCAAGCAGCAGCCGTGCTCTTCTGACCTCCCAGGCTTTGAGGTTTCTCCGATTCCTTCACGTGACCACAACTTGACGTCTACGCTGTCACAACAGAGTAAAAACATGCCAGTGGCACAAATACCAAGCGACACAGTCACATGTGAGACATTCACAGAAACTCTAGAACTCTGACCTAGAGACCTTGTGACCGATTGTGTGTGAGCTGACATTTAGAAAGCGTTGTTTACTATTGTAGCGACCCAGCAGGTCGCTGGTGTGTTCGGCCCAGGGGAACTCTGGGTAATGGTTGTGTGTTTTTGCCGGCACCGTGTGGGAGGATGCTGTGTGTGACAGTGACCCCCCACTGGTGACCGGTCATTTATTGGGTTCAAAATAAAGCTCAGCTACCTCTGTTGGAGGTAGTTGTTAAAAGGCAGAAGTTGTCTGTGCTTTGTTTGGAGTAGCTCGAGACGCTTGGGGTCGTGCGGTGTATGGGGCACAAGCGTTCTCACATCCGCCTACAGTTCGCCCTAGCTTAGCCTGCTAGCACCTGAGCTAGCCGTTAGTTAGCTGCTAACAGTTAGCCAGGGCTAGGTAGCTTCTGCTCCAACCCTCCCGCCGTTACATTGGTGTCAGAAGTGGGATCTAGGCTGTTTAGTAGACACCGACATGGAGCGAAGCGTAGGCGAAGTAGAGCGAGCCCCCGCACCAGGACTGAGCTGTTTGCGGGAGACAACTATGGGATGAGTTCGTGAGGGACCTCGCTACACAGACCCCCCCCCCTCCAACTACACTGCCACGGTAGGACGCTGTGGAACAGCTATGGGACTGGATCTGGACTGTGTCATTGCCGGGCGGCCGTGCAGTGTGCTGGCGACCCAGCCGGTGTCAGTGGACGCCAGCAGCTCAGCCGAGGCCCAGCCGGTGTCAGTGGACGCCAGCAGTCAGCCGGGGCCGTCGAGGGAGCGACAGGGCCAGCGTACGCCAGCAGCTCAGCCGAGGCCGCCGAGAGAGCGACGCAGTCGGTGTCAGTGGACGCCAGCAGTCAGCCGGGGCCGTCGAGGGAGCGACAGGGCCAGCGTACGCCAGCAGCTCAGCCGAGGCCGCCGAGAGAGCGACGCAGTCGGTGTCAGTGGACGCCAGCAGTCAGCCGGGGCCGTCGAGGGAGCGACAGGGCCAGCGTACGCCAGCAGCTCAGCCGAGGCCGCCGAGAGAGCGACACAGTCGGTGTCAGTTCACATCAGCAGTTCAGCGGAGGTCGGGATGGCTGGAGACTTTGGTGTGGGGCTGGAGGGTGACTGAGGGTTGTGGGGACACTTAACCCTCTTGGTGGGGGGCTGTGTAGCGACCCAGCAGGTCGCTGGTGTGTTCGGCCCAGGGGAACTCTGGGTAATGGTTGTGTGTTTTTGCCGGCACCGTGTGGGAGGATGCTGTGTGTGACAGTGACCCCCCACTGGTGACCGGTCATTTATTGGGTTCAAAATAAAGCTCAGCTACCTCTGTTGGAGGTAGTTGTTAAAAGGCAGAAGTTGTCTGTGCTTTGTTTGGAGTAGCTCGAGACGCTTGGGGTCGTGCGGTGTATGGGGCACAAGCGTTCTCACATCCGCCTACAGTTCGCCCTAGCTTAGCCTGCTAGCACCTGAGCTAGCCGTTAGTTAGCTGCTAACAGTTAGCCAGGGCTAGGTAGCTTCTGCTCCAACCCTCCCGCCGTTACACTATGTTTGTGTGTGTTTCTTGGCTAAAATCTCAGTCATGGTTATTTATACTAAAGAGCCAAAGAAAAAGACAAAAAAATTATAACAAACCAGGTCCATAAACAAGACACGTCCTCAAATGTATAAAAGAACTTCAACAATCTGTGTTTGTTCAAACTGTCCCATCTCTGTGTTACATTGCACAAAGACTACTGGCAAATTCTTGTTTTGTGTTGTGGGGACACACAGTGGATTCAGGAAGTATTTACACACCTTCAATTATTTGCTGTTTCACAGTATGTAAGTTATTATGTGTAATTTATGTTCAGCAGCTCTGAGGAGTGGGATAAACTATAATCACTACAAATAACAACCATACATCTTAATAAAACCTGAAGTCCTCTGTGTTGGTCTGTGCAGTTTTGCAGCAGGCAGATAATCACTGCAGGGAGTCGATGTCACTTCCTGTAGGGAATTTATTTCTTGACTATTTAGAAACAAACCATGTGAAGATGTTTATTGTTATTATTCCTCTTGCACTGCTCACAGTGTATCAGTGCAGCACAGGCGGATCAGCCAGAACAGTCTGGGTTCACAGACGTTAGCGCTGAGTGGAGGCACCTCATTGCTCGAATCTCGGTCATGGCCTTTAGTTACTAACGCCAGGTCCAGTAGCTGCTCTTCTTCCTGTCGGTGTGTTAGTAGAGCAGATGTAGTTGCAGGATGAGTCCGGCAGAGGCAGCGCCACAGGCCGCGGCAGGTTCACGGACGCTTCGTTTCTTTCGCTCACTACTCGATGTGAGGAAAACAGCGACTGCGGTCTCTCAGTACAAACGACTTTTCAGGTATAATGTACGTACAGCGTCATGTTTTGGTGAAGGATGTGTCGACGTTGTAAGTGGTTTTCGTTGATTAGTCAGCGGAGGGTATTAGCTAACTGTGTTAGCATGCTATGCTAACCCGCACAGTGTCCATAGTCTGGGCGTTTAGTTACTAGTAGTTTAAATGTGTTTGTTGTTTTGAGGTTTTGCTGTTTGTTCTGCTGCTGTTTTATGATGATTCACTCATTACACACATAATTTGGTTTTACTAGTGTATGTTGAGTATAGTTCTCATTTTGACCTCTGACCTCTTACTTTCTTTCATGTGTTTAAAAATATAATGTGCCTTTGTTTGTGTATTTTCATGTGAAAAGTAGAAAGATGAGAACGTTGAACTATGAATGTGCGTAACAATCAGATTTGTTAACTGTAGTTGATCTGCACAGTGAGTTGTGTCTGAAGTTACATGTAACTAATGACAAATGCTTCAGGGATGTGATGGGACAATGTGGCTTGTGTGTCCACATTCACATAACCTAATAACATATGTTACAGTAATAATGAGAGAGTTTAATAGTTTTATTCCCTCAACTAAAATCATTGCAGGCAGAAGCGGATTCAGAGGTGCTGTGACACTGTTTGATCGCCAGAGGGAGCTGTTGCTTTCAAACTGAGATGATTCATAGGGGAAAAGAAATACAACTGCACTTTTTTCTAGTGGATATCTTTTTAGTTTTCTTGGTCTCAAACAGCTACTTAAACTGAAACCAAGAGAAGAGGACCAACAGGTGATAAGGAGACGCCATCAACCTGCTGCAACCAACCTCAGTGGTTGAGCAGTGTTTGGTCTTTTACACTTTAAAAGCCTAACCCCTACAGATTTCAGATAAACGGTGGATTAAACATTTTTATGTGAATCTGAAATATAATGTACAATAGTAGAAGAAGTAAGTTGCATAAAAGAAAGATCAAAACTGTCCCATAATAAAAAGTAACATTTGCCGTGAATTTCCTTCACTTCACTTCCTGTGTCTGAGTGGAACAACCAGCTGCAAATAATCACAGCCTAATTAAAAGTTTTATCAAGACCTCTACGCATCAGTGCCTCAATTTAAGCTCATTTAATGTTATTGCATTTTATGCTGCGGGGATCATGATTCAGGTTTATGGCGTCTTGAGTTGTGTAAGGGTTTGATTTTTTTGCAGGGTGGGGTTGTACTGGTAAGATCCGCCACTTTTAAATGTACCTTCCTCTGTGACGTTTTAGGAGTAAATGTGTGTTGTGTCTTCAGGAAAGATTTCAAACTGACCACACACACTGTGAGAAAGAATAAAGTGGTTGAAGGAAACGTTGCCTTTACCTGCTGAGGTCTCCAGATGAACATTAGCTGCGTTCAAAGACCTTTAAAGGCCCCACCATCTTATCTTAACACCAGTAAGGCCTTATTTTGCAGAATATCCTTAAATACGTTGCCTTCCTCTTAAATGAATGCTTGTGGTATTTGCAAAAAAAAATATGGTTGTACCTTAAATTCGCATTATAGGATTCATAGCCAGAGAAACAAAGCATGAGAAACTGCTGTTGAGGATTATCTGCCTGGACCAGCTAGGGTGGGAGGGACCTGGAAGACATTGCTACACAATCACATTTATGTGAAGATGGTTTATATTTATTTATATATATATTGAAAGGGTGAAATTCTGCTGTGACAAACTGCAACAAAATGGAGCTTAAGCTTGTCCCTGCTATAAGATGTCATGACGCTATAAGTCCTGTAAGCGTTTTTTCCCCTTAAGTAACGTTGCATTGATGCTCTGACATAATGCTTTTAACTGCTTACATGGAGGGAAGAGCGAGTGACTCACGCTGTCCACTTCCTCCTGCCTCTCTTATCGTGACTCAGCTTTAAAGCTGGGCTGGACAGGCTCTAGTGCTCTGGCTCATTCTGACCTCTTCACTCTGTGTACGCTCTCTCTTCTGCTCAGTGTCCTCGTGCTTGGATGTGTGTCAGCAGCTGTTTTCACACAGATCGTCTGGCTACGGCAGGTGAGACATACACAAAGTATTTACTCAGATCAATTGAAGGCAGGTGTGTTAATAATTATTGCTTCATTTCACTCAGGGAAATGAAACATCATGAAACAGTTATTTAAGGATTTAAATATTATGTTGTGTAACTCAGATGTTTTCAGAAAACAAAGTTAACTTAGTTGTAAAACGTATGTTTTATTAAAGTATTTTTTTTCTAAAGTCTTAGTAAAAAATGTTTCTTAAAGCATTCAGGGGCAAAGCGGTTCCAGGATGTCAGAGAACCAGGACTCTGGGGTAAATGGAGCCTCAAAACACCAGGTATCGTCATGCCTTTAAACTTTAATGTCCATATTCAGCTGCTTTGCGTCGTTACTTTCCAGGCTCCCTGACGCAAATAATAAAGATGTTTGAACTGTCAGTTGTGCTGAATTAATGGCTTTTCAGTCTGCAGGTCTGGGGAACCAGCGACAAGGCGCCACTGTCAGTTTCCACAACATTCACTACAAGGTGAAGCAGGGAGGAGGCTTGTTTTGTCGAAAGAAAGCCACAACCAAAGACATCCTCTTTGACCTCAAGTGAGTGTTCTACCAAAACGTTTCTTTTTTAATGAACAGTCATTATCAAATTTCATATTTTGTGCGGCCAAACAACGTCTACGTCAACAAGTGCTACAGTTGCTACGTGTTTGAGCCATCTAGCTGTCATAGTTTAACTAAACTGAATTGAAATATGCACAACTGATGGGATTATGCCACTTACTGATGCACCAGATTCAGGTGGTGCTAATATTATTGTTTGTAAAGTTAAATAGTTCTAGACAGAAAAGAAAAAAGATGTGACTATGTAACAGTCAGTAATGCAGACAGAGGCATGTTCCAGCTCTCAGGTGACTCGGTTTGAGCAGAGTTGGGTAAGATGAGGCCCATGTGCACTTATTGTGTGTGTTTGTCTACGTGCTGACAGGAGGCAAACGTGATACGATCAAAAGACTCTCAGATCAAACACGTTTTCCTCTATAACACACACACACACACACACACACACACAGAGAGAAGCTTGTTGGAAAATCGTGACTTTGACCTAAAACCAACAAACGCAGACAGTGACCGGATGCTGAACTCTGCTGGTTCTCTGTAATCTGTTAAAACCATGGCTGTTTACCACAAAATTGTATAATCCAAGACGTCTCAGGTTGCGCTGTGTGTGTGAAATTCATGATCACCTGGTTTCTGTGATTAGACGGTGTTTTGATAAATTACCTTTAGAACCAATTAGCTTCCCACCAGGCGAACCGTAGCACTAATGAAAGATGCTAAACATCAGACTTGTGTGACATGAGCATGTTAGCAGTAATTGTGGTTCAGTGTATTTAATGTTTTCATAGTAAGTATTACTCTAAAGCTGTGGGAGGCTGTGGCTTTAACTCACCTGGAAACCGCATGTTATGACACATGAATCCAGCCAATCAGAGTCTGACTATGCTCCATTATGAAAAGGTTCAAAGTGTTTGATTATGTATACATGTTATGAAAAATGCAATTGGTCAAAGGGCAATGTGTGTTTGCAAGTGTAGCGTTTATGACTGGTGGTATCTCTGGTATTTTATTGTTGTGTGTGTGTGTGTGTGTAATCATTGACCAGATTGAGTCAAAGTTGAAGGTAGTTTCAGCAAGTTGGTCTGGGAAGTTCAACTGAGTGTTTGTAAAGCAGTAAATGCTAGGGAGCATTTATGAACTGTCCATGTGACAGCAATGCCTTCAGATTGTCCAGAGCGGTTGCAAACAGTCCAAGGTCTTTGTCGAGGATCGTTTCACTCACCTCTCAAACCTGCCAGTGTACATGATTTATTTAATTAACTTTTGTTGCTGGGTGAGGAAACGGACACAAGCCTGGATAACGGAAGTGACGACTAACAGGCTTTGTGTTATTTACTGCTGTGTCTGGTGAAATTTGCTGATTATTGGTGTGTCAGACTCTAAACAGAAGTGAGCTGTCATTGTTAGTGGGGATCAGGAACTTAGAGCATCATGATTTTACTCCATAACTAGACGCAAAACCAACTTTTTATTGATGTTTGTACTTCTACTTCTACTTTCAGAACATTAGGTCAAATGACAAAAACATTTGAATTAAACAGAGTATTCTAGTAACAAAGTACTTCTTTTGCCACCTAATGTAGGTTTAGACTTGGAAACTAATCTGCAGCATCATGGTCCAGGTTGGTGTCATGTGTCATAAAATAAGGTGATACAAAAAAAGAAATTCACTCTGTTTGCCTGAGTCAGCAACAAATTACAACACGAACCAGCCTCGCCTCAAACAAAGTGTCACCATCATCCATCTGAGTCAAACTTTCAGTTCCTAAAACACTGAGTGACTGAAACTACATCAGCTTTTCTCTCACAATATAGGTAAGTATAGGTAGTACAAGTAAAATACTATATCACATATATCTGCTGTAACTCATCCAAAAGTACAGTTGGGATAAAAGTTGTCATTTGATTGTGTTTTGGTTTTTCCTTAATTTTACGTTACTTTTAATTTAATGGACACACAGGACATGAAACATATTTACCAAACATGTCTTTGAAATGGCTCAAATAAATTCATGTGAATAGATCACACAGCTCTAAAAATGATTAGACCATTGAGGAGCTACTGGGTTTGGCAAAATAAGAAATGTTGAGGCGGAGAAATGTCGAACTGTGAAACGTGGCTGCTGTTTTCTGGTCAGTCTGCTCGTCACAGGTATAAAGCTTACGGTTATGTGACAATAATACTACTAATATTTTCTGTTTGCTTTTTGTTTCTTAGTGGGATTATGAAACCAGGTCTCAATGCAATTATGGGAGCAACTGGAAGTGGCAAGTCATCGTGAGTGTTTCCACATACGGCTGCTATTGCTGTCAAACACTGCTAAATAAATTATGTCTTTAGTGGTTATGGAAAATATTCAACATTTTATTAGGGGCTTTGGCTTAGAGCTTGGACGCTAAGAATAAAATCAGCTGCTCTGATGTTGGAGCTGTTAAAGTGTGTTTTTGGTTTTCAGGTTCTTGGATGTACTGGCAGCCAGGAAGGATCCTGCAGGTCTGTCAGGAGAGGTCCTGATCGACGGTGCTCCGCAGCCTCCAAACTTTAAGTGCCTGTCTGGATATGTGGTGCAGGTGAGTGAGACGGGCAGGAAGACGGGCAGGATGTCAGATCCACAGGAGGCAGCTCTGTGACGGGAAACATTATTGTAACTGGGATTCGGGGGAGAATTTCCTGGTTCTGAGCAGGAAGGGAGTGAACAAAAACAAGGTGGATTGTGGAATAGTCCCACACATGATACATACATTAAACAACACAAAACATGAAAGGGGATTATTTGTCACCATTTAGATCTTAAAGGTATTTTTCTTGATTTGTAGGACGATGTGGTGATGGGAACTCTAACCGTCAGAGAGAACTTCAGCTTCTCAGCAGCGCTACGTCTCCCATCAACCATCTCTCAGCATGACAAAAAGCAGAAGGTCAACAAACTGATCCAGGAGCTGGGCCTGGCCCGAGTGGCCGACTCCAGGGTGAGGAGGAAATGGTGAAGCAAGCAAACAGGGACAAGAAATAGCAAGTCAAACTGAAAGAGAGAGAAAAGGGGGGAAAAAACAGGCACAATAAGACATCAGCAAAACGAGCAACAGAGACACGTGGGGAAGATCCTCATAGGCCTGTGTGTGTGTTCAGGTTGGCACCCAGCTCATACGTGGCGTCTCCGGCGGCGAGAGGAAGAGGACGAACATCGGCATGGAGCTGATTATCGACCCGCCTGTTCTCTTCCTGGACGAACCCACCACGGGTCTCGATGCCAGCACCGCCAACTCTGTGCTGCTGCTGCTCAAGAGGTTGGGCCCACACCAGGCTAAAGCCAGAGACACTTGTCATAACTGTCAACCTCTATTTTTTTCTGGCGCTGACTCATGTTTACGCAACTTGGCAGCATTGACCTGACATTTTAATTAACAATTAACTTAACAACTTTGCTTATTTACATATTAGGCAACTTCTGTGTCTTGTATTCATTTGTCTGCCTCCATTTTGAAGCCATTCTTAAGCTACATAAGATCAGGACTATGTGGTGTGAGGGGGCAGTCAGGGTCACTACAGCGTGAAACTACAAGAGAAAGCCACTCAAAACAATCCTGCTGAACTCCGTCAAACCTTCTGCTCTGATTGTTACAACCAACCTCTTGCACATATTGGATCAGTCCAGAAATATCCAGCTTGACTTCCACAAAAACATCACACTTCCTCATCCTTAGTCTCTGACCAACAATAGTTATTCCCCACAGAACACAACCTGCTGGCACAGAAGCTGAGATGTGAGATTCCAACCTGGAAAATCAACAAAACCTCAGCCCTGTTCTTCCACTGAATCTCACTCCTACTATACTGCAGGGGACAATTACAGGAATCCTGCTTTTCCTCTTTTTTTCAGAATGGCAAGAAGTGGTCGCACCATCATCCTGTCCATCCACCAGCCTCGATACTCCATCTACCGCCTGTTTGACAGCCTCACCCTGCTAGTGCAAGGAAAACAGGTCACTCATAACTGCTGCGTATTAACTTAGTTCCCTGAAAACACTTTTTATTTAGCAGAACCGCATCAGTTAAAGTGAATAACCCTGTCTGTGTGACCAGGTCTACCATGGCCCGGCACAGTCTGCGCTGGAGTACTTCTCAGACATCGGTAGGAACATGAGCTTAACATTGATCCCATATAACATTACCTGACGTAAGGAGCGGTTATATAAATGCCTTCGGAACTTCATTTCCCAGGATACACTTGTGAGCAGCACAATAACCCTGCTGACTTCTTCCTGGATGTCATTAATGGAGACTCTACTGCGGTTGCCCTCGGCAAAATGGACAGTGAAGGTACGAAGGAGGTTACAAAGGATTTCTTTTTTACTGTTTAGGCAAATTTGGCTTATGGTCAGATTTTAACCCATGTGCATTTATGTGGTCCTCTAGGGTGAATGAAGGGAGGTAGGTTGTATTTACTGGAGCTGGATTTTTGTTTGTTCATGAATGTCTTTCTCTTTATCCAGAGCTAGATCCAGATTCAGACTCCATATCACTGTCTAGACGAGGAATTGAAGATAAACTGGTGGAGGAATACAGAAACTGCCACTACTATAAACAGACAAAAGCAGAGCTGGGTAGGTACAAACCCATCAAGCTGTAATGGAATAAACTAAATTACATTTTCAAAAAGTGAAATAATGAATCAGGTTAAACCCTTCACATTCTCAAGGCATTATTACATTTACTGTTATCACTGTTACAGAAAGGATCATTCAGGGCAAGCAGATGACCACCACTGCTCCTTCCAGAACCATCACCTACAACACCAACTTCCTGACTCAGTTCAGATGGGTCCTGAAGAGAACATTCAAAAACATCTTGCTCAATCCTCAGACCTCTGTTGCTCAGGTTGGAACCAAAAACTCTACTGGACATGAAGACGTAGACCAACATTCATATCACAACAAAGTGTTTTTTGTTGTTGTTTAGGTATTAGTGACCCTGTTCCTCGCACTGGTCGTAGGAGCCATCTTCTTTGGTGTGAAGAACGATCAAAGTGGAATACAAAACAGGTACTGACAAAGCTGGAGGCAGTAAAGTGTGTTATATCGGTGCAGTATTAAAATGATAGTTGTAGCAGTAAACTCATGGGGGGAACAAATGTTCTTGGCTCAGATTGTGTAATAGACATTGGTGTTTTTTCAGGTTTGGAGCTCTGTTCTTCATTGTTGTGAATCAGTGTTTCAGCTCCCTGTCATCTGCCGAACTCTTCATCTCAGAGCGGAAACTCTTCACGTGGGTGTAAAACACACATCTTGCATGTTTAGGTTTATTATTTGTTTGATGGGCTTCTACTCTCTCCCCAGTCACGAGTACATCAGCGGTTACTACAGGCTGTCCGTCTACTTTCTGTCTAAGATCCTGTCTGACATCATCACTCTAAGAACCATCCCCGCCATCGTCTTCACCTGCGTTGCGTACTTCATGATTGGTACCTAATAGATCCATGCTATGCTACAGTTTGCTCTTTGCATTTCATGCTGACTTTAACTCTAAACCTTTGCTTCTGTTCTGTAGGCTTTAAACCAGAAGCGGGCTCCTTCTTCCTCTTCATGTTCACGGTCATTCTGGCCGCCTACACAGCCACCTCCATGGCTTTGGCCATCTCGGCCGACCAGACGGTGGTGGCCATCGCCAACATCTTCATGACCATTGCCTGCGTCTTTATGATGGTGACGTATACAAACCCTCATGCCACACACACACACACACGGTACTACATGGTGTAATCTACATGAACAATGGTTAGGTGTGGCCTGTTGGCCTAATAGTGATTAGTGAAGCACATACAAGACCTGAATGTGCATTTGTTCACTGTTTATTCAATAAAAAGTCTGGCAGCTCAGCAACAAGGTGCAAAACACCCGCAACGCTCAAGAACAGGTTTTATGAACAAAACTAGTTGATTGTGTGTTTTTGAAAATGTCTGTAATTGCCGTATTTATTCCATATCGTGTTGAATGAAAACATAGCTGTGCAGTGTATAACCTCCCTGTTGCTGTTTTGTTGACTGCAGATATTTGCGGGTTTGCTGGTGAACCTTCCCTCCATTGTCAGCTGGCTGGCTTGGTTAAAATACTTGAGTATACCACGATACGGCCTCACTGTATGTATATGAACACAATCGATCAATCCCTCCTTCAGTTTCTCTATTAATGGCTTTTGTTTACCTATAATCCTGAAACGTCTGTTTCTTCAACATTGCATTGGTCTTCGCACAATACAAAATAAAACTTTTTTCTGTTTGTCTAAAACCAAATGAAACTGGATTTCTGTAAATGCAAACAATATTTTATAATGTAAGAAATACTGTCTCTGTGCAGGCTCTGGAAATCAATGAGTTTATTGGCCTGAGTTTCTGTGAAGGGCTGAACGGCACCAATTCAACTGGAATCATGTAAGCAACTAAATCACACAGAAAATGAAAGTCTGTCAGTGTCTGCTCAAGCCTGCTTCACTTCAAAGTGTCATGTAACAGATGTAATGAAAAGAACACGGTTCCAGCAGGTGGTGGTCAAAGCACATTACACCTGTCAACATTGTTAACTGAGAATTGAACTGAATATAGTTACAGATTCCAATTCCTCCTTCTTTTTTTTTTTTTTAAATAAATGTAGGTAAATCAGAGTATTTCTCTTGTCAAATCCTTGTGTTGCTTTGGAGGTTGAATAAATTATTAGATAATGGTCAGTTCTGCCTAAATGTGAACCATGAGTTGACGGCTGCAGCGGTTGTTTAGTCAGCCTGTACTTACTGTACTGCTTAATAACTGGGTGTTCCTGTTTACTGTCTCAGCTGCATTTGCAACTTCTAACTGGGTTGATGTTTGGGTAGTTAGTGAGTTGTTTCTTGATCAGTTCTGTGTCAGATGACTCTGTTTTCAGTAGCTTTGGCTAAATCCTTACTCTGCTATTGAGAAACCTTTCTGCTGTTTCCAGTTGCACAGGGGAGCAGTTCCTGTCGAACCAGGGTGTGGATTATTCAACATGGGGCTTGTGGCAGAACCACTTGGCACTGATCATCATGACCATCTGCTTTCTCATCATTACTTACCTCAAACTGCGCTTTATCAGGAAGTTCACCTAAAGCATCAGTACAGGAATGTAGTTGTACTAATTCTGTGACTTTCCAGTGTGTAAAAGGGATGATTCGTTCGAACAACGGCATTATTTGTAGATTTGTTATTAGAAAAGTTGAGTATTTATTCACTCCATACTAATGCTGCAGCATTTCACAGTTTTCATTTTTGCACAAGATCGGAGCCAAAGAAGTAATATAAGCCAATGTATAGTTATAAATGTTCTAAATGTAAAAAAAACGTTGAACTTGCCTTCTGCATCTAATTTCTGGGGTTTAAGAATTTGTCTATTTGTTTTGTTTACTTTTGCAGCGTTTGTTATAAACATTTGTGAGTTGAGGTTTTCTATCCACCAGTTATTACAAAAAACATCAAGTTTAAATTAAAATGTATTCTGCTAATAAAAGATAAAACTAGTTAACGCTTTCGGAATATTTTCTAAATGAATCACATATGGAAACGGTCAAAGGATAAAGGCATTAGAAATGTCTGACTGGTGCTCCAACATCCAATAGAAACTAATTGACTGAGAATCGTCACAAATGGACACGAGCAAAACATTTTCCATTCAAACAACTTTTACAAATGCTAATGTTAGCATGTTGCTCACTAGTGTTTTAGCACGCTAACGTTAGCTGTTGCCACATTCCAAATATAGACACGAATGCAACCAATTAACATGGTGTAAGAGGATCAACCACGTAATTAGGATGCACTGAACACCCTGAACATCTGGACACAGTTCACCGCGTGTCTGCTGAAACACTATCACCGACCCTGAAGCAGCCTTTTGTTTAGATAAGACAATGGGAGAGGATCATGAATCCACAAACGCACACCTGGTAAATTAGTGTCTGACAGCTGATGCTGCAGCAAACTAACAGTCACAGGACGTGATGTTGGGAAACATGTTGAACCTAATGCCAGTAATGAGAAGCAGGTAGAGACGGCGCTTTGTGGTGTCACGTGTTGTGGGATCTTTGTGTGGGTTAGGGTTTCCTAAAAACCATTTTAATGTTCCATTGAGCAAGGCACTAAGCCTGGAGCTGAAACAATAAACACAAATGGGTTTGTCTCAACTAACTGAAGTGGATGATGCAACTTTTTCCTCACACACCTAACACATGATTAAACTCTTAATGACACATCTATGATTTTCCATATGGTGTGAGAAAATGTTTTTTCAAGTAACTAAGACAGATTTAGTTCAAGACTTTCAAACTCAATTTAAGACCATTTACTTATTCAATGCTTGGTCTGATCGTTTCCTTGCTGTTAGATGTTGCTCTGTAAACCTTCTCTGAATCAGCTTTAAGCAGAAGCAGCAGGATAAACATGGTTTTACTCTGTTGCAACTTGGAACCACAAACAAACGACAGTCTAGACGTTGTCCATTTCCTCCCTTCATATCTCCTCCCTGCTTTGCCCCTCATCAGCTTCCTCATCTCTCGTCTACCTCAGTCTGTAGTCACTGCTCTCTCTTTTCCCATCTCCTCCATTTACTCTCTCTGTGCCTTGGGCTTCATGGTTTACTGTTTCTCTCCATTTACAGTGATGCCCTGCAGGTTAAAGGCTCTAGCTGCTTTTTCCCTCCTCTTCCTCTTCAGAATTCAGAGCATCAACCTGACCTGTGGTGAGTAACAAACACACTCAACAGTTCACACAAAGATGATCTCGTGCAGCACATACTACAAATTAGACAGTGGAGCTGTTTGAACCTGTGCCATTGCTTTTTCTTTGTCATGTACAAAAACAAACTAGAACAAAAGAACAACACACCTTAGACCTCATGTCGTCATAAAATATGCAACTCAGGCTGACAGATCAGATGGCAGCACCAGGTAGAGACTACTGTACCAGAGCTGACGCTAGCGCAGATAAGAAAAAACTGGTTGAACGTTGAAGAAAGCACAATTATTGTTACAAAGGCTTTCAAATGAAGGAGCAATTTTAGTTTTATTAACATAAAATAAATGAATAGTTTTTCTGATTCATGATTTTCTAGTCTATACAAAGTAAGTAGTGTCCAGCTTTATCATTTAAGATCAGAAGGTTTTCTACTATTTGTACTTTTTACATTTGGGTCTTTGCTGCCTCATAGTTTGGATGGATTCTATTTCTGTCAGATCCATGTAAGCCAGGAGTCTAATACGTATCTAAATGCATTCTGCCAATAACTGAACACATTTAGTATTTGCGTCCTCTAGCTCAGTCCCTGTCTTCTCCGCTGGATTATGAGTTTCCAGAGATTGATGGTTCTGCTGTGGACGACACCTGCAGGTTCTTTTCAAATGCTGACACCACAACGGAGACAGAAACCACACCTCCACCCATCACCACAGAGGTGACTGCTACACACACAAACCATCCTTCATCTACTGTAGCTGCAGCCTGATGTTATGTCTTTAATAAGTACACTTAGGTTCAGCCGTGAAAGATAATAATGCTCCATCTTTTGGTGTTAACTGTAAGTGTAATATCGATCAACCTTTATAAATGACCACATGTTAAATCACCCCTGAGAAGCAAGTTGAAAATAAGTAAAATTTGATTGACTTAGTATTTGATAATACATTTACTTATTAGACTTCTCACAATCTAACCACGTGTGTAACATTAAAGTTTGCTGTTAATACCTTTAAACACTATTGACAGAATCTACTAACCTCTGTAATACTGTAAGTATTATTGGAATCCTTCACCCTCATCTTAAATGTAATTTTACAGCAGGTAGTGACCACGACTGAAAAGTCAACAGTCCAGACGCCAGAGACCAAAGACACTGGAGTGTCAGTCAGACCGCAGCCAAACCCGGCAGGACCAAATTCTGGCAGCCAGTCTGACCTGGCTGCCCGCCTCCTCGCCTACCTGTTGGCCAGTCACAGGGGACATGGAGCTGATTCCTTGAACAGATTTTTTTCTCAGCCTATAGGAGGGATGCGTTACCATGGTTACAGTACCACATCAGACAGCGACGAGATGACGCCAAGACCTGTAAAGAATTTAAATGGGAACAGGTGGAAAATAGATTTGTCTTCTTTAGAGTCCAGTGACGAGTCTTGAAAATAAAAGCAAGTGACATAGAGATGTTACATAGTTTCTAACATTAACTGTAGCAGCTGTAGCTACGTGCATCACTGTTGGAAAATTAGAACATATTTTAGTTATTATTGTTCACTATAATACTGTAGCAAACTAGGTCACATATCTTGAGAGTTGTTAAGTAAAAAAAAAACAATACAAAATAATAAAAATTATTTTATTGTTATATTTACAAGTGAACTGTTTCAGTAAAGTGGTTTAAACTATTTACAGATTATGTCTATGTTGATGTTAGTTTGTCCTACTGACAAATAAAGATGTAAACAGTGAAGATAAAAGCAGGGGTGTCTGTTAATGCTTTTGTGTGTGGTATGTGTCAGTACTGTTGTGTCTGTACTGGTGTAGTTCTGATGCAGAATCGTGAAGAGCTGGATTTTTGCTTTTCTTCTGATCCTTAGCAATGACTTTGTTGTTTTTACCTGGAAAACATTGGAGGAATAATCACATTATTTTGTCAGGATAACTGCAAGTACAGAATTATAAGTAGTGTGGACTGACTAACCAGCAGCTCAGAACCAGGCTGACAAGGCATCTCGCCACCGGTTAGTGTTATGCCCTAGTCAACCTGAAGGGGGCGCTAATGGTAAAATGAACAAAATAAACGTGCCTGTGTTTATTCTCGTACCGTCTCTTCCTCTGAGCTCTGGCAGCCCCAAACTTTGCACATCTGGGAAATGGATGTCTAACTTCTTGGCCATTGCAGGGCAGCCGCTGTGCACATGGTTACAGTGATCCGACTGCTCTCTGATTAGATTCTTATCTGACACCTGTAACAAAGGCTTTACAACAGTACATTCTCAGTTTTGATTGTGCTGTAAGAACAAAGAAGCACATACTGTGACTGTACAGTACAGTCTGTTACTTGTGGTGCTACCTGCGATGCTGTGATGGGAGTCGTCAGTGACAGTCGGCCCGGTCGACTATAAATGCCTCCATGATGCCTTGGCTTGTCCCCATATCTGCAAACCACACACAACAGAACATCAGCTGGTGTTTCACTTGTCTTGTCATTGTACTTCTCTCATGTCCAGGCAAAAATGCTGAATTAGTATTCATTCATGAACCGCATGACGGCAGCTTGACTTTATTTACAGTATTAGAGTGATGTTAAAAGTAAATCTGTTTGTGGTCAAAATAATTTTTGTGAGCTTGAGTACGATTTAGGCCCAAATGAGTCGTAAGTGGGTCGAGATTTTGGGGTTTAATATTCTTAACCGTGAGAACATTAGTACCTGAGACTGAGGCTCGCAGGATGGAAACCCGGCCCCAGGGTAAGGTGATCGCTGGTGGGGGGGCTGTTGGTACCGATGACGGAGAAGGAGGGCATAAGTGGTGTGGAAGGCAGAGGGAGCAGCAGAGGAGTGGACGAGGGAGGAGGTGGTGGGCAGGAGTCATTATAGGTTGTAGTGTCCACGTTGTGAAGGACAAAGCCTCTTGTCAAAGTCTGATGGTCTGTAGTGGCTGTAGGTCGAACTGCGATGGATGTATACACTGCGTCCTTCCCTCCAGCGTTGTCGCTCGTCTTCCTCTCCTCTTTATGAAATACAGTTTTGGTGGTCAGTGTTGTTGTGAGCTTGGTTTGGTTGACAAAAGACCCAAAAGTTTCTTGAGGTTCTTTAAGCAAAGATTTTGGTTCAGTTTCATTGTTCTTTTGCTCACTACTTGAGCATTGATGTATCTTTGATGTTTGATTTACTATAAACGTAGCTGCTAGCTGTGCTAAATCTTCTTTGTCAGCATTGTCTGAGACTTTCTGTGTTTCTGGGACAGCAACGATGCTCTGATGCTCCACACCCGTATCCATCTTGCATGGCTTGGTGGCGCTTTTTGTAGTTACATCAGCGTAGTTAACCGACAGAGGATGCACTTGGAGTGTCAAGCTACTGCCTGGATGGTCAGTGGTTGTGCTTTGAGAAAACGCACATCGATGAGTGTTGCTCCTATTCTTCCAAAACTCTTGACTTGTCTCAGATTTAGAAAACCTGCTGATGTCTATCATATTTTTCTCAGTCTCGTTTGGCACAGCTGTGCCTGACTGACCACAGTGTAAACTAGAACAATCAGCATCTTCTGGATTTTCTGTGATTTTTAAATAGTCTTGTTTTTCATCTTTAGCTTCTACTTTGTTATTATCTTTTAGACCCGTCCTGTTTTCTGTACCTTCTGATAAATCAGAAGAATTTTTTTTAGCTATTGTGCAAACATCAGGTTCCTGTCTCAACTCTGATGTTGTGGCTTTTCCTTGGTCACCTTTTTTGTCTATCAAAGCTCCTGTTGTATTATCAATAAGATTAGCACCTAATGTCTTGGACTGTTTGGACACTAAAGAATCTGATTTATTCTGATTGGTTTTAGGAAGATTCGAAGGCTGCTTTGCTCTTGTTTTCTCCAGCTTCTCATTTTCCTTCCAGTCTTTCTTCTCCTTCCCTTTGAAAACTTTCTCATCTTTAGATCCCAGATGTTTCCTGTTTTTGCCTTTTTGCTTTTTGTCATTCCCATCATCCTTATCGTGTCTTGGGGTTTTGATTATTTTGGGAAGGGTAGAGTTTTCCCTGCGATCTTTTTGGATCTTAGCTTTCAGCTCATCCAAAAACCTGTGTAGATACATAAAGTTAAAGGTTATGAGATTAGTTTGTTGGTCTGTCCAAATAGCAGATGTACTGTCTGTATATTAGACAAACACCTGGATATACCTGATGTGAAAACAGTCTAGTGTGAACAGAGGATGCTCAAGTAGCTGTGAACACTGAGCTCGTCCCTCTGGATCCATCTGCAGGCAGCTCTAAAAAGTACAAGACAAAATGATTGCAACAGCTGGATTACTAGAGCGTTGCCTCTACGCCTTTGACGTGTGCTCCATGTACAGTAGACACAGCTTAGGTGGGGTTCTGGTGAAACATAGTAAGGAAGAAGAAGCAGGGGCTGTAATTATCCTTGGTGTTTGTCTCCATACACCGCAGACCTACAGAAATATATAAAAATGATTAAATAGTGAACTGTGCCTTCGATTAAAGAGTAGCAGTAAAAGTATAAAATCAAATGTGGATCTGACCAACCTGGTATGATCCTATGAGTAAACTTAGGCTGTGCAGCCATTCACTTGTTCCAGGACCCTTAACCTGCCTGAACCTAGAGCTGACACAGCCTACTGTGCCAGCTCTAGGTTCTAATAGGTACATAATATGTTCCCCTTGTGTTCTCTCATTCTTCCACTGTTTAACGGACGCAGTCAACCGTACCTGTGCCAGGTCCAGGGCAGTGGGTGTGATCGTTGGGCAGTGATCCTGCAGTGGGACTGGAACAAAACATTCTGGCAGTCTGACTCCAGAAAACGCAGGACTCCTGGTAAACAGCTCCTGGTGATGAGCAGTCAGGTTACCTGGAACAAAAAAGGAGAACCTCACAGAGCACGAATGTGTTGAGTTACAGTAAAAGTGGACAGTTAGCACATTTCTCTCTCACCAAAGCATTTGATGATGTGGTAAATCTGGTCAAGGTCAGAGTCTCCTGGGAACAGAGGCTGACCTGTTAACATCTCTAAAAAGAGACAGCCAACAGCCCAGACATCCACTGGTCTACACAAACACACACACACAGCACATAAGCAACAGATAACCTACAGCGAACCATCATGAACGTACACACAGGTACTTACTTTCCATATTTAAGGTCTCCCACCAGTAGTTCAGGAGCTCTGTACCATCGAGTGGCTACGTAGTCTGTGTAGACGCCACCTTCAGCAGGTGAAGCCATGGTGCGAGCGAGACCAAAGTCACACAGCTTTACCACACCGCCCTGAGAGACGAGGATGTTCTCTGGTTTAATGTCACGATGGATTATCTGTAGGAAAAGAGAAAGACAGTCCTACATCAAGTCTATAAGGCTTATTCTGTGAGCCATACAGGGAGAAGACCTTGCTTAATTCTTCCTGATCACTAATACATCTTTTCTTTGCCACTTGAATTTGGTTTGATGTTCAGATGGTTAAATTCTCAGGTTTTGTTAACTTAGCTTTAAAAAAAACAACAGAATTACATGCAGAGAAGAAGAGCACTGTTTGGTCCATGCATAGTTTCCTCACATTCTGCTCATGACAAAAGGCTGCAGCTCTCAAGATCTGATAGAGATATTGGCGGGTGGTGTTCAGGTCCAAACCGCTTGGATGCTGCTCCAAATCCTCCAGGAGCGTCCGGTCCACAAACTCAAACACCAGATACCAGCGGCGACGACGCTTCCACACTTCCAGGAGGTTCACCAGGTTGTCGTGACTTAGTTTCTTTATGGAGAAACAAAAACACTTCGTTTAAGGTATTATACTGTGGTTTGCCTCGCTGCAAGTTTATTTTAGAACGTTCACAGCTCTTAGTTGACAACAGACGCTGACTTCTCAACTTATCTAATTTCAAACTAAATATAGTGTCGAGACTCTAGTTGTTTGTCTTGTGACTGACAGGCCGCTTTTGTGTTTTGCTTCACTCAGGTTTCAGGCTCCTCCGAAAAGCTCCATGCTCTGTGACCCGCTAACTGATTGGCTGGATGAGTGATTGACAGGTACCCGGAGCAGCTTGATCTCCCTGGTAGCGATCTTCTTCACTGTCTTGTCACTGTCGGAGTCGGTGAACTTCTTGATGGCAACGAGGCGGCCGGTGTCTCGATGACGACACTTCAGCACGGTGCCATAACTGCCCTCCCCGACCAGACCCAGCGACTCATAGCGTTCCATTGGAGGGTGGGTGGGTGGGAAATATCTGCAAGAAACGAATAAAACGAGCCTTACGACCTTATGTTGAACCTCTTCATTCATAATTTAGAAAACATAGCAAGTATTAAAAAATCTAAAAAAAAAAAAAGTGAGTTGAAAAATGGGCCCTACAAGAAAAATAATGGGAAAATTTAATTGTATTAAAATAGTACTAAATTAATAAACAGAGCTTGAAAACAAAAATGAAACTGAAACATAGTTTTTAAAATACATTCCAGCCGAAGACAACAATGACAAGAGCAAACTATCCGTTTATGTCCTACACGTGCAGATGCTGCTTTAACAGCATCACAGACGTCACAGAAAAGCACAAAATGTTACTGTTAAACGCCCCAAACACAACAACGCTGTTATTAAGGCAATAAGAGATAAAACCTTGTAGCGAGACCACGAGACACACACTGACCTGCTGCCCGCTGAAATCTGCTGTGAGCCTACTGCTGCGCCTGTCTCAGCGCGTGCACGCTCACCTCCGCTTCCGGGTCGTTCGTTCTAGCGCCTTCCAACCGGCGTAAACACTGGAGTAACGTTTCGCGCGTGCAGGCTACTACGTCCACGGCCGTCACCGGAGAAGACCACTACTCACTGCGTCACGGCGATTACCCGCGGTCTCCATGGCTGACAACGCGTTGCCATAGCGACGCCTCCCGCTACGTACGCAGTTACGTCATCAGTATTCGCCGTTGGTCGTTTATCTCGATTTGTTTTTATTGTGCTTAAACGAGTCCAGTTTATGAAAGTCGTTAAAATGTCATTGTTGTTATTTTTCATCCTGAAAAACGTATTGCAATCATATATTTGTGATCCTACTATTATTGTGTGGTTACTTTTTAGACTTATATACTCAAATATTGTGGCAAACCGTGGGTTTTTATTTTTGTTTCTAAATCGCCTGAATGGCAGATGTTCTTGTGCACTATGTGATGTGTGGTTTATACCCTAATAGTTTCCCTAAAATTACAGTTAAATTTTAAATTTCTTGACTACTGCAATATTTGGCAATAAATGCAATCCCAATCCTTCAGGGTCCTGTATGAACGGTGAGTGAGTAAATATTTTAATGGAAAAATAGTTTTAATTTACAATGACAAAATACAGTTTGTTTGTATGTTAAAGAAAACAATGAAAGGTAGTTTGAAAGTCAGTAATGATTGAAGATGTGCAAGTTAATCCGGGTTTTCGGCCAGTTTTCTGATGTCTGCCAGCAGCTCAGAGAAAGTCGGCCGACCCTGAGGCCTCTGCACCACCACCGAAGAAGAGAAGAAGTCACGAAGACACGAGACGAAAGGAAGGAAGAACATGAGAAATTAGCACAAGGTGACGTCCTCAAATCAGTTCTCTGAATGTACAGTAACATGGGCCTAATATCAAACACCACAAGATACAGTAGCTATAAATACATAGCTGATTAAAGTAAAACGTATGATAAGCTGTAATTAGTATTTCTTTGGTTAGTGACTTAGCGAGTACCTCGTGCCAGCAGCGGTACATGATAGAGTAGAGTGAATGTGAGGCGCGATGCGGTCGGTACAGACGGATCCCTTTGGTGATTTCGTTAACCACCTCCAGGTTGGAGCGGTTCTCAAATGGAGTCCGACCCTCTGAGTAGATCTCCCACATCACAACACCTGCACACACACAAACTCTGAGAATCTGTGGAAAAACACTAAGACCACAAATGTTTCCATCATGGTGAAAAGCATTACATCCTTTATGACACGTGTTGTTAACAGGATACTGATCCACCACGGTGGGTGAATTTTAAACATCGGTATATTATAGATTGAAATTTTTAAAATACATAATTTTTTGTCTGTTCCATTAGATATGTTTTGCATTTGTGAGGACAGTGATGTTGCAAATATGTCTATATTTGAATCTCCTTTAAACTTTTATGTGATTTATCCAAAAGTAACTAATAAAAAGCTGCTCACCAAACGACCAGACGTCCGACTTGCTGCTGTATTTGCTGTAGTGGAGAACTTCAGGAGGAGACCATTTCACTGGGAACTTAGCGCCGCTGGAACTGGTGTACTGGTTGTCTAGAACGTACCTGGAGACATAAACTCAGAATAAAAAACACGGTCAAACTGCAGAGACCGCACCATTTTCCTACAGGAAGTCGAGTCTTCACTCGACCTGTAGTCGCCTTTAGGTTCTACATGTATATATCATGTGATACAGGATGTTGTAAGTGGTTCAAACAAACCATTCACAACATCCTGTTAAGACACTGACCTGTCATTTTTTCCACAAATAGAAGCGGTTACGTAGCAGAGCTTTAACAAGATACGACTTTCTGGTTTAATATATTTTTGTCTTTTTCCTGATTTAAATTTTGGAAACAATTTTGATTACTTTGGTACGAAAATACAAATTAAACAGGTTTATAGCATTATATACTTTAACTCAAATATAGAAGCATGAAATTTCTAATTGTTGTCAAATTGTTGTGTCTTCTTTGATTATTGTATCATTAATGAAATTAGGTCCACTGTAGTGTGCTGGATGGATTTCCTTATTTCTGGACAGGACCAGAGTTGCTGTTAATGATCAGATCAACTGTGAATTGTGTTGCTGAACACACAGGAAAGAATGTGTCATTATCAAAAGCGTGAAATCAAGTGGCTGCTGCACCTGGTCATCCCAAAGTCGCTGACTTTTACCACGTTGTGCTCATTGACCAGGCAGTTCCTGGCTGCCTGCAGAAACATAAACACAAACATCTGGTGAACTTTTAGCTGGAGTAAAAGGGTGGAAAGTGGTTATTTTGTTATGCTTAATGTAGGGTTTATATTTTATTCTAGTGCTCAGTATATGTACACGCTGTGTGACTCACCAGGTCCCTGTGGAGGAAGCTGTTTGACTCCAGGTACTCCATCCCCTCGCACACGTCCTGGCACATGGAGAGAAGCCAAGCGTCCTTCAGGCTCCGGCCCTTCTGCCGCAGGAAGTTCAACAGGCAGCCGTTGTCCATGAATTCTGCCACGATCAGCAGGGGGCGCTGCTGCAAGCAAACGCCGTACAGCTGCACCAGTTTGGGGTGGCACAGTCTCCTGAGAGGGACAACACGCACAGAGGTTCACGCCCACGTGATGACCAGAAGTAAGTGAGGACTCTTTTTAATCCCATCCTCCCTGTTCTCCTGCCTTACATCATGACCTTGGCCTCCTCGATGAAGTCCTCCTCGTACATGGCTCCTTCTCTGATGGCCTTGATGGCCACTTTTTGCTGGGCTCTCCATTTGCCAAGCCGCACCAGACCGAACTGCCCGCTGCCCAGCTCCTTCATGAGGGTCAACTCGTTCGGGTTGATCTCCCACTTCTCTGAAGAGGGAAACCACGGTATTGATAAAGCTGTGTGATCGTTTTGAAAGCCTTCTTTTGTGCGGCTGGGGAGTTTGTACCTTTGTTTGTACCTCTGTTTTTTGTCATTTGTGAAAAATACTGGAAAGCAGCTGTTCAAGTGTAATAATTATATTGTGTGCAATCGTTAACATTACCTGAGCTGAATCCAGATGTGGTGGGTACACACCTTCCCATTGGCCCCACTGCGTACCGTAACCTGGTCAATAGGCCTAAACACACGTGTTGAGGCACATAGTGAGTTACTTCAGTTTACTGAATGGAAACAGCGCACAGTGGTTGTAAGTGTGTGTGTGTGTGTGTGTACCTGCTGCGTTGTGTTCGTGGTAGTGTATGACGTCAGGTATGGAACTGAAGGTGTGTTTCTCTGCCAAGAAGAACTGCCCAGTGTCGTTTATTTTGATCTGGTAGTGCCTAATAGCTCCATTAGCCCTGTGTCCACACAGAAAAACCAAAGGGAACATGGACAGTGTGTTAGTTTAGACTGTGTGTCACAATCAGAGGCGTCAACTAAACATATTTGATTTGTTATTTTCAGCTAGTCTAGCTAGTTTCATGCCTTAGTTTATATTTCTATGTATATTTACCCTAATGTTTTTGTGTAAACAGACACGATGTAGACTCCCTTCTGGCTGGATTCCCGCACCACAAAACCACCCTCTTTGTCCTGGAAAGCAACAGGAAATTATCTATTATCAAAAATAGACACAAGGTGGCACAAAATATTTACTGCACCAAAAAAACCCAACAAAACGCTGGAATAAAGTCACGTTAACGTCCAGTAAGTTCAGATAAGTTGATCCAATTTAGTAGGTAAATAAACCTAAACAAGGCATTTAAGTTTCTTGAACTATGAAGTTTTGATCAGTTGAGTGCAACCTTTTGTTAGGTTGCTCTTAAGGCAGATTTACTGAATGTGGCAAAAAGTGTGATGACATATACAACAGACAGAAGGACAGTAGCTACAGTAGATACCTCCTGTTTCAGCAGCTGCTCAGCTTCTGTCCTGGTGATGTTCTTGCAGTACCACCTTCAGGGAGAAGACACAGTTAAAGCTCAGTGTACAGATTTAATGCTACTGCAGTAAGAGATGAGAAAAGATGCTCTGGTTGAGAAAAGGCGACACTCATTTAATGGAAATGACTCACGGGTTTGCCTCAATTTTGTTTTTCTCTGTCACATAGTTGCTGGGGATGAAGCCTTTATTCCTGAAAAACAAAAACAAATTCAACAATACACAATACAAGTTCCACAGTTTGAGCTCTGCCGGAGCTGATATGACTTCTGAATGTGCCTGTTCTACTTTAAAATATTCACAAAATGAGATAATCAGTTTTATTGGACTTGCTAGTGGGTGGCCATCGGCCATCTGAGAGAGAAAAGAGAAAGAACTGGATAGTATGGTTCAGAATCCACACACACCTCCCGTGACAGTGACATATTTCTTAAAAGTGTGAATAAAAAGAGAACATCTACTGTTTAACAAATGAAGCAGTTCCTGTGGCAAAATAAAAAAAAACAAACAAACAATCTTTTATGTTTGTTCTCATCCCAGATCAAAAATGAAACCAATTCTGAGCCTGAGCAGTAGGTTCAGTGACCAGTAGACTCCTGTTTACTGTCTTTCAGCTGTACCTACCCATGTTTGTCCTGCGCTCTCCACCACAGCTGGTCCTGTTTGTGGAGGATGATGTATTCTTCTCCCTGTAGACACAACAGAGAGAATCGTCACACATTCAGGGTGGACCGCTGCTTGGTTTGTGTGTGTCTGTGTGTACCTGTTTCAGCGTGAGATCAGTGTCCTCCTTGGCTGTGAAGTCGTACATAGCGACGACGCGCAGCACCCCTTCATCTTCACCATCCCCACCCTCGGGTGGAGGAAGGGGGAGCTTCCTCCTCGACCTTTCCACCTGATTAGTGAAAGAGAGAGAGATGACAACAAACAGCCCTCTCATCTGCATTCATGTTTGTTTCAGTAATGAGCACACGTTTACCCGGCAGGCCTGTCCTGGGTATCGCCTACTCTGGAAACACAACGAGGTGCGTCTGTCTACCTCTAAGTGTGTGCTGATCTCCCTGCAATCAATCAATCAATCAGTCAATGAATCAATCAATCAATCAATCAATCAATCAATCAATCAATCAATCAATCAATCAACCAACCAACCAACCAGCTAACCAACTAACCAGAGACCGTACCTGGACTGTAGGGCGCAGCAGCAGCAGAAGACTGAGTGGCTGGAGTGATCTGAAAGAGCAAATGGAGAAGAAGACATGTTACCACGTAGACAAGGAGGCGGATGCGGGACTGATGGTACTGAGTGACTGGACCCAACCATAAAACACTTTAATGATGCCGGAGTCACAAAACCAGATGTGATGTACAGTTCGACATCCAATCCTTTCACAGACGAAATGTCTGGCCATTTCTTTGATTCTGTCCATATTTATGTATTCAGCTGCCGGAACAACAGCTTTATTAATACAATGTTGACCTAATTGTACCTTTTGGGAGTATTTCCACAGATTTCCGCAGAGATACTTGCCCATCAACCCTGCGTTACCACGTACACTGAGCTGTTATAAGCCATTTATTAACTGTATATATATGTCTATAAACGCTACATGTAGCTGGGGGACTGAGGGAAACAGAAACAGTCTCCAATGACATGTAAATATAGACACAGTCATACACACAATAGCTTCTACATCGGCATTAGTGTTTCTCTGTGATTGTCTATACATTTTTGTGGTTTTGAGTAGGAGTTCTCTGTGAAGAGGTTTTGTTTCCTTTTCTTTAGAACTAACATATTTCTTTTCTCTTGAGTCTGAGGTTGTGTTGCAGTGGGCGAGTGTGGGTCACTTTCTCAGGTTGGCATGCACACATTCACACTCACACTCTGTGGCGTCTACCTACAATCACATTTGCAGACTTGTGACTTAAAGGCCACTGTCAGATTAAAAGCTGGCCTCCATCAGGGCAGCAGACAGCGTCTTAAACAGCACTGAACTCTGGTGGTTGGTGGTGGACTCATTAACATCATGACACTTTTTACCAAAACTTCTTGGCTCTGCAAGCACATCCAGCATTTTGGAAAATTACAAGTGAGCTACATGTTTGTTATGGATTCTAGTCTAAGTTTGTTCCTACAGTCCATTTACTCAAACACAGTATTTACAGAAAAACACTTTAAACATTTAAATGTAGAAAATGTTCCTGTCAAAGAAAAACAAACTTTAAACTTGACGTGTCTAGAAAACAATCGTCAGCCGTCTGCTTACGCCTGGGAGGACAGACTGAGGAATGTTCTGCTGCGCAACAGTTCTCAGACCTCTTTGTGTTTCAACATGCAGCAATTGCTTATGATCGTTCAGACCAGCTAAAGAAGTAACGTTAACGTGAATGACAAGTTGATAATTTATATATTAATGAAATGTCCCATATCTGCAGCGTCCTGTTTGTTTTTCCTCACACTATTCAACATTATTCCGTTTATCAGAAAACTGAAACATTCATTAATGCTGCAGTAATGATCCTGTGATATTCCTAAACCTCATACATTTACTTTTCACACAGAAAGTAGCTCTTAAAGGTATTTTCATCAGTGTACATGATAACTACTTTTGCTGCTTGTGGATGCTCTCGGTCTTTGTTTCCGGTCGAGTCTTTCTGGCTGAGTGTTGGGCCGTGTTAAACCACAGTCACATAAGCGTGTGAGAAAACAATATGTTCACAGCGTAAAGCACAGGGTTGGATCAAACTAAGCAGCTTGAACAAAGTTGACTAGTTTGGAATATTACCTTTTAAATGTGGAACATTGCTGACACGAAATCAACTGAGTTTCTCTGTCTACACATTAAAATGGAGAATAAAACAATTTAGTATTATTATTAAGGATTTTGCCACACTGAGCTTTAGCTTCTGCTCAGTTTTGGCTATTTGGTCGACTGATCTATTTCACTACGGCAAAACAAGCAGGAGCTGTAGATAGACAGTAGAGTAAAGGCATTAAATCCTACGTTGTTCATGTTATGTTAATGTGTTCAAATACCCTATTAATTGGGATTCCTGTCCTATTGTTGACTTTCAAATGACTGATACTAGTGCATTGAGCAAAAGCGATGATGATGATGATGGGTTTGCATGACAAGTGTAAAGATAGAGGATAAAACAGGAAATGTTCAGTTTTCTGTTCACATTTTGTCTAATTGACATGAATCAAATTCATGGTTCTGAAGATGATGTTCACAACATTCATGTAGAAGCCTGATGATTCTCAGGCAACATCCAGTTTTCCAGGTGGATTTGTGTTTACTCATAGCGGACGGATTAGCAGACAAGCGATAACGAGGAGCCAAGTATATTTAAACATGTGTAGCAGTGCAGAGCCTGAATAGAGCTGCTTAACTGTTTGCATGTGACAGTTAACAAAGCAGGTAAACGCTGTGAACATGACATTATTTGTGCTTAGCATTAGTACGTTTACATGATGCTTTGTGACTGAGTCCATGACAGCAAACAGGGCCTGGCTTTTCCTCAGCACCTGCATGAGCCCAGTGAAAGGCTACTTTCTACAGCCACCACACCTGAGGTAAGCCTCAGCGTGACTGGCCCAGTGTGAGAAACACAACTGAAACTTCGCTTTGGTTGCTAAGTGTGTCAAAGAGGCGCATTTCTGCTGAAGTGCTACCTTGCAGTAGGTGTCTCTGCATCTCCAGAGCTCATCACTTCAGAAAAACAAAGATAAAATAGACGTTAAAAGCGAAAAACAGCGTCGCAGAGGCAGCTTGTTGACTAGCCACGTTTTAAAATGACGTCTCAACCTGGAGATTTTTAATGACATTGTTCTTGATTCAAAACAACAAACAAAAGATTGTTTGTTCTAGGACAAATTGCGTTATCAGCCAGTCCTGTGACCCTACAGTAGGTTGAATGTGTAGAAAAGTCACTTACTTGAATGAATCATGACGACTCTTCTGCTGCGTCTTCCTCCTGCTTCTTATCTCCTATTAAGCTCCAGGTTTTCTTCAGCTTGAGTATTTGAAGCCAACCTTGATTTCCCTGCAGTGTTTCATCAGCAGGGCCTTGAAGTAGTGGGAAACCTTCAACTAGCTGAGTGACAGAGATGAACAAAGAGTGAGAGAGAGAGAGAGAGAGAAATACAGAGGCCGGTGGGCGGAGGAAGTAGAAGCAAGGTGAATAATGAAAGACACGGGACCATGAAAGCATGGACATAAAGTAGATAACGGGCCAATACTCTAAGCTTTAGACATGTCAATAGTTTTAATACTTAGTGCGCAGTGAATTATTTTTACGTGCAATATTTACAGAAATAGAGAGAGATTGGGTGTGATACAGACAAAGAGATGGAGAGGAAGTGAATGAATGACGTGAATGAAACCACAAAGCATCCGTTTCTGTCACTAACTCCAGGAAGACACGCTCACACAAAGTTTACACTGTAAAATTAGCAATGCTATGACAAAGAGCATCAGCATTATACCGTAGTTTATGATTCACTGACTTTGCTTTGGAATTGACCTGCTCTGGAGCCCTGGTCTGACGTCGGGGTGACACTGAGTGGACGTTACCCTACTAGCGCTGTCTGACTGAGCCCATGTGTGCAGACATAACCCCCCCATTCTCTGGTCAAAATAGCTCATGTTGAACATGAACGATTCGTTACTGTAACCGATAAGCAGGAAGGCAGCCAGGAATGTGTACATCACACGTGAAACAGTTTTCCTGTAAAAAATGTTTCCTTGTGCATGTTTCCTCCTTTGAACCTATTGTGACTTACCAGGTATTGAAACCCTTTTATCTTGGGTGTTTGGTTGTTTGTGTGGTGGAGGAAGAATTAGAGAGACAAACAGTACAACCATTTTGACTTTTGGCTTTTCTGTACATATGAACATATAAAGTCATGCTGGCTTTGGTATATATTTTTTCCACATGTAATAAAACACAACTCACAAAGATGCAACAACACCAACGCTGCAGTTCTACTCCCACACTCATTTGTTTGACACAGAACAAAGCAGAGGCAGCGATGATCGCGTCAAGGAGGTGACCTGCAGCTGTTCAGGACCCACCTGGTGATTCTTTGTCAGTCGCGTCTTGTTGTTCTTCTTTTCTCTCATCTCCTATCCTCTGACCCCAATTAAACATTAAAGGAGGCTTTTACTTTCCACTGGCAGCTACTGCTGCTCAAGGACGATTTGCTAGGATTTATTTTCATTTAATTAATGTCGTTAATAGGCTCTTTTAAACTTTACTGGCTCCAAACCTTTAACTAGTTGCTATGACTTACTCAAGTGTCAACAAAATTGCTGCAAAGTAATGATTAGTGGCAGGTTCATAAAAATTTGAGGAAGGACCTTTAGGTTTAAAGCTGTTCTCTGTGGTGAGCCGATGCATTTCTCTCTTCCACCAACAGTGAGACTCGGTATAAGAGTGTTTTACCTGACCACCAAATCTCGGACGATGGAGTGTCCTTGAACACACCGAGAACCAACAGACCACAGTACACTATTATAAAAGTGACTGCTGCGATTATAAATGTATGTATGACTCTGCACCCACAAAGAGCTTCTAGTCTGTCGAAAGGAAACCAGCCGCCGACTGCATGTAAAAAACGGATGTTACAAAGCGATTATTGATAAGGTCTGACTTGACTACAGACCAGGCTCAGTGTGTGACATGTCACTGATAATATTCTTCATTAAATAAATCATTCCCAAAACACAACACTCAGATAAAAGTATTTATCAAGCAACATCAACACAAAAACATCTTTGTCCGAGCATCCCCTCACGCCTCCATTTGCATGTTTGGGTCTCATATCAGTTCCCACGCAGACGCACACGCTTGGTTTCCTGCTACTGAAGCAGATATTGAACATTTTCCACTCTGACCGATTTGACTACTCAAATGATGTCATCAACCACCAACCTCTCTCTATGAGCCGCGCTGCGGGCTGCTCGCCCTGGACGAGGAAGTTTCTCGGCGCGTGTGTTGGCTGCGTCCGCCTCCAGCTGTTCATTTCCTGAATCCCGCTGCTTTGGCTCAGACAAGTCGCACCAATGGACTAATAAAGTGGAAAATGAGCCACGGAGGTAAGAGACGCGCTTTGGCTTCTGGTAAAATCAGGCTGGATTGATTAAACGTTTGCACGTTCGCTGAAGCTGTTTGGGGGGAAATTGCGTGAATGTGTAGTAAACTGGAGGAAAAACCCATTTCAGACGGTTCCGTAGCGAACAGTGTTGGGTTCTACAGCCGCGTCCAGTCCTGCCCTGCTGACACGTACAAAAACATTTATGATGTTATTACACCTGAGTTAAACGTAAACCAAACTAAACAGGGGCGCACGGACCTGCCAACCCGCGGGAGCGCGCATGTGCTTCTCTCTGCTACGTTCAAGAACTGTCGGAAAAAGATGCATTCATTTCAGCCAAATTTCAGTTTAATTTCAGTAAAAGTATTCACTTTTACGTTGTAGAAGAATGTAGACTGGTAAAGTCTGGTGACAGCTGATGGCTAATTATAGATCACTTCTACTATAACTGATAGATTTGCAAACATAATTGCCTAACATTCCTAACTTACATGTACAAAACATTTCTATTTGTTTTCAGTGTTTTATCAATAATATTCTCTTTGCTGCAGGGTGTTATTACCCAAACAAGCCACAGGCCAGTTTGACTGCACTGATATAAAGTCTCTCCACATATAAAGAAAGTAAAAGAAAGGACAGCAATGCGACAACAAATACATTAAAACATACTGCAGAAAATTAAGGTCACTGAACTAAAACTTTAAACCTATATAAAGCTCTGGTGCAGTGTTGTAACCTGCTGTATTTTACAGGACATGTTCGCATTTTGGACGTGGTCTGCAGACTCAGAGAACAGCTTCCCTCGTTAAAGAACAGCCGCAGGCCAAGTTTGCATTGAGGAAGCTTTGAATACTTTCTTTCTTTATACTCTCTTGAATCATGTCTCGACCCCTCATTCAATGTCAGATAAATGGTGGTTGAGAGCCCGACCAGCTGAGGTACTGGGGTCCAGGAGTGTATACTGAACCTTTTCACTCCAGTACAGTTGAGTTATTTTCTTGTTGGATTTCCAGAATCCTTTAAGTCATTTGTAGAGGACAACTTTTCTGATCACACAAAGTGTGTGTGTGTGTGTGGACTATTTCAGGGGACAGACCTCTTATCTTAAATGAGTCCCTAGTGGAATCCCCATATGCAAATTATGGGAACATTTCAAAGCAGGTGGAGGGCAGTGCAAACAAAACCTGAAGCAGAACCAAGGAAGTAAAATTCAGTTCTGGCTCACAGGTGTGAGCTAGTGGCTGTGGTGGTAAAGGAGGCTGAGGGGTCTGTCTGGAGCAGAGACAGTTGAACCCTGAGTTCAGCCTGATTTCCCTTCTCCTTCATCCATGGTCCTTCTCACAGCAGATTACTCCTCTCTTCATTTCTCTGTAGCTCAGCTGAAGCTCGCCACCTTCTGAGGAAATCCACCGATGGCCTGAGGGCGCACACAGAACGGCCAGGATGAGCAGAGAGATGCTGCTGGAGGAGACGCTGATCAAACGCTCACAGCAGAAGAAGAGGACATCACCTCTGAACTACAAAGAAAGGCTGTTCGTTCTCACCAAAACCCGGCTGACGTACTACGACGGAAGAGCTGAGGTCAATAGCTTTTACATATTAGACTTGTAAATCAAGTTGCTATTAGGTGTCATAAATGATTTATTACTGAGATGCACACTTTGCTTCTTTTTCTTTAGTTTGCTCAAAGGCAGCCCAGTGTTAACATGTTGAAACTAAGCCCTTTTAGTTCATCCAGCTGATAAAAAAAAAAAGCCTCCAGCTCGTTTCAGCTCTTGCATCACATCATTTCAGTTTACACTAAGAGCGAACGCGTGTACATACAGAGTTGGTATCATAATCAAACACTGTTGAAAGACATTTGTCTGATTTCTGGTTTGATAAGGTGCTCACAAAAAAAATCATAACAGGGAAAGAAAAAAAAGCTACTGTTTACATGTTGCTTTTGTTTCAGAAGAAGTTCAGAAGAGGCTCGATTGAGCTGAGCCGCATCAGATGCGTTGAGATCGTCAAGAATGGAGGAGGGATCATCCCCTGCGAGAACAAATACCCCTTCCAGGTATCACACTTAACATCTTATCGCCTTATTTTGCTTATGAAGTCGCTCTGTGATTAAAAGAACAGTTAAGAATTTACACAAAGACATTTCCTGCTAGAGGCAAATTAAATTCCTGCAATAAGTAATATATTAAACTCTCAATAGTGTTGATTATAAAGTTTAGATGATAATATTGCTACTACTGTCATATCTATAAACTGCAGCTGGGTTTAAAGATATATTTCTAAAGGTTTGTGCAGCAATAGAAGTTATGTAATGCAACAGACGTAAGGTTTGTCAGGTGGAGCGAGCTTGAAGCGATGCTGCACTGGGCGAGTTTTAATCAGAATAGCAGCTGCACAGAATGAACATGTAGCCTTAATGAAGTAAGCACCACTCACTGGTCAACAGATGTGTTTAGATTAAAGTCCAGCCACGTGTGCTGATTTACACATATGACTCAACTGCTTCACACAACAATCAGTATTGATTTGATTGAATCAGCTGTAAATACTCACAAACACCTCAACACGTGTCTAAGTAAAAAAGTAAAAAAGCAAACGTGATCTGTGCTAAAAATGAATCTAATACTAAAAACAACTTTTAGTCAATTTCCTTTTTTAAGAATTCATCATACTCAAGAGCTCGTGAACGTACAGCATGTGAGCGTCATGCACCCAGTATCGCATGTTTTTGTGTCCAGGTGGTGTACGATACCAACACCCTCTATGTTTTTGCTCCGAGTCAAGACAGCAGAAGTCTCTGGGTCCAGAGCATCAAAGAAGGTCAGTGCGTATTTTGTTCTGTTGTATTTTACCTCCTTCTATCCTACAACAGCTAAGAGCTAAACAGCATTTACGGACATGACTGTAACACCTCATACTCTACACAGACGTTTTCACACTTTAAACCACACATCTAAAGCAGGTTTTCACACATGGGTCCATTTCCCCAGCAGCCCACACTGTTTCCACTCGTTTTGGCTCAGTGGCTCAGGTGAAAGCAGGTCAGATGCCACTAGATTTAGATAGAAGTTAGATTTTCACTTTCCGTGAATTTGCAAAACAAGCACTGGATCCCATTAGGTGAGGCAATAAAAAGTCAGCTTGTCTCCTGCAATTTATGATAAAAGATTCATTCAAGCCTCAATCAAATCTGCACACAAACATGATTTAAACACACATGCTCACATTCAGTTCGACTTCCTCTCTAGGAACATTGAATCTATATGATCATGTTGTGTGACTTTGTAACACTGTAACCAGGAAGTGATCGTAGTAAATAATTAGCCTAACTACTGCAGCCCTGAGCTGTAAGAGTCATCATCGAGCTACAGCTGAAATCCAAAGCTTCCAGCCACTGCACAGGAATGAGAAACCTGTTTCTGCCAGCCTCTGTTCAACAATCTGTCAAACCAAACCTTACCTCAGACGTTTCAGTGGTACACTTCCCACTAGAAGTACTGGATTGACAAGGCCAGTTTACAGTATGTGTGTTTGCTGTATGCTGATGACATTTAGCTTGAAGATCAAAACATTAGAAAAAGGCAAAAGTTCACACTCCATTCAGTGATAAATATGTAGATACATAAAACAACATAATCTGCTCTTGTCTCTGATGACCAAACAAACACAAAAGTGTGTCTGAGAACAGACAATGGGTTGTGCGTGGTCCGACTCACTCTTTCTCGCCTGTAAATCTTGCGTGGGTTTGGGCTTAGATCATTACTTTGAAGCGCCGCTCAATTACAATCCAATACGCTGAGCTAAAAATGTGCAAAGTAAGGACCGTGTGTGAGTAAACGTTTCAGTGCATCGGTGAACTGACCTGAATCTCACGGTCATCTGTGTTTGTGTGTTGCATGCAGAGATCAAAAACAACCCACAGGTCTTAGCAAAGTTTCACCCTCAGTTCTGGCAGGAGGGGGCGTGGCTCTGCTGCCGCCAAGCAGAAAAACTGGCCCCAGGCTGCACGGAGTACAACCTGTTTGGAGACAGTAAGTGACACGCATTTACAAGTGCAGGACCTTCCCCCAACCATGACAACCCATGTCCAGTTGTCTATAGCAGAGTACTAAGGTATATGATGTGGTAAATGAAATGCAGTATGTAGCCAAAAGTTGTATGTAGTACTGTAAAATACATTTGATGATTTATTGTGTTTAAGAAGATGTTTTTTTTACTTTCACATTTGCAATGTTTGCAGTGCCAAATTAAATATGTCACATTGTTTCACTTCAGCTGTCATAAGAAAAAGAGGAAATCCCACTCGTAGGGTCACATGTAAGCAGATTTATTCAAGCTCATGACTGCTGCAGCTGTAAGATAAGCTTTACTTCATGCTTAGCTAAATCATTAACGGGCAACGGCAAGAGGTCAAAGGTCATCTGTCAGACATCACATTGAAGCAATGGGCAGAGCTGTCAGAAAGATAAGAAAGAAAAACTGAGTTCTGCTTTGTTAATGGTTTCTGTTCCTCTTTCCTAGTTTCCAGAAAACCTTTACCCCCGATTCCTGGAGAGGAACGGGTAACCGCTAACCACACACACTCATGAGTAGCACTTTTGCATGAATTCTGAAGAACAGCCAAATCCAACTAGCACTGTCCAATTCCTCTCCAACCTGCAGCAGCGGCGGCCTCCACCCCCGACCCCTGATGATGACAGTTTCGACGAGGGCGAATGTGAAGATGACGACGAAGATGAGGAGGAGGAGGAAGAAGTTGTGGTAGCTCTGTATGACTTCCCTGGCTTGGAACCGCATGACCTGACCTTGGTTAAAGGTGAAGAGTATGTCATCCTTGAGAAGTGTGATGTAAACTGGTACAAAGCACGCAACAAATACGGGTAAGTTAGTGATCATAAAAGGTGGAAACAGACAGATGTTCAACACGACCAACAGTCGTCTGATAGTGGGACTCTCTTATCAACACGACCAGCTGCTGAAGCACTGATCGAACTATATATAAATATATGGAACAAAAATAATCTGTTCATCTAAACGGAGAGATTTATTGGTGAGAGTGAATTACAGGTGGTTATTCGTTTACTCATTTACTGTGTGTGTGTGTCTTTTACAGCGAGGAAGGGTACATACCAAGTAACTATATAACAGAGAAGAAATCCGGAAACCTTGTGCAGTTTGTGTAAGTCTGTTAATCATTTTACAGAAAATCAATGTGCAGGAATAAAGCTTGAACGTAGTCACAATGAGGTAATGGTTAATGTTGGCAGAATCCAAATACCTGGACTTTTTGTGCCTGTTGATGTGAAGGCTAAAGGTCAAGATTTTTAAATTAAGTCATTATAATATTGATATGTTTTGTGCTTTTCTTCTAGTTGGTACAGTCAACAAGTCAACAGGAATAAGGCTGAGGAGCTTTTGAGGAAGGAGGTAAATCTGTCCAGCAACACCTCACTTCTCTTTCTCTGTTTGGTCTTTGGTCTTTGTCCTAACTGGTTGAAACATTTCACTGCTTACTACATCTAAGTAGCTTTGTGAGTTAGAGGCTGATTGGACTTAAACTTAGGAGAAGACAGTGTCTCTGGACCAGAATCGGTGCTGTATCAGCCCTGTTTCAAAAGAGCTGGAGGTCGTTTACACGATCTGTCTCCAGTCTAATTTGTTGTGTTTTCACCCATCACCACTACTTCACATGACAACATGAAACATTTAGGAGCCATCATCTGTTTAACACCCTCCATAACGTCCACCTACAGTTTGTTCAGGCAAGGATGTAAAACAATGCGTTTGTAAGGCTTCAGAAGCTGGATGCAACCCTTAAGGCTTCACTGAGTGAACCATGGGCTGTGACGTAGCTGTTGTCTGGGTCTCAGTCTGTGATTAAGTCTGTGTTGCCTTCTGCAGGACAAAGAAGGAGCCTTCATTATCAGAGACTCCAGCACTCCAGGGACCTACACGGTGTCTCTTTACACCAAGGCTGTGGCAGGGTAATGGCACTAAGTGTGTGTCAGACGTGTGGTTGAATGTATCACAGAACTATGCAGCACATAGCACAATATGACTGTCCTGGATTGGTTTAATCTCTTGGGGTTTTCATGTTTTTCTGAAGGGAGGGAAGTCCGGCTATTAAACATTACCACATCAAGGAGACTCAGGGCTTACCCACATACTTCTACCTGGCTGAAAAACACTTGTTCTCCTCCATCCCGGAATTGATCGACTACCACAAACACAATGCAGCAGGTACGGCAAATCAAACTGAATCCATCCTGTCCAGCTGTTATTGACTTATTCAGAATCCACATTTGAAAGGACACTGAAAGGCTCCTTCATGTCTTTCTTACTACTCTCTTGTCTAGGCCTTGTAACCAGGCTGAGGTATCCTGTAGGAAAACAGTCAGCTCCATCAACCGCTGGCTTCAGCTACGGTCTGTTCTAACAGAGCAAGCTTTCTGGTGTTCATCATAACCAAGCCCCGTCTGTCTGTGTTACTCTACCTTCTTTGGGTCTTGCAGAGAAGTGGGAGATCAACCCCAGTGAGCTGACGTTCATGAAGGAGCTGGGCAGCGGCCAGTTCGGTCTGGTGCGGCTCGGCAAATGGAGGGCTCAGCACAAAGTGGCCATCAAGGCCATCAGAGAAGGAGCCATGTACGAGGAGGACTTCATCGAGGAGGCCAAGGTCATGATGTAAGGATGGTCAAATACACAGTGAACATACAGGATACGGTTTATTAGTCAACATCAAGTGTTTCTGTGTGTTTGTTTTCTCTAGGAAGCTGTCTCACCCTAAACTGGTGCAGCTCTACGGGGTGTGTACTCAGCACAAGCCCATTTACATCGTCACAGAGTTCATGGAGCTCGGCTGCTTGCTGAACTTCCTCCGGCAGCGACGGGGCACCTTCAGTCTGGGCTCCCTGCTGAGCATCTGCCTGGACGTCAGCGAGGGCATGGAGCACCTGGAGTTCAATGGCTTCATCCACAGAGATCTGGTAACATGACGTTACTTTTAGTGCAAGAGCAGGGTCCTGATCGTTCTAAAGCTCCCCCATAACTGTATGCTCCTCGTGTCTTTTGGTTGACTCAAGTTTATCATTCATCTCTGTCTTTATTCCCTCCGTCTGCTCTGAAGGCTGCGAGAAACTGTCTGGTGAGCGATGCTCTGGTAGTGAAGGTGTCCGACTTTGGGATGGCCAGGTAGGAATTTGGTTCAGCATCGTTTTAGAACCACTAAGCTGGCGTTGTCTTCGGTAGCTCGCAGATATTACCTTCTTCATTATTACTGTTTTTCTATTTAGGTACGTGTTAGACAACCAGTACACTAGTTCATCAGGTGCCAAGTTCCCTGTAAAGTGGTCGCCTCCTGAAGTCTTTAACTTCTGCAAATACAGCAGCAAGTCAGATGTCTGGTCCTACGGTGAGCATTACACTGACAATTTATTAGAACATTAAAGCTGAGGTGTTTAGAGCTTTAGCTAAGCTTTAACCCAAACTCAGTTTACGGAGAATTTCTAACTGAATATAAAACAGTGGCCCATTTTCCACGATTATAAACAGTGTGGTAATGAATTGTTGAACCCTAGCGAGACTGCACGGTTTGTGTATCCAGGTGTGCTGATGTGGGAGGTCTTCACCGAGGGTCGGATGCCGTTTGAACAACACCAGAACCACGAGGTGGTTACCTTAGTAATGCAGGGTCACCGCCTTTACAGACCCAAAATGGCAACTCTTGGCATTTATGAAATCATGCATCAATGCTGGGACGACGTGAGTTTGTTAATTTAAATCAAACCTTACTGTATATTAAGTCATTTAAGTCTTTCCTGTCTTGACAATTATATTTTATTGTTACTACCTTATGTATGGATCAGGTTTCATTTCGGTGATTACTGGCCTGTGTTCTCTCTCCATGCAGAAACCAGATGAGCGTCCATCGTTCTCTAACCTCAGTACGATGCTCGCTGCTGCTCTGGAGGATGACACCGCTGTCCCGAACTGATCAGCAGCTCAGTCACCCGCTTCGTCATCTACTTACGCCCATGCCTCCTAAACCCGTTGTCATGGTCACACGGCTGACGTGTCAGATCTGTCTGTATCTGGCTAATGACAGGGATCGGAAGGATGGGTCACATCAACTACATTGCTCTGATCCACTGAACCAGAATCAGAGAGTCGCTCAAACAAAACTGCATCCACATCACAAACTGCTGCTCATGTCAGTCTTTAAAGGTGACTGACGCCACATCACCTAACAGCGTTAAAGAAAACCCATAATAGACAAACAGTTTCACAGGTGGACGAAGCTGAACGCCAACATCGCACAGGCTGTGTTTTGCTCGGTGCCTCCTCCTTGGCCAGTCAGTCATCTGTATGAAGACGGATCTAACAAAGCAAAGTGGACAAAGCCTCAACACACAATCGACTCATGTTCTGTTTCATAAGCTGGTTGAATTGTTTGTGACTCACCAGATATTTTATGTTTTGATGTCTATTTGTAATCCTTCACTATATTATTAAAAAACTTTAAAAAGTGTTTCCGGTGTCGATTAACTCGCTAAAATACTACTACTGCTACTGTGTTGACTGGCCCTGATCCTCTTCCAAATCTTTGGGATAAATTTCTGTAGAATGAGCTGGATTTGTGTCTCTCGATACGCATACATACACAAAAGCCTCCATTTCAACCTTACATGCACCACTTATTTCAGTGTCACCAGTCAATAAAGAGAAGCAAACTGTGACCATACACTGCTGAATGTGTGTAACAGATTTCCTTCTTTTTTTAGAGGAAATACACTGTGTGGTTGTTTTTGCTGCATCACTACACAGACATGATTTACTGTGCAGCTCTGGAAGGGTGGTAAGTTTTTCTTTGTGTTTCATTAATTGTCAACCAAGCTTATTTTAAAATGTATTATATAAATATATTTATTTTATATTATGTGCAGTTCATTAATAAGTAGAAATGTTCTGGTGCCTATGAATCCTTAACCAATTTAAACTTTAAATTCAAATTTTGGGCACATGGTGATTAAACAAATTACTTATATACTGCACCTGTAGCCTCTGTGGCTGTGTGTGTGTTTTAGATTTTTACCAACCAGATTAAGCCGCTTCATATAATTAATAAAATTTCTGACTTTGTCATTCTGGGGCTTACTTGTGACAAACGTCTTGCTGCTCTGTGTGATCTGGCCTCCACCTTTTCCTTCTGGTGGTGGAACAGCTGTATTTCTGTGTGTGCTCTTCAGTGGATTTTCAAGGAGACAGAAAGCTGAGTCAAGTGAACTCCTGTCTGTAAGTAATGGTTCACGTTACATGACATGCAAAAGAAAATTAGAGAAATGTTTACAGTAGCTTACAGGGATCTTTGATCATGGTAGAACCCTGGTTTAGTTGATGTGCTAGTGTTCGGACCTTGTGTTAAAGCAGAACTGAGCTGACAGTGCAGTCGTCTTGTTCTTATTTTTGCTGACGTAAAGGCTGAAACTGTGTCCACGGCTCCCACCACAGCAGAAGTAATGGAGTCAACGTCAGGCTGTGACCAGTTCCTGCTTGACAGAACTCCACCAAACATTCCAGGGATTCTGGAGGACGGGAAAGTCCTGGACCAAAACCGATACAAACACATTTGTCAGACTTATATGAACAAAAGAAGGTTTGCGACACTGTAAGACATCAAGAACAAGATTCCTGTATTTTCTGCCAACAAGTACAAAGGGCAGTGGGAGAGGAAGAGGCCACAAAACAAATGGAAGACAGAACCACAGGTGTGTGTATTTATATGAACATAAAATACATACAAATGTTCCTGCTTCACAAAGGTCTCACAGTCAGTTTGCAGCATTTTCCAACAACTACTAAATGAACAAATTTATTTAATTTACTTTTTCCATTTCATTCATTTAATTTTTCATTAAATTATTTTAATTAATATGTGGAACGGCAAAGGCAAGATCAGCTACAACCAGGCCGGGAACATCATTTACAGAAACAATCGCACATTTCACAGAGGCCACTTGTTACAAAGCTCCTATGTTCCTTCAACAAAACTGACAAGATGTCCACCTTCACCAACATTGTTCCACAAGCAGCATCGTTCAACCAGGGAAGGTGGAACAGAATGAAGGTGCGTCCAATATGTCATGGACGAACACTGCATCAACATCACTGAAGGCTTTGTGGCGACGGGAGCGCAGCCCAGCTTGACTAACACTCTCAACAAGATTAACATACTCGCCATGCTTTGGTCTGCGTTCTGCTGTTACAGCTCCACACAGAACCTGTGGCTGGCAGGTGCCCACTGGAGCAGCAATGTTCCAGATGAAACCAAAAACAAACACCTGCAGGCGAAGACTGGCCGAACTCAGCCGAAAGCTCACTTCGCGTTTCCTGGAACGCGCCGTCCTCACCACAGGAGTCTCTCCAGATTTAAAATAAAAATAAAAAATGTAATTGTCCGTCAGCCATTTCAATCACTTCAGCATCCAACCCTCCTGTTACCACGTCCGTGTCTTCCATTTCAAAGCCAAACCCACACAGCTCCACATCTGGTCATCCCAAGACCAGAGCCACTAGTGCAGCCACAGCTGGGTCCAACATCTGGAACAAGGACACTTTTGGTCATCCCACCGTCATATAATCCAGCATCTCCACATCTGTCCTACTCACATTATCTGTCTTCTCCTACACACACTACAGCATCTGATCCAATCGCTTCAACATCCGTTACTAGGACACAAAAGGATTCATCCAAGACTGAACTCAACACCGACCCTTAATTTCAAGCATCAATCATGTTAGGTTTTTCTTTTGTTTATAAAGTGCTTCAGTGTAACAACTTGAAGCATTTGTAGAATATTAAGTATATCTTATATATAATATTCATATGTAGTTGAATGAAATGTCTGAGTTTTTTTCTTTATACTGAACCATGAAATGTTCTTATATTTATTACTATAGTTTGTATTTCATTTTATATTCTACTCTTAAAGTGTATAGTTTTATAGAATTATGCTTACTAATTTCTTCGGCATTCGCTGTGGACAGCAAAGTAAGAATTTAATTGTACATATGACAATAAACACTTTGACTTTGATGAAATGTTTGTTTTCTCTATACCTTCCTTGGGCTGAAGAAGCAAACATGAAAAATGTTATGACCTAATCAGAAAAAGTCCAGGTGCCACAGCTCCAGACAACCTCATTGGTAGACTGAGAATTTACACACACTTATGTATATGATGAAATGATACATGTAGGACATTTTAGGAAAAGCAACAGTTTCATTATTATATGTAAACATGTTTAACAAGTAAAAGACTATATTTTAAAACTCAAGGTTTAGGAACCCATCACCTGTGTCTTCATTTTCTTGTCTGAATTGTCTGCTTACACTTTTTTTCTTGCAAATGACCAATTTGTACAAGCTGCTACTACGAAAAAAAGTTGTATTCACTTTGTAATTAAGGAGACATTTTGTCCACTGTAAACAAAAGAGTAAAATGAATAACAAGTAGACCAACTTCTTACTTTAATCCTAAACTTCATCTTACCCAGGAGGAAAGTGCTAGTAGAGCCAAGTAAAACAGAGAACAAGAGGTTACTGTTCACTGACGTAGTCCCTTCACTCAGTGAATGAACCTGAACATCTTCAGGATGGAATCACAGGGTGAGAACATCAGACACTTCACAGCTGTTTTCATCAGTTGTGTTGACACAAAGCTGATCTTTGTCAACTGCTGGACAGGAGGAAACATTCACCTACAGTAGTGTCCAGACTTTAGTCTTGTTTCGCCTGCTCTTCGTCGTCATCATCATCATCACTGTCATTCAGGTTCAGAGAAATCTCCCCATTCCACACCTCTCCCTCTATCGCTCCATGTAGGGCCGTGGGGTTCATCCACGTTCTCCTGTGTATAAACATACAGCAAGATTATTCGTCATGGTGCGCATCCAGAAAAGCCTGGCTGCTGTGTCTGCAGAGAGAATGCAGAATCCTTAACGTTTGAATGTACCAGGTAATTAAAACAGAGACTGTTGCCATTTTTCTATCTTCGTTAAGAGCAACAATGCATCCATCAACTAAACTGCTTTTCCTGATAGTTGTAATATACAAAGTAAAGTAAGTTATTACTCCTCACACTGAGTGATGGTAACTGAGTGAAGGTATAACACGTTGAGAATAAACGTCTCTTTCTAAGTAACTGGCTTATAACCAGTAACAACACTGTCAGTAGTAGACAGACCTGAATGTGCTGAACACCTGCTCCATCTGCCTTTCAATGTGGCTGAGTCGTTTATTCATTAGGAATTTCAGACCTTGATATTCTTTTAAGGACCCGCTGAAGGGATATTCTGAAAAAAAGTACAATGTGCAACAGATGGTGACTATTAAACTACTTAAAGGTGACTATGATCAGTGTGACTCAGTAATATACCTACTCTGTTTATACAGGTCACTATGCTGAACGGGTCTGTTTGCCTGCGTGACGTAGTGACAGTGGTTCTTTATTTCTTTGATGACAACACCATCTTCCCCTTTCAGCTTGCGCGGTGACGTGATGTCATCGAGGATCATCGTCTTGGTCTTTATAGGGGCTTTGCAGTAATGAAGAAAACACCCATTACAATTCTAGTTTAGAGTTTATACAGCAGCATGACAGAATGTCTGACCTTTCAGTTTGCGCTTGCTCCGTTTCTTTGCTGTTGAGAAACCAGCTGTGGGGGGTGAGGGCGTGGGCAGCATGGCAGATGCAGATGCAGATGTAGTAGAAACACAGGGAGGCGGAAGCTGACAGGAGGCAGAAGAGGAGACAGCCAGAGGGTCGGCTTCAGCTGCTGTTGCCTCAGACACCAGGACCACGTCTGCAGAAGGATGGCAGTCTGTTTGTAGAGAAAATAGTTCTGCAAAGTTTCATAATTAAAGTAATGTTTATTTTTAACATATGAACTAAATTTAGAATTAAATGTCAACACAGACAAAGAGGTTGACACTGAGTAAAACTGACAACTGTGCTACATCACTTTTCCTTATAATAAATCTTTTAATCATTTGGAAAGTAAAAACAAGCTGAATCACTGACTCATACGACCATCAGTCACATTCTGTCCATGTGACATGAGCTGCTGCCCAGGGACAAAGTTTCTGCACAGAATCAACGTTTGGCTTCCTCCCTGCGTAACAGACTTTCAGGTTACATTAGTTGTTGCGGCAGTCAACTGAGATAAGTGACAACAATAAAAGTTACAATACATCTGAGCTCACTTGATTCAGTTCATCACTGACCACTTCCTTCCAATGTCAGAGGGTTTTATTGCTAGACTTCTGGGGAAAGTTACAACAAATTGACTCTATGACTGTAAAGCAATGCATGAAATTCTCAGGCCATATTTATGGTCATATTCAAAAGAAGGCATCTTACTTCTCAGCAGGTCTTGATAAAGTGTCCTCATCTTCTTCAAGATTTCCAGGACAACCCCATCTACATGTTCAACATGATGGATCATGTCACCGGTAACATGGCCCTTGTTGTCTTGATGCCCCAGAAAGAGGATGGGGTTGTAACCCAGTACATTCAGCTTCGAAATCTGCGACAGTAACAACAAACAAAGTGAATGAAATTTGCCGCTGAGTGATGGCAGCTGGACGTCTAACTGGGTATGTTTAAAGACTTTACTTTAAACATACCATTAGTTCGTTCAGCCTGAGAAAAGTTGGAAGGAGACCTCGTTTTTATCCTCCAGGGTGGATTCACACATAGATTTGAGGTCTTAGACCTTATTTCCTCTTGGAATAAAAAGCCACTTGGACAAAGGCCAATACTTGTCGATGCAACACAAAGGTTCATGTTGTCTGACGGACCAACATCCTGTTAATTGAATTACACCAACTCACTGAGTGCTGGGCTGAGTTGACAATCCTGCTGGAATTACGGTTTCTCTTCACCGACGCTGCCCAGCTGGGATTTATTAGCTCACTTTGCTTCTTCTTCAGACTCTGTTTTTCTTCCAGGTGAGACAGACAAGCACTGCAGGTCTTCAGATTTATCCGGTTCAGGGTCTGACAGGAAGGACACTCCTTTATTTTAGGCTTCGTCATGTCTGTGAAGAAACATATTACATGTAAATATTAAGCAAGGAGGTAACTGTGGAATCCTTTGCAAATAAAATGCAGATATTGTTGTAACTGAAAAAATGTGAACAAATGAAACCACTGATTTTACTTCTCCTGTCTTTTATTCAAAATAAACAATTTTATGAAAACGAAGGTCATCACTAAACGCCCATTGACATAAAGTCATGCTACAATAAGCGTTATTTGTCAATAAAACCGAGAAATCGTCGCCACTTCCGTTTGTCCTCGGTTCTGCGACACCGACATCGTGCACCCGGAATCCGACCTGTTTCCTCCTGGTACCGGTGTCGGTCCGTCTCAGCAGCCGCCGTCTCGCGCCTGTCTGGTCCTCCGGAGTCGATTTTCCTCCCTTGGCTTCAACAACGTTAAATTAGTGTTTTTAGGTTTACATGTTACAATACTGTCGTTTCCGTTGTACAATTATGATAAATTAATAAAATACTTGCCTTGAGGCGACAAATCTTTGTTTTCAGTGGATTTTTAAGTGGTTACCAAAATTAACCTCCTTCTTCTTCGTTGCTTTTCTCCGCTGGCCAAGTTCTTGTTCTTTTTCTCTTCTTTGATGATGGTCGGCTGACAGGTGCATTACCGCCACCTGCTGGATTACAGCTCACAGCGCTTACGAGATGAAAAGGGGCAAAACCAAAGTATCTTTATTGAAACAGTTTTTTTTGCTTGCCGATTTGAGTGACTGTGGTCAGGTGAATCATCTTTCACATTTACATTTACAAATATTTGTACACAAGGACGTTTACTCAAAAAGTTATTTATTACCCTGCATAATCATCTTAGACTAATGCTCCTGCTTTTAGATGCATTTGATAGAATAAATGACAACTACACAACAGGGTTTACCACAAAACCTCAGCAGGACAGAGCAGCTGCTGAACTGTGTTATGTCACCACAATATACTGACATCTATATGTGTTTCACGCTCTCTCTCTCGTCTTTCACACATCTCATTGTTTCACATGGAACCTCTGGCCACATGACAAAATTATTATTATTACATTAAAATCACTTCAAAGCTCAAGTCATAGATTTTCCAAACATGTTTTTATAGAACGTAATTAACTGAAGCTTTTTAGCTGAGCAGGTTGTATTTTGCTAGAACCTATGGTGCATGTTTTGCTCTTTTGACTGTGCTGGTTATCCTTTAAATGAAAGTAAGGCCTTGTGATTGTTGCGTCTGTGGGCAGAGGTTCCATGGAAGTGGAGGCTAAATGCAAGCAGGAACAGTCGCGAAGGTCAAACCCGTGAAGTCTCCAAAACTTTTGCACCCTTGGCAAGTGGACTGGGGTATACAATATTTATTTAACTGACATGTGTAGGATTATCAATCGTCTACAGTAAATATTCATCTGTTTTCCCTATAACTCTTTCTACTGTGCAAACAAAAATGAACAGGATCCCTGTTTGTCAAGTCAGTCCTCACGTACTCACTAAATGTTCTTTTGTTTCACTACTGTTATTCAGAAAGGTCAGTGATTACTTATCTAAAAATACATTGTAAACAATTGTAAACTTGGATATTTTCTAAAAAAGAAACTACTGTTTAATCAAATACAGACAGAAGTTCAAGAGGGAGCCCTTTGTCCCCAGACTTCCAATACAATTCAAAGCTGAATAAGAAATGCATTTCCACTAAGAGACTTTGACTGTTTAGTAATGACTTTAACTTTATTTTGCATGTGGGCCAAGTGTGTGATGATCACTCTGCTGAAGATGTGGTGTCTTCTGCACCTCCCTGTCGTCTTGCTGTGCATCGCTCCCACACTAACCAAGGTGGTGCAGTCGATGTCAGCGTGTAAGGGCTTTCTTCTTGAGAACAAAACTCTCCAGGTCCTGGGCATTGTGGTAAATGGCCAAATCAAGACAAGGAAGCGAAGTTATCTGCCAAGCCTGCAACAATGTCTCAAGGTTTGTGACACTCTATGACACCAAGAACAAGATCCCGGTACTTTCTACTTTCAAGTTCAGGGGAGCAGAGGGAAGAAGGCCGCAGATGATTGAGCCACAGGTGTGTTTTTGACTCAGATGACACTCCAATACATCATGTTGTTTAATTGTGTTACTTTACAATGATACACTGATCACTACTAACTGAAACAGATTTAACTGTGTAAAGAAACATGAATTTCTGGATGTTGTTGATTTTCTATAAATAAAAACTCTGAACAAAAACAACTGGAAGAATGTTTCTGACTATTGCAGCTTGAAAACGTGAAGAATGACAAAAACATGCAGGACTGTGATGGTGCTGAGTACAAGCAGCAAGCCAGCAACAATGACTACAGGAATAACAAAGAGTATGATAGGGGCCATTTATTTACAGCCTCTTTTGCATTACATGAAAATGATAAAATCTCAACGTTCAACCTGACAAACATTGTTCCTCAAGCTATGTCGTTCAACAAGGGCAACTGGAAAAAATGGAGCAATGTGTCAAATGTATCCTTAAAACTTTGTGCAAAACCGTGCCAAGTGCTAACAAAAAAACTGTACAACAAACTACTCTTTCTGGCTAACAATTTCAAACAAAACGTATTTTAAAGCTCAAAATTCCCTTCATAAAGGGATAAGGTGACCGAGTTGTCAACTATATGGACTGCTAATCCATTGTGCTATGCATGTCTGAGTTCAAATCCCATCCCAGTTGTCCTTTTATTTTTACTAGAATTTGTCGTTCACACTGGTCACTGGATTTCTGCAAATGGAGGTTTAAAAAAGCTCATTTTAATGTAAGGGAATTAGCTCAAATGTTAGAGCTCTTGCTTAGTGTGTGAGAGGAAGTGGGATCAATGCCCACATTCTCCAACAAACTGTCAAAAGAAGTCCTTTCAGGGATACCGTCCAAATGCTGCACATCATCTTTTGACACACAGCTTATTTTGGAGCCTTCAATCTTTCTCTATAGGGCACATATTCTAGGCCCTCTTGACAAGCGTTGTATGATACCAAACTACTCTTTATGACTAGTGCATGATTAATAATTGCATTCTTGCCATACTTTCTTGTCTAGAAATTGCCTTTCTCGCTTTTTTCATTTTCAGAAATCTTCGACCATTGAATGCAAGGGTGCTCCTTGCATTCAATGGTCGAAGATTTCTGAAAATGGTGGTTGTAGTACCCTTCATGCAATGTAGGGGAATTAGCTCCTACATTAGAGGTAGTGGAATCGATACCCACATTCGCCAACAAGTTGTCAAAAGAACTCCTTTCAGAGGTACCGTCCAAATGCTGTACAACAGGGGAATTAGCTCAAATGGTAGAGCGCTCGCTTAGCCCTTGTCCATTCAGGGGTACCATCCAAATGCTGTACAGCATCTTTCCACAGACATTTTGTTTGTCGCGCTTTAAGTCCTCCTTGCATTCAATGATTTAATATTTCTGCAAGGGTAGTTTTAGTGACCTCCTTTAAACGTGGGGGAATTAGCTCAAATGGTAGAGCGCTCGCTTAGCATGCGAGAGGTACGTCCGTCCAAATGCTGTATGGCATCTATCCACACACATTTGTTTTTGAGCCTTCATTGTTTTTCTATAGGGCACATATTCTAGGCCCTCTTGACCAGCGTTGCATGATGCCAAACCACTTTTTATGGCTGGTGCGTGGTTTCTAAACCCATTCTTGTCGTACTTTCTTGTCTAGAAATTGCCTGTTGCGCTGCAAGTCCTCCTTGCATTTAGTGGTCGAAGATTTCTGCAAATGGTGTTGTGTCACACTATATACAGTGTAGGGGAATTAGTTCAAATGGTAGAGCGCTCGCTTAGCATGCGAGAGGTAGTGGGATCGATGCCCACATTCTCCAACAAGATGTCTAAAAAATTCTTTTTAGAGACACCGTCCAAATGCTGCACGGCATCTTTCCACACACATTTGTTTTTGGAGCCTTCATTGTTTCTCTATAGGGCACATATTCTAGGCCCTCTTGACCAGCGGTGTATGATGCCAAACTACTCTTTCTGGCTAATGTTTTCAATTGAAACCTTTTTTAAAGCTCAAAATTCCCACAAAACATTATAAGGTGGCCGAGTGGTCAAGGCGATGGACTGCTAATCCATTGTGCTCTGCACGCGTGGGTACGAATCCCATCCTTGTCGTGCTTGTTTTTCTAGAGCGTGTCTTTCGTACTCTCAGGTCATTATTTAATTTAATGATTAAAGATTTCTGCAACGGTGGTTTCAGTGACCTCATTTAAATGCAGGGGAATTAGCTCAAATGGTAGAGGGCTCGCTTAGCATGCGAGAGGTAGTGGGATCGATGCCCACATTTTCCAACAAGATGTCTAAAAAATTCTTTTTAGAGACACCGTCCAAATGCTGCACGGCATCTTTCCACACACATTTGTTTTTGGAGCCTTCAATGTTTCTCTATAGGGCACATATTCTAGGCCCTCTTGACCAGCGGTGTATGATGCCAAACTACTCTTTATGGCTGGTGCGTGGTTTCTAAACCCATTCTTGTCGTACTTCCTTGTCTAGAAATTGCCTGTTGCGCTGCAAGTCCTCCTTGCATTTAGTGGTCGAAGTTTTCTGCAAATGGTGTTGTGTCACACTATATACAGTGTAGGGGAATTAGCTCAAATGGTAGAGCGCATGCTTCGCATGCGAGAGGTAGTGGGATCGATGCCCACATTCTCCAACAAGATGTCTAAAAAATTCTTTTCAGAGACACCGTCCAAATGCTGTATGGCATCTATCCACACACATTTGTTTTTGGAGCCTTCATTGTTTTTCTATAGGGCACATATTCTAGGCCCTCTTGACCAGCGTTGCATGATGCCAAACTACTCTTTCTGGCTAATGTTTTCAATTGAAACCTTTTTTAAAGCTCAAAATTCCCACAAAACATGATAAGGTGGCTGAGTGGTCAAGGCGATGGCCTGCTAATCCATTGTGCTCTGCACGCATGGGTTCGAATCCCATCCTTGTCGTGCTTGTTTTTCTAGAGCGTGTCTTTCGTACTCTCACTTCATTACTTAATTCAATGATTAAAGATTTATGCAATGGTGGTTTTAGTGACCTCAATTAAACGTAGGGGAATTAGCTCAAATGGTAGAGCGCTCGCTTAGCATGCGAGAGGTAGTGGGATCGATGCCCACATTCTCCAACAAGATGTCTAAAAAATTCTTTTTAGAGACACCGTCCAAATGCTGCACGGCATCTTCCCACACATATTTGTTTTTGGAGCCTTCAATGTTTCTCTATAGGGCACATATTCTAGGCCCTCTTGACCAGCGTTGCATGATGCCAAACTACTCATTCTGGCTGGTGCGTGGTTTCTAATCCCATTCCTGTCGTACTTTCTTGTCTAGAAATTGCCTGTTGCACTGCAAGTCCTTTTTGCATTTAGTGGTCGAAGATTTCTGCAAATGGTGTTGTGTCACACTAAATAAAGTGTAGTGGAATTAGCTCAAATGGTAGAGCGCTCGCTTGGCATGCGAGAGGTAGTGGGATCGATGCCCACATTTTCCAACAAGATGTCTAAAAAATTCTTTTTAGAGACACCGTCCAAATGCTGCACGGCATCTTTCCACACACATTTGTTTTTGGAGCCTTCAATGTTTCTCTATAGGGCACATATTCTAGGCCCTCTTGACCAGCGGTGTATGATGCCAAACTACTCTTTCTGGCTGGTGCGTGGTTTCTAAACCCATTCTTGTCGTACTTCCTTGTCTAGAAATTGCCTGTTGCGCTGCAAGTCCTCCTTGCATTTAGTGGTCGAAGGTTTCTGCAAATGGTGTTGTGTCACACTATATACAGTGTAGGGGAATTAGCTCAAATGGTAGAGCGCTTGCTTCGCATGCGAGAGGTAGTGGGATCGATGCCCACATTCTCCAACAAGTTGTCAAAAGAAGTTCTTTTTAGAGACACCGTCCAAATGCTGCACGGCATCTTCCCACACACATTTGTTTTTGGAGCCTTCAATGTTTCTCTATAGGGCACATATTCTAGGCCCTCTTGACCAGCGTTGCATGATGCCAAACTACTCTTTCTGGCTAATGTTTTCAATTGAAACCTTTTTTAAAGCTCAAAATTCCCACAAAACATGATAAGGTGGCCGAGTGGTCAAGGCGATGGACTGCTAATCCATTGTGCTCTGCACGCGTGGGTTCGAATCCCATCCTTGTCGTGCTAGTTTTTCTAGAGCGTGTCTTTCGTACTCTCAGGTCATTATTTAATTTAATGATTAAAGATTTCTGCAACGGTGGTTTTAGTGACCTCATTTAAATGCAGGGGAATTAGCTCAAATGGTAGAGCGCTCGCTTAGCATGCGAGACGTAGTGGGATCGATGCCCACATTCTCCAACAAGCTGTCAAAAGACGTACTTTCAGGGGAATCGTCCAAATGCTGTATGGCATCTATCCACACACATTTGTTTTTGAGCCTTCATTGTTTTTCTATAGGGCACATATTCTAGGCCCTCTTGTCCAGCGTTGCATGATGCCAAACCACTTTTTATGGCTGGTGCGTGGTTTCTAATCCCATTCCTGTCGTACTTTCTTGTCTAGAAATTGCCTGTTGCGCTGCAAGTCCTCCTTGCATTTAGTGGTCGAAGATTTCTGCAAATGGTGTTGTGTCACATTATATACAGTGTTGGGGAATTAGCTCAAATGGTAGAGCGCTTGCTTCGCATGCGAGAGGTAGTGGGATCGATGCCCACATTCCCCAACAAGATGTCTAAAAAATTCTTTTCAGAGACACCGTCCAAATGCTGTATGACATGTATCCACACACATTTGTTTTTGAGCCTTCATTGTTTTTCTATAGGGCACATATTCTAGGCCCTCTTGACCAGCGTTGCATGATGCCAAACTACTCTTTCTGGCTAATGTTTTCAATTGAAACCTTTTTTAAAGCTCAAAATTCCCACAAAACATGATAAGGTGGCTGAGTGGTCAAGGCGATGGCCTGCTAATCCATTGTGCTCTGCACGCATGGGTTCGAATCCCATCCTTGTCGTGCTTGTTTTTCTAGAGCGTGTCTTTCGTACTCTCACTTCATTACTTAATTCAATGATTAAAGATTTATGCAATGGTGGTTTTAGTGACCTCAATTAAACGTAGGGGAATTAGCTCAAATGGTAGAGCGCTCGCTTAGCATGCGAGAGGTAGTGGGATCGATGCCCACATTCTCCAACAAGATGTCTAAAAAATTCTTTTTAGAGACACCGTCCAAATGCTGCACGGCATCTTTCCACACACATTTGTTTTTGGAGCCTTCAATGTTTCTCTATAGGGCACATATTCTAGGCCCTCTTGACCAGCGGTGTATGATGCCAAACTACTCTTTATGGCTGGTGCGTGGTTTCTAAACCCATTCCTGTCGTACTTTCTTGTCTAGAAATTGCCTGTTGCGCTGCAAGTCCTCCTTGCATTTAGTGGTCGAAGATTTCTGCAAATGGTGGTGTGTCACACTATATACAGTGTAGGGGAATTAGCTCAAATGGTAGAGCGCTCGCTTAGCATGCGAGAGGTAGTGGGATCGATGCCCACATTCTCCAAAAAGATGTCTAAAAAATTCTTTTCAGAGACACCATCCAAATGCTGTATGGCATCTATCCACACACATTTGTTTTTGAGCCTTCATTGTTTTTCTATAGGGTACATATTCTAGGCCCTCTTGACCAGCGTTGCATGATGCCAAACTACTCTTTCTTGCTAATGTTTTCAATTGAAACCTTTTTTAAAGCTCAAAATTCCCACAAAACATGATAAGATGGCCGAGTGGTCAAGGCGATGGACTGCTAATCCATTGTGCTCTGCACGCGTGGGTACGAATCCCATCCTTGTCGTGCTTGTTTTTCTACAGCGTGTCTTTAGTACTCTCACTTCATTACTTAATTCAATGATTAAAGATTTATGCAATGGTGGTTTTAGTGACCTCAATTAAACGTAGGGGAATTAGCTCAAATGGTAGAGCGCTCGCTTAGCATGCGAGAGGTAGTGGGATCGATGCCCACATTCTCCAACAAGATGTCTAAAAAATTCTTTTTAGAGACACCGTCCAAATGCTGCACGGCATCTTCCCACACACATTTGTTTTTGGAGCCTTCAATGTTTCTCTATAGGGCACATATTCTAGGCCCTCTTGACCAGCGTTGCATGATGCCAAACTACTCATTCTGGCTGGTGCGTGGTTTCTAATCCCATTCCTGTCGTACTTTCTTGTCTAGAAATTGCCTGTTGCACTGCAAGTCCTTTTTGCATTTAGTGGTCGAAGATTTCTACAAATGGTGTTGTGTCACACTACATAAAGTGTAGTGGAATTAGCTCAAATGGTAGAGCGCTCGCTTAGCATGCGAGAGGTAGTGGGATCGATGCCCACATTTTCCAACAAGATGTCTAAAAAATTCTTTTTAGAGACACCGTCCAAATGCTGCACGGCATCTTTCCACACACATTTGTTTTTGGAGCCTTCAATGTTTCTCTATAGGGCACATATTCTAGGCCCTCTTGACCAGCGGTGTATGATGCCAAACTACTCTTTATGGCTGGTGCGTGGTTTCTAAACCCATTCTTGTCGTACTTCCTTGTCTAGAAATTGCCTGTTGCGCTGCAAGTCCTCCTTGCATTTAGTGGTCGAAGGTTTCTGCAAATGGTGTTGTGTCACACTATATACAGTGTAGGGGAATTAGCTCAAATGGTAGAGCGCTCGCTTAGCATGCCAGATGTAGTGGGATCGATGCCCACATTCTCCAACAAGATGTCTAAAGAATTCTTTTTAGAGACACCGTCCAAATGCTGCACGGCATCTATCCACACACATTTGTTTTTGAGCCTTCATTGTTTTTCTATAGGGCACATATTCTAGGCCCTCTTGACCAGCGTTGCATGATGCCAAACCATTTTTTATGGCTGGTGCGTGGTTTCTAATCAAATTCCTGTCGTAGTTTCTTGTCTAGAAATTGCCTGTTGCGCTGCAAGTCCTTTTTGCATTTAGTGGTCGAAGATTTCTGCAAATGGTGGTGTGTCACACTATATACAGTGTAGGGGAATTAGCTCAAATGGTAGAGCGCTCGCTTAGCATGCGAGAGGTAGTGGGATCGATGCCCACATTCTCCAAGGAGATGTCTAAAAAATTCTTTTTAGAGACACCGTCCAAATGCTGCACGGCATCTTTCCACACACATTTGTTTTTGAGCCTTCATTGTTTTTCTATAGGGTACATATTCTAGGCCCTCTTGACCAGCGTTGGATGATGCCAAACTACTCGTTCTAGCTAATGTTTTCAATAAAAACCTTTTTTAAAGCTCAAAATTCCCACAAAACATGATAAGGTGGCCGAGTGGTCAAGGCGATGGACTGCTAATCCATTGTGCTCTGCACGCGTGGGTTCAAATCCCATCCTTGTCGTGCTTGTTTCTCTAGAGCGTGTCTTTCGTACTCTCAGGTCATTATTTAATTTAATGATTAAAAATTTCTGCAACGGTGGTTTTAGTGACCTCATTTAAATGCAGGGGAATTAGCTCAAATGGTAGAGCGCTCGCTTAGCATGCGAGAGGTAGTGGGATCGATGCCCACATTCTCCAACAAGCTGTCAAAAGACGTACTTTCAGGGGAACCGTCCAAATGCTGTATGGCATCAATCCACACACGTTTGTTTTTGAGCCTTCATTTTTTTTCTATAGGGCACTTATTCTAGGCCCTCTTGACCAGCGTTGCATGATGCCAAACCACTTTTTATGGCTGGTGCGTGGTTTCTAATCCCATTCCTGTCGTACTTTCTTGTCTAGAAATTGCCTGTTGTGCTGCAAGTCCTCCTTGCATTTAGTGGTCGAAGATTTCTGCAAATGGTGTTGTGTCACACTACATACAGTGTAGGGGAATTAGCTCAAATCATAGAGAGCTCGTTTAGCATGCGAGAGGTAGTGGGATCGATGCCGACATTCTCCAACAAGATGTCTAAGAAATTCTTTTTAGAGACACCGTCCAAATGCTGCATGGCATCTTTCCACACACATTTGTTTTTGAGCCTTCATTGTTTTTCTATAGGGCACATATTCTAGGCCCTCTTGACCAGCGTTGCATGATGCCAAACTACTCTTTCTGGCTAATGTTTTCAATTGAAACCTTTTTTAAAGCTCAAAATTCCCACAAAACATGATAAGGTGGCCGAGTGGTCAAGGCGATGGACTGCTAATCCATTGTGCTCTGCACGCGTGGGTTCGAATCCCATCCTTGTCGTGCTTGTTTTTCTAGAGCGTGTCTTTCGTACTCTCAGTTCATTATTTAATTTAATGATTAAAGATTTCTGCAACGGTGGTTTTAGTGACCTCGTTTAAATGCAGGGGAATTAGCTCAAATGGTAGAGCGCTCGCTTAGCATGCGAGAGGTAGTGGGATCGATGCCCACATTCTCCAACAAGCTGTCAAAAGACGTACTTTCAGGGGAACCGTCCAAATGCTGTATGGCATCTATCCACACACATTTGTTTTTGAGCCTTCATTGTTTTTCTATAGGGCACATATTCTAGGCTCTCTTGACCAGCGGTGTATGATGCCAAACTACTCTTTATGGCTGGTGCGTGGTTTCTAAAACCATTCTTGTCGTACTTTCTTGTCTAGAAATTGCCTGTTGCGCTGCAAGTCCTCCTTGCATTTAGTGGTCGAAGATTTCTGCAAATGGTGGTGTGTCACACTATATACAGTGTAGGGGAATTAGCTCAAATGGTAGAGCGCTCGCTTAGCATGCCAGATGTAGTGGGATCGATGCCCACATTCTCCAACAAGATGTCTAAAGAATTCTTTTTAGAGACACCGTCCAAATGCTGCACGGCATCTTTCCACACACATTTGTTTTTGGAGCCTTCAATGTTTCTCTATAGGGCACATATTCTAGGCCCTCTTGACCAGCGGTGTATGATGCCAAACTACTCTTTATGGCTGGTGCGTGGTTTCTAAAACCATTCTTGTCGTACTTTCTTGTCTAGAAATTGCCTGTTGCGCTGCAAGTCCTCCTTGCATTTAGTGGTCGAAGATTTCTGCAAATGGTGGTGTGTCACACTATATACAGTGTAGGGGAATTAGCTCAAATGGTAGAGCGCTCGCTTAGCATGCGAGAGGTAGTGGGATCGATGCCCACATTTTCCAACAAGATGTCTAAAAAATTCTTTTTAGAGACACCGTCCAAATGCTGCACGGCATCTTTCCACACACATTTGTTTTTGGAGCCTTCAATGTTTCTCTATAGGGCACATATTCTAGGCCCTCTTGACCAGCGGTGTATGATGCCAAACTACTCTTTATGGCTGGTGCGTGGTTTCTAAACCCATTCTTGTCGTACTTCCTTGTCTAGAAATTGCCTGTTGCGCTGCAAGTCCTCCTTGCATTTAGTGGTCGAAGGTTTCTGCAAATGGTGTTGTGTCACACTATATACAGTGTAGGGGAATTAGCTCAAATGGTAGAGCGCTTGCTTCGCATGCGAGAGGTAGTGGGATCGATGCCCACATTCTCCAACAAGATGTCTAAAAAATTCTTTTCAGAGACACCGTCCAAATGCTGTATGGCATCTATCCACACACATTTGTTTTTGAGCCTTCATTGTTTTTCTATAGGGCACATATTCTAGGCCCTCTTGACCAGCGTTGCATGATGCCAAACTACTCTTTCTGGCTAATGTTTTCAATTGAAACCTTTTTTAAAGCTCAAAATTCCCGCAAAAGATGATAAGGTGGCTGAGTGGTCAAGGCGATGGACTGCTAATCCATTGTGCTCTGCACGCATGGGTTCGAATCCCATCCTTGTCGTGCTTGTTTTTCTAGAGCGTGTCTTTCGTACTCTCACGTCATTATTTAATTTAATGATTAAAGATTTCTGCAACGGTGGTTTTAGTGACCTCATTTAAATGCAGGGGAATTAGCTCAAATGGTAGAGCGCTCGCTTAGCATGCGAGAGGTAGTGGGATCGATGCCCACATTCTCCAACAAGCTGTCAAAAGACGTACTTTCAGGGGAATCGTCCAAATGCTGTATGGCATCTATCCACACACATTTGTTTTTGAGCCTTCATTGTTTTTCTATAGGGCACATATTCTAGGCCCTCTTGTCCAGCGTTGCATGATGCCAAACCACTTTTTATGGCTGGTGCGTGGTTTCTAATCCCATTCCTGTCGTACTTTCTTGTCTAGAAATTGCCTGTTGCGCTGCAAGTCCTCCTTGCATTTAGTGGTCGAAGATTTCTGCAAATGGTGTTGTGTCACATTATATACAGTGTAGGGGAATTAGCTCAAATGGTAGAGCGCTTGCTTAGCATGCGAGAGGTAGTGGGATCGATGCCCACATTCTCCAAGAAGATGTCTAAAAAATTCTTTTCAGAGACACCGTCCAAATGCTGTATGACATGTATCCACACACATTTGTTTTTGAGCCTTCATTGTTTTTCTATAGGGCACATATTCTAGGCCCTCTTGACCAGCGTTGCATGATGCCAAACTACTCTTTCTGGCTAATGTTTTCAATTGAAACCTTTTTTAAAGCTCAAAATTCCCACAAAACATGATAAGGTGGCTGAGTGGTCAAGGCGATGGACTGCTAATTCATTGTGCTCTGCACGCGTGGGTTCGAATCCCATCCTTGTCGTGCTTGTTTTTCTAGAGCGTGTCTTTCGTACTCTCACTTCATTACTTAATTCAATGATTAAAGATTTATGCAATGGTGGTTTTAGTGACCTCAATTAAACGTAGGGGATTTAGCTCAAATGGTAGAGCGCTCGCTTAGCATGCGAGAGGTAGTGGGATCGATGCCCACATTCTCCAACAAGATGTCTAAGAAGTTCTTTTTAGAGACACCATCCAAATGCTGTATGGCATCTTTCCACACACATTTGTTTTTGGAGCCTTCAATGTTTCTCTATAGGGCACATATTCTAGGCCCTCTTGACCAGCGTTGCATGATGCCAAACTACTCATTCTGGCTAATGTTTTCAAAAAAACCTTTTTTAAAGCTCAAAATTCCCACAAAACATGATAAGGTGGCCGAGTGGTCAAGGCGATGGACTGCTAATCCATTGTGCTCTGCACGCGTGGGCTCGAATCCCATCCTTGTCGTGCTAGTTTTTCTAGAGCGTGTCTTTCGTACTCTCAGGTCATTATTTAATTTAATGATTAAAGATTTCTGCAACGGTGGTTTTAGTGACCTCATTTAAATGCAGGGGAATTAGCTCAAATGGTAGAGCGCTCGCTTAGCATGCGAGAGGTAGTGGGATCGATGCCCACATTCTCCAACAAGCTGTCAAAAGAAGTTCTTTTTAGAGACACCGTCCAAATGCTGCACGGCATCTTCCCACACACATTTGTTTTTGGAGCCTTCAATGTTTCTCTATAGGGCACATATTCTAGGCCCTCTTGACCAGCGTTGCATGATGCCAAACTACTCTTTCTGGCTAATGTTTTCAATTGAAACCTTTTTTAAAGCTCAAAATTCCCACAAAACATGATAAGGTGGCCGAGTGGTCAAGGCGATGGACTGCTAATCCATTGTGCTCTGCACGCGTGGGTTCGAATCCCATCCTTGTCGTGCTAGTTTTTCTAGAGCGTGTCTTTCGTACTCTCAGGTCATTATTTAATTTAATGATTAAAGATTTCTGCAACGGTGGTTTTAGTGACCTCATTTAAATGCAGGGGAATTAGCTCAAATGGTAGAGCGCTCGCTTAGCATGCGAGACGTAGTGGGATCGATGCCCACATTCTCCAACAAGCTGTCAAAAGACGTACTTTCAGGGGAATCGTCCAAATGCTGTATGGCATCTATCCACACACATTTGTTTTTGAGCCTTCATTGTTTTTCTATAGGGCACATATTCTAGGCCCTCTTGTCCAGCGTTGCATGATGCCAAACCACTTTTTATGGCTGGTGCGTGGTTTCTAATCCCATTCCTGTCGTACTTTCTTGTCTAGAAATTGCCTGTTGCGCTGCAAGTCCTCCTTGCATTTAGTGGTCGAAGATTTCTGCAAATGGTGTTGTGTCACATTATATACAGTGTAGGGGAATTAGCTCAAATGGTAGAGCGCTTGCTTCGCATGCGAGAGGTAGTGGGATCGATGCCCACATTCTCCAACAAGATGTCTAAAAAATTCTTTTCAGAGACACCGTCGAAATGCTGTATGACATGTATCCACACACATTTGTTTTTGAGCCTTCATTGTTTTTCTATAGGGCACATATTCTAGGCCCTCTTGACCAGCGTTGCATGATGCCAAACTACTCTTTCTGGCTAATGTTTTCAATTGAAACCTTTTTTAAAGCTCAAAATTCCCACAAAACATGATAAGGTGGCTGAGTGGTCAAGGCGATGGACTGCTAATCCATTGTGCTCTGCACGCATGGGTTCGAATCCCATCCTTGTCGTGCTTGTTTTTCTAGAGCGTGTCTTTCGTACTCTCACTTCATTACTTAATTCAATGATTAAAGATTTATGCAATGGTGGTTTTAGTGACCTCAATTAAACGTAGGGGAATTAGCTCAAATGGTAGAGCGCTCGCTTAGCATGCGAGAGGTAGTGGGATCGATGCCCACATTCTCCAACAAGATGTCTAAAAAATTCTTTTTAGAGACACCGTCCAAATGCTGCACGGCATCTTTCCACACACATTTGTTTTTGGAGCCTTCAATGTTTCTCTATAGGGCACATATTCTAGGCCCTCTTGACCAGCGGTGTATGATGCCAAACTACTCTTTATGGCTGGTGCGTGGTTTCTAAACCCATTCCTGTCGTACTTTCTTGTCTAGAAATTGCCTGTTGCGCTGCAAGTCCTCCTTGCATTTAGTGGTCGAAGATTTCTGCAAATGGTGGTGTGTCACACTATATACAGTGTAGGGGAATTAGCTCAAATGGTAGAGCGCTCGCTTAGCATGCGAGAGGTAGTGGGATCGATGCCCACATTCTCCAAGAAGATGTCTAAAAAATTCTTTTCAGAGACACCATCCAAATGCTGTATGGCATCTATCCACACACATTTGTTTTTGAGCCTTCATTGTTTTTCTATAGGGTACATATTCTAGGCCCTCTTGACCAGCGTTGCATGATGCCAAACTACTCTTTCTTGCTAATGTTTTCAATTGAAACCTTTTTTAAAGCTCAAAATTCCCACAAAACATGATAAGATGGCCGAGTGGTCAAGGCGATGGACTGCTAATCCATTGTGCTCTGCACGCGTGGGTACGAATCCCATCCTTGTCGTGCTTGTTTTTCTACAGCGTGTCTTTAGTACTCTCACTTCATTACTTAATTCAATGATTAAGGATTTATGCAATGGTGGTTTTAGTGACCTCAATTAAACGTAGGGGAATTAGCTCAAATGGTAGAGCGCTCGCTTAGCATGCGAGAGGTAGTGGGATCGATGCCCACATTCTCCAACAAGATGTCTAAAAAATTCTTTTTAGAGACACCGTCCAAATGCTGCACGGCATCTTCCCACACACATTTGTTTTTGGAGCCTTCAATGTTTCTCTATAGGGCACATATTCTAGGCCCTCTTGACCAGCGTTGCATGATGCCAAACTACTCATTCTGGCTGGTGCGTGGTTTCTAATCCCATTCCTGTCGTACTTTCTTGTCTAGAAATTGCCTGTTGCACTGCAAGTCCTTTTTGCATTTAGTGGTCGAAGATTTCTGCAAATGGTGTTGTGTCACACTACATAAAGTGTAGTGGAATTAGCTCAAATGGTAGAGTGCTCGCTTAGCATGCGAGAGGTAGTGGGATCGATGCCCACATTTTCCAACAAGATGTCTAAAAAATTCTTTTTAGAGACACCGTCCAAATGCTGCACGGCATCTTTCCACACACATTTGTTTTTGGAGCCTTCAATGTTTCTCTATAGGGCACATATTCTAGGCCCTCTTGACCAGCGGTGTATGATGCCAAACTACTCTTTATGGCTGGTGCGTGGTTTCTAAACCCATTCTTGTCGTACTTCCTTGTCTAGAAATTGCCTGTTGCGCTGCAAGTCCTCCTTGCATTTAGTGGTCGAAGGTTTCTGCAAATGGTGTTGTGTCACACTATATACAGTGTAGGGGAATTAGCTCAAATGGTAGAGCGCTCGCTTAGCATGCCAGATGTAGTGGGATCGATGCCCACATTCTCCAACAAGATGTCTAAAGAATTCTTTTTAGAGACACCGTCCAAATGCTGCACGGCATCTATCCACACACATTTGTTTTTGAGCCTTCATTGTTTTTCTATAGGGCACATATTCTAGGCCCTCTTGACCAGCGTTGCATGATGCCAAACCATTTTTTATGGCTGGTGCGTGGTTTCTAATCAAATTCCTGTCGTAGTTTCTTGTCTAGAAATTGCCTGTTGCGCTGCAAGTCCTTTTTGCATTTAGTGGTCGAAGATTTCTGCAAATGGTGGTGTGTCACACTATATACAGTGTAGGGGAATTAGCTCAAATGGTAGAGCGCTCGCTTAGCATGCGAGAGGTAGTGGGATCGATGCCCACATTCTCCAAGGAGATGTCTAAAAAATTCTTTTTAGAGACACCGTCCAAATGCTGCACGGCATCTTTCCACACACATTTGTTTTTGAGCCTTCATTGTTTTTCTATAGGGTACATATTCTAGGCCCTCTTGACCAGCGTTGGATGATGCCAAACTACTCGTTCTAGCTAATGTTTTCAATAAAAACCTTTTTTAAAGCTCAAAATTCCCACAAAACATGATAAGGTGGCCGAGTGGTCAAGGCGATGGACTGCTAATCCATTGTGCTCTGCACGCGTGGGTTCAAATCCCATCCTTGTCGTGCTTGTTTCTCTAGAGCGTGTCTTTCGTACTCTCAGGTCATTATTTAATTTAATGATTAAAAATTTCTGCAACGGTGGTTTTAGTGACCTCATTTAAATGCAGGGGAATTAGCTCAAATGGTAGAGCGCTCGCTTAGCATGCGAGAGGTAGTGGGATCGATGCCCACATTCTCCAACAAGCTGTCAAAAGACGTACTTTCAGGGGAACCGTCCAAATGCTGTATGGCATCAATCCACACACGTTTGTTTTTGAGCCTTCATTTTTTTTCTATAGGGCACATATTCTAGGCCCTCTTGACCAGCGTTGCATGATGCCAAACCACTTTTTATGGCTGGTGCGTGGTTTCTAATCCCATTCCTGTCGTACTTTCTTGTCTAGAAATTGCCTGTTGTGCTGCAAGTCCTCCTTGCATTTAGTGGTCGAAGATTTCTGCAAATGGTGTTGTGTCACACTACATACAGTGTAGGGGAATTAGCTCAAATCATAGAGAGCTCGTTTAGCATGCGAGAGGTAGTGGGATCGATGCCGACATTCTCCAACAAGATGTCTAAGAAATTCTTTTTAGAGACACCGTCCAAATGCTGCATGGCATCTTTCCACACACATTTGTTTTTGAGCCTTCATTGTTTTTCTATAGGGCACATATTCTAGGCCCTCTTGACCAGCGTTGCATGATGCCAAACTACTCTTTCTGGCTAATGTTTTCAATTGAAACCTTTTTTAAAGCTCAAAATTCCCACAAAACATGATAAGGTGGCCGAGTGGTCAAGGCGATGGACTGCTAATCCATTGTGCTCTGCACGCGTGGGTTCGAATCCCATCCTTGTCGTGCTTGTTTTTCTAGAGCGTGTCTTTCGTACTCTCAGTTCATTATTTAATTTAATGATTAAAGATTTCTGCAACGGTGGTTTTAGTGACCTCGTTTAAATGCAGGGGAATTAGCTCAAATGGTAGAGCGCTCGCTTAGCATGCGAGAGGTAGTGGGATCGATGCCCACATTCTCCAACAAGCTGTCAAAAGACGTACTTTCAGGGGAACCGTCCAAATGCTGTATGGCATCTATCCACACACATTTGTTTTTGAGCCTTCATTGTTTTTCTATAGGGCACATATTCTAGGCTCTCTTGACCAGCGGTGTATGATGCCAAACTACTCTTTATGGCTGGTGCGTGGTTTCTAAAACCATTCTTGTCGTACTTTCTTGTCTAGAAATTGCCTGTTGCGCTGCAAGTCCTCCTTGCATTTAGTGGTCGAAGATTTCTGCAAATGGTGGTGTGTCACACTATATACAGTGTAGGGGAATTAGCTCAAATGGTAGAGCGCTCGCTTAGCATGCCAGATGTAGTGGGATCGATGCCCACATTCTCCAACAAGATGTCTAAAGAATTCTTTTTAGAGACACCGTCCAAATGCTGCACGGCATCTTTCCACACACATTTGTTTTTGGAGCCTTCAATGTTTCTCTATAGGGCACATATTCTAGGCCCTCTTGACCAGCGGTGTATGATGCCAAACTACTCTTTATGGCTGGTGCGTGGTTTCTAAAACCATTCTTGTCGTACTTTCTTGTCTAGAAATTGCCTGTTGCGCTGCAAGTCCTCCTTGCATTTAGTGGTCGAAGATTTCTGCAAATGGTGGTGTGTCACACTATATACAGTGTAGGGGAATTAGCTCAAATGGTAGAGCGCTCGCTTAGCATGCGAGAGGTAGTGGGATCGATGCCCACATTTTCCAACAAGATGTCTAAAAAATTCTTTTTAGAGACACCGTCCAAATGCTGCACGGCATCTTTCCACACACATTTGTTTTTGGAGCCTTCAATGTTTCTCTATAGGGCACATATTCTAGGCCCTCTTGACCAGCGGTGTATGATGCCAAACTACTCTTTATGGCTGGTGCGTGGTTTCTAAACCCATTCTTGTCGTACTTCCTTGTCTAGAAATTGCCTGTTGCGCTGCAAGTCCTCCTTGCATTTAGTGGTCGAAGGTTTCTGCAAATGGTGTTGTGTCACACTATATACAGTGTAGGGGAATTAGCTCAAATGGTAGAGCGCTTGCTTCGCATGCGAGAGGTAGTGGGATCGATGCCCACATTCTCCAACAAGATGTCTAAAAAATTCTTTTCAGAGACACCGTCCAAATGCTGTATGGCATCTATCCACACACATTTGTTTTTGAGCCTTCATTGTTTTTCTATAGGGCACATATTCTAGGCCCTCTTGACCAGCGTTGCATGATGCCAAACTACTCTTTCTGGCTAATGTTTTCAATTGAAACCTTTTTTAAAGCTCAAAATTCCCGCAAAAGATGATAAGGTGGCTGAGTGGTCAAGGCGATGGACTGCTAATCCATTGTGCTCTGCACGCATGGGTTCGAATCCCATCCTTGTCGTGCTTGTTTTTCTAGAGCGTGTCTTTCGTACTCTCACGTCATTATTTAATTTAATGATTAAAGATTTCTGCAACGGTGGTTTTAGTGACCTCATTTAAATGCAGGGGAATTAGCTCAAATGGTAGAGCGCTCGCTTAGCATGCGAGAGGTAGTGGGATCGATGCCCACATTCTCCAACAAGCTGTCAAAAGACGTACTTTCAGGGGAATCGTCCAAATGCTGTATGGCATCTATCCACACACATTTGTTTTTGAGCCTTCATTGTTTTTCTATAGGGCACATATTCTAGGCCCTCTTGTCCAGCGTTGCATGATGCCAAACCACTTTTTATGGCTGGTGCGTGGTTTCTAATCCCATTCCTGTCGTACTTTCTTGTCTAGAAATTGCCTGTTGCGCTGCAAGTCCTCCTTGCATTTAGTGGTCGAAGATTTCTGCAAATGGTGTTGTGTCACATTATATACAGTGTAGGGGAATTAGCTCAAATGGTAGAGCGCTTGCTTAGCATGCGAGAGGTAGTGGGATCGATGCCCACATTCTCCAAGAAGATGTCTAAAAAATTCTTTTCAGAGACACCGTCCAAATGCTGTATGACATGTATCCACACACATTTGTTTTTGAGCCTTCATTGTTTTTCTATAGGGCACATATTCTAGGCCCTCTTGACCAGCGTTGCATGATGCCAAACTACTCTTTCTGGCTAATGTTTTCAATTGAAACCTTTTTTAAAGCTCAAAATTCCCACAAAACATGATAAGGTGGCTGAGTGGTCAAGGCGATGGACTGCTAATTCATTGTGCTCTGCACGCGTGGGTTCGAATCCCATCCTTGTCGTGCTTGTTTTTCTAGAGCGTGTCTTTCGTACTCTCACTTCATTACTTAATTCAATGATTAAAGATTTATGCAATGGTGGTTTTAGTGACCTCAATTAAACGTAGGGGATTTAGCTCAAATGGTAGAGCGCTCGCTTAGCATGCGAGAGGTAGTGGGATCGATGCCCACATTCTCCAACAAGATGTCTAAGAAGTTCTTTTTAGAGACACCATCCAAATGCTGTATGGCATCTTTCCACACACATTTGTTTTTGGAGCCTTCAATGTTTCTCTATAGGGCACATATTCTAGGCCCTCTTGACCAGCGTTGCATGATGCCAAACTACTCATTCTGGCTAATGTTTTCAAAAAAACCTTTTTTAAAGCTCAAAATTCCCACAAAACATGATAAGGTGGCCGAGTGGTCAAGGCGATGGACTGCTAATCCATTGTGCTCTGCACGCGTGGGCTCGAATCCCATCCTTGTCGTGCTAGTTTTTCTAGAGCGTGTCTTTCGTACTCTCAGGTCATTATTTAATTTAATGATTAAAGATTTCTGCAACGGTGGTTTTAGTGACCTCATTTAAATGCAGGGGAATTAGCTCAAATGGTAGAGCGCTCGCTTAGCATGCGAGAGGTAGTGGGATCGATGCCCACATTCTCCAACAAGCTGTCAAAAGAAGTTCTTTTTAGAGACACCGTCCAAATGCTGCACGGCATCTTCCCACACACATTTGTTTTTGGAGCCTTCAATGTTTCTCTATAGGGCACATATTCTAGGCCCTCTTGACCAGCGTTGCATGATGCCAAACTACTCTTTCTGGCTAATGTTTTCAATTGAAACCTTTTTTAAAGCTCAAAATTCCCACAAAACATGATAAGGTGGCCGAGTGGTCAAGGCGATGGACTGCTAATCCATTGTGCTCTGCACGCGTGGGTTCGAATCCCATCCTTGTCGTGCTAGTTTTTCTAGAGCGTGTCTTTCGTACTCTCAGGTCATTATTTAATTTAATGATTAAAGATTTCTGCAACGGTGGTTTTAGTGACCTCATTTAAATGCAGGGGAATTAGCTCAAATGGTAGAGCGCTCGCTTAGCATGCGAGACGTAGTGGGATCGATGCCCACATTCTCCAACAAGCTGTCAAAAGACGTACTTTCAGGGGAATCGTCCAAATGCTGTATGGCATCTATCCACACACATTTGTTTTTGAGCCTTCATTGTTTTTCTATAGGGCACATATTCTAGGCCCTCTTGTCCAGCGTTGCATGATGCCAAACCACTTTTTATGGCTGGTGCGTGGTTTCTAATCCCATTCCTGTCGTACTTTCTTGTCTAGAAATTGCCTGTTGCGCTGCAAGTCCTCCTTGCATTTAGTGGTCGAAGATTTCTGCAAATGGTGTTGTGTCACATTATATACAGTGTAGGGGAATTAGCTCAAATGGTAGAGCGCTTGCTTCGCATGCGAGAGGTAGTGGGATCGATGCCCACATTCTCCAACAAGATGTCTAAAAAATTCTTTTCAGAGACACCGTCGAAATGCTGTATGACATGTATCCACACACATTTGTTTTTGAGCCTTCATTGTTTTTCTATAGGGCACATATTCTAGGCCCTCTTGACCAGCGTTGCATGATGCCAAACTACTCTTTCTGGCTAATGTTTTCAATTGAAACCTTTTTTAAAGCTCAAAATTCCCACAAAACATGATAAGGTGGCTGAGTGGTCAAGGCGATGGACTGCTAATCCATTGTGCTCTGCACGCATGGGTTCGAATCCCATCCTTGTCGTGCTTGTTTTTCTAGAGCGTGTCTTTCGTACTCTCACTTCATTACTTAATTCAATGATTAAAGATTTATGCAATGGTGGTTTTAGTGACCTCAATTAAACGTAGGGGAATTAGCTCAAATGGTAGAGCGCTCGCTTAGCATGCGAGAGGTAGTGGGATCGATGCCCACATTCTCCAACAAGATGTCTAAAAAATTCTTTTTAGAGACACCGTCCAAATGCTGCACGGCATCTTTCCACACACATTTGTTTTTGGAGCCTTCAATGTTTCTCTATAGGGCACATATTCTAGGCCCTCTTGACCAGCGGTGTATGATGCCAAACTACTCTTTATGGCTGGTGCGTGGTTTCTAAACCCATTCCTGTCGTACTTTCTTGTCTAGAAATTGCCTGTTGCGCTGCAAGTCCTCCTTGCATTTAGTGGTCGAAGATTTCTGCAAATGGTGGTGTGTCACACTATATACAGTGTAGGGGAATTAGCTCAAATGGTAGAGCGCTCGCTTAGCATGCGAGAGGTAGTGGGATCGATGCCCACATTCTCCAAGAAGATGTCTAAAAAATTCTTTTCAGAGACACCATCCAAATGCTGTATGGCATCTATCCACACACATTTGTTTTTGAGCCTTCATTGTTTTTCTATAGGGTACATATTCTAGGCCCTCTTGACCAGCGTTGCATGATGCCAAACTACTCTTTCTTGCTAATGTTTTCAATTGAAACCTTTTTTAAAGCTCAAAATTCCCACAAAACATGATAAGATGGCCGAGTGGTCAAGGCGATGGACTGCTAATCCATTGTGCTCTGCACGCGTGGGTACGAATCCCATCCTTGTCGTGCTTGTTTTTCTACAGCGTGTCTTTAGTACTCTCACTTCATTACTTAATTCAATGATTAAGGATTTATGCAATGGTGGTTTTAGTGACCTCAATTAAACGTAGGGGAATTAGCTCAAATGGTAGAGCGCTCGCTTAGCATGCGAGAGGTAGTGGGATCGATGCCCACATTCTCCAACAAGATGTCTAAAAAATTCTTTTTAGAGACACCGTCCAAATGCTGCACGGCATCTTCCCACACACATTTGTTTTTGGAGCCTTCAATGTTTCTCTATAGGGCACATATTCTAGGCCCTCTTGACCAGCGTTGCATGATGCCAAACTACTCATTCTGGCTGGTGCGTGGTTTCTAATCCCATTCCTGTCGTACTTTCTTGTCTAGAAATTGCCTGTTGCACTGCAAGTCCTTTTTGCATTTAGTGGTCGAAGATTTCTGCAAATGGTGTTGTGTCACACTACATAAAGTGTAGTGGAATTAGCTCAAATGGTAGAGTGCTCGCTTAGCATGCGAGAGGTAGTGGGATCGATGCCCACATTTTCCAACAAGATGTCTAAAAAATTCTTTTTAGAGACACCGTCCAAATGCTGCACGGCATCTTTCCACACACATTTGTTTTTGGAGCCTTCAATGTTTCTCTATAGGGCACATATTCTAGGCCCTCTTGACCAGCGGTGTATGATGCCAAACTACTCTTTATGGCTGGTGCGTGGTTTCTAAACCCATTCTTGTCGTACTTCCTTGTCTAGAAATTGCCTGTTGCGCTGCAAGTCCTCCTTGCATTTAGTGGTCGAAGGTTTCTGCAAATGGTGTTGTGTCACACTATATACAGTGTAGGGGAATTAGCTCAAATGGTAGAGCGCTCGCTTAGCATGCCAGATGTAGTGGGATCGATGCCCACATTCTCCAACAAGATGTCTAAAGAATTCTTTTTAGAGACACCGTCCAAATGCTGCACGGCATCTATCCACACACATTTGTTTTTGAGCCTTCATTGTTTTTCTATAGGGCACATATTCTAGGCCCTCTTGACCAGCGTTGCATGATGCCAAACCATTTTTTATGGCTGGTGCGTGGTTTCTAATCAAATTCCTGTCGTAGTTTCTTGTCTAGAAATTGCCTGTTGCGCTGCAAGTCCTTTTTGCATTTAGTGGTCGAAGATTTCTGCAAATGGTGGTGTGTCACACTATATACAGTGTAGGGGAATTAGCTCAAATGGTAGAGCGCTCGCTTAGCATGCGAGAGGTAGTGGGATCGATGCCCACATTCTCCAAGAAGATGTCTAAAAAATTCTTTTCAGAGACACCGTCCAAATGCTGCACGGCATCTTTCCACACACATTTGTTTTTGAGCCTTCATTGTTTTTCTATAGGGTACATATTCTAGGCCCTCTTGACCAGCGTTGGATGATGCCAAACTACTCGTTCTAGCTAATGTTTTCAATAAAAACCTTTTTTAAAGCTCAAAATTCCCACAAAACATGATAAGGTGGCCGAGTGGTCAAGGCGATGGACTGCTAATCCATTGTGCTCTGCACGCGTGGGTTCAAATCCCATCCTTGTCGTGCTTGTTTCTCTAGAGCGTGTCTTTCGTACTCTCAGGTCATTATTTAATTTAATGATTAAAAATTTCTGCAACGGTGGTTTTAGTGACCTCATTTAAATGCAGGGGAATTAGCTCAAATGGTAGAGCGCTCGCTTAGCATGCGAGAGGTAGTGGGATCGATGCCCACATTCTCCAACAAGCTGTCAAAAGACGTACTTTCAGGGGAACCGTCCAAATGCTGTATGGCATCAATCCACACACGTTTGTTTTTGAGCCTTCATTTTTTTTCTATAGGGCACTTATTCTAGGCCCTCTTGACCAGCGTTGCATGATGCCAAACCACTTTTTATGGCTGGTGCGTGGTTTCTAATCCCATTCCTGTCGTACTTTCTTGTCTAGAAATTGCCTGTTGTGCTGCAAGTCCTCCTTGCATTTAGTGGTCGAAGATTTCTGCAAATGGTGTTGTGTCACACTACATACAGTGTAGGGGAATTAGCTCAAATCATAGAGAGCTCGTTTAGCATGCGAGAGGTAGTGGGATCGATGCCGACATTCTCCAACAAGATGTCTAAGAAATTCTTTTTAGAGACACCGTCCAAATGCTGCATGGCATCTTTCCACACACATTTGTTTTTGAGCCTTCATTGTTTTTCTATAGGGCACATATTCTAGGCCCTCTTGACCAGCGTTGCATGATGCCAAACTACTCTTTCTGGCTAATGTTTTCAATTGAAACCTTTTTTAAAGCTCAAAATTCCCACAAAACATGATAAGGTGGCCGAGTGGTCAAGGCGATGGACTGCTAATCCATTGTGCTCTGCACGCGTGGGTTCGAATCCCATCCTTGTCGTGCTTGTTTTTCTAGAGCGTGTCTTTCGTACTCTCAGTTCATTATTTAATTTAATGATTAAAGATTTCTGCAACGGTGGTTTTAGTGACCTTGTTTAAATGCAGGGGAATTAGCTCAAATGGTAGAGCGCTCGCTTAGCATGCGAGAGGTAGTGGGATCGATGCCCACATTCTCCAACAAGCTGTCAAAAGACGTACTTTCAGGGGAACCGTCCAAATGCTGTATGGCATCTATCCACACACATTTGTTTTTGAGCCTTCATTGTTTTTCTATAGGGCACATATTCTAGGCTCTCTTGACCAGCGGTGTATGATGCCAAACTACTCTTTATGGCTGGTGCGTGGTTTCTAAAACCATTCTTGTCGTACTTTCTTGTCTAGAAATTGCCTGTTGCGCTGCAAGTCCTCCTTGCATTTAGTGGTCGAAGATTTCTGCAAATGGTGGTGTGTCACACTATATACAGTGTAGGGGAATTAGCTCAAATGGTAGAGCGCTCGCTTAGCATGCCAGATGTAGTGGGATCGATGCCCACATTCTCCAACAAGATGTCTAAAGAATTCTTTTTAGAGACACCGTCCAAATGCTGCACGGCATCTTTCCACACACATTTGTTTTTGGAGCCTTCAATGTTTCTCTATAGGGCACATATTCTAGGCCCTCTTGACCAGCGGTGTATGATGCCAAACTACTCTTTATGGCTGGTGCGTGGTTTCTAAAACCATTCTTGTCGTACTTTCTTGTCTAGAAATTGCCTGTTGCGCTGCAAGTCCTCCTTGCATTTAGTGGTCGAAGATTTCTGCAAATGGTGGTGTGTCACACTATATACAGTGTAGGGGAATTAGCTCGAATGGTAGACTGCTCGCTTAGCATGCGAGAGGTAGTGGGATCGATGCCCACATTTTCCAACAAGATGTCTAAAAAATTCTTTTTAGAGACACCGTCCAAATGCTGCACGGCATCTTTCCACACACATTTGTTTTTGGAGCCTTCAATGTTTCTCTATAGGGCACATATTCTAGGCCCTCTTGACCAGCGGTGTATGATGCCAAACTACTCTTTATGGCTGGTGCGTGGTTTCTAAAACCATTCTTGTCGTACTTCCTTGTCTAGAAATTGCCTGTTGCGCTGCAAGTCCTCCTTGCATTTAGTGGTCGAAGGTTTCTGCAAATGGTGTTGTGTCACACTATATACAGTGTAGGGGAATTAGCTCAAATGGTAGAGCGCTTGCTTCGCATGCGAGAGGTAGTGGGATCGATGCCCACATTCTCCAACAAGATGTCTAAAAAATTCTTTTCAGAGACACCGTCCAAATGCTGTATGGCATCTATCCACACACATTTGTTTTTGAGCCTTCATTGTTTTTCTATAGGGCACATATTCTAGGCCCTCTTGACCAGCGTTGCATGATGCCAAACTACTCTTTCTGGCTAATGTTTTCAATTGAAACCTTTTTTAAAGCTCAAAATTCCCACAAAACATGATAAGGTGGCCGAGTGGTCAAGGCGATGGACTGCTAATCCATTGTGCTCTGCACGCGTGGGTTCGAATCCCATCCTTGTCGTGCTAGTTTTTCTAGAGCGTGTCTTTCGTACTCTCACTTCATTACTTAATTCAATGATTAAAGATTTATGCAATGGTGGTTTTAGTGACCTCAATTAAATGTAGGGGATTTAGCTCAAATGGTAGAGCGCTCGCTTAGCATGCGAGAGGTAGTGGGATCGATGCCCACATTCTCCAACAAGATGTCTAAAAAATTCTTTTTAGAGACACCGTCCAAATGCTGCACGGCATCTTTCCACACACATTTGTTTTTGGAGCCTTCAATGTTTCTCTATAGGGCACATATTCTAGGCCCTCTTGACCAGCGGTGTATGATGCCAAACTACTCTTTATGGCTGGTGCGTGGTTTCTAAACCCATTCTTGTCGTACTTCCTTGTCTAGAAATTGCCTGTTGCGCTGCAAGTCCTCCTTGCATTTAGTGGTCGAAGGTTTCTGCAAATGGTGTTGTGTCACACTATATACAGTGTAGGGGAATTAGCTCAAATGGTAGAGCGCTTGCTTCGCATGCGAGAGGTAGTGGGATCGATGCCCACATTCTCTAACAACATGTCTAAAAAATTCTTTTCAGAGACACCGTCCAAATGCTGTATGGCATCTATCCACACACATTTGTTTTTGAGCCTTCATTGTTTTTCTATAGGGCACATATTCTAGGCCCTCTTGACCAGCGTTGCATGATGCCAAACTACTCTTTCTGGCTAATGTTTTCAATTGAAACCTTTTTTAAAGCTCAAAATTCCCGCAAAAGATGATAAGGTGGCCGAGTGGTCAAGGCGATGGACTGCTAATCCATTGTGCTCTGCACGCGTGGGTTCGAATCCCATCCTTGTCGTGCTAGTTTTTCTAGAGCGTGTCTTTCGTACTCACACGTCATTATTTAATTTAATGATTAAAGATTTCTGCAACGGTGGTTTTAGTGACCTCATTTAAATGCAGGGGAATTAGCTCAAATGGTAGAGCGCTCGCTTAGCATGCGAGAGGTAGTGGGATCGATGCCCACATTCTCCAAGAAGATGTCTAAAAAATTCTTTTCAGAGACACCGTCCAAATGCTGTATGACATGTATCCACACACATTTGTTTTTGAGCCTTCATTGTTTTTCTATAGGGCACATATTCTAGGCCCTCTTGACCAGCGTTGCATGATGCCAAACTACTCTTTCTGGCTAATGTTTTCAATTGAAACCTTTTTTAAAGCTCAAAATTCCCACAAAACATGATAAGGTGGCTGAGTGGTCAAGGCGATGGACTGCTAATTCATTGTGCTCTGCACGCGTGGGTTCGAATCCCATCCTTGTCGTGCTTGTTTTTCTAGAGCGTGTCTTTCGTACTCTCACTTCATTACTTAATTCAATGATTAAAGATTTATGCAATGGTGGTTTTAGTGACCTCAATTAAACGTAGGGGATTTAGCTCAAATGGTAGAGCGCTCGCTTAGCATGCCAGATGTAGTGGGATCGATGCCCACATTCTCCAACAAGATGTCTAAGAAGTTCTTTTTAGAGACACCATCCAAATGCTGTATGGCATCTTTCCACACACATTTGTTTTTAGAGCCTTCAATGTTTCTCTATAGGGCACATATTCTAGGCCCTCTTGACCAGCGTTGCATGATGCCAAACTACTCATTCTGGCTAATGTTTTCAATAAAAACCTTTTTTAAAGCTCAAAATTCCCACAAAACATGATAAGGTGGCCGAGTGGTCAAGGCGATGGACTGCTAATCCATTGTGCTCTGCACGCGTGGGTTCAAATCCCATCCTTGTCGTGCTTGTTTCTCTAGAGCGTGTCTTTCGTACTCTCAGGTCATTATTTAATTTAATGATTAAAAATTTCTGCAACGGTGGTTTTAGTGACCTCATTTAAATGCAGGGGAATTAGCTCAAATGGTAGAGCGCTCGCTTAGCATGCGAGAGGTAGTGGGATCGATGCCCACATTCTCCAACAAGCTGTCAAAAGACGTACTTTCAGGGGAACCGTCCAAATGCTGTATGGCATCAATCCACACACGTTTGTTTTTGAGCCTTCATTTTTTTTCTATAGGGCACTTATTCTAGGCCCTCTTGACCAGCGTTGCATGATGCCAAACCACTTTTTATGGCTGGTGCGTGGTTTCTAATCCCATTCCTGTCGTACTTTCTTGTCTAGAAATTGCCTGTTGTGCTGCAAGTCCTCCTTGCATTTAGTGGTCGAAGATTTCTGCAAATGGTGTTGTGTCACACTACATACAGTGTAGGGGAATTAGCTCAAATCATAGAGAGCTCGTTTAGCATGCGAGAGGTAGTGGGATCGATGCCGACATTCTCCAACAAGATGTCTAAGAAATTCTTTTTAGAGACACCGTCCAAATGCTGCATGGCATCTTTCCACACACATTTGTTTTTGAGCCTTCATTGTTTTTCTATAGGGCACATATTCTAGGCCCTCTTGACCAGCGTTGCATGATGCCAAACTACTCTTTCTGGCTAATGTTTTCAATTGAAACCTTTTTTAAAGCTCAAAATTCCCACAAAACATGATAAGGTGGCCGAGTGGTCAAGGCGATGGACTGCTAATCCATTGTGCTCTGCACGCGTGGGTTCGAATCCCATCCTTGTCGTGCTTGTTTTTCTAGAGCGTGTCTTTCGTACTCTCAGTTCATTATTTAATTTAATGATTAAAGATTTCTGCAACGGTGGTTTTAGTGACCTTGTTTAAATGCAGGGGAATTAGCTCAAATGGTAGAGCGCTCGCTTAGCATGCGAGAGGTAGTGGGATCGATGCCCACATTCTCCAACAAGCTGTCAAAAGACGTACGTTCAGGGGAACCGTCCAAATGCTGTATGGCATCTATCCACACACATTTGTTTTTGAGCCTTCATTGTTTTTCTATAGGGCACATATTCTAGGCTCTCTTGACCAGCGGTGTATGATGCCAAACTACTCTTTATGGCTGGTGCGTGGTTTCTAAAACCATTCTTGTCGTACTTTCTTGTCTAGAAATTGCCTGTTGCACTGCAAGTCCTTTTTGCATTTAGTGGTCGAAGATTTCTGCAAATGGTGTTGTGTCACACTACATAAAGTGTAGTGGAATTAGCTCAAATGGTAGAGCGCTCGCTTAGCATGCGAGAGGTAGTGGGATCGATGCCCACATTTTCCAACAAGATGTCTAAAAAATTCTTTTTAGAGACACCGTCCAAATGCTGCACGGCATCTTTCCACACACATTTGTTTTTGGAGCCTTCAATGTTTCTCTATAGGGCACATATTCTAGGCCCTCTTGACCAGCGGTGTATGATGCCAAACTACTCTTTATGGCTGGTGCGTGGTTTCTAAACCCATTCTTGTCGTACTTCCTTGTCTAGAAATTGCCTGTTGCGCTGCAAGTCCTCCTTGCATTTAGTGGTCGAAGTTTTCTGCAAATGGTGTTGTGTCACACTATATACAGTGTAGGGGAATTAGCTCAAATGGTAGAGCGCTTGCTTCGCATGCGAGAGGTAGTGGGATCGATGCCCACATTCTCCAACAAGATGTCTAAAAAATTCTTTTCAGAGACACCGTCCAAATGCTGTATGGCATCTATACACACACATTTGTTTTTGAGCCTTCATTGTTTTTCTATAGGGCACATATTCTAGGCCCTCTTGACCAGCGTTGCATGATGCCAAACTACTCTTTCTGGCTAATGTTTTCAATTGAAACCTTTTTTAAAGCTCAAAATTCCCACAAAACATGATAAGGTGGCTGAGTGGTCAAGGCGATGGACTGCTAATTCATTGTGCTCTGCACGCGTGGGTTCGAATCCCATCCTTGTCGTGCTTGTTTTTCTAGAGCGTGTCTTTCGTACTCTCACTTCATTACTTAATTCAATGATTAAAGATTTATGCAATGGTGGTTTTAGTGACCTCAATTAAACGTAGGGGATTTAGCTCAAATGGTAGAGCGCTCGCTTAGCATGCGAGAGGTAGTGGGATCGATGCCCACATTCTCCAACAAGATGTCTAAGAAGTTCTTTTTAGAGACACCGTCCAAATGCTGCACGGCATCTTTCCACACACATTTGTTTTTGGAGCCTTCAATGTTTCTCTATAGGGCACATATTCTAGGCCCTCTTGACCAGCGTTGCATGATGCCAAACTACTCATTCTGGCTAATGTTTTCAATAAAAACCTTTTTTAAAGCTCAAAATTCCCACAAAACATGATAAGGTGGCCGAGTGGTCAAGGCGATGGACTGCTAATCCATTGTGCTCTGCACGCATGGGTTCGAATCCCATCCTTGTCGTGCTTGTTTTTCTAGAGCGTGTCTTTCGTACTCTCACTTCATTACTTAATTCAATGATTAAAGATTTATGCAATGGTGGTTTTAGTGACCTCAATTAAACGTAGGGGAATTAGCTCAAATGGTAGAGCGCTCGCTTAGCATGCGAGAGGTAGTGGGATCGATGCCCACATTCTCCAACAAGATGTCTAAAAAATTCTTTTTAGAGACACCGTCCAAATGCTGCACGGCATCTTCCCACACACATTTGTTTTTGGAGCCTTCAATGTTTCTCTATAGGGCACATATTCTAGGCCCTCTTGACCAGCGTTGCATGATGCCAAACTACTCATTCTGGCTGGTGCGTGGTTTCTAATCCCATTCCTGTCGTACTTTCTTGTCTAGAAATTGCCTGTTGCACTGCAAGTCCTTTTTGCATTTAGTGGTCGAAGATTTCTGCAAATGGTGTTGTGTCACACTAAATAAAGTGTAGTGGAATTAGCTCAAATGGTAGAGCGCTCGCTTAGCATGCGAGAGGTAGTGGGATCGATGCCCACATTTTCCAACAAGATGTCTAAAAAATTCTTTTTAGAGACACCGTCCAAATGCTGCACGGCATCTTTCCACACACATTTGTTTTTGGAGCCTTCAATGTTTCTCTATAGGGCACATATTCTAGGCCCTCTTGACCAGCGGTGTATGATGCCAAACTACTCTTTATGGCTGGTGCGTGGTTTCTAAACCCATTCTTGTCGTACTTCCTTGTCTAGAAATTGCCTGTTGCGCTGCAAGTCCTCCTTGCATTTAGTGGTCGAAGGTTTCTGCAAATGGTGTTGTGTCACACTATATACAGTGTAGGGGAATTAGCTCAAATGGTAGAGCGCTTGCTTCGCATGCGAGAGGTAGTGGGATCGATGCCCACATTCTCCAACAAGTTGTCTAAAAAATTCTTTTCAGAGACACCGTCCAAATGCTGTATGGCATCTATCCACACACATTTGTTTTTGAGCCTTCATTGTTTTTCTATAGGGCACATATTCTAGGCCCTCTTGACCAGCGTTGCATGATGCCAAACTACTCTTTCTGGCTAATGTTTTCAATTGAAACCTTTTTTAAAGCTCAAAATTCCCACAAAACATGATAAGGTGGCCGAGTGGTCAAGGCGATGGACTGCTAATCCATTGTGCTCTGCACGCGTGGGTTCGAATCCCATCCTTGTTGTGCTAGTTTTTCTAGAGCGTGTCTTTCGTACTCTCAGGTCATTATTTAATTTAATGATTAAAGATTTCTGCAACGGTGGTTTTAGTGACCTCATTTAAATGCAGGGGAATTAGCTCAAATGGTAGAGCGCTCGCTTAGCATGCAAGAGGTAGTGGGATCGATGCCCACATTCTCCAACAAGCTGTCAAAAGAAGTTCTTTTTAGAGACACCGTCCAAATGCTGCACGGCATCTTCCCACACACATTTGTTTTTGGAGCCTTCAATGTTTCTCTATAGGGCACATATTCTAGGCCCTCTTGACCAGCGTTGCATGTTGCCAAACTACTCATTCTGGCTGGTGCGTGGTTTCTAATCCCATTCCTGTCGTACTTTCTTGTCTAGAAATTGCCTGTTGCACTGCAAGTCCTTTTTGCATTTAGTGGTCGAAGATTTCTGCAAATGGTGTTGTGTCACACTACATAAAGTGTAGTGGAATTAGCTCAAATGGTAGAGCGCTCGCTTAGCATGCGAGAGGTAGTGGGATCGATGCCCACATTTTCCAACAAGATGTCTAAAAAATTCTTTTTAGAGACACCGTCCAAATGCTGCACGGCATCTTTCCACACACATTTGTTTTTGGAGCCTTCAATGTTTCTCTATAGGGCACATATTCTAGGCCCTCTTGACCAGCGGTGTATGATGCCAAACTACTCTTTATGGCTGGTGCGTGGTTTCTAAACCCATTCTTGTCGTACTTTCTTGTCTAGAAATTGCCTGTTGCGCTGCAAGTCCTCCTTGCATTTAGTGGTCGAAGGTTTCTGCAAATGGTGTTGTGTCACACTATATACAGTGTAGGGGAATTAGCTCAAATGGTAGAGTGCTTGCTTCGCATGCGAGAGGTAGTGGGATCGATGCCCACATTCTCCAACAAGATGTCTAAAAAATTCTTTTCAGAGACACCGTCCAAATGCTGTATGGCATCTATCCACACACATTTGTTTTTGAGCCTTCATTGTTTTTCTATAGGGCACATATTCTAGGCCCTCTTGACCAGCGTTGCATGATGCCAAACTACTCTTTCTGGCTAATGTTTTCAATTGAAACCTTTTTTAAAGCTCAAAATTCCCACAAAACATGATAAGGTGGCCGAGTGGTCAAGGCGATGGACTGCTAATCCATTGTGCTCTGCACGCGTGGGTTCGAATCCCATCCTTGTCGTGCTTGTTTTTCTAGAGCGTGTCTTTCGTACTCTCAGGTCATTATTTAATTTAATGATTAAAGATTTCTGCAACGGTGGTTTTAGTGACCTCATTTAAATGCAGGGGAATTAGCTCAAATGGTAGAGCGCTCGCTTAGCATGCGAGAGGTAGTGGGATCGATGCCCACATTCTCCAACAAGCTGTCAAAAGAAGTTCTTTTTAGAGACACCGTCCAAATGCTGCACGGCATCTTCCCACACACATTTGTTTTTGGAGCCTTCAATGTTTCTCTATAGGGCACATATTCTAGGCCCTCTTGACCAGCGTTGCATGATGCCAAACTACTCTTTCTGGCTAATGTTTTCAATTGAAACCTTTTTTAAAGCTCAAAATTCCCACAAAACATGATAAGGTGGCCGAGTGGTCAAGGCGATGGACTGCTAATCCATTGTGCTCTGCACGCGTGGGTTCGAATCCCATCCTTGTCGTGCTAGTTTTTCTAGAGCGTGTCTTTCGTACTCTCAGGTCATTATTTAATTTAATGATTAAAGATTTCTGCAACGGTGGTTTTAGTGACCTCATTTAAATGCAGGGGAATTAGCTCAAATGGTAGAGCGCTCGCTTAGCATGCGAGACGTAGTGGGATCGATGCCCACATTCTCCAACAAGCTGTCAAAAGACGTACTTTCAGGGGAATCGTCCAAATGCTGTATGGCATCTATCCACACACATTTGTTTTTGAGCCTTCATTGTTTTTCTATAGGGCACATATTCTAGGCCCTCTTGTCCAGCGTTGCATGATGCCAAACCACTTTTTATGGCTGGTGCGTGGTTTCTAATCCCATTCCTGTCGTACTTTCTTGTCTAGAAATTGCCTGTTGCGCTGCAAGTCCTCCTTGCATTTAGTGGTCGAAGATTTCTGCAAATGGTGTTGTGTCACATTATATACAGTGTAGGGGAATTAGCTCAAATGGTAGAGCGCTTGCTTCGCATGCGAGAGGTAGTGGGATCGATGCCCACATTCTCCAACAAGATGTCTAAAAAATTCTTTTCAGAGACACCGTCGAAATGCTGTATGACATGTATCCACACACATTTGTTTTTGAGCCTTCATTGTTTTTCTATAGGGCACATATTCTAGGCCCTCTTGACCAGCGTTGCATGATGCCAAACTACTCTTTCTGGCTAATGTTTTCAATTGAAACCTTTTTTAAAGCTCAAAATTCCCACAAAACATGATAAGGTGGCTGAGTGGTCAAGGCGATGGACTGCTAATCCATTGTGCTCTGCACGCATGGGTTCGAATCCCATCCTTGTCGTGCTTGTTTTTCTAGAGCGTGTCTTTCGTACTCTCACTTCATTACTTAATTCAATGATTAAAGATTTATGCAATGGTGGTTTTAGTGACCTCAATTAAACGTAGGGGAATTAGCTCAAATGGTAGAGCGCTCGCTTAGCATGCGAGAGGTAGTGGGATCGATGCCCACATTCTCCAACAAGATGTCTAAAAAATTCTTTTTAGAGACACCGTCCAAATGCTGCACGGCATCTTTCCACACACATTTGTTTTTGGAGCCTTCAATGTTTCTCTATAGGGCACATATTCTAGGCCCTCTTGACCAGCGGTGTATGATGCCAAACTACTCTTTATGGCTGGTGCGTGGTTTCTAAACCCATTCCTGTCGTACTTTCTTGTCTAGAAATTGCCTGTTGCGCTGCAAGTCCTCCTTGCATTTAGTGGTCGAAGATTTCTGCAAATGGTGGTGTGTCACACTATATACAGTGTAGGGGAATTAGCTCAAATGGTAGAGCGCTCGCTTAGCATGCGAGAGGTAGTGGGATCGATGCCCACATTCTCCAAGAAGATGTCTAAAAAATTCTTTTCAGAGACACCATCCAAATGCTGTATGGCATCTATCCACACACATTTGTTTTTGAGCCTTCATTGTTTTTCTATAGGGTACATATTCTAGGCCCTCTTGACCAGCGTTGCATGATGCCAAACTACTCTTTCTTGCTAATGTTTTCAATTGAAACCTTTTTTAAAGCTCAAAATTCCCACAAAACATGATAAGATGGCCGAGTGGTCAAGGCGATGGACTGCTAATCCATTGTGCTCTGCACGCGTGGGTACGAATCCCATCCTTGTCGTGCTTGTTTTTCTACAGCGTGTCTTTAGTACTCTCACTTCATTACTTAATTCAATGATTAAGGATTTATGCAATGGTGGTTTTAGTGACCTCAATTAAACGTAGGGGAATTAGCTCAAATGGTAGAGCGCTCGCTTAGCATGCGAGAGGTAGTGGGATCGATGCCCACATTCTCCAACAAGATGTCTAAAAAATTCTTTTTAGAGACACCGTCCAAATGCTGCACGGCATCTTCCCACACACATTTGTTTTTGGAGCCTTCAATGTTTCTCTATAGGGCACATATTCTAGGCCCTCTTGACCAGCGTTGCATGATGCCAAACTACTCATTCTGGCTGGTGCGTGGTTTCTAATCCCATTCCTGTCGTACTTTCTTGTCTAGAAATTGCCTGTTGCACTGCAAGTCCTTTTTGCATTTAGTGGTCGAAGATTTCTGCAAATGGTGTTGTGTCACACTACATAAAGTGTAGTGGAATTAGCTCAAATGGTAGAGTGCTCGCTTAGCATGCGAGAGGTAGTGGGATCGATGCCCACATTTTCCAACAAGATGTCTAAAAAATTCTTTTTAGAGACACCGTCCAAATGCTGCACGGCATCTTTCCACACACATTTGTTTTTGGAGCCTTCAATGTTTCTCTATAGGGCACATATTCTAGGCCCTCTTGACCAGCGGTGTATGATGCCAAACTACTCTTTATGGCTGGTGCGTGGTTTCTAAACCCATTCTTGTCGTACTTCCTTGTCTAGAAATTGCCTGTTGCGCTGCAAGTCCTCCTTGCATTTAGTGGTCGAAGGTTTCTGCAAATGGTGTTGTGTCACACTATATACAGTGTAGGGGAATTAGCTCAAATGGTAGAGCGCTCGCTTAGCATGCCAGATGTAGTGGGATCGATGCCCACATTCTCCAACAAGATGTCTAAAGAATTCTTTTTAGAGACACCGTCCAAATGCTGCACGGCATCTATCCACACACATTTGTTTTTGAGCCTTCATTGTTTTTCTATAGGGCACATATTCTAGGCCCTCTTGACCAGCGTTGCATGATGCCAAACCATTTTTTATGGCTGGTGCGTGGTTTCTAATCAAATTCCTGTCGTAGTTTCTTGTCTAGAAATTGCCTGTTGCGCTGCAAGTCCTTTTTGCATTTAGTGGTCGAAGATTTCTGCAAATGGTGGTGTGTCACACTATATACAGTGTAGGGGAATTAGCTCAAATGGTAGAGCGCTCGCTTAGCATGCGAGAGGTAGTGGGATCGATGCCCACATTCTCCAAGAAGATGTCTAAAAAATTCTTTTCAGAGACACCGTCCAAATGCTGCACGGCATCTTTCCACACACATTTGTTTTTGAGCCTTCATTGTTTTTCTATAGGGTACATATTCTAGGCCCTCTTGACCAGCGTTGGATGATGCCAAACTACTCGTTCTAGCTAATGTTTTCAATAAAAACCTTTTTTAAAGCTCAAAATTCCCACAAAACATGATAAGGTGGCCGAGTGGTCAAGGCGATGGACTGCTAATCCATTGTGCTCTGCACGCGTGGGTTCAAATCCCATCCTTGTCGTGCTTGTTTCTCTAGAGCGTGTCTTTCGTACTCTCAGGTCATTATTTAATTTAATGATTAAAAATTTCTGCAACGGTGGTTTTAGTGACCTCATTTAAATGCAGGGGAATTAGCTCAAATGGTAGAGCGCTCGCTTAGCATGCGAGAGGTAGTGGGATCGATGCCCACATTCTCCAACAAGCTGTCAAAAGACGTACTTTCAGGGGAACCGTCCAAATGCTGTATGGCATCAATCCACACACGTTTGTTTTTGAGCCTTCATTTTTTTTCTATAGGGCACTTATTCTAGGCCCTCTTGACCAGCGTTGCATGATGCCAAACCACTTTTTATGGCTGGTGCGTGGTTTCTAATCCCATTCCTGTCGTACTTTCTTGTCTAGAAATTGCCTGTTGTGCTGCAAGTCCTCCTTGCATTTAGTGGTCGAAGATTTCTGCAAATGGTGTTGTGTCACACTACATACAGTGTAGGGGAATTAGCTCAAATCATAGAGAGCTCGTTTAGCATGCGAGAGGTAGTGGGATCGATGCCGACATTCTCCAACAAGATGTCTAAGAAATTCTTTTTAGAGACACCGTCCAAATGCTGCATGGCATCTTTCCACACACATTTGTTTTTGAGCCTTCATTGTTTTTCTATAGGGCACATATTCTAGGCCCTCTTGACCAGCGTTGCATGATGCCAAACTACTCTTTCTGGCTAATGTTTTCAATTGAAACCTTTTTTAAAGCTCAAAATTCCCACAAAACATGATAAGGTGGCCGAGTGGTCAAGGCGATGGACTGCTAATCCATTGTGCTCTGCACGCGTGGGTTCGAATCCCATCCTTGTCGTGCTTGTTTTTCTAGAGCGTGTCTTTCGTACTCTCAGTTCATTATTTAATTTAATGATTAAAGATTTCTGCAACGGTGGTTTTAGTGACCTTGTTTAAATGCAGGGGAATTAGCTCAAATGGTAGAGCGCTCGCTTAGCATGCGAGAGGTAGTGGGATCGATGCCCACATTCTCCAACAAGCTGTCAAAAGACGTACTTTCAGGGGAACCGTCCAAATGCTGTATGGCATCTATCCACACACATTTGTTTTTGAGCCTTCATTGTTTTTCTATAGGGCACATATTCTAGGCTCTCTTGACCAGCGGTGTATGATGCCAAACTACTCTTTATGGCTGGTGCGTGGTTTCTAAAACCATTCTTGTCGTACTTTCTTGTCTAGAAATTGCCTGTTGCGCTGCAAGTCCTCCTTGCATTTAGTGGTCGAAGATTTCTGCAAATGGTGGTGTGTCACACTATATACAGTGTAGGGGAATTAGCTCAAATGGTAGAGCGCTCGCTTAGCATGCCAGATGTAGTGGGATCGATGCCCACATTCTCCAACAAGATGTCTAAAGAATTCTTTTTAGAGACACCGTCCAAATGCTGCACGGCATCTTTCCACACACATTTGTTTTTGGAGCCTTCAATGTTTCTCTATAGGGCACATATTCTAGGCCCTCTTGACCAGCGGTGTATGATGCCAAACTACTCTTTATGGCTGGTGCGTGGTTTCTAAAACCATTCTTGTCGTACTTTCTTGTCTAGAAATTGCCTGTTGCGCTGCAAGTCCTCCTTGCATTTAGTGGTCGAAGATTTCTGCAAATGGTGGTGTGTCACACTATATACAGTGTAGGGGAATTAGCTCGAATGGTAGACTGCTCGCTTAGCATGCGAGAGGTAGTGGGATCGATGCCCACATTTTCCAACAAGATGTCTAAAAAATTCTTTTTAGAGACACCGTCCAAATGCTGCACGGCATCTTTCCACACACATTTGTTTTTGGAGCCTTCAATGTTTCTCTATAGGGCACATATTCTAGGCCCTCTTGACCAGCGGTGTATGATGCCAAACTACTCTTTATGGCTGGTGCGTGGTTTCTAAAACCATTCTTGTCGTACTTCCTTGTCTAGAAATTGCCTGTTGCGCTGCAAGTCCTCCTTGCATTTAGTGGTCGAAGGTTTCTGCAAATGGTGTTGTGTCACACTATATACAGTGTAGGGGAATTAGCTCAAATGGTAGAGCGCTTGCTTCGCATGCGAGAGGTAGTGGGATCGATGCCCACATTCTCCAACAAGATGTCTAAAAAATTCTTTTCAGAGACACCGTCCAAATGCTGTATGGCATCTATCCACACACATTTGTTTTTGAGCCTTCATTGTTTTTCTATAGGGCACATATTCTAGGCCCTCTTGACCAGCGTTGCATGATGCCAAACTACTCTTTCTGGCTAATGTTTTCAATTGAAACCTTTTTTAAAGCTCAAAATTCCCACAAAACATGATAAGGTGGCCGAGTGGTCAAGGCGATGGACTGCTAATCCATTGTGCTCTGCACGCGTGGGTTCGAATCCCATCCTTGTCGTGCTAGTTTTTCTAGAGCGTGTCTTTCGTACTCTCACTTCATTACTTAATTCAATGATTAAAGATTTATGCAATGGTGGTTTTAGTGACCTCAATTAAATGTAGGGGATTTAGCTCAAATGGTAGAGCGCTCGCTTAGCATGCGAGAGGTAGTGGGATCGATGCCCACATTCTCCAACAAGATGTCTAAAAAATTCTTTTTAGAGACACCGTCCAAATGCTGCACGGCATCTTTCCACACACATTTGTTTTTGGAGCCTTCAATGTTTCTCTATAGGGCACATATTCTAGGCCCTCTTGACCAGCGGTGTATGATGCCAAACTACTCTTTATGGCTGGTGCGTGGTTTCTAAACCCATTCTTGTCGTACTTCCTTGTCTAGAAATTGCCTGTTGCGCTGCAAGTCCTCCTTGCATTTAGTGGTCGAAGGTTTCTGCAAATGGTGTTGTGTCACACTATATACAGTGTAGGGGAATTAGCTCAAATGGTAGAGCGCTTGCTTCGCATGCGAGAGGTAGTGGGATCGATGCCCACATTCTCTAACAACATGTCTAAAAAATTCTTTTCAGAGACACCGTCCAAATGCTGTATGGCATCTATCCACACGCATTTGTTTTTGAGCCTTCATTGTTTTTCTATAGGGCACATATTCTAGGCCCTCTTGACCAGCGTTGCATGATGCCAAACTACTCTTTCTGGCTAATGTTTTCAATTGAAACCTTTTTTAAAGCTCAAAATTCCCGCAAAAGATGATAAGGTGGCCGAGTGGTCAAGGCGATGGACTGCTAATCCATTGTGCTCTGCACGCGTGGGTTCGAATCCCATCCTTGTCGTGCTAGTTTTTCTAGAGCGTGTCTTTCGTACTCACACGTCATTATTTAATTTAATGATTAAAGATTTCTGCAACGGTGGTTTTAGTGACCTCATTTAAATGCAGGGGAATTAGCTCAAATGGTAGAGCGCTCGCTTAGCATGCGAGAGGTAGTGGGATCGATGCCCACATTCTCCAAGAAGATGTCTAAAAAATTCTTTTCAGAGACACCGTCCAAATGCTGTATGACATGTATCCACACACATTTGTTTTTGAGCCTTCATTGTTTTTCTATAGGGCACATATTCTAGGCCCTCTTGACCAGCGTTGCATGATGCCAAACTACTCTTTCTGGCTAATGTTTTCAATTGAAACCTTTTTTAAAGCTCAAAATTCCCACAAAACATGATAAGGTGGCTGAGTGGTCAAGGCGATGGACTGCTAATTCATTGTGCTCTGCACGCGTGGGTTCGAATCCCATCCTTGTCGTGCTTGTTTTTCTAGAGCGTGTCTTTCGTACTCTCACTTCATTACTTAATTCAATGATTAAAGATTTATGCAATGGTGGTTTTAGTGACCTCAATTAAACGTAGGGGATTTAGCTCAAATGGTAGAGCGCTCGCTTAGCATGCCAGATGTAGTGGGATCGATGCCCACATTCTCCAACAAGATGTCTAAGAAGTTCTTTTTAGAGACACCATCCAAATGCTGTATGGCATCTTTCCACACACATTTGTTTTTAGAGCCTTCAATGTTTCTCTATAGGGCACATATTCTAGGCCCTCTTGACCAGCGTTGCATGATGCCAAACTACTCATTCTGGCTAATGTTTTCAATAAAAACCTTTTTTAAAGCTCAAAATTCCCACAAAACATGATAAGGTGGCCGAGTGGTCAAGGCGATGGACTGCTAATCCATTGTGCTCTGCACGCGTGGGTTCAAATCCCATCCTTGTCGTGCTTGTTTCTCTAGAGCGTGTCTTTCGTACTCTCAGGTCATTATTTAATTTAATGATTAAAAATTTCTGCAACGGTGGTTTTAGTGACCTCATTTAAATGCAGGGGAATTAGCTCAAATGGTAGAGCGCTCGCTTAGCATGCGAGAGGTAGTGGGATCGATGCCCACATTCTCCAACAAGCTGTCAAAAGACGTACTTTCAGGGGAACCGTCCAAATGCTGTATGGCATCAATCCACACACGTTTGTTTTTGAGCCTTCATTTTTTTTCTATAGGGCACTTATTCTAGGCCCTCTTGACCAGCGTTGCATGATGCCAAACCACTTTTTATGGCTGGTGCGTGGTTTCTAATCCCATTCCTGTCGTACTTTCTTGTCTAGAAATTGCCTGTTGTGCTGCAAGTCCTCCTTGCATTTAGTGGTCGAAGATTTCTGCAAATGGTGTTGTGTCACACTACATACAGTGTAGGGGAATTAGCTCAAATCATAGAGAGCTCGTTTAGCATGCGAGAGGTAGTGGGATCGATGCCGACATTCTCCAACAAGATGTCTAAGAAATTCTTTTTAGAGACACCGTCCAAATGCTGCATGGCATCTTTCCACACACATTTGTTTTTGAGCCTTCATTGTTTTTCTATAGGGCACATATTCTAGGCCCTCTTGACCAGCGTTGCATGATGCCAAACTACTCTTTCTGGCTAATGTTTTCAATTGAAACCTTTTTTAAAGCTCAAAATTCCCACAAAACATGATAAGGTGGCCGAGTGGTCAAGGCGATGGACTGCTAATCCATTGTGCTCTGCACGCGTGGGTTCGAATCCCATCCTTGTCGTGCTTGTTTTTCTAGAGCGTGTCTTTCGTACTCTCAGTTCATTATTTAATTTAATGATTAAAGATTTCTGCAACGGTGGTTTTAGTGACCTTGTTTAAATGCAGGGGAATTAGCTCAAATGGTAGAGCGCTCGCTTAGCATGCGAGAGGTAGTGGGATCGATGCCCACATTCTCCAACAAGCTGTCAAAAGACGTACTTTCAGGGGAACCGTCCAAATGCTGTATGGCATCTATCCACACACATTTGTTTTTGAGCCTTCATTGTTTTTCTATAGGGCACATATTCTAGGCTCTCTTGACCAGCGGTGTATGATGCCAAACTACTCTTTATGGCTGGTGCGTGGTTTCTAAAACCATTCTTGTCGTACTTTCTTGTCTAGAAATTGCCTGTTGCACTGCAAGTCCTTTTTGCATTTAGTGGTCGAAGATTTCTGCAAATGGTGTTGTGTCACACTACATAAAGTGTAGTGGAATTAGCTCAAATGGTAGAGCGCTCGCTTAGCATGCGAGAGGTAGTGGGATCGATGCCCACATTTTCCAACAAGATGTCTAAAAAATTCTTTTTAGAGACACCGTCCAAATGCTGCACGGCATCTTTCCACACACATTTGTTTTTGGAGCCTTCAATGTTTCTCTATAGGGCACATATTCTAGGCCCTCTTGACCAGCGGTGTATGATGCCAAACTACTCTTTATGGCTGGTGCGTGGTTTCTAAACCCATTCTTGTCGTACTTCCTTGTCTAGAAATTGCCTGTTGCGCTGCAAGTCCTCCTTGCATTTAGTGGTCGAAGTTTTCTGCAAATGGTGTTGTGTCACACTATATACAGTGTAGGGGAATTAGCTCAAATGGTAGAGCGCTTGCTTCGCATGCGAGAGGTAGTGGGATCGATGCCCACATTCTCCAACAAGATGTCTAAAAAATTCTTTTCAGAGACACCGTCCAAATGCTGTATGGCATCTATACACACACATTTGTTTTTGAGCCTTCATTGTTTTTCTATAGGGCACATATTCTAGGCCCTCTTGACCAGCGTTGCATGATGCCAAACTACTCTTTCTGGCTAATGTTTTCAATTGAAACCTTTTTTAAAGCTCAAAATTCCCACAAAACATGATAAGGTGGCTGAGTGGTCAAGGCGATGGACTGCTAATTCATTGTGCTCTGCACGCGTGGGTTCGAATCCCATCCTTGTCGTGCTTGTTTTTCTAGAGCGTGTCTTTCGTACTCTCACTTCATTACTTAATTCAATGATTAAAGATTTATGCAATGGTGGTTTTAGTGACCTCAATTAAACGTAGGGGATTTAGCTCAAATGGTAGAGCGCTCGCTTAGCATGCGAGAGGTAGTGGGATCGATGCCCACATTCTCCAACAAGATGTCTAAGAAGTTCTTTTTAGAGACACCGTCCAAATGCTGCACGGCATCTTTCCACACACATTTGTTTTTGGAGCCTTCAATGTTTCTCTATAGGGCACATATTCTAGGCCCTCTTGACCAGCGTTGCATGATGCCAAACTACTCATTCTGGCTAATGTTTTCAATAAAAACCTTTTTTAAAGCTCAAAATTCCCACAAAACATGATAAGGTGGCCGAGTGGTCAAGGCGATGGACTGCTAATCCATTGTGCTCTGCACGCATGGGTTCGAATCCCATCCTTGTCGTGCTTGTTTTTCTAGAGCGTGTCTTTCGTACTCTCACTTCATTACTTAATTCAATGATTAAAGATTTATGCAATGGTGGTTTTAGTGACCTCAATTAAACGTAGGGGAATTAGCTCAAATGGTAGAGCGCTCGCTTAGCATGCGAGAGGTAGTGGGATCGATGCCCACATTCTCCAACAAGATGTCTAAAAAATTCTTTTTAGAGACACCGTCCAAATGCTGCACGGCATCTTCCCACACACATTTGTTTTTGGAGCCTTCAATGTTTCTCTATAGGGCACATATTCTAGGCCCTCTTGACCAGCGTTGCATGATGCCAAACTACTCATTCTGGCTGGTGCGTGGTTTCTAATCCCATTCCTGTCGTACTTTCTTGTCTAGAAATTGCCTGTTGCACTGCAAGTCCTTTTTGCATTTAGTGGTCGAAGATTTCTGCAAATGGTGTTGTGTCACACTAAATAAAGTGTAGTGGAATTAGCTCAAATGGTAGAGCGCTCGCTTAGCATGCGAGAGGTAGTGGGATCGATGCCCACATTTTCCAACAAGATGTCTAAAAAATTCTTTTTAGAGACACCGTCCAAATGCTGCACGGCATCTTTCCACACACATTTGTTTTTGGAGCCTTCAATGTTTCTCTATAGGGCACATATTCTAGGCCCTCTTGACCAGCGGTGTATGATGCCAAACTACTCTTTATGGCTGGTGCGTGGTTTCTAAACCCATTCTTGTCGTACTTCCTTGTCTAGAAATTGCCTGTTGCGCTGCAAGTCCTCCTTGCATTTAGTGGTCGAAGGTTTCTGCAAATGGTGTTGTGTCACACTATATACAGTGTAGGGGAATTAGCTCAAATGGTAGAGCGCTTGCTTCGCATGCGAGAGGTAGTGGGATCGATGCCCACATTCTCCAACAAGTTGTCTAAAAAATTCTTTTCAGAGACACCGTCCAAATGCTGTATGGCATCTATCCACACACATTTGTTTTTGAGCCTTCATTGTTTTTCTATAGGGCACATATTCTAGGCCCTCTTGACCAGCGTTGCATGATGCCAAACTACTCTTTCTGGCTAATGTTTTCAATTGAAACCTTTTTTAAAGCTCAAAATTCCCACAAAACATGATAAGGTGGCCGAGTGGTCAAGGCGATGGACTGCTAATCCATTGTGCTCTGCACGCGTGGGTTCGAATCCCATCCTTGTTGTGCTAGTTTTTCTAGAGCGTGTCTTTCGTACTCTCAGGTCATTATTTAATTTAATGATTAAAGATTTCTGCAACGGTGGTTTTAGTGACCTCATTTAAATGCAGGGGAATTAGCTCAAATGGTAGAGCGCTCGCTTAGCATGCAAGAGGTAGTGGGATCGATGCCCACATTCTCCAACAAGCTGTCAAAAGAAGTTCTTTTTAGAGACACCGTCCAAATGCTGCACGGCATCTTCCCACACACATTTGTTTTTGGAGCCTTCAATGTTTCTCTATAGGGCACATATTCTAGGCCCTCTTGACCAGCGTTGCATGTTGCCAAACTACTCATTCTGGCTGGTGCGTGGTTTCTAATCCCATTCCTGTCGTACTTTCTTGTCTAGAAATTGCCTGTTGCACTGCAAGTCCTTTTTGCATTTAGTGGTCGAAGATTTCTGCAAATGGTGTTGTGTCACACTACATAAAGTGTAGTGGAATTAGCTCAAATGGTAGAGCGCTCGCTTAGCATGCGAGAGGTAGTGGGATCGATGCCCACATTTTCCAACAAGATGTCTAAAAAATTCTTTTTAGAGACACCGTCCAAATGCTGCACGGCATCTTTCCACACACATTTGTTTTTGGAGCCTTCAATGTTTCTCTATAGGGCACATATTCTAGGCCCTCTTGACCAGCGGTGTATGATGCCAAACTACTCTTTATGGCTGGTGCGTGGTTTCTAAACCCATTCTTGTCGTACTTTCTTGTCTAGAAATTGCCTGTTGCGCTGCAAGTCCTCCTTGCATTTAGTGGTCGAAGGTTTCTGCAAATGGTGTTGTGTCACACTATATACAGTGTAGGGGAATTAGCTCAAATGGTAGAGTGCTTGCTTCGCATGCGAGAGGTAGTGGGATCGATGCCCACATTCTCCAACAAGATGTCTAAAAAATTCTTTTCAGAGACACCGTCCAAATGCTGTATGGCATCTATCCACACACATTTGTTTTTGAGCCTTCATTGTTTTTCTATAGGGCACATATTCTAGGCCCTCTTGACCAGCGTTGCATGATGCCAAACTACTCTTTCTGGCTAATGTTTTCAATTGAAACCTTTTTTAAAGCTCAAAATTCCCACAAAACATGATAAGGTGGCCGAGTGGTCAAGGCGATGGACTGCTAATCCATTGTGCTCTGCACGCGTGGGTTCGAATCCCATCCTTGTCGTGCTTGTTTTTCTAGAGCGTGTCTTTCGTACTCTCAGGTCATTATTTAATTTAATGATTAAAGATTTCTGCAACGGTGGTTTTAGTGACCTCATTTAAATGCAGGGGAATTAGCTCAAATGGTAGAGCGCTCGCTTAGCATGCGAGACGTAGTGGGATCGATGCCCACATTCTCCAACAAGCTGTCAAAAGACGTACTTTCAGGGGAATCGTCCAAATGCTGTATGGCATCTATCCACACACATTTGTTTTTGAGCCTTCATTGTTTTTCTATAGGGCACATATTCTAGGCCCTCTTGTCCAGCGTTGCATGATGCCAAACCACTTTTTATGGCTGGTGCGTGGTTTCTAATCCCATTCCTGTTGTACTTTCTTGTCTAGAAATTGCCTGTTGCGCTGCAAGTCCTCCTTGCATTTAGTGGTCGAAGATTTCTGCAAATGGTGTTGTGTCACATTATATACAGTGTAGGGGAATTAGCTCAAATGGTAGAGCGCTTGCTTCGCATGCGAGAGGTAGTGGGATCGATGCCCACATTCTCCAACAAGATGTCTAAAAAATTCTTTTCAGAGACACCGTCCAAATGCTGTATGGCATCTATCCACACACATTTGTTTTTGAGCCTTCATTGTTTTTCTATAGGGTACATATTCTAGGCCCTCTTGACCAGCGTTGCATGATGCCAAACTACTCTTTCTTGCTAATGTTTTCAATTGAAACCTTTTTTAAAGCTCAAAATTCCCACAAAACATGATAAGATGGCCGAGTGGTCAAGGCGATGGACTGCTAATCCATTGTGCTCTGCACGCGTGGGTACGAATCCCATCCTTGTCGTGCTTGTTTTTCTACAGCGTGTCTTTAGTACTCTCACTTCATTACTTAATTCAATGATTAAAGATTTATGCAATGGTGGTTTTAGTGACCTCAATTAAACGTAGGGGAATTAGCTCAAATGGTAGAGCGCTCGCTTAGCATGCGAGAGGTAGTGAGATCGATACCCACATTCTCCAACAAGATGTCTAAAAAATTCTTTTTAGAGACACCGTCCAAATGCTGCACGGCATCTTTCCACACACATTTGTTTTTGGAGCCTTCAATGTTTCTCTATAGGGCACATATTCTAGGCCCTCTTGACCAGCGTTGGATGATGCCAAACTACTCGTTCTAGCTAATGTTTTCAATAAAAACCTTTTTTAAAGCTCAAAATTCCCACAAAACATGATAAGGTGGCCGAGTGGTCAAGGCGATGGACTGCTAATCCATTGTGCTCTGCACGCGTGGGTTCAAATCCCATCCTTGTCGTGCTTGTTTCTCTAGAGCGTGTCTTTCGTACTCTCAGCTCATTATTTAATTTAATGATTAAAAATTTATGCAACGGTGGTTTTAGTGACCTCATTTAAATGCAGGGGAATTAGCTCAAATGGTAGAGCGCTCGCTTAGCATGCGAGAGGTAGTGGGATCGATGCCCACATTCTCCAACAAGCTGTCAAAAGACGTACTTTCAGGGGAACCGTCCAAATGCTGTATGGCATCAATCCACACACGTTTGTTTTTGAGCCTTCATTTTTTTTCTATAGGGCACTTATTCTAGGCCCTCTTGACCAGCGTTGCATGATGCCAAACCACTTTTTATGGCTGGTGCGTGGTTTGTAATCCCATTCCTGTCGTACTTTCTTGTCTAGAAATTGCCTGTTGTGCTGCAAGTCCTCCTTGCATTTAGTGGTCGAAGATTTCTGCAAATGGTGTTGTGTCACACTACATACAGTGTAGGGGAATTAGCTCAAATCATAGAGAGCTCGTTTAGCATGCGAGAGGTAGTGGGATCGATGCCGACATTCTCCAACAAGATGTCTAAGAAATTCTTTTTAGAGACACCGTCCAAATGCTGCATGGCATCTTTCCACACACATTTGTTTTTGAGCCTTCATTGTTTTTCTATAGGGCACATATTCTAGGCCCTCTTGACCAGCGTTGCATGATGCCAAACTACTCTTTCTGGCTAATGTTTTCAATTGAAACCTTTTTTAAAGCTCAAAATTCCCACAAAACATGATAAGGTGGCCGAGTGGTCAAGGCGATGGACTGCTAATCCATTGTGCTCTGCACGCGTGGGTTCGAATCCCATCCTTGTCGTGCTTGTTTTTCTAGAGCGTGTCTTTCGTACTCTCAGTTCATTATTTAATTTAATGATTAAAGATTTCTGCAACGGTGGTTTTAGTGACCTCGTTTAAATGCAGGGGAATTAGCTCAAATGGTAGAGCGCTCGCTTAGCATGCGAGAGGTAGTGGGATCGATGCCCACATTCTCCAACAAGCTGTCAAAAGACGTACTTTCAGGGGAACCGTCCAAATGCTGTATGGCATCTATCCACACACATTTGTTTTTGAGCCTTCATTGTTTTTCTATAGGGCACATATTCTAGGCCCTCTTGACCAGCGTTGCATGATGCCAAACCATTTTTTATGGCTGGTGCGTGGTTTCTAATCAAATTCCTGTCGTAGTTTCTTGTCTAGAAATTGCCTGTTGCGCTGCAAGTCCTTTTTGCATTTAGTGGTCGAAGATTTCTGCAAATGGTGGTGTGTCACACTATATACAGTGTAGGGGAATTAGCTCAAATGGTAGAGCGCTTGCTTCGCATGAGAGAGGTAGTGGGATCGATGCCCACATTCTCCAAGAAGATGTCTAAAGAGACACCGTCCAAATGCTGCACGGCATCTTTCCACACACATTTGTTTTTGAGCCTTCATTGTTTTTCTATAGGGTACATATTCTAGGCCCTCTTGACCAGCGTTGGATGATGCCAAACTACTCGTTCTCGCTAATGTTTTCAATAAAAACCTTTTTTAAAGCTCAAAATTCCCACAAAACATGATAAGGTGGCCGAGTGGTCAAGGCGATGGACTGCTAATCCATTGTGCTCTGCACGCGTGGGTTCAAATCCCATCCTTGTCGTGCTTGTTTCTCTAGAGCGTGTCTTTCGTACTCTCAGGTCATTATTTAATTTAATGATTAAAAATTTCTGCAACGGTGGTTTTAGTGACCTCATTTAAATGCAGGGGAATTAGCTCAAATGGTAGAGCGCTCGCTTAGCATGCGAGAGGTAGTGGGATCGATGCCCACATTCTCCAACAAGCTGTCAAAAGACGTACTTTCAGGGGAACCGTCCAAATGCTGTATGGCATCAATCCACACACGTTTGTTTTTGAGCCTTCATTTTTTTTCTATAGGGCACTTATTCTAGGCCCTCTTGACCAGCGTTGCATGATGCCAAACCACTTTTTATGGCTGGTGCGTGGTTTCTAATCCCATTCCTGTCGTACTTTCTTGTCTAGAAATTGCCTGTTGCGCTGCAAGTCCTCCTTGCATTTAGTGGTCGAAGATTTCTGCAAATGGTGTTGTGTCACACTACATACAGTGTAGGGGAATTAGCTCAAATCATAGAGAGGTCGTTTAGCATGCGAGAGGTAGTGGGATCGATGCCGACATTCTCCAACAAGATGTCTAAGAAATTCTTTTTAGAGACACCGTCCAAATGCTGCATGGCATCTTTCCACACACATTTGTTTTTGAGCCTTCATTGTTTTTCTATAGGGCACATATTCTAGGCCCTCTTGACCAGCGTTGCATGATGCCAAACTACTCTTTCTGGCTAATGTTTTCAATTGAAACCTTTTTTAAAGCTCAAAATTCCCACAAAACATGATAAGGTGGCCGAGTGGTCAAGGCGATGGACTGCTAATCCATTGTGCTCTGCACGCGTGGGTTCGAATCCCATCCTTGTCGTGCTTGTTTTTCTAGAGCGTGTCTTTCGTACTCTCAGTTCATTATTTAATTTAATGATTAAAGATTTCTGCAACGGTGGTTTTAGTGACCTCGTTTAAATGCAGGGGAATTAGCTCAAATGGTAGAGCGCTCGCTTAGCATGCGAGAGGTAGTGGGATCGATGCCCACATTCTCCAACAAGCTGTCAAAAGACGTACTTTCAGGGGAACCGTCCAAATGCTGTATGGCATCTATCCACACACATTTGTTTTTGAGCCTTCATTGTTTTTCTATAGGGCACATATTCTAGGCCCTCTTGACCAGCGTTGCATGATGCCAAACCATTTTTTATGGCTGGTGCGTGGTTTCTAATCAAATTCCTGTCGTAGTTTCTTGTCTAGAAATTGCCTGTTGCGCTGCAAGTCCTTTTTGCATTTAGTGGTCGAAGATTTCTGCAAATGGTGTTGTGTCACACTACATACAGTGTAGCAGAATTAGCTCCAATGGTAGAGCGCTCGCTTAGGATGCGAGAGGTAGTGGGATCGATACCCACATTCTCCAACAAGATGTCTAAGAAATTCTTTTTAGAGACACCGTCCAAATGCTGCATGGCATCTTTCCACACACATTTGTTTTTGGAGCCTTCAATGTTTCTCTATAGGGCACATATTCTAGGCCCTCTTGACCAGCGTTGGATGATGCCAAACTACTCGTTCTAGCTAATGTTTTCAATAAAAACCTTTTTTAAAGCTCAAAATTCCCACAAAACATGATAAGGTGGCCGAGTGGTCAAGGCGATGGACTGCTAATCCATTGTGCTCTGCACGCGTGGGTTCAAATCCCATCCTTGTCGTGCTTGTTTCTCTAGAGCGTGTCTTTCGTACTCTCAGGTCATTATTTAATTTAATGATTAAAAATTTCTGCAACGGTGGTTTTAGTGACCTCATTTAAATGCAGGGGAATTAGCTCAAATGGTAGAGCGCTCGCTTAGCATGCGAGAGGTAGTGGGATCGATGCCCACATTCTCCAACAAGCTGTCAAAAGACGTACTTTCAGGGGAACCGTCCAGATGCTGTATGGCATCTATCCACACACATTTGTTTTTGAGCCTTCATTGTTTTTCTATAGGGCACATATTCTAGGCCCTCTTGACCAGCGTTGCATGATGCCAAACCACTTTTAAGGCTGGTGCGTGGTTTCTAATCCCATTCCTGTCGTAGTTTCTTGTCTAGAAATTGCCTGTTGCGCTGCAAGTCCTCGTTGCATTTAGTGGTCGAAGATTTCTGCAAATGGTGGTGTGTCACACTATATACAGTGTAGGGGAATTAGCTCAAATGGTAGAGCGCTTGCTTCGCATGCGAGAGGTAGTGGGATCGATGCCCACATTCTCCAAGAAGATGTCTAAAAAATTCTTTTCAGAGACACCATCCAAATGCTGTATGGCATCTATCCACACACATTTGTTTTTGAGCCTTCATTGTTTTTCTATAGGGTACATATTCTAGGCCCTCTTGACCAGCGTTGCATGATGCCAAACTACTCTTTCTGGCTAATGTTTTCAATTGAAACCTTTTTTAAAGCTCAAAATTCCCACAAAACATGATTAGATGGCCGAGTGGTCAAGGCGATGGACTGCTAATCCATTGTGCTCTGCACGCGTGGGTTCGAATCCCATCCTTGTCGTGCTTGTTTTTCTACAGCGTGTCTTTAGTACTCTCACTTCATTACTTAATTCAATGATTAAAGATTTATGCAATGGTGGTTTTAGTGACCTCAATTAAACGTAGGGGAATTAGCTCAAATGGTAGAGCGCTCACTTAGCATGCGAGAGGTAGTGGGATCGATGCCCACATTCTCCAACAAGATGTCTAAAAAATTCTTTTTAGAGACACCGTCCAAATGCTGCACGGCATCTTCCCACACACATTTGTTTTTGGAGCCTTCAATGTTTCTCTATAGGGCACATATTCTAGGCCCTCTTGTCCAGCGTTGCATGATGCCAAACCACTTTTTATGGCTGGTGCGTGGTTTCTAATCCCATTCCTGTCGTACTTTCTTGTCTAGAAATTGCCTGTTGCGCTGCAAGTCCTCCTTGCATTTAGTGGTCGAAGATTTCTGCAAATGGTGTTGTGTCACATTATATACAGTGTAGGGGAATTAGCTCAAATGGTAGAGCGCTTGCTTAGCATGCGAGAGGTAGTGGGATCGATGCCCACATTCTCCAAGAAGATGTCTAAAAAATTCTTTTCAGAGACACCGTCCAAATGCTGTATGACATGTATCCACACACATTTGTTTTTGAGCCTTCATTGTTTTTCTATAGGGCACATATTCTAGGCCCTCTTGACCAGCGTTGCATGATGCCAAACTACTCTTTCTGGCTAATGTTTTCAATTGAAACCTTTTTTAAAGCTCAAAATTCTCACAAAACATGATAAGGTGGCTGAGTGGTCAAGGCAATGGACTGCTAATTCATTGTGCTCTGCACGCGTGGGTTCGAATCCCATCCTTGTCGTGCTTGTTTTTCTAGAGCGTGTCTTTCGTACTCTCACTTCATTACTTAATTCAATGATTAAAGATTTATGCAATGGTGGTTTTAGTGACCTCAATTAAACGTAGGGGATTTAGCTCAAATGGTAGAGCGCTCGCTTAGCATGCGAGAGGTAGTGGGATCGATGCCCACATTCTCCAACAAGATGTCTAAGAAGTTCTTTTTAGAGACACCATCCAAATGCTGTATGGCATCTTTCCACACACATTTGTTTTTGGAGCCTTCAATGTTTCTCTATAGGGCACATATTCTAGGCCCTCTTGACCAGCGTTGCATGATGCCAAACTACTCATTCTGGCTAATGTTTTCAAAAAAACCTTTTTTAAAGCTCAAAATTCCCACAAAACATGATAAGGTGGCCGAGTGGTCAAGGCGATGGACTGCTAATCCATTGTGCTCTGCACGCGTGGGCTCGAATCCCATCCTTGTCGTGCTAGTTTTTCTAGAGCGTGTCTTTCGTACTCTCAGGTCATTATTTAATTTAATGATTAAAGATTTCTGCAACGGTGGTTTTAGTGACCTCATTTAAATGCAGGGGAATTAGCTCAAATGGTAGAGCGCTCGCTTAGCATGCGAGAGGTAGTGGGATCGATGCCCACATTCTCCAACAAGCTGTCAAAAGAAGTTCTTTTTAGAGACACCGTCCAAATGCTGCACGGCATCTTCCCACACACATTTGTTTTTGGAGCCTTCAATGTTTCTCTATAGGGCACATATTCTAGGCCCTCTTGACCAGCGTTGCATGATGCCAAACTACTCTTTCTGGCTAATGTTTTCAATTGAAACCTTTTTTAAAGCTCAAAATTCCCACAAAACATGATAAGGTGGCGGAGTGGTCAAGGCGATGGACTGCTAATCCTTTGTGCTCTGCACGCGTGGGTTCGAATCCCATCCTTGTCGTGCTAGTTTTTCTAGAGCGTGTCTTTCGTACTCTCAGGTCATTATTTAATTTAATGATTAAAGATTTCTGCAACGGTGGTTTTAGTGACCTCATTTAAATGCAGGGGAATTAGCTCAAATGGTAGAGCGCTCGCTTAGCATGCGAGACGTAGTGGGATCGATGCCCACATTCTCCAACAAGCTGTCAAAAGACGTACTTTCAGGGGAATCGTCCAAATGCTGTATGGCATCTATCCACACACATTTGTTTTTGAGCCTTCATTGTTTTTCTATAGGGCACATATTCTAGGCCCTCTTGTCCAGCGTTGCATGATGCCAAACCACTTTTTATTGCTGGTGCGTGGTTTCTAATCCCATTCCTGTCGTACTTTCTTGTCTAGAAATTGCCTGTTGCGCTGCAAGTCCTCCTTGCATTTAGTGGTCGAAGATTTCTGCAAATGGTGTTGTGTCACATTATATACAGTGTAGGGGAATTAGCTCAAATGGTAGAGCGCTTGCTTCGCATGCGAGAGGTAGTGGGATCGATGCCCACATTCTCCAACAAGATGTCTAAAAAATTCTTTTCAGAGACACCGTCCAAATGCTGTATGACATGTATCCACACACATTTGTTTTTGAGCCTTCATTGTTTTTCTATAGGGCACATATTCTAGGCCCTCTTGACCAGCGTTGCATGATGCCAAACTACTCTTTCTGGCTAATGTTTTCAATTGAAACCTTTTTTAAAGCTCAAAATTCCCACAAAACATGATAAGGTGGCTGAGTGGTCAAGGCGATGGACTGCTAATCCATTGTGCTCTGCACGCATGGGTTCGAATCCCATCCTTGTCGTGCTTGTTTTTCTAGAGCGTGTCTTTCGTACTCTCACTTCATTACTTAATTCAATGATTAAAGATTTATGCAATGGTGGTTTTAGTGACCTCAATTAAACGTAGGGGAATTAGCTCAAATGGTAGAGCGCTCGCTTAGCATGCGAGAGGTAGTGGGATCGATGCCCACATTCTCCAACAAGATGTCTAAAAAATTCTTTTTAGAGACACCGTCCAAATGCTGCACGGCATCTTTCCACACACATTTGTTTTTGGAGCCTTCAATGTTTCTCTATAGGGCACATATTCTAGGCCCTCTTGACCAGCGGTGTATGATGCCAAACTACTCTTTATGGCTGGTGCGTGGTTTCTAAACCCATTCCTGTCGTACTTTCTTGTCTAGAAATTGCCTGTTGCGCTGCAAGTCCTCCTTGCATTTAGTGGTCGAAGATTTCTGCAAATGGTGGTGTGTCACACTATATACAGTGTAGGGGAATTAGCTCAAATGGTAGAGCGCTCGCTTAGCATGCGAGAGGTAGTGGGATCGATGCCCACATTCTCCAAGAAGATGTCTAAAAAATTCTTTTCAGAGACACCATCCAAATGCTGTATGGCATCTATCCACACACATTTGTTTTTGAGCCTTCATTGTTTTTCTATAGGGTACATATTCTAGGCCCTCTTGACCAGCGTTGCATGATGCCAAACTACTCTTTCTTGCTAATGTTTTCAATTGAAACCTTTTTTAAAGCTCAAAATTCCCACAAAACATGATAAGATGGCCGAGTGGTCAAGGCGATGGACTGCTAATCCATTGTGCTCTGCACGCGTGGGTACGAATCCCATCCTTGTCGTGCTTGTTTTTCTACAGCGTGTCTTTAGTACTCTCACTTCATTACTTAATTCAATGATTAAAGATTTATGCAATGGTGGTTTTAGTGACCTCAATTAAACGTAGGGGAATTAGCTCAAATGGTAGAGCGCTCGCTTAGCATGCGAGAGGTAGTGGGATCGATGCCCACATTCTCCAACAAGATGTCTAAAAAATTCTTTTTAGAGACACCGTCCAAATGCTGCACGGCATCTTCCCACACACATTTGTTTTTGGAGCCTTCAATGTTTCTCTATAGGGCACATATTCTAGGCCCTCTTGACCAGCGTTGCATGATGCCAAACTACTCATTCTGGCTGGTGCGTGGTTTCTAATCCCATTCCTGTCGTACTTTCTTGTCTAGAAATTGCCTGTTGCACTGCAAGTCCTTTTTGCATTTAGTGGTCGAAGATTTCTGCAAATGGTGTTGTGTCACACTACATAAAGTGTAGTGGAATTAGCTCAAATGGTAGAGCGCTCGCTTAGCATGCGAGAGGTAGTGGGATCGATGCCCACATTTTCCAACAAGATGTCTAAAAAATTCTTTTTAGAGACACCGTCCAAATGCTGCACGGCATCTTTCCACACACATTTGTTTTTGGAGCCTTCAATGTTTCTCTATAGGGCACATATTCTAGGCCCTCTTGACCAGCGGTGTATGATGCCAAACTACTCTTTATGGCTGGTGCGTGGTTTCTAAACCCATTCTTGTCGTACTTCCTTGTCTAGAAATTGCCTGTTGCGCTGCAAGTCCTCCTTGCATTTAGTGGTCGAAGGTTTCTGCAAATGGTGTTGTGTCACACTATATACAGTGTAGGGGAATTAGCTCAAATGGTAGAGCGCTCGCTTAGCATGCCAGATGTAGTGGGATCGATGCCCACATTCTCCAACAAGATGTCTAAAGAATTCTTTTTAGAGACACCGTCCAAATGCTGCACGGCATCTATCCACACACATTTGTTTTTGAGCCTTCATTGTTTTTCTATAGGGCACATATTCTAGGCCCTCTTGACCAGCGTTGCATGATGCCAAACCATTTTTTATGGCTGGTGCGTGGTTTCTAATCAAATTCCTGTCGTAGTTTCTTGTCTAGAAATTGCCTGTTGCGCTGCAAGTCCTTTTTGCATTTAGTGGTCGAAGATTTCTGCAAATGGTGGTGTGTCACACTATATACAGTGTAGGGGAATTAGCTCAAATGGTAGAGCGCTCGCTTAGCATGCGAGAGGTAGTGGGATCGATGCCCACATTCTCCAACAAGATGTCTAAAAAATTCTTTTCAGAGACACCGTCCAAATGCTGCACGGCATCTTTCCACACACATTTGTTTTTGAGCCTTCATTGTTTTTCTATAGGGTACATATTCTAGGCCCTCTTGACCAGCGTTGGATGATGCCAAACTACTCGTTCTAGCTAATGTTTTCAATAAAAACCTTTTTTAAAGCTCAAAATTCCCACAAAACATGATAAGGTGGCCGAGTGGTCAAGGCGATGGACTGCTAATCCATTGTGCTCTGCACGCGTGGGTTCAAATCCCATCCTTGTCGTGCTTGTTTCTCTAGAGCGTGTCTTTCGTACTCTCAGGTCATTATTTAATTTAATGATTAAAAATTTCTGCAACGGTGGTTTTAGTGACCTCATTTAAATGCAGGGGAATTAGCTCAAATGGTAGAGCGCTCGCTTAGCATGCGAGAGGTAGTGGGATCGATGCCCACATTCTCCAACAAGCTGTCAAAAGACGTACTTTCAGGGGAACCGTCCAAATGCTGTATGGCATCAATCCACACACGTTTGTTTTTGAGCCTTCATTTTTTTTCTATAGGGCACTTATTCTAGGCCCTCTTGACCAGCGTTGCATGATGCCAAACCACTTTTTATGGCTGGTGCGTGGTTTCTAATCCCATTCCTGTCGTACTTTCTTGTCTAGAAATTGCCTGTTGTGCTGCAAGTCCTCCTTGCATTTAGTGGTCGAAGATTTCTGCAAATGGTGTTGTGTCACACTACATACAGTGTAGGGGAATTAGCTCAAATCATAGAGAGCTCGTTTAGCATGCGAGAGGTAGTGGGATCGATGCCGACATTCTCCAACAAGATGTCTAAGAAATTCTTTTTAGAGACACCGTCCAAATGCTGCATGGCATCTTTCCACACACATTTGTTTTTGAGCCTTCATTGTTTTTCTATAGGGCACATATTCTAGGCCCTCTTGACCAGCGTTGCATGATGCCAAACTACTCTTTCTGGCTAATGTTTTCAATTGAAACCTTTTTTAAAGCTCAAAATTCCCACAAAACATGATAAGGTGGCCGAGTGGTCAAGCCGATGGACTGCTAATCCATTGTGCTCTGCACGCGTGGGTTCGAATCCCATCCTTGTCGTGCTTGTTTCTCTAGAGCGTGTCTTTCGTACTCTCAGTTCATTATTTAATTTAATGATTAAAGATTTCTGCAACGGTGGTTTTAGTGACCTTGTTTAAATGCAGGGGAATTAGCTCAAATGGTAGAGCGCTCGCTTAGCATGCGAGAGGTAGTGGGATCGATGCCCACATTCTCCAACAAGCTGTCAAAAGACGTACTTTCAGGGGAACCGTCCAAATGCTGTATGGCATCTATCCACACACATTTGTTTTTGAGCCTTCATTGTTTTTCTATAGGGCACATATTCTAGGCTCTCTTGACCAGCGGTGTATGATGCCAAACTACTCTTTATGGCTGGTGCGTGGTTTCTAAACCCATTCTTGTCGTACTTCCTTGTCTAGAAATTGCCTGTTGCGCTGCAAGTCCTCCTTGCATTTAGTGGTCGAAGATTTCTGCAAATGGTGTTGTGTCACACTATATACAGTGTAGGGGAATTAGCTCAAATGGTAGAGCGCTCGCTTAGCATGCCAGATGTAGTGGGATCGATGCCCACATTCTCCAACAAGATGTCTAAAGAATTCTTTTTAGAGACACCGTCCAAATGCTGCACGGCATCTTTCCACACACATTTGTTTTTGGAGCCTTCAATGTTTCTCTATAGGGCACATATTCTAGGCCCTCTTGACCAGCGGTGTATGATGCCAAACTACTCTTTATGGCTGGTGCGTGGTTTCTAAAACCATTCTTGTCGTACTTTCTTGTCTAGAAATTGCCTGTTGCGCTGCAAGTCCTCCTTGCATTTAGTGGTCGAAGATTTCTGCAAATGGTGTTGTGTCACACTATATACAGTGTAGGGGAATTAGCTCAAATGGTAGAGCGCTCGCTTAGCATGCGAGAGGTAGTGGCATCGATGCCCACATTTTCCAACAAGATGTCTAAAAAATTCTTTTTAGAGACACCGTCCAAATGCTGCACGGCATCTTTCCACACACATTTGTTTTTGGAGCCTTCAATGTTTCTCTATAGGGCACATATTCTAGGCCCTCTTGACCAGCGGTGTATGATGCCAAACTACTCTTTATGGCTGGTGCGTGGTTTCTAAACCCATTCTTGTCGTACTTCCTTGTCTAGAAATTGCCTGTTGCGCTGCAAGTCCTCCTTGCATTTAGTGGTCGAAGGTTTCTGCAAATGGTGTTGTGTCACACTATATACAGTGTAGGGGAATTAGCTCAAATGGTAGAGCGCTTGCTTCGCATGCGAGAGGTAGTGGGATCGATGCCCACATTCTCCAACAAGATGTCTAAAAAATTCTTTTCAGAGACACCGTCCAAATGCTGTATGGCATCTATCCACACACATTTGTTTTTGAGCCTTCATTGTTTTTCTATAGGGCACATATTCTAGGCCCTCTTGACCAGCGTTGCATGATGCCAAACTACTCTTTCTGGCTAATGTTTTCAATTGAAACCTTTTTTAAAGCTCAAAATTCCCACAAAACATGATAAGGTGGCCGAGTGGTCAAGGCGATGGACTGCTAATCCATTGTGCTCTGCACGCGTGGGTTCGAATCCCATCCTTGTCGTGCTAGTTTTTCTAGAGCGTGTCTTTCGTACTCTCACTTCATTACTTAATTCAATGATTAAAGATTTATGCAATGGTGGTTTTAGTGACCTCAATTAAATGTAGGGGATTTAGCTCAAATGGTAGAGCGCTCGCTTAGCATGCGAGAGGTAGTGGGATCGATGCCCACATTCTCCAACAAGATGTCTAAAAAATTCTTTTTAGAGACACCGTCCAAATGCTGCACGGCATCTTTCCACACACATTTGTTTTTGGAGCCTTCAATGTTTCTCTATAGGGCACATATTCTAGGCCCTCTTGACCAGCGGTGTATGATGCCAAACTACTCTTTATGGCTGGTGCGTGGTTTCTAAACCCATTCTTGTCGTACTTCCTTGTCTAGAAATTGCCTGTTGCGCTGCAAGTCCTCCTTGCATTTAGTGGTCGAAGGTTTCTGCAAATGGTGTTGTGTCACACTATATACAGTGTAGGGGAATTAGCTCAAATGGTAGAGCGCTTGCTTCGCATGCGAGAGGTAGTGGGATCGATGCCCACATTCTCTAACAACATGTCTAAAAAATTCTTTTCAGAGACACCGTCCAAATGCTGTATGGCATCTATCCACACACATTTGTTTTTGAGCCTTCATTGTTTTTCTATAGGGCACATATTCTAGGCCCTCTTGACCAGCGTTGCATGATGCCAAACTACTCTTTCTGGCTAATGTTTTCAATTGAAACCTTTTTTAAAGCTCAAAATTCCCGCAAAAGATGATAAGGTGGCCGAGTGGTCAAGGCGATGGACTGCTAATCCATTGTGCTCTGCACGCGTGGGTTCGAATCCCATCCTTGTCGTGCTAGTTTTTCTAGAGCGTGTCTTTCGTACTCACACGTCATTATTTAATTTAATGATTAAAGATTTCTGCAACGGTGGTTTTAGTGACCTCATTTAAATGCAGGGGAATTAGCTCAAATGGTAGAGCGCTCGCTTAGCATGCGAGAGGTAGTGGGATCGATGCCCACATTCTCCAAGAAGATGTCTAAAAAATTCTTTTCAGAGACACCGTCCAAATGCTGTATGACATGTATCCACACACATTTGTTTTTGAGCCTTCATTGTTTTTCTATAGGGCACATATTCTAGGCCCTCTTGACCAGCGTTGCATGATGCCAAACTACTCTTTCTGGCTAATGTTTTCAATTGAAACCTTTTTTAAAGCTCAAAATTCCCACAAAACATGATAAGGTGGCTGAGTGGTCAAGGCGATGGACTGCTAATTCATTGTGCTCTGCACGCGTGGGTTCGAATCCCATCCTTGTCGTGCTTGTTTTTCTAGAGCGTGTCTTTCGTACTCTCACTTCATTACTTAATTCAATGATTAAAGATTTATGCAATGGTGGTTTTAGTGACCTCAATTAAACGTAGGGGATTTAGCTCAAATGGTAGAGCGCTCGCTTAGCATGCGAGAGGTAGTGGGATCGATGCCCACATTCTCCAACAAGATGTCTAAGAAGTTCTTTTTAGAGACACCATCCAAATGCTGTATGGCATCTTTCCACACACATTTGTTTTTGGAGCCTTCAATGTTTCTCTATAGGGCACATATTCTAGGCCCTCTTGACCAGCGTTGCATGATGCCAAACTACTCATTCTGGCTAATGTTTTCAATAAAAACCTTTTTTAAAGCTCAAAATTCCCACAAAACATGATAAGGTGGCCGAGTGGTCAAGGCGATGGACTGCTAATCCATTGTGCTCTGCACGCATGGGTTCGAATCCCATCCTTGTCGTGCTTGTTTTTCTAGAGCGTGTCTTTCGTACTCTCACTTCATTACTTAATTCAATGATTAAAGATTTATGCAATGGTGGTTTTAGTGACCTCAATTAAACGTAGGGGATTTAGCTCAAATGGTAGAGCGCTCGCTTAGCATGCGAGAGGTAGTGGGATCGATGCCCACATTCTCCAACAAGATGTCTAAGAAGTTCTTTTTAGAGACACCATCCAAATGCTGTATGGCATCTTTCCACACACATTTGTTTTTGGAGCCTTCAATGTTTCTCTATAGGGCACATATTCTAGGCCCTCTTGACCAGCGTTGCATGATGCCAAACTACTCATTCTGGCTAATGTTTTCAATAAAAACCTTTTTTAAAGCTCAAAATTCCCACAAAACATGATAAGGTGGCCGAGTGGTCAAGGCGATGGACTGCTAATCCATTGTGCTCTGCACGCGTGGGTTCAAATCCCATCCTTGTCGTGCTTGTTTCTCTAGAGCGTGTCTTTCGTACTCTCAGGTCATTATTTAATTTTATGATTAAAAATTTCTGCAACGGTGGTTTTAGTGACCTCATTTAAATGCAGGGGAATTAGCTCAAATGGTAGAGCGCTCGCTTAGCATGCGAGAGGTAGTGGGATCGATGCCCACATTCTCCAACAAGCTGTCAAAAGACGTACTTTCAGGGGAACCGTCCAAATGCTGTATGGCATCAATCCACACACGTTTGTTTTTGAGCCTTCATTTTTTTTCTATAGGGCACTTATTCTAGGCCCTCTTGACCAGCGTTGCATGATGCCAAACCACTTTTTATGGCTGGTGCGTGGTTTCTAATCCCATTCCTGTCGTACTTTCTTGTCTAGAAATTGCCTGTTGTGCTGCAAGTCCTCCTTGCATTTAGTGGTCGAAGATTTCTGCAAATGGTGTTGTGTCACACTATATACAGTGTAGGGGAATTAGCTCAAATCATAGAGAGCTCGTTTAGCATGCGAGAGGTAGTGGGATCGATGCCGACATTCTCCAACAAGATGTCTAAGAAATTCTTTTTAGAGACACCGTCCAAATGCTGCATGGCATCTTTCCACACACATTTGTTTTTGAGCCTTCATTGTTTTTCTATAGGGCACATATTCTAGGCCCTCTTGACCAGCGTTGCATGATGCCAAACTACTCTTTCTGGCTAATGTTTTCAATTGAAACCTTTTTTAAAGCTCAAAATTCCCACAAAACATGATAAGGTGGCCGAGTGGTCAAGGCGATGGACTGCTAATCCATTGTGCTCTGCACGCGTGGGTTCGAATCCCATCCTTGTCGTGCTTGTTTTTCTAGAGCGTGTCTTTCGTACTCTCAGTTCATTATTTAATTTAATGATTAAAGATTTCTGCAACGGTGGTTTTAGTGACCTTGTTTAAATGCAGGGGAATTAGCTCAAATGGTAGAGCGCTCGCTTAGCATGCGAGAGGTAGTGGGATCGATGCCCACATTCTCCAACAAGCTGTCAAAAGACGTACTTTCAGGGGAACCGTCCAAATGCTGTATGGCATCTATCCACACACATTTGTTTTTGAGCCTTCATTGTTTTTCTATAGGGCACATATTCTAGGCTCTCTTGACCAGCGGTGTATGATGCCAAACTACTCTTTATGGCTGGTGCGTGGTTTCTAAAACCATTCTTGTCGTACTTTCTTGTCTAGAAATTGCCTGTTGCACTGCAAGTCCTTTTTGCATTTAGTGGTCGAAGATTTCTGCAAATGGTGTTGTGTCACACTACATAAAGTGTAGTGGAATTAGCTCAAATGGTAGAGCGCTCGCTTAGCATGCGAGAGGTAGTGGGATCGATGCCCACATTTTCCAACAAGATGTCTAAAAAATTCTTTTTAGAGACACCGTCCAAATGCTGCACGGCATCTTTCCACACACATTTGTTTTTGGAGCCTTCAATGTTTCTCTATAGGGCACATATTCTAGGCCCTCTTGACCAGCGGTGTATGATGCCAAACTACTCTTTATGGCTGGTGCGTGGTTTCTAAACCCATTCTTGTCGTACTTCCTTGTCTAGAAATTGCCTGTTGCGCTGCAAGTCCTCCTTGCATTTAGTGGTCGAAGTTTTCTGCAAATGGTGTTGTGTCACACTATATACAGTGTAGGGGAATTAGCTCAAATGGTAGAGCGCTTGCTTCGCATGCGAGAGGTAGTGGGATCGATGCCCACATTCTCCAACAAGATGTCTAAAAAATTCTTTTCAGAGACACCGTCCAAATGCTGTATGGCATCTATACACACACATTTGTTTTTGAGCCTTCATTGTTTTTCTATAGGGCACATATTCTAGGCCCTCTTGACCAGCGTTGCATGATGCCAAACTACTCTTTCTGGCTAATGTTTTCAATTGAAACCTTTTTTAAAGCTCAAAATTCCCACAAAACATGATAAGGTGGCTGAGTGGTCAAGGCGATGGACTGCTAATTCATTGTGCTCTGCACGCGTGGGTTCGAATCCCATCCTTGTCGTGCTTGTTTTTCTAGAGCGTGTCTTTCGTACTCTCACTTCATTACTTAATTCAATGATTAAAGATTTATGCAATGGTGGTTTTAGTGACCTCAATTAAACGTAGGGGATTTAGCTCAAATGGTAGAGCGCTCGCTTAGCATGCGAGAGGTAGTGGGATCGATGCCCACATTCTCCAACAAGATGTCTAAGAAGTTCTTTTTAGAGACACCGTCCAAATGCTGCACGGCATCTTTCCACACACATTTGTTTTTGGAGCCTTCAATGTTTCTCTATAGGGCACATATTCTAGGCCCTCTTGACCAGCGTTGCATGATGCCAAACTACTCATTCTGGCTAATGTTTTCAATAAAAACCTTTTTTAAAGCTCAAAATTCCCACAAAACATGATAAGGTGGCCGAGTGGTCAAGGCGATGGACTGCTAATCCATTGTGCTCTGCACGCATGGGTTCGAATCCCATCCTTGTCGTGCTTGTTTTTCTAGAGCGTGTCTTTCGTACTCTCACTTCATTACTTAATTCAATGATTAAAGATTTATGCAATGGTGGTTTTAGTGACCTCAATTAAACGTAGGGGAGTTAGCTCAAATGGTAGAGCGCTCGCTTAGCATGCGAGAGGTAGTGGGATCGATGCCCACATTCTCCAACAAGATGTCTAAAAAATTCTTTTTAGAGACACCGTCCAAATGCTGCACGGCATCTTCCCACACACATTTGTTTTTGGAGCCTTCAATGTTTCTCTATAGGGCACATATTCTAGGCCCTCTTGACCAGCGGTGTATGATGCCAAACTACTCTTTATGGCTGGTGCGTGGTTTCTAAACCCATTCTTGTCGTACTTCCTTGTCTAGAAATTGCCTGTTGCGCTGCAAGTCCTCCTTGCATTTAGTGGTCGAAGGTTTCTGCAAATGGTGTTGTGTCACACTATATACAGTGTAGGGGAATTAGCTCAAATGGTAGAGCGCTTGCTTCGCATGCGAGAGGTAGTGGGATCGATGCCCACATTCTCCAACAAGTTGTCTAAAAAATTCTTTTCAGAGACACCGTCCAAATGCTGTATGGCATCTATCCACACACATTTGTTTTTGAGCCTTCATTGTTTTTCTATAGGGCACATATTCTAGGCCCTCTTGACCAGCGTTGCATGATGCCAAACTACTCTTTCTGGCTAATGTTTTCAATTGAAACCTTTTTTAAAGCTCAAAATTCCCACAAAACATGATAAGGTGGCCGAGTGGTCAAGGCGATGGACTGCTAATCCATTGTGCTCTGCACGCGTGGGTTCGAATCCCATCCTTGTTGTGCTAGTTTTTCTAGAGCGTGTCTTTCGTACTCTCAGGTCATTATTTAATTTAATGATTAAAGATTTCTGCAACGGTGGTTTTAGTGACCTCATTTAAATGCAGGGGAATTAGCTCAAATGGTAGAGCGCTCGCTTAGCATGCAAGAGGTAGTGGGATCGATGCCCACATTCTCCAACAAGCTGTCAAAAGAAGTTCTTTTTAGAGACACCGTCCAAATGCTGCACGGCATCTTCCCACACACATTTGTTTTTGGAGCCTTCAATGTTTCTCTATAGGGCACATATTCTAGGCCCTCTTGACCAGCGTTGCATGTTGCCAAACTACTCATTCTGGCTGGTGCGTGGTTTCTAATCCCATTCCTGTCGTACTTTCTTGTCTAGAAATTGCCTGTTGCACTGCAAGTCCTTTTTGCATTTAGTGGTCGAAGATTTCTGCAAATGGTGTTGTGTCACACTACATAAAGTGTAGTGGAATTAGCTCAAATGGTAGAGCGCTCGCTTAGCATGCGAGAGGTAGTGGGATCGATGCCCACATTTTCCAACAAGATGTCTAAAAAATTCTTTTTAGAGACACCGTCCAAATGCTGCACGGCATCTTTCCACACACATTTGTTTTTGGAGCCTTCAATGTTTCTCTATAGGGCACATATTCTAGGCCCTCTTGACCAGCGGTGTATGATGCCAAACTACTCTTTATGGCTGGTGCGTGGTTTCTAAACCCATTCTTGTCGTACTTTCTTGTCTAGAAATTGCCTGTTGCGCTGCAAGTCCTCCTTGCATTTAGTGGTCGAAGGTTTCTGCAAATGGTGTTGTGTCACACTATATACAGTGTAGGGGAATTAGCTCAAATGGTAGAGTGCTTGCTTCGCATGCGAGAGGTAGTGGGATCGATGCCCACATTCTCCAACAAGATGTCTAAAAAATTCTTTTCAGAGACACCGTCCAAATGCTGTATGGCATCTATCCACACACATTTGTTTTTGAGCCTTCATTGTTTTTCTATAGGGCACATATTCTAGGCCCTCTTGACCAGCGTTGCATGATGCCAAACTACTCTTTCTGGCTAATGTTTTCAATTGAAACCTTTTTTAAAGCTCAAAATTCCCACAAAACATGATAAGGTGGCCGAGTGGTCAAGGCGATGGACTGCTAATCCATTGTGCTCTGCACGCGTGGGTTCGAATCCCATCCTTGTCGTGCTTGTTTTTCTAGAGCGTGTCTTTCGTACTCTCAGGTCATTATTTAATTTAATGATTAAAGATTTCTGCAACGGTGGTTTTAGTGACCTCATTTAAATGCAGGGGAATTAGCTCAAATGGTAGAGCGCTCGCTTAGCATGCGAGACGTAGTGGGATCGATGCCCACATTCTCCAACAAGCTGTCAAAAGACGTACTTTCAGGGGAATCGTCCAAATGCTGTATGGCATCTATCCACACACATTTGTTTTTGAGCCTTCATTGTTTTTCTATAGGGCACATATTCTAGGCCCTCTTGTCCAGCGTTGCATGATGCCAAACCACTTTTTATGGCTGGTGCGTGGTTTCTAATCCCATTCCTGTCGTACTTTCTTGTCTAGAAATTGCCTGTTGCGCTGCAAGTCCTCCTTGCATTTAGTGGTCGAAGATTTCTGCAAATGGTGTTGTGTCACATTATATACAGTGTAGGGGAATTAGCTCAAATGGTAGAGCGCTTGCTTCGCATGCGAGAGGTAGTGGGATCGATGCCCACATTCTCCAACAAGATGTCTAAAAAATTCTTTTCAGAGACACCGTCCAAATGCTGCACGGCATCTTTCCACACACATTTGTTTTTGGAGCCTTCAATGTTTCTCTATAAGGCACATATTCTAGGCCCTCTTGACCAGCGTTGCATGATGCCAAACTACTCATTCTGGCTAATGTTTTCAATAAAAACCTTTTTTAAAGCTCAAAATTCCCACAAAACATGATAAGATGGCCGAGTGGTCAAGGCGATGGACTGCTAATCCATTGTGCTCTGCACGCATGGGTTCGAATCCCATCCTTGTCGTGCTTGTTTTTCTAGAGCGTGTCTTTCGTACTCTCACTTCATTACTTAATTCAATGATTAAAGATTTATGCAATGGTGGTTTTAGTGACCTCAATTAAACGTAGGGGAGTTAGCTCAAATGGTAGAGCGCTCGCTTAGCATGCGAGAGGTAGTGGGATCGATGCCCACATTCTCCAACAAGATGTCTAAAAAATTCTTTTTAGAGACACCGTCCAAATGCTGCACGGCATCTTCCCACACACATTTGTTTTTGGAGCCTTCAATGTTTCTCTATAGGGCACATATTCTAGGCCCTCTTGACCAGCGGTGTATGATGCCAAACTACTCTTTATGGCTGGTGCGTGGTTTCTAAACCCATTCTTGTCGTACTTCCTTGTCTAGAAATTGCCTGTTGCGCTGCAAGTCCTCCTTGCATTTAGTGGTCGAAGGTTTCTGCAAATGGTGTTGTGTCACACTATATACAGTGTAGGGGAATTAGCTCAAATGGTAGAGCGCTTGCTTCGCATGCGAGAGGTAGTGGGATCGATGCCCACATTCTCCAACAAGTTGTCTAAAAAATTCTTTTCAGAGACACCGTCCAAATGCTGTATGGCATCTATCCACACACATTTGTTTTTGAGCCTTCATTGTTTTTCTATAGGGCACATATTCTAGGCCCTCTTGACCAGCGTTGCATGATGCCAAACTACTCTTTCTGGCTAATGTTTTCAATTGAAACCTTTTTTAAAGCTCAAAATTCCCACAAAACATGATAAGGTGGCCGAGTGGTCAAGGCGATGGACTGCTAATCCATTGTGCTCTGCACGCGTGGGTTCGAATCCCATCCTTGTTGTGCTAGTTTTTCTAGAGCGTGTCTTTCGTACTCTCAGGTCATTATTTAATTTAATGATTAAAGATTTCTGCAACGGTGGTTTTAGTGACCTCATTTAAATGCAGGGGAATTAGCTCAAATGGTAGAGCGCTCGCTTAGCATGCAAGAGGTAGTGGGATCGATGCCCACATTCTCCAACAAGCTGTCAAAAGAAGTTCTTTTTAGAGACACCGTCCAAATGCTGCACGGCATCTTCCCACACACATTTGTTTTTGGAGCCTTCAATGTTTCTCTATAGGGCACATATTCTAGGCCCTCTTGACCAGCGTTGCATGTTGCCAAACTACTCATTCTGGCTGGTGCGTGGTTTCTAATCCCATTCCTGTTGTACTTTCTTGTCTAGAAATTGCCTGTTGCACTGCAAGTCCTTTTTGCATTTAGTGGTCGAAGATTTCTGCAAATGGTGTTGTGTCACACTACATAAAGTGTAGTGGAATTAGCTCAAATGGTAGAGCGCTCGCTTAGCATGCGAGAGGTAGTGGGATCGATGCCCACATTTTCCAACAAGATGTCTAAAAAATTCTTTTTAGAGACACCGTCCAAATGCTGCACGGCATCTTTCCACACACATTTGTTTTTGGAGCCTTCAATGTTTCTCTATAGGGCACATATTCTAGGCCCTCTTGACCAGCGGTGTATGATGCCAAACTACTCTTTATGGCTGGTGCGTGGTTTCTAAACCCATTCTTGTCGTACTTTCTTGTCTAGAAATTGCCTGTTGCGCTGCAAGTCCTCCTTGCATTTAGTGGTCGAAGGTTTCTGCAAATGGTGTTGTGTCACACTATATACAGTGTAGGGGAATTAGCTCAAATGGTAGAGTGCTTGCTTCGCATGCGAGAGGTAGTGGGATCGATGCCCACATTCTCCAACAAGATGTCTAAAAAATTCTTTTCAGAGACACCGTCCAAATGCTGTATGGCATCTATCCACACACATTTGTTTTTGAGCCTTCATTGTTTTTCTATAGGGCACATATTCTAGGCCCTCTTGACCAGCGTTGCATGATGCCAAACTACTCTTTCTGGCTAATGTTTTCAATTGAAACCTTTTTTAAAGCTCAAAATTCCCACAAAACATGATAAGGTGGCCGAGTGGTCAAGGCGATGGACTGCTAATCCATTGTGCTCTGCACGCGTGGGTTCGAATCCCATCCTTGTCGTGCTTGTTTTTCTAGAGCGTGTCTTTCGTACTCTCAGGTCATTATTTAATTTAATGATTAAAGATTTCTGCAACGGTGGTTTTAGTGACCTCATTTAAATGCAGGGGAATTAGCTCAAATGGTAGAGCGCTCGCTTAGCATGCGAGACGTAGTGGGATCGATGCCCACATTCTCCAACAAGCTGTCAAAAGACGTACTTTCAGGGGAATCGTCCAAATGCTGTATGGCATCTATCCACACACATTTGTTTTTGAGCCTTCATTGTTTTTCTATAGGGCACATATTCTAGGCCCTCTTGTCCAGCGTTGCATGATGCCAAACCACTTTTTATGGCTGGTGCGTGGTTTCTAATCCCATTCCTGTCGTACTTTCTTGTCTAGAAATTGCCTGTTGCGCTGCAAGTCCTCCTTGCATTTAGTGGTCGAAGATTTCTGCAAATGGTGTTGTGTCACATTATATACAGTGTAGGGGAATTAGCTCAAATGGTAGAGCGCTTGCTTCGCATGCGAGAGGTAGTGGGATCGATGCCCACATTCTCCAACAAGATGTCTAAAAAATTCTTTTCAGAGACACCGTCCAAATGCTGTATGGCATCTATCCACACACATTTGTTTTTGAGCCTTCATTGTTTTTCTATAGGGTACATATTCTAGGCCCTCTTGACCAGCGTTGCATGATGCCAAACTACTCTTTCTTGCTAATGTTTTCAATTGAAACCTTTTTTAAAGCTCAAAATTCCCACAAAACATGATAAGATGGCCGAGTGGTCAAGGCGATGGACTGCTAATCCATTGTGCTCTGCACGCGTGGGTACGAATCCCATCCTTGTCGTGCTTGTTTTTCTACAGCGTGTCTTTAGTACTCTCACTTCATTACTTAATTCAATGATTAAAGATTTATGCAATGGTGGTTTTAGTGACCTCAATTAAACGTAGGGGAATTAGCTCAAATGGTAGAGCGCTCGCTTAGCATGCGAGAGGTAGTGAGATCGATACCCACATTCTCCAACAAGATGTCTAAAAAATTCTTTTTAGAGACACCGTCCAAATGCTGCACGGCATCTTTCCACACACATTTGTTTTTGGAGCCTTCAATGTTTCTCTATAGGGCACATATTCTAGGCCCTCTTGACCAGCGTTGGATGATGCTAAACTACTCGTTCTAGCTAATGTTTTCATTAAAAACCTTTTTTAAAGCTCAAAATTCCCACAAAACATGATAAGGTGGCCGAGTGGTCAAGGCGATGGACTGCTAATCCATTGTGCTCTGCACGCGTGGGTTCAAATCCCATCCTTGTCGTGCTTGTTTCTCTAGAGCGTGTCTTTCGTACTCTCCGCTCATTATTTAATTTAATGATTAAAAATTTCTGCAACGGTGGTTTTAGTGACCTCATTTAAATGCAGGGGAATTAGCTCAAATGGTAGAGCGCTCGCTTAGCATGCGAGAGGTAGTGGGATCGATGCCCACATTCTCCAACAAGCTGTCAAAAGACGTACTTTCAGGGGAACCGTCCAAATGCTGTATGGCATCAATCCACACACGTTTGTTTTTGAGCCTTCATTTTTTTTCTATAGGGCACTTATTCTAGGCCCTCTTGACCAGCGTTGCATGATGCCAAACCACTTTTTATGGCTGGTGCGTGGTTTGTAATCCCATTCCTGTCGTACTTTCTTGTCTAGAAATTGCCTGTTGTGCTGCAAGTCCTCCTTGCATTTAGTGGTCGAAGATTTCTGCAAATGGTGTTGTGTCACACTACATACAGTGTAGGGGAATTAGCTCAAATCATAGAGAGCTCGTTTAGCATGCGAGAGGTAGTGGGATCGATGCCGACATTCTCCAACAAGATGTCTAAGAAATTCTTTTTAGAGACACCGTCCAAATGCTGCATGGCATCTTTCCACACACATTTGTTTTTGAGCCTTCATTGTTTTTCTATAGGGCACATATTCTAGGCCCTCTTGACCAGCGTTGCATGATGCCAAACTACTCTTTCTGGCTAATGTTTTCAATTGAAACCTTTTTTAAAGCTCAAAATTCCCACAAAACATGATAAGGTGGCCGAGTGGTCAAGGCGATGGACTGCTAATCCATTGTGCTCTGCACGCGTGGGTTCGAATCCCATCCTTGTCGTGCTTGTTTTTCTAGAGCGTGTCTTTCGTACTCTCAGTTCATTATTTAATTTAATGATTAAAGATTTCTGCAACGGTGGTTTTAGTGACCTCGTTTAAATGCAGGGGAATTAGCTCAAATGGTAGAGCGCTCGCTTAGCATGCGAGAGGTAGTGGGATCGATGCCCACATTCTCCAACAAGCTGTCAAAAGACGTACTTTCAGGGGAACCGTCCAAATGCTGTATGGCATCTATCCACACACATTTGTTTTTGAGCCTTCATTGTTTTTCTATAGGGCACATATTCTAGGCCCTCTTGACCAGCGTTGCATGATGCCAAACCATTTTTTATGGCTGGTGCGTGGTTTCTAATCAAATTCCTGTCGTAGTTTCTTGTCTAGAAATTGCCTGTTGCGCTGCAAGTCCTTTTTGCATTTAGTGGTCGAAGATTTCTGCAAATGGTGGTGTGTCACACTATATACAGTGTAGGGGAATTAGCTCAAATGGTAGAGCGCTTGCTTCGCATGAGAGAGGTAGTGGGATCGATGCCCACATTCTCCAAGAAGATGTCTAAAGAGACACCGTCCAAATGCTGCACGGCATCTTTCCACACACATTTGTTTTTGAGCCTTCATTGTTTTTCTATAGGGTACATATTCTAGGCCCTCTTGACCAGCGTTGGATGATGCCAAACTACTCGTTCTAGCTAATGTTTTCAATAAAAACCTTTTTTAAAGCTCAAAATTCCCACAAAACATGATAAGGTGGCCGAGTGGTCAAGGCGATGGACTGCTAATCCATTGTGCTCTGCACGCGTGGGTTCAAATCCCATCCTTGTCGTGCTTGTTTCTCTAGAGCGTGTCTTTCGTACTCTCAGGTCATTATTTAATTTAATGATTAAAAATTTCTGCAACGGTGGTTTTAGTGACCTCATTTAAATGCAGGGGAATTAGCTCAAATGGTAGAGCGCTCGCTTAGCATGCGAGAGGTAGTGGGATCGATGCCCACATTCTCCAACAAGCTGTCAAAAGACGTACTTTCAGGGGAACCGTCCAAATGCTGTATGGCATCAATCCACACACGTTTGTTTTTGAGCCTTCATTTTTTTTCTATAGGGCACTTATTCTAGGCCCTCTTGACCAGCGTTGCATGATGCCAAACCACTTTTTATGGCTGGTGCGTGGTTTCTAATCCCATTCCTGTCGTACTTTCTTGTCTAGAAATTGCCTGTTGTGCTGCAAGTCCTCCTTGCATTTAGTGGTCGAAGATTTCTGCAAATGGTGTTGTGTCACACTACATACAGTGTAGGGGAATTAGCTCAAATCATAGAGAGGTCGTTTAGCATGCGAGAGGTAGTGGGATCGATGCCGACATTCTCCAACAAGATGTCTAAGAAATTCTTTTTAGAGACACCGTCCAAATGCTGCATGGCATCTTTCCACACACATTTGTTTTTGAGCCTTCATTGTTTTTCTATAGGGCACATATTCTAGGCCCTCTTGACCAGCGTTGCATGATGCCAAACTACTCTTTCTGGCTAATGTTTTCAATTGAAACCTTTTTTAAAGCTCAAAATTCCCACAAAACATGATAAGGTGGCCGAGTGGTCAAGGCGATGGACTGCTAATCCATTGTGCTCTGCACGCGTGGGTTCGAATCCCATCCTTGTCGTGCTTGTTTTTCTAGAGCGTGTCTTTCGTACTCTCAGTTCATTATTTAATTTAATGATTAAAGATTTCTGCAACGGTGGTTTTAGTGACCTCGTTTAAATGCAGGGGAATTAGCTCAAATGGTAGAGCGCTCGCTTAGCATGCGAGAGGTAGTGGGATCGATGCCCACATTCTCCAACAAGCTGTCAAAAGACGTACTTTCAGGGGAACCGTCCAAATGCTGTATGGCATCTATCCACACACATTTGTTTTTGAGCCTTCATTGTTTTTCTATAGGGCACATATTCTAGGCCCTCTTGACCAGCGTTGCATGATGCCAAACCATTTTTTATGGCTGGTGCGTGGTTTCTAATCAAATTCCTGTCGTAGTTTCTTGTCTAGAAATTGCCTGTTGCGCTGCAAGTCCTTTTTGCATTTAGTGGTCGAAGATTTCTGCAAATGGTGTTGTGTCACACTACATACAGTGTAGCAGAATTAGCTCCAATGGTAGAGCGCTCGCTTAGGATGCGAGAGGTAGTGGGATCGATACCCACATTCTCCAAGAAGATGTCTAAAAAATTCTTTTCAGAGACACCATCCAAATGCTGTATGGCATCTATCCACACACATTTGTTTTTGAGCCTTCATTGTTTTTCTATAGGGTACATATTCTAGGCCCTCTTGACCAGCGTTGGATGATGCCAAACTACTCGTTCTAGCTAATGTTTTCAATAAAAACCTTTTTTAAAGCTCAAAATTCCCACAAAACATGATAAGGTGGCCGAGTGGTCAAGGCGATGGACTGCTAATCCATTGTGCTCTGCACGCGTGGGTTCAAATCCCATCCTTGTCGTGCTTGTTTCTCTAGAGCGTGTCTTTCGTACTCTCAGGTCATTATTTAATTTAATGATTAAAAATTTCTGCAACGGTGGTTTTAGTGACCTCATTTAAATGCAGGGGAATTAGCTCAAATGGTAGAGCGCTCGCTTAGCATGCGAGAGGTAGTGGGATCGATGCCCACATTCTCCAACAAGCTGTCAAAAGACGTACTTTCAGGGGAACCGTCCAAATGCTGTATGGCATCAATCCACACACGTTTGTTTTTGAGCCTTCATTTTTTTTCTATAGGGCACTTATTCTAGGCCCTCTTGACCAGCGTTGCATGATGCCAAACCACTTTTTATGGCTGGTGCGTGGTTTCTAATCCCATTCCTGTCGTACTTTCTTGTCTAGAAATTGCCTGTTGTGCTGCAAGTCCTCCTTGCATTTAGTGGTCGAAGATTTCTGCAAATGGTGTTGTGTCACACTACATACAGTGTAGGGGAATTAGCTCAAATCATAGAGAGGTCGTTTAGCATGCGAGAGGTAGTGGGATCGATGCCGACATTCTCCAACAAGATGTCTAAGAAATTCTTTTTAGAGACACCGTCCAAATGCTGCATGGCATCTTTCCACACACATTTGTTTTTGAGCCTTCATTGTTTTTCTATAGGGCACATATTCTAGGCCCTCTTGACCAGCGTTGCATGATGCCAAACTACTCTTTCTGGCTAATGTTTTCAATTGAAACCTTTTTTAAAGCTCAAAATTCCCACAAAACATGATAAGGTGGCCGAGTGGTCAAGGCGATGGACTGCTAATCCATTGTGCTCTGCACGCGTGGGTTCGAATCCCATCCTTGTCGTGCTTGTTTTTCTAGAGCGTGTCTTTCGTACTCTCAGTTCATTATTTAATTTAATGATTAAAGATTTCTGCAACGGTGGTTTTAGTGACCTCGTTTAAATGCAGGGGAATTAGCTCAAATGGTAGAGCGCTCGCTTAGCATGCGAGAGGTAGTGGGATCGATGCCCACATTCTCCAACAAGCTGTCAAAAGACGTACTTTCAGGGGAACCGTCCAAATGCTGTATGGCATCTATCCACACACATTTGTTTTTGAGCCTTCATTGTTTTTCTATAGGGCACATATTCTAGGCCCTCTTGACCAGCGTTGCATGATGCCAAACCATTTTTTATGGCTGGTGCGTGGTTTCTAATCAAATTCCTGTCGTAGTTTCTTGTCTAGAAATTGCCTGTTGCGCTGCAAGTCCTTTTTGCATTTAGTGGTCGAAGATTTCTGCAAATGGTGTTGTGTCACACTACATACAGTGTAGCAGAATTAGCTCCAATGGTAGAGCGCTCGCTTAGGATGCGAGAGGTAGTGGGATCGATACCCACATTCTCCAAGAAGATGTCTAAAAAATTCTTTTCAGAGACACCATCCAAATGCTGTATGGCATCTATCCACACACATTTGTTTTTGAGCCTTCATTGTTTTTCTATAGGGTACATATTCTAGGCCCTCTTGACCAGCGTTGCATGATGCCAAACTACTCTTTCTGGCTAATGTTTTCAATTGAAACCTTTTTTAAAGCTCAAAATTCCCACAAAACATGATTAGATGGCCGAGTGGTCAAGGCGATGGACTGCTAATCCATTGTGCTCTGCACGCGTGGGTTCGAATCCCATCCTTGTCGTGCTTGTTTTTCTACAGCGTGTCTTTAGTACTCTCACTTCATTACTTAATTCAATGATTAAAGATTTATGCAATGGTGGTTTTAGTGACCTCAATTAAACGTAGGGGAATTAGCTCAAATGGTAGAGCGCTCGCTTAGCATGCGAGAGGTAGTGGGATCGATGCCCACATTCTCCAACAAGATGTCTAAAAAATTCTTTTTAGAGACACCGTCCAAATGCTGCACGGCATCTTCCCACACACATTTGTTTTTGGAGCCTTCAATGTTTCTCTATAGGGCACATATTCTAGGCCCTCTTGACCAGCGTTGCATGATGCCAAACTACTCATTCTGGCTGGTGCGTGGTTTCTAATCCCATTCCTGTCGTACTTTCTTGTCTAGAAATTGCCTGTTGCACTGCAAGTCCTTTTTGCATTTAGTGGTCGAAGATTTCTGCAAATGGTGTTGTGTCACACTACATAAAGTGTAGTGGAATTAGCTCAAATGGTAGAGCGCTCGCTTAGCATGCGAGAGGTAGTGGGATCGATGCCCACATTTTCCAACAAGATGTCTAAAAAATTCTTTTTAGAGACACCGTCCAAATGCTGCACGGTATCTTTCCACACACATTTGTTTTTGGAGCCTTCAATGTTTCTCTATAGGGCACATATTCTAGGCCCTCTTGACCAGCGGTGTATGATGCCAAACTACTCTTTATGGCTGGTGCGTGGTTTCTAAACCCATTCTTGTCGTACTTCCTTGTCTAGAAATTGCCTGTTGCGCTGCAAGTCCTCCTTGCATTTAGTGGTCAAGGATTTCTGCAAATGGTGGTTGTAGTACACTTGATGTAGTGTCGGGGAATTAGCTCAAATGGTAGAGCGCTCGCTTAGCATGCGAGAGGTAGTGGGATCGATGCCCACATTCTCCAACAAGATGTCAATATACGTACTTTCAAGGGAACCGTCCAAATGCTTTATGGCATATATCAACACACAGGCCCTCTTGACCAGCGTTGGATGATGCCAAACTACTCATTCTAGCTAATGTTTTCAATAAAAACCTTTTTTAAAGCTCAAAATTCCCACAAAACATGATAGGGTGGCCGAGTGGTCAAGGCGATGGACTGCTAATCCATTGTGCTCTGCACGCGTGGGTTCGAATCCCATCGTTGTCGTGCTTGTTTTTCTAGAGCGTGTCTTTCGTACTCTCAGGTCATTATTTAATTTAATGATTAAAGATTTCTGCAACGGTGGTTTTAGTGACCTCATTTAAATGCAGGGGAATTAGCTCAAATGGTAGAGCGCTCGCTTAGCATGCGAGAGGTAGTGGGATCGATGCCCACATTGTTCAACAAGCTGTCAAAAGACGTACTTTCAGGGGAACCGTCCAAATGCTTTATGGCATCTATCCACACACATTTGTTTTTGAGCCTTCATTGTTTTTCTATAGGGCACTTATTCTAGGCCCTCTTGACCAGCGTTGCATGATGCCAAACTACTCATTCTGGCTAATGTTTTCAATAAAAACCTTTTTTAAAGCTCAAAATTCCCACAAAACATGATAAGGTGGCCGAGTGGTCAAGGCGATGGACTGCTAATCCATTGTGCTCTGCACGCATGGGTTCGAATCCCATCCTTGTCGTGCTTGTTTTTCTAGAGCGTGTCTTTCGTACTCTCAGGTCATTATTTAATTTAATGATTAAAGATTTATGCAACGGTGGTTTTAGTGACCTCAATTAAACGTAGGGGAATTAGCTCAAATGGTAGAGCGCTCGCTTAGCATGCCAGATGTAGTGGGATCGATGCCCACATTCTCCAACAAGATGTCTAAAGAATTCTTTTTAGAGACACCGTCCAAATGCTGCACGGCATCTTTCCACACACATTTGTTTTTGGAGCCTTCAATGTTTCTCTATAGGGCACATATTCTAGGCTCTCTTGACCAGCGGTGTATAATGCCAAACTACTCTTTATGGCTGGTGCGTGGTTTCTAAAACCATTCTTGTCGTACTTTCTTGTCTAGAAATTGCCTGTTGCGCTGCAAGTCCTCCTTGCATTTAGTGGTCGAAGATTTCTGCAAATGGTGGTGTGTCACACTATATACAGTGTAGGGGAATTAGCTCAAATGGTAGAGCGCTCGCTTAGCATGCCAGATGTAGTGGGATCGATGCCCACATTCTCCAAGAAGATGTCTAAAAAATTCTTTTCAGAGACACCGTCCAAATGCTGTATGACATGTATCCACACACATTTGTTTTTGAGCCTTCATTGTTTTTCTATAGGGCACATATTCTAGGCCCTCTTGACCAGCGGTGTATGATGCCAAACTACTCTTTATGGCTGGTGCGTGGTTTCTAAAACCATTCTTGTCGTACTTTCTTGTCTAGAAATTGCCTGTTGCGCTGCAAGTCCTCCTTGCATTTAGTGGTCGAAGATTTCTGCAAATGGTGGTGTGTCACACTATATACAGTGTAGGGGAATTAGCTCAAATGGTAGAGCGCTCGCTTAGCATGCGAGAGGTAGTGGGATCGATGCCCACATTTTCCAACAAGATGTCTAAAAAATTCTTTTTAGAGACACCGTCCAAATGCTGCACGGCATCTTTCCACACACATTTGTTTTTGGAGCCTTCAATGTTTCTCTATAGGGCACATATTCTAGGCCCTCTTGACCAGCGGTGTATGATGCCAAACTACTCTTTATGGCTGGTGCGTGGTTTCTAAACCCATTCTTGTCGTACTTCCTTGTCTAGAAATTGCCTGTTGCGCTGCAAGTCCTCCTTGCATTTAGTGGTCGAAGGTTTCTGCAAATGGTGTTGTGTCACACTATATACAGTGTAGGGGAATTAGCTCAAATGGTAGAGCGCTTGCTTCGCATGCGAGAGGTAGTGGGATCGATGCCCACATTCTCCAACAAGATGTCTAAAAAATTCTTTTCAGAGACACCGTCCAAATGCTGTATGGCATCTATCCACACACATTTGTTTTTGAGCCTTCATTGTTTTTCTATAGGGCACATATTCTAGGCCCTCTTGACCAGCGTTGCATGATGCCAAACTACTCTTTCTGGCTAATGTTTTCAATTGAAACCTTTTTTAAAGCTCAAAATTCCCACAAAACATGATAAGGTGGCCGAGTGGTCAAGGCGATGGACTGCTAATCCATTGTGCTCTGCACGCGTGGGTTCGAATCCCATCCTTGTCGTGCTAGTTTTTCTAGAGCGTGTCTTTCGTACTCTCAGGTCATTATTTAATTTAATGATTAAAGATTTCTGCAACGGTGGTTTTAGTGACCTCATTTAAATGCAGGGGAATTAGCTCAAATGGTAGAGCGCTCGCTTAGCATGCGAGAGGTAGTGGGATCGATGCCCACATTCTCCAACAAGCTGTCAAAAGACGTACTTTCAGGGGAATCGTCCAAATGCTGTATGGCATCTATCCACACACATTTGTTTTTGAGCCTTCATTGTTTTTCTATAGGGCACATATTCTAGGCCCTCTTGTCCAGCGTTGCATGATGCCAAACCACTTTTTATGGCTGGTGCGTGATTTCTAATCCCATTCCTGTCGTACTTTCTTGTCTAGAAATTGCCTGTTGCGCTGCAAGTCCTCCTTGCATTTAGTGGTCGAAGATTTCTGCAAATGGTGTTGTGTCACATTATATACAGTGTAGGGGAATTAGCTCAAATGGTAGAGCGCTTGCTTAGCATGCGAGAGGTAGTGGGATCAATGCCCACATTCTCCAAGAAGATGTCTAAAAAATTCTTTTCAGAGACACCGTCCAAATGCTGTATGACATGTATCCACACACATTTGTTTTTGAGCCTTCATTGTTTTTCTATAGGGCACATATTCTAGGCCCTCTTGACCAGCGTTGCATGATGCCAAACTACTCTTTCTGGCTAATGTTTTCAATTGAAACCTTTTTTAAAGCTCAAAATTCCCACAAAACATGATAAGGTGGCTGAGTGGTCAAGGCGATGGACTGCTAATTCATTGTGCTCTGCACGCGTGGGTTCGAATCCCATCCTTGTCGTGCTTGTTTTTCTAGAGCGTGTCTTTCGTACTCTCACTTCATTACTTAATTCAATGATTAAAGATTTATGCAATGGTGGTTTTAGTGACCTCAATTAAACATAGGGGATTTAGCTCAAATGGTAGAGCGCTCGCTTAGCATGCGAGAGGTAGTGGGATCGATGCCCACATTCTCCAACAAGATGTCTAAGAAGTTCTTTTTAGAGACACCGTCCAAATGCTGCACGGCATCTTTCCACACACATTTGTTTTTGGAGCCTTCAATGTTTCTCTATAGGGCACATATTCTAGGCCCTCTTGACCAGCGTTGCATGATGCCAAACTACTCATTCTGGCTAATGTTTTCAATAAAAACCTTTTTTAAAGCTCAAAATTCCCACAAAACATGATAAGGTGGCCGAGTGGTCAAGGCGATGGACTGCTAATCCATTGTGCTCTGCACGCATGGGTTCGAATCCCATCCTTGTCGTGCTTGTTTTTCTAGAGCGTGTCTTTCGTACTCTCACTTCATTACTTAATTCAATGATTAAAGATTTATGCAATGGTGGTTTTAGTGACCTCAATTAAACGTAGGGGAATTAGCTCAAATGGTAGAGCGCTCGCTTAGCATGCGAGTGGTAGTGGGATCGATGCCCACATTCTCCAACAAGATGTCTAAAAAATTCTTTTTAGAGACACCGTCCAAATGCTGCACGGCATCTTCCCACACACATTTGTTTTTGGAGCCTTCAATGTTTCTCTATAGGGCACATATTCTAGGCCCTCTTGACCAGCGTTGCATGATGCCAAACTACTCATTCTGGCTGGTGCGTGGTTTCTAATCCCATTCCTGTCGTACTTTCTTGTCTAGAAATTGCCTGTTGCACTGCAAGTCCTTTTTGCATTTAGTGGTCGAAGATTTCTGCAAATGGTGTTGTGTCACACTACATAAAGTGTAGTGGAATTAGCTCAAATGGTAGAGCGCTCGCTTAGCATGTGAGAGGTAGTGGGATCGATGCCCACATTTTCCAACAAGATGTCTAAAAAATTCTTTTTAGAGACACCGTCCAAATGCTGCACGGCATCTTTCCACACACATTTGTTTTTGGAGCCTTCAATGTTTCTCTATAGGGCACATATTCTAGGCCCTCTTGACCAGCGGTGTATGATGCCAAACTACTCTTTATGGCTGGTGCGTGGTTTCTAAACCCATTCTTGTCGTACTTCCTTGTCTAGAAATTGCCTGTTGCGCTGCAAGTCCTCCTTGCATTTAGTGGTCGAAGGTTTCTGCAAATGGTGTTGTGTCACACTATATACAGTGTAGGGGAATTAGCTCAAATGGTAGAGCGCTTGCTTCGCATGCGAGAGGTAGTGGGATCGATGCCCACATTCTCCAACAAGATGTCTAAAAAATTCTTTTCAGAGACACCGTCCAAATGCTGTATGACATCTATCCACACACATTTGTTTTTGAGCCTTCATTGTTTTTCTATAGGGCACATATTCTAGGCCCTCTTGACCAGCGTTGCATGATGCCAAACTACTCTTTCTGGCTAATGTTTTCAATTGAAACCTTTTTTAAAGCTCAAAATTCTCACAAAACATGATAAGGTGGCCGAGTGGTCAAGGCGATGGACTGCTAATCCATTGTGCTCTGCACGCGTGGGTTCGAATCCCATCCTTGTCGTGCTAGTTTTTCTAGAGCGTGTCTTTCGTACTCTCAGGTCATTATTTAATTTAATGATTAAAGATTTCTGCAACGGTGGTTTTAGTGACCTCATTTAAATGCAGGGGAATTAGCTCAAATGGTAGAGCGCTCGCTTAGCATGCGAGAGGTAGTGGGATCGATGCCCACATTCTCCAACAAGCTGTCAAAAGACGTACTTTCAGGGGAATCGTCCAAATGCTGTATGGCATCTATCCACACACATTTGTTTTTGAGCCTTCATTGTTTTTCTATAGGGCACATATTCTAGGCCCTCTTGACCAGCGTTGCATGATGCCAAACCACTTTTTATGGCTGGTGCGTGGTTTCTAATCCCATTCCTGTCGTACTTTCTTGTCTAGAAATTGCCTGTTGCGCTGCAAGTCCTCCTTGCATTTAGTGGTCGAAGATTTCTGCAAATGGTGTTGTGTCACATTATATACAGTGTAGGGGAATTAGCTCAAATGGTAGAGCGCTTGCTTAGCATGCGAGAGGTAGTGGGATCGATGCCCACATTCTCCAAGAAGATGTCTAAAAAATTCTTTTCAGAGACACCGTCCAAATGCTGTATGACATGTATCCACACACATTTGTTTTTGAGCCTTCATTGTTTTTCTATAGGGCACATATTCTAGGCCCTCTTGACCAGCGTTGCATGATGCCAAACTACTCTTTCTGGCTAATGTTTTCAATTGAAACCTTTTTTAAAGCTGAAAATTCCCACAAAACATGATAAGGTGGCTGAGTGGTCAAGGCGATGGACTGCTAATTCATTGTGCTCTGCACACGTGGGTTCGAATCCCATCCTTGTCGTGCTTGTTTTTCTAGAGCGTGTCTTTCGTACTCTCACTTCATTACTTAATTCAATGATTAAAGATTTATGCAATGGTGGTTTTAGTGACCTCAATTAAACGTAGGGGATTTAGCTCAAATGGTAGAGCGCTCGCTTAGCATGCGAGAGGTAGTGGGATCGATGCCCACATTCTCCAACAAGATGTCTAAGAAGTTCTTTTTAGAGACACCGTCCAAATGCTGCACGGTATCTTTCCACACACATTTGTTTTTGGAGCCTTCAATGTTTCTCTATAGGGCACATATTCTAGGCCCTCTTGACCAGCGTTGCATGATGCCAAACTACTCTTTCTGGCTAATGTTTTCAATTGAAACCTTTTTTAAAGCTCAAAATTCCCACAAAACATGATAAGGTGGCTGAGTGGTCAAGGCGATGGACTGCTAATCCATTGTGCTCTGCACGCGTGGGTTTGAATCCCATCCTTGTCGTGCTTGTTTTTCTAGAGCGTGTCTTTCGTACTCTCAGTTCATTATTTAATTTAATGATTAAAGATTTCTGCAACGGTGGTTTTAGTGACCTCGTTTAAATGCAGGGGAATTAGCTCAAATGGTAGAGCGCTCGCTTAGCATGCGAGAGGTAGTGGGATCGATGCCCACATTCTCCAACAAGCTGTCAAAAGACGTACTTTCAGGGGAACCGTCCAAATGCTGTATGGCATCTATCCACACACATTTGTTTTTGAGCCTTCATTGTTTTTCTATAGGGCACATATTCTAGGCCCTCTTGACCAGCGTTGCATGATGCCAAACCATTTTTTATGGCTGGTGCGTGGTTTCTAATCAAATTCCTGTCGTAGTTTCTTGTCTAGAAATTGCCTGTTGCGCTGCAAGTCCTTTTTGCATTTAGTGGTCGAAGATTTCTGCAAATGGTGTTGTGTCACACTACATACAGTGTAGCAGAATTAGCTCCAATGGTAGAGCGCTCGCTTAGGATGCGAGAGGTAGTGGGATCGATACCCTCATTCTCCAACAAGATGTCTAAAAAATTCTTTTTAGAGACACCGTCCAAATGCTGCACGGCATCTTTCCACACACATTTGTTTTTGGAGCCTTCAATGTTTCTCTATAGGGCACATATTCTAGGCCCTCTTGACCAGCGTTGGATGATGCCAAACTACTCGTTCTAGCTAATGTTTTCAATAAAAACCTTTTTAAAAGCTCAAAATTCCCACAAAACATGATAAGGTGGCCGAGTGGTCAAGGCGATGGACTGCTAATCCATTGTGCTCTGCACGCGTGGGTTCAAATCCCATCCTTGTCGTGCTTGTTTCTCTAGAGCGTGTCTTTCGTACTCTCAGGTCATTATTTAATTTAATGATTAAAAATTTCTGCAACGGTGGTTTTAGTGACCTCATTTAAATGCAGGGGAATTAGCTCAAATGGTAGAGCGCTCGCTTAGCATGCGAGAGGTAGTGGGATCGATGCCCACATTCTCCAACAAGCTGTCAAAAGACGTACTTTCAGGGGAACCGTCCAGATGCTGTATGGCATCTATCCACACACATTTGTTTTTGAGCCTTCATTGTTTTTCTATAGGGCACATATTCTAGGCCCTCTTGACCAGCGTTGCATGATGCCAAACCACTTTTTATGGCTGGTGCGTGGTTTCTAATCCCATTCCTGTCGTAGTTTCTTGTCTAGAAATTGCCTGTTGCGCTGCAAGTCCTCCTTGCATTTAGTGGTCGAAGATTTCTGCAAATGGTGGTGTGTCACACTATATACAGTGTAGGGGAATTAGCTCAAATGGTAGAGCGCTTGCTTCGCATGCGAGAGGTAGTGGGATCGATGCCCACATTCTCCAAGAAGATGTCTAAAAAATTATTTTCAGAGACACCATCCAAATGCTGTATGGCATCTATCCACACACATTTGTTTTTGAGCCTTCATTGTTTTTCTATAGGGTACATATTCTAGGCCCTCTTGACCAGCGTTGCATGATGCCAAACTACTCTTTCTGGCTAATGTTTTCAATTGAAACCTTTTTTAAAGCTCAAAATTCCCACAAAACATGATTAGATGGCCGAGTGGTCAAGGCGATGGACTGCTAATCCATTGTGCTCTGCACGCGTGGGTTCGAATCCCATCCTTGTCGTGCTTGTTTTTCTACAGCGTGTCTTTAGTACTCTCACTTCATTACTTAATTCAATGATTAAAGATTTATGCAATGGTGGTTTTAGTGACCTCAATTAAACGTAGGGGAATTAGCTCAAATGGTAGAGCGCTCGCTTAGCATGCGAGAGGTAGTGGGATCGATGCCCACATTCTCCAACAAGCTGTCAAAAGAAGTTCTTTTTAGAGACACCGTCCAAATGCTGCACGGCATCTTCCCACACACATTTGTTTTTGGAGCCTTCAATGTTTCTCTATAGGGCACATATTCTAGGCCCTCTTGACCAGCGTTGCATGATGCCAAACTACTCATTCTGGCTGGTGCGTGGTTTCTAATCCCATTCCTGTCGTACTTTCTTGTCTAGAAATTGCCTGTTGCACTGCAAGTCCTTTTTGCATTTAGTGGTCGAAGATTTCTGCAAATGGTGTTGTGTCACACTACATAAAGTGTAGTGGAATTAGCTCAAATGGTAGAGCGCTCGCTTAGCATGCGAGAGGTAGTGGGATCGATGCCCACATTTTCCAACAAGATGTCTAAAAAATTCTTTTTAGAGACACCGTCCAAATGCTGCACGGTATCTTTCCACACACATTTGTTTTTGGAGCCTTCAATGTTTCTCTATAGGGCACATATTCTAGGCCCTCTTGACCAGCGGTGTATGATGCCAAACTACTCTTTATGGCTGGTGCGTGGTTTCTAAACCCATTCTTGTCGTACTTCCTTGTCTAGAAATTGCCTGTTGCGCTGCAAGTCCTCCTTGCATTTAGTGGTCAAGGATTTCTGCAAATGGTGGTTGTAGTACACTTGATGTAGTGTGGGGGAATTAGCTCAAATGGTAGAGCGCTCGCTTAGCATGCGAGAGGTAGTGGGATCGATGCCCACATTCTCCAACAAGATGTCAATATACGTACTTTCAAGGGAACCGTCCAAATGCTGTATGGCATATATCAACACACAGGCCCTCTTGACCAGCGTTGGATGATGCCAAACTACTCATTCTAGCTAATGTTTTCAATAAAAACCTTTTTTAAAGCTCAAAATTCCCACAAAACATGATAGGGTGGCCGAGTGGTCAAGGCGATGGACTGCTAATCCATTGTGCTCTGCACGCGTGGGTTCGAATCCCATCCTTGTCGTGCTTGTTTTTCTAGAGCGTGTCTTTCGTACTCTCAGGTCATTATTTAATTTAATGATTAAAGATTTCTGCAACGGTGGTTTTAGTGACCTCATTTAAATGCAGGGGAATTAGCTCAAATGGTAGAGCGCTCGCTTTGCATGCGAGAGGTAGTGGGATCGATGCCCACATTGTTCAACAAGCAGTCAAAAGACGTACTTTCAGGGGAACCGTCCAAATGCTGTATGGCATCTATCCACACACATTTGTTTTTGAGCCTTCATTGTTTTTCTATAGGGCACTTATTCTAGGCCCTCTTGACCAGCGTTGCATGATGCCAAACTACTCATTCTGTTTAATGTTTTCAATAAAAACCTTTTTTAAAGCTCAAAATTCCCACAAAACATGATAAGGTGGCCGAGTGGTCAAGGCGATGGACTGCTAATCCATTGTGCTCTGCACGCATGGGTTCGAATCCCATCCTTGTCGTGCTTGTTTTTCTAGAGCGTGTCTTTCGTACTCTCAGGTCATTATTTAATTTAATGATTAAAGATTTATGCAACGGTGGTTTTAGTGACCTCAATTAAACGTAGGGGAATTAGCTCAAATGGTAGAGCGCTCGCTTAGCATGCCAGATGTAGTGGGATGGATGCCCACATTCTCCAACAAGATGTCTAAAGAATTCTTTTTAGAGACACCGTCCAAATGCTGCACGGCATCTTTCCACACACATTTGTTTTTGGAGCCTTCAATGTTTCTCTATAGGGCACATATTCTAGGCCCTCTTGACCAGCGGTGTATGATGCCAAACTACTCTTTATGGCTGGTGCGTGGTTTCTAAAACCATTCTTGTCGTACTTTCTTGTCTAGAAATTGCCTGTTGCGCTGCAAGTCCTCCTTGCATTTAGTGGTCGAAGATTTCTGCAAATGGTGGTGTGTCACACTATATACAGTGTAGGGGAATTAGCTCAAATGGTAGAGCGCTCGCTTAGCATGCCAGATGTAGTGGGATCGATGCCCACATTCTCCAACAAGATGTCTAAAGAATTCTTTTTAGAGACACCGTTCAAATGCTGCACGGCATCTTTCCACACACATTTGTTTTTGGAGCCTTCAATGTTTCTCTATAGGGCACATATTCTAGGCCCTCTTGACCAGCGGTGTATGATGCCAAACTACTCTTTATGGCTGGTGCGTGGTTTCTAAAACCATTCTTGTCGTACTTTCTTGTCTAGAAATTGCCTGTTGCGCTGCAAGTCCTCCTTGCATTTAGTGGTCGAAGATTTCTGCAAATGGTGGTGTGTCACACTATATACAGTGTAGGGGAATTAGCTCAAATGGTAGAGCGCTCGCTTAGCATGCGAGAGGTAGTGGGATCGATGCCCACATTTTCCAACAAGATGTCTAAAAAATTCTTTTTAGAGACACCGTCCAAATGCTGCACGGCATCTTTCCACACACATTTGTTTTTGGAGCCTTCAATGTTTCTCTATAGGGCACATATTCTAGGCCCTCTTGACCAGCGGTGTATGATGCCAAACTACTCTTTATGGCTGGTGCGTGGTTTCTAAACCCATTCTTGTCGTACTTCCTTGTCTAGAAATTGCCTGTTGCGCTGCAAGTCCTCCTTGCATTTAGTGGTCGAAGGTTTCTGCAAATGGTGTTGTGTCACACTATATACAGTGTAGGGGAATTAGCTCAAATGGTAGAGCGCTTGCTTCGCATGCGAGAGGTAGTGGGATCGATGCCCACATTCTCCAACAAGATGTCTAAAAAATTCTTTTCAGAGACACCGTCCAAATGCTGTATGTCATCTATCCACACACATTTGTTTTTGAGCCTTCATTGTTTTTCTATAGGGCACATATTCTAGGCCCTCTTGACCAGCGTTGCATGATGCCAAACTACTCTTTCTGGCTAATGTTTTCAATTGAAACCTTTTTTAAAGCTCAAAATTCCCACAAAACATGATAAGGTGGCCGAGTGGTCAAGGCGATGGACTGCTAATCCATTGTGCTCTGCACGCGTGGGTTCGAATCCCATCCTTGTCGTGCTAGTTTTTCTAGAGCGTGTCTTTCGTACTCTCACTTCATTACTTAATTCAATGATTAAAGATTTATGCAATGGTGGTTTTAGTGACCTCAATTAAATGTAGGGGATTTAGCTCAAATGGTAGAGCGCTCGCTTAGCATGCGAGAGGTAGTGGGATCGATGCCCACATTTTCCAACAAGATGTCTAAAAAATTCTTTTTAGAGACACCCTCCAAATGCTGCACGGCATCTTTCCACACACATTTGTTTTTGGAGCCTTCAATGTTTCTCTATAGGGCATATATTCTAGGCCCTCTTGACCAGCGGTGTATGATGCCAAACTACTCTTTATGGCTGGTGCGTGGTTTCTAAACCCATTCTTGTCGTACTTCCTTGTCTAGAAATTGCCTGTTGCGCTGCAAGTCCTCCTTGCATTTAGTGGTCGAAGGTTTCTGCAAATGGTGTTGTGTCACACTATATACAGTGTAGGGGAATTAGCTCAAATGTTAGAGCGCTTGCTTCGCATGCGAGAGGTAGTGGGATCGATGCCCACATTCTCCAACAAGATGTCTAAAAAGTTCTTTTCAGAGACACCGTCCAAATGCTGTATGGCATCTATCCACACACATTTGTTTTTAGCCTTCATTGTTTTTCTATAGGGCACATATTCTAGGCCCTCTTGACCAGCGTTGCATGATGCCAAACTACTCTTTCTGGCTAATGTTTTCAATTGAAACCTTTTTTAAAGCTCAAAATTCCCACAAAACATGATAAGGTGGCCGAGTGGTCAAGGCGATGGACTGCTAATCCATTGTGCTCTGCACGCGTGGGTTCGAATCCCATCCTTGTCGTGCTAGTTTTTCTAGAGCGTGTCTTTCGTACTCTCAGGTCATTATTTAATTTAATGATTAAAGATTTCTGCAACGGTGGTTTTAGTGACCTCATTTAAATGCAGGGGAATTAGCTCAAATGGTAGAGCGCTCGCTTAGCATGCGAGAGGTAGTGGGATCGATGCCCACATTCTCCAACAAGCTGTCAAAAGAAGTTCTTTTTAGAGACACCGTCCAAATGCTGCACGGCATCTTCCCACACACATTTGTTTTTGGAGCCTTCAATGTTTCTCTATAGGGCACATATTCTAGGCCCTCTTGACCAGCGTTGCATGATGCCAAACTACTCATTCTGGCTGGTGCGTGGTTTCTAATCCCATTCCTGTCGTACTTTCTTGTCTAGAAATTGCCTGTTGCGCTGCAAGTCCTCCTTGCATTTAGTGGTCGAAGATTTCTGCAAATGGTGTTGTGTCACATTATATACAGTGTAGGGGAATTAGCTCAAATGGTAGAGCGCTTGCTTAGCATGCGAGAGGTAGTGGGATCGATGCCCACATTCTCCAAGAAGATGTCTAAAAAATTCTTTTCAGAGACACCGTCCAAATGCTGTATGACATGTATCCACACACATTTGTTTTTGAGCCTTCATTGTTTTTCTATAGGGCACATATTCTAGGCCCTCTTGACCAGCGTTGCATGATGCCAAACTACTCTTTCTGGCTAATGTTTTCAATTGAAACCTTTTTTAAAGCTCAAAATTCCCACAAAACATGATAAGGTGGCTGAGTGGTCAAGGCGATGGACTGCTAATTCATTGTGCTCTGCACGCGTGGGTTCGAATCCCATCCTTGTCGTGCTTGTTTTTCTAGAGCGTGTCTTTCGTACTCTCACTTCATTACTTAATTCAATGATTAAAGATTTATGCAATGGTGGTTTTAGTGACCTCAATTAAACGTAGGGGATTTAGCTCAAATGGTAGAGCGCTCGCTTAGCATGCGAGAGGTAGTGGGATCGATGCCCACATTCTCCAACAAGATGTCTAAGAAGTTCTTTTTAGAGACACCGTCCAAATGCTGCACGGCATCTTTCCACACACATTTGTTTTTGGAGCCTTCAATGTTTCTCTATAAGGCACATATTCTAGGCCCTCTTGACCAGCGTTGCATGATGCCAAACTACTCATTCTGGCTAATGTTTTCAATAAAAACCTTTTTTAAAGCTCAAAATTCCCACAAAACATGATAAGGTGGCCGAGTGGTCAAGGCGATGGACTGCTAATCCATTGTGCTCTGCACGCATGGGTTCGAATCCCATCCTTGTCGTGCTTGTTTTTCTAGAGCGTGTCTTTCGTACTCTCACTTCATTACTTAATTCAATGATTAAAGATTTATGCAATGGTGGTTTTAGTGACCTCAATTAAACGTAGGGGAATTAGCTCAAATGGTAGAGTGCTCGCTTAGCATGCGAGAGGTAGTGGGATCGATGCCCACATTCTCCAACAAGATGTCTAAAGAATTCTTTTTAATGACACCGTCCAAATGCTGCACGGCATCTTTCCACACACATTTGTTTTTGGAGCCTTCAATGTTTCTCTATAGGGCACATATTCTAGGCCCTCTTGACCAGCGGTGTATGATGCCAAACTACTCTTTATGGCTGGTGCGTGGTTTCTAAAACCATTCTTGTCGTACTTTCTTGTCTAGAAATTGCCTGTTGCGCTGCAAGTCCTCCTTGCATTTAGTGGTCGAAGATTTCTGCAAATGGTGGTGTGTCACACTATATACAGTGTAGGGGAATTAGCTCAAATGGTAGAGCGCTCGCTTAGCATGCGAGAGGTAGTGGGATCGATGCCCACATTTTCCAACAAGATGTCTAAAAAATTCTTTTTAGAGACACCGTCCAAATGCTGCACGGCATCTTTCCACACACATTTGTTTTTGGAGCCTTCAATGTTTCTCTATAGGGCACATATTCTAGGCCCTCTTGACCAGCGTTGTATGATGCCAAACTACTCTTTATGGCTGGTGCGTGGTTTCTAAACCCATTCTTGTCGTACTTCCTTGTCTAGAAATTGCCTGTTGCGCTGCAAGTCCTCCTTGCATTTAGTGGTCGAAGGTTTCTGCAAATGGTGTTGTGTCACACTATATACAGTGTAGGGGAATTAGCTCAAATGGTAGAGCGCTTGCTTCGCATGCGAGAGGTAGTGGGATCGATGCCCACATTCTCCAACAAGATGTCTAAAAAATTCTTTTCAGAGACACCGTCCAAATGCTGTATGGCATCTATCCACACACATTTGTTTTTGAGCCTTCATTGTTTTTCTATAGGGCACATATTCTAGGCCCTCTTGACCAGCGTTGCATGATGCCAAACTACTCTTTCTGGCTAATGTTTTCAATTGAAACCTTTTTTAAAGCTCAAAATTCCCACAAAACATGATAAGGTGGCCGAGTGGTCAAGGCGATGGACTGCTAATCCATTGTGCTCTGCACGCGTGGGTTCGAATCCCATCCTTGTCGTGCTAGTTTTTCTAGAGCGTGTCTTTCGTACTCTCACTTCATTACTTAATTCAATGATTAAAGATTTATGCAATGGTGGTTTTAGTGACCTCAATTAAATGTAGGGGATTTAGCTCAAATGGTAGAGCGCTCGCTTAGCATGCGAGAGGTAGTGGGATCGATGCCCACATTTTCCAACAAGATGTCTAAAAAATTCTTTTTAGAGACACCCTCCAAATGCTGCACGGCATCTTTCCACACACATTTGTTTTTGGAGCCTTCAATGTTTCTCTATAGGGCATATATTCTAGGCCCTCTTGACCAGCGGTGTATGATGCCAAACTACTCTTTATGGCTGGTGCGTGGTTTCTAAACCCATTCTTGTCGTACTTCCTTGTCTAGAAATTGCCTGTTGCGCTGCAAGTCCTCCTTGCATTTAGTGGTCGAAGGTTTCTGCAAATGGTGTTGTGTCACACTATATACAGTGTAGGGGAATTAGCTCAAATGTTAGAGCGCTTGCTTCGCATGCGAGAGGTAGTGGGATCGATGCCCACATTCTCCAACAAGATGTCTAAAAAGTTCTTTTCAGAGACACCGTCCAAATGCTGTATGGCATCTATCCACACACATTTGTTTTTGAGCCTTCATTGTTTCTCTATAGGGTACATATTCTAGGCCCTCTTGACCAGCGTTGCATGATGCCAAACTACTCTTTCTGGCTAATGTTTTCAATTGAAACCTTTTTTAAAGCTCAAAATTCCCACAAAACATGATAAGGTGGCCGAGTGGTCAAGGCGATGGACTGCTAATCCATTGTGCTCTGCACGCGTGGGTTCGAATCCCATCCTTGTCGTGCTAGTTTTTCTAGAGCGTGTCTTTCGTACTCTCAGGTCATTATTTAATTTAATGATTAAAGATTTCTGCAACGGTGGTTTTAGTGACCTCATTTAAATGCAGGGGAATTAGCTCAAATGGTAGAGCGCTCGCTTAGCATGCGAGAGGTAGTGGGATCGATGCCCACATTCTCCAACAAGCTGTCAAAAGAAGTTCTTTTTAGAGACACCGTCCAAATGCTGCACGGCATCTTCCCACACACATTTGTTTTTGGAGCCTTCAATGTTTCTCTATAGGGCACATATTCTAGGCCCTCTTGACCAGCGTTGCATGATGCCAAACTACTCATTCTGGCTGGTGCGTGGTTTCTAATCCCATTCCTGTCGTACTTTCTTGTCTAGAAATTGCCTGTTGCGCTGCAAGTCCTCCTTGCATTTAGTGGTCGAAGATTTCTGCAAATGGTGGTGTGTCACACTATATACAGTGTAGGGGAATTAGCTCAAATGGTAGAGCGCTCGCTTAGCATGCGAGAGGTAGTGGGATCGATGCCCACATTTTCCAACAAGATGTCTAAAAAATTCTTTTTAGAGACACCGTCCAAATGCTGCACGGCATCTTTCCACACACATTTGTTTTTGGAGCCTTCAATGTTTCTCTATAGGGCACATATTCTAGGCCCTCTTGACCAGCGGTGTATGATGCCAAACTACTCTTTATGGCTGGTGCGTGGTTTCTAAAACCATTCTTGTCGTACTTTCTTGTCTAGAAATTGCCTGTTGCGCTGCAAGTCCTCCTTGCATTTAGTGGTCGAAGATTTCTGCAAATGGTGGTGTGTCACACTATATACAGTGTAGGGGAATTAGCTCAAATGGTAGAGCGCTCGCTTAGCATGCGAGAGGTAGTGGGATCGATGCCCACATTTTCCAACAAGATGTCTAAAAAATTCTTTTTAGAGACACCGTCCAAATGCTGCACGGCATCTTTCCACACACATTTGTTTTTGGAGCCTTCAATGTTTCTCTATAGGGCACATATTCTAGGCCCTCTTGACCAGCGTTGCATGATGCCAAACCACTTTTTATGGCTGGTGCGTGGTTTCTAATCCCATTCCTGTCGTACTTTCTTTTCTAGAAATTGCCTGTTGCGCTGCAAGTCCTCCTTGCATTTAGTGGTCAAGGATTTCTGCAAATGGTGGTTGTAGTACACTTGATGTAGTGTGGGGGAATTAGCTCAAATGGTAGAGCGCTCGCTTAGCATGCGAGAGGTAGTGGGATCGATGCCCACATTCTCCAACAAGATGTCAATATACGTACTTTCAAGGGAACCGTCCAAATGCTGTATGGCATATATCAACACACAGGCCCTCTTGACCAGCGTTGGATGATGCCAAACTACTCATTCTAGCTAATGTTTTCAATAAAAACCTTTTTTAAAGCTCAAAATTCCCACAAAACATGATAGGGTGGCCGAGTGGTCAAGGCGATGGACTGCTAATCCATTGTGCTCTGCACGCGTGGGTTCGAATCCCATCCTTGTCGTGCTTGTTTTTCTAGAGCGTGTCTTTCGTACTCTCAGGTCATTATTTAATTTAATGATTAAAGATTTCTGCAACGGTGGTTTTAGTGACCTCATTTAAATGCAGGGGAATTAGCTCAAATGGTAGAGCGCTCGCTTTGCATGCGAGAGGTAGTGGGATCGATGCCCACATTGTTCAACAAGCTGTCAAAAGACGTACTTTCAGGGGAACCGTCCAAATGCTGTATGGCATCTATCCACACACATTTGTTTTTGAGCCTTCATTGTTTTTCTATAGGGCACTTATTCTAGGCCCTCTTGACCAGCGTTGCATGATGCCAAACTACTCATTCTGTTTAATGTTTTCAATAAAAACCTTTTTTAAAGCTCAAAATTCCCACAAAACATGATAAGGTGGCCGAGTGGTCAAGGCGATGGACTGCTAATCCATTGTGCTCTGCACGCATGGGTTCGAATCCCATCCTTGTCGTGCTTGTTTTTCTAGAGCGTGTCTTTCGTACTCTCAGGTCATTATTTAATTTAATGATTAAAGATTTATGCAACGGTGGTTTTAGTGACCTCAATTAAACGTAGGGGAATTAGCTCAAATGGTAGAGCGCTCGCTTAGCATGCCAGATGTAGTGGGATGGATGCCCACATTCTCCAACAAGATGTCTAAAGAATTCTTTTTAGAGACACCGTCCAAATGCTGCACGGCATCTTTCCACACACATTTGTTTTTGGAGCCTTCAATGTTTCTCTATAGGGCACATATTCTAGGCCCTCTTGACCAGCGGTGTATGATGCCAAACTACTCTTTATGGCTGGTGCGTGGTTTCTAAAACCATTCTTGTCGTACTTTCTTGTCTAGAAATTGCCTGTTGCGCTGCAAGTCCTCCTTGCATTTAGTGGTCGAAGATTTCTGCAAATGGTGGTGTGTCACACTATATACAGTGTAGGGGAATTAGCTCAAATGGTAGAGCGCTCGCTTAGCATGCCAGATGTAGTGGGATCGATGCCCACATTCTCCAACAAGATGTCTAAAGAATTCTTTTTAGAGACACCGTTCAAATGCTGCACGGCATCTTTCCACACACATTTGTTTTTGGAGCCTTCAATGTTTCTCTATAGGGCACATATTCTAGGCCCTCTTGACCAGCGGTGTATGATGCCAAACTACTCTTTATGGCTGGTGCGTGGTTTCTAAAACCATTCTTGTCGTACTTTCTTGTCTAGAAATTGCCTGTTGCGCTGCAAGTCCTCCTTGCATTTAGTGGTCGAAGATTTCTGCAAATGGTGGTGTGTCACACTATATACAGTGTAGGGGAATTAGCTCAAATGGTAGAGCGCTCGCTTAGCATGCGAGAGGTAGTGGGATCGATGCCCACATTTTCCAACAAGATGTCTAAAAAATTCTTTTTAGAGACACCGTCCAAATGCTGCACGGCATCTTTCCACACACATTTGTTTTTGGAGCCTTCAATGTTTCTCTATAGGGCACATATTCTAGGCCCTCTTGACCAGCGGTGTATGATGCCAAACTACTCTTTATGGCTGGTGCGTGGTTTCTAAACCCATTCTTGTCGTACTTCCTTGTCTAGAAATTGCCTGTTGCGCTGCAAGTCCTCCTTGCATTTAGTGGTCGAAGGTTTCTGCAAATGGTGTTGTGTCACACTATATACAGTGTAGGGGAATTAGCTCAAATGGTAGAGCGCTTGCTTCGCATGCGAGAGGTAGTGGGATCGATGCCCACATTCTCCAACAAGATGTCTAAAAAATTCTTTTCAGAGACACCGTCCAAATGCTGTATGTCATCTATCCACACACATTTGTTTTTGAGCCTTCATTGTTTTTCTATAGGGCACATATTCTAGGCCCTCTTGACCAGCGTTGCATGATGCCAAACTACTCTTTCTGGCTAATGTTTTCAATTGAAACCTTTTTTAAAGCTCAAAATTCCCACAAAACATGATAAGGTGGCCGAGTGGTCAAGGCGATGGACTGCTAATCCATTGTGCTCTGCACGCGTGGGTTCGAATCCCATCCTTGTCGTGCTAGTTTTTCTAGAGCGTGTCTTTCGTACTCTCACTTCATTACTTAATTCAATGATTAAAGATTTATGCAATGGTGGTTTTAGTGACCTCAATTAAATGTAGGGGATTTAGCTCAAATGGTAGAGCGCTCGCTTAGCATGCGAGAGGTAGTGGGATCGATGCCCACATTTTCCAACAAGATGTCTAAAAAATTCTTTTTAGAGACACCCTCCAAATGCTGCACGGCATCTTTCCACACACATTTGTTTTTGGAGCCTTCAATGTTTCTCTATAGGGCATATATTCTAGGCCCTCTTGACCAGCGGTGTATGATGCCAAACTACTCTTTATGGCTGGTGCGTGGTTTCTAAACCCATTCTTGTCGTACTTCCTTGTCTAGAAATTGCCTGTTGCGCTGCAAGTCCTCCTTGCATTTAGTGGTCGAAGGTTTCTGCAAATGGTGTTGTGTCACACTATATACAGTGTAGGGGAATTAGCTCAAATGTTAGAGCGCTTGCTTCGCATGCGAGAGGTAGTGGGATCGATGCCCACATTCTCCAACAAGATGTCTAAAAAGTTCTTTTCAGAGACACCGTCCAAATGCTGTATGGCATCTATCCACACACATTTGTTTTTAGCCTTCATTGTTTTTCTATAGGGCACATATTCTAGGCCCTCTTGACCAGCGTTGCATGATGCCAAACTACTCTTTCTGGCTAATGTTTTCAATTGAAACCTTTTTTAAAGCTCAAAATTCCCACAAAACATGATAAGGTGGCCGAGTGGTCAAGGCGATGGACTGCTAATCCATTGTGCTCTGCACGCGTGGGTTCGAATCCCATCCTTGTCGTGCTAGTTTTTCTAGAGCGTGTCTTTCGTACTCTCAGGTCATTATTTAATTTAATGATTAAAGATTTCTGCAACGGTGGTTTTAGTGACCTCATTTAAATGCAGGGGAATTAGCTCAAATGGTAGAGCGCTCGCTTAGCATGCGAGAGGTAGTGGGATCGATGCCCACATTCTCCAACAAGCTGTCAAAAGAAGTTCTTTTTAGAGACACCGTCCAAATGCTGCACGGCATCTTCCCACACACATTTGTTTTTGGAGCCTTCAATGTTTCTCTATAGGGCACATATTCTAGGCCCTCTTGACCAGCGTTGCATGATGCCAAACTACTCATTCTGGCTGGTGCGTGGTTTCTAATCCCATTCCTGTCGTACTTTCTTGTCTAGAAATTGCCTGTTGCGCTGCAAGTCCTCCTTGCATTTAGTGGTCGAAGATTTCTGCAAATGGTGTTGTGTCACATTATATACAGTGTAGGGGAATTAGCTCAAATGGTAGAGCGCTTGCTTAGCATGCAAGAGGTAGTGGGATCGATGCCCACATTCTCCAAGAAGATGTCTAAAAAATTCTTTTCAGAGACACCGTCCAAATGCTGTATGACATGTATCCACACACATTTGTTTTTGAGCCTTCATTGTTTTTCTATAGGGCACATATTCTAGGCCCTCTTGACCAGCGTTGCATGATGCCAAACTACTCTTTCTGGCTAATGTTTTCAATTGAAACCTTTTTTAAAGCTCAAAATTCCCACAAAACATGATAAGGTGGCTGAGTGGTCAAGGCGATGGACTGCTAATTCATTGTGCTCTGCACGCGTGGGTTCGAATCCCATCCTTGTCGTGCTTGTTTTTCTAGAGCGTGTCTTTCGTACTCTCACTTCATTACTTAATTCAATGATTAAAGATTTATGCAATGGTGGTTTTAGTGACCTCAATTAAACGTAGGGGATTTAGCTCAAATGGTAGAGCGCTCGCTTAGCATGCGAGAGGTAGTGGGATCGATGCCCACATTCTCCAACAAGATGTCTAAGAAGTTCTTTTTAGAGACACCGTCCAAATGCTGCACGGCATCTTTCCACACACATTTGTTTTTGGAGCCTTCAATGTTTCTCTATAAGGCACATATTCTAGGCCCTCTTGACCAGCGTTGCATGATGCCAAACTACTCATTCTGGCTAATGTTTTCAATAAAAACCTTTTTTAAAGCTCAAAATTCCCACAAAACATGATAAGGTGGCCGAGTGGTCAAGGCGATGGACTGCTAATCCATTGTGCTCTGCACGCATGGGTTCGAATCCCATCCTTGTCGTGCTTGTTTTTCTAGAGCGTGTCTTTCGTACTCTCACTTCATTACTTAATTCAATGATTAAAGATTTATGCAATGGTGGTTTTAGTGACCTCAATTAAACGTAGGGGAATTAGCTCAAATGGTAGAGTGCTCGCTTAGCATGCGAGAGGTAGTGGGATCGATGCCCACATTCTCCAACAAGATGTCTAAAGAATTCTTTTTAATGACACCGTCCAAATGCTGCACGGCATCTTTCCACACACATTTGTTTTTGGAGCCTTCAATGTTTCTCTATAGGGCACATATTCTAGGCCCTCTTGACCAGCGGTGTATGATGCCAAACTACTCTTTATGGCTGGTGCGTGGTTTCTAAAACCATTCTTGTCGTACTTTCTTGTCTAGAAATTGCCTGTTGCGCTGCAAGTCCTCCTTGCATTTAGTGGTCGAAGATTTCTGCAAATGGTGGTGTGTCACACTATATACAGTGTAGGGGAATTAGCTCAAATGGTAGAGCGCTCGCTTAGCATGCGAGAGGTAGTGGGATCGATGCCCACATTTTCCAACAAGATGTCTAAAAAATTCTTTTTAGAGACACCGTCCAAATGCTGCACGGCATCTTTCCACACACATTTGTTTTTGGAGCCTTCAATGTTTCTCTATAGGGCACATATTCTAGGCCCTCTTGACCAGCGTTGTATGATGCCAAACTACTCTTTATGGCTGGTGCGTGGTTTCTAAACCCATTCTTGTCGTACTTCCTTGTCTAGAAATTGCCTGTTGCGCTGCAAGTCCTCCTTGCATTTAGTGGTCGAAGGTTTCTGCAAATGGTGTTGTGTCACACTATATACAGTGTAGGGGAATTAGCTCAAATGGTAGAGCGCTTGCTTCGCATGCGAGAGGTAGTGGGATCGATGCCCACATTCTCCAACAAGATGTCTAAAAAATTATTTTCAGAGACACCGTCCAAATGCTGTATGGCATCTATCCACACACATTTGTTTTTGAGCCTTCATTGTTTTTCTATAGGGCACATATTCTAGGCCCTCTTGACCAGCGTTGCATGATGCCAAACTACTCTTTCTGGCTAATGTTTTCAATTGAAACCTTTTTTAAAGCTCAAAATTCCCACAAAACATGATAAGGTGGCCGAGTGGTCAAGGCGATGGACTGCTAATCCATTGTGCTCTGCACGCGTGGGTTCGAATCCCATCCTTGTCGTGCTAGTTTTTCTAGAGCGTGTCTTTCGTACTCTCACTTCATTACTTAATTCAATGATTAAAGATTTATGCAATGGTGGTTTTAGTGACCTCAATTAAATGTAGGGGATTTAGCTCAAATGGTAGAGCGCTCGCTTAGCATGCGAGAGGTAGTGGGATCGATGCCCACATTTTCCAACAAGATGTCTAAAAAATTCTTTTTAGAGACACCCTCCAAATGCTGCACGGCATCTTTCCACACACATTTGTTTTTGGAGCCTTCAATGTTTCTCTATAGGGCATATATTCTAGGCCCTCTTGACCAGCGGTGTATGATGCCAAACTACTCTTTATGGCTGGTGCGTGGTTTCTAAACCCATTCTTGTCGTACTTCCTTGTCTAGAAATTGCCTGTTGCGCTGCAAGTCCTCCTTGCATTTAGTGGTCGAAGGTTTCTGCAAATGGTGTTGTGTCACACTATATACAGTGTAGGGGAATTAGCTCAAATGTTAGAGCGCTTGCTTCGCATGCGAGAGGTAGTGGGATCGATGCCCACATTCTCCAACAAGATGTCTAAAAAGTTCTTTTCAGAGACACCGTCCAAATGCTGTATGGCATCTATCCACACACATTTGTTTTTGAGCCTTCATTGTTTCTCTATAGGGTACATATTCTAGGCCCTCTTGACCAGCGTTGCATGATGCCAAACTACTCTTTCTGGCTAATGTTTTCAATTGAAACCTTTTTTAAAGCTCAAAATTCCCACAAAACATGATAAGGTGGCCGAGTGGTCAAGGCGATGGACTGCTAATCCATTGTGCTCTGCACGCGTGGGTTCGAATCCCATCCTTGTCGTGCTAGTTTTTCTAGAGCGTGTCTTTCGTACTCTCAGGTCATTATTTAATTTAATGATTAAAGATTTCTGCAACGGTGGTTTTAGTGACCTCATTTAAATGCAGGGGAATTAGCTCAAATGGTAGAGCGCTCGCTTAGCATGCGAGAGGTAGTGGGATCGATGCCCACATTCTCCAACAAGCTGTCAAAAGAAGTTCTTTTTAGAGACACCGTCCAAATGCTGCACGGCATCTTCCCACACACATTTGTTTTTGGAGCCTTCAATGTTTCTCTATAGGGCACATATTCTAGGCCCTCTTGACCAGCGTTGCATGATGCCAAACTACTCATTCTGGCTGGTGCGTGGTTTCTAATCCCATTCCTGTCGTACTTTCTTGTCTAGAAATTGCCTGTTGCGCTGCAAGTCCTCCTTGCATTTAGTGGTCGAAGATTTCTGCAAATGGTGTTGTGTCACATTATATACAGTGTAGGGGAATTAGCTCAAATGGTAGAGCGCTTGCTTAGCATGCGAGAGGTAGTGGGATCGATGCCCACATTCTCCAAGAAGATGTCTAAAAAATTCTTTTCAGAGACACCGTCCAAATGCTGTATGACATGTATCCACACACATTTGTTTTTGAGCCTTCATTGTTTTTCTATAGGGCACATATTCTAGGCCCTCTTGACCAGCGTTGCATGATGCCAAACTACTCTTTCTGGCTAATGTTTTCAATTGAAACCTTTTTTAAAGCTCAAAATTCCCACAAAACATGATAAGGTGGCTGAGTGGTCAAGGCGATGGACTGCTAATTCATTGTGCTCTGCACGCGTGGGTTCGAATCCCATCCTTGTCGTGCTTGTTTTTCTAGAGCGTGTCTTTCGTACTCTCACTTCATTACTTAATTCAATGATTAAAGATTTATGCAATGGTGGTTTTAGTGACCTCAATTAAACGTAGGGGATTTAGCTCAAATGGTAGAGCGCTCGCTTAGCATGCGAGAGGTAGTGGGATCGATGCCCACATTCTCCAACAAGATGTCTAAGAAGTTCTTTTTAGAGACACCGTCCAAATGCTGCACGGCATCTTTCCACACACATTTGTTTTTGGAGCCTTCAATGTTTCTCTATAGGGCACATATTCTAGGCCCTCTTGACCAGCGTTGCATGATGCCAAACTACTCATTCTGGCTAATGTTTTCAATAAAAACCTTTTCTAAAGCTCAAAATTCCCACAAAACATGATAAGGTGGCCGAGTGGTCAAGGCGATGGACTGCTAATCCATTGTGCTCTGCACGCATGGGTTCGAATCCCATCCTTGTCGTGCTTGTTTTTCTAGAGCGTGTCTTTCGTACTCTCACTTCATTACTTAATTCAATGATTAAAGATTTATGCAATGGTGGTTTTAGTGACCTCAATTAAACGTAGGGGAATTAGCTCAAATGGTAGTGCGCTCGCTTAGCATGCGAGAGGTAGTGGGATCGATGCCCACATTCTCCAACAAGATGTCTAAAGAATTCTTTTTAGAGACACCGTCCAAATGCTGCACGGCATCTTTCCACACACATTTGTTTTTGGAGCCTTCAATGTTTCTCTATAGGGCACATATTCTAGGCCCTCTTGACCAGCGGTGTATGATGCCAAACTACTCTTTATGGCTGGTGCGTGGTTTCTAAAACCATTCTTGTCGTACTTTCTTGTCTAGAAATTGCCTGTTGCGCTGCAAGTCCTCCTTGCATTTAGTGGTCGAAGATTTCTGCAAATGGTGGTGTGTCACACTATATACAGTGTAGGGGAATTAGCTCAAATGGTAGAGCGCTCGCTTAGCATGCGAGAGGTAGTGGGATCGATGCCCACATTTTCCAACAAGATGTCTAAAAAATTCTTTTTAGAGACACCGTCCAAATGCTGCACGGCATCTTTCCACACACATTTGTTTTTGGAGCCTTCAATGTTTCTCTATAGGGCACATATTCTAGGCCCTCTTGACCAGCGGTGTATGATGCCAAACTACTCTTTATGGCTGGTGCGTGGTTTCTAAACCCATTCTTGTCGTACTTCCTTGTCTAGAAATTGCCTGTTGCGCTGCAAGTCCTCCTTGCATTTAGTGGTCGAAGGTTTCTGCAAATGGTGTTGTGTCACACTATATACAGTGTAGGGGAATTAGCTCAAATGGTAGAGCGCTTGCTTCGCATGCGAGAGGTAGTGGGATCGATGCCCACATTCTCCAACAAGATGTCTAAAAAGTTCTTTTCAGAGACACCGTCCAAATGCTGTATGGCATCTATCCACACACATTTGTTTTTGAGCCTTCATTGTTTTTCTATAGGGCACATATTCTAGGCCCTCTTGACCAGCGTTGCATGATGCCAAACTACTCTTTCTGGCTAATGTTTTCAATTGAAACCTTTTTTAAAGCTCAAAATTCCCACAAAACATGATAAGGTGGCCGAGTGGTCAAGGCGATGGACTGCTAATCCATTGTGCTCTGCACGCGTGGGTTCGAATCCCATCCTTGTCGTGCTAGTTTTTCTAGAGCGTGTCTTTCGTACTCTCACTTCATTACTTAATTCAATGATTAAAGATTTATGCAATGGTGGTTTTAGTGACCTCAATTAAATGTAGGGGATTTAGCTCAAATGGTAGAGCGCTCGCTTAGCATGCGAGAGGTAGTGGGATCGATGCCCACATTTTCCAACAAGATGTCTAAATAATTCTTTTTAGAGACACCCTCCAAATGCTGCACGGCATCTTTCCACACACATTTGTTTTTGGAGCCTTCAATGTTTCTCTATAGGGCATATATTCTAGGCCCTCTTGACCAGCGGTGTATGATGCCAAACTACTCTTTATGGCTGGTGCGTGGTTTCTAAACCCATTCTTGTCGTACTTCCTTGTCTAGAAATTGCCTGTTGCGCTGCAAGTCCTCCTTGCATTTAGTGGTCGAAGGTTTCTGCAAATGGTGTTGTGTCACACTATATACAGTGTAGGGGAATTAGCTCAAATGTTAGAGCGCTTGCTTCGCATGCGAGAGGTAGTGGGATCGATGCCCACATTCTCCAACAAGATGTCTAAAAAGTTCTTTTCAGAGACACCGTCCAAATGCTGTATGGCATCTATCCACACACATTTGTTTTTGAGCCTTCATTGTTTTTCTATAGGGCACATATTCTAGGCCCTCTTGACCAGCGTTGCATGATGCCAAACTACTCTTTCTGGCTAATGTTTTCAATTGAAACCTTTTTTAAAGCTCAAAATTCCCACAAAACATGATAAGGTGGCCGAGTGGTCAAGGCGATGGACTGCTAATCCATTGTGCTCTGCACGCGTGGGTTTGAATCCCATCCTTGTCGTGCTAGTTTTTCTAGAGCGTGTCTTTCGTACTCTCAGGTCATTATTTAATTTAATGATTAAAGATTTCTGCAACGGTGGTTTTAGTGACCTCATTTAAATGCAGGGGAATTAGCTCAAATGGTAGAGCGCTCGCTTAGCATGCGAGAGGTAGTGGGATCGATGCCCACATTCTCCAACAAGCTGTCAAAAGAAGTTCTTTTTAGAGACACCGTCCAAATGCTGCACGGCATCTTCCCACACACATTTGTTTTTGGAGCCTTCAATGTTTCTCTATAGGGCACATATTCTAGGCCCTCTTGACTAGCGTTGCATGATGCCAAACTACTCATTCTGGCTGGTGCGTGGTTTCTAATCCCATTCCTGTCGTACTTTCTTGTCTAGAAATTGCCTGTTGCGCTGCAAGTCCTCCTTGCATTTAGTGGTCGAAGATTTCTGCAAATGGTGTTGTGTCACATTATATACAGTGTAGGGGAATTAGCTCAAATGGTAGAGCGCTTGCTTAGCATGCGAGAGGTAGTGGGATCGATGCCCACATTCTCCAAGAAGATGTCTAAAAAATTCTTTTCAGAGACACCGTCCAAATGCTGTATGACATGTATCCACACACATTTGTTTTTGAGCCTTCATTGTTTTTCTATAGGGCACATATTCTAGGCCCTCTTGACCAGCGTTGCATGATGCCAAACTACTCTTTCTGGCTAATGTTTTCAATTGAAACCTTTTTTAAAGCTCAAAATTCCCACAAAACATGATAAGGTGGCTGAGTGGTCAAGGCGATGGACTGCTAATTCATTGTGCTCTGCATGCGTGGGTTCGAATCCCATCCTTGTCGTGCTTGTTTTTCTAGAGCGTGTCTTTCGTACTCTCACTTCATTACTTAATTCAATGATTAAAGATTTATGCAATGGTGGTTTTAGTGACCTCAATTAAACGTAGGGGATTTAGCTCAAATGGTAGAGCGCTCGCTTAGCATGCGAGAGGTAGTGGGATCGATGCCCACATTCTCCAACAAGATGTCTAAGAAGTTCTTTTTAGAGACACCGTCCAAATGCTGCACGGCATCTTTCCACACACATTTGTTTTTGGAGCCTTCAATGTTTCTCTATAGGGCACATATTCTAGGCCCTCTTGACCAGCGTTGCATGATGCCAAACTACTCATTCTGGCTAATGTTTTCAATAAAAACCTTTTTTAAAGCTCAAAATTCCCACAAAACATGATAAGGTGGCCGAGTGGTCAAGGCGATGGACTGCTAATCCATTGTGCTCTGCACGCATGGGTTCGAATCCCATCCTTGTCGTGCTTGTTTTTCTAGAGCGTGTCTTTCGTACTCTCACTTCATTACTTAATTCAATGATTAAAGATTTATGCAATGGTGGTTTTAGTGACCTCAATTAAACGTAGGGGAATTAGCTCAAATGGTAGAGCGCTCGCTTAGCATGCGAGAGGTAGTGGGATCGATGCCCACATTCTCCAACAAGATGTCTAAAAAATTCTTTTTAGAGACACCGTCCAAATGCTGCACGGCATCTTCCCACACACATTTGTTTTTGGAGCCTTCAATGTTTCTCTATAGGGCACATATTCTAGGCCCTCTTGACCAGCGGTGTATGATGCCAAACTACTCTTTATGGCTGGTGCGTGGTTTCTAAACCCATTCTTGTCGTACTTCCTTGTCTAGAAATTGCCTGTTGCGCTGCAAGTCCTCCTTGCATTTAGTGGTCGAAGGTTTCTGCAAATGGTGTTGTGTCACACTATATACAGTGTAGGGGAATTAGCTCAAATGGTAGAGCGCTTGCTTCGCATGCGAGAGGTAGTGGGATCGATGCCCACATTCTCCAACAAGATGTCTAAAAAATTCTTTTCAGAGACACCGTCCAAATGCTGTATGGCATCTATCCACACACATTTGTTTTTGAGCCTTCATTGTTTTTCTATAGGGCACATATTCTAGGCCCTCTTGACCAGCGTTGCATGATGCCAAACTACTCTTTCTGGCTAATGTTTTCAATTGAAACCTTTTTTAAAGCTCAAAATTCCCACAAAACATGATAAGGTGGCTGAGTGGTCAAGGTGATGGACTGCTAATTCATTGTGCTCTGCACGCGTGGGTTCGAATCCCATCCTTGTCGTGCTTGTTTTTCTAGAGCGTGTCTTTCGTACTCTCACTTCATTACTTAATTCAATGATTAAAGATTTATGCAATGGTGGTTTTAGTGACCTCAATTAAACGTAGGGGATTTAGCTCAAATGGTAGAGCGCTCGCTTAGCATGCGAGAGGTAGTGGGATCGATGCCCACATTCTCCAACAAGATGTCTAAGAAGTTCTTTTTAGAGACACCGTCCAAATGCTGCACGGCATCTTTCCACACACATTTGTTTTTGGAGCCTTCAATGTTTCTCTATAGGGCACATATTCTAGGCCCTCTTGACCAGCGTTGCATGATGCCAAACTACTCATTCTGGCTAATGTTTTCAATAAAAACCTTTTTTAAAGCTCAAAATTCCCACAAAACATGATAAGGTGGCCGAGTGGTCAAGGCGATGGACTGCTAATCCATTGTGCTCTGCACGCATGGGTTCGAATCCCATCCTTGTCGTGCTTGTTTTTCTAGAGCGTGTCTTTCGTACTCTCACTTCATTACTTAATTCAATGATTAAAGATTTATGCAATGGTGGTTTTAGTGACCTCAATTAAGCGTAGGGGAATTAGCTCAAATGGTAGAGCGCTCGCTTAGCATGCGAGAGGTAGTGGGATCAATGCCCACATTCTCCAACAAGATGTCTAAAAAATTCTTTTTAGAGACACCGTCCAAATGCTGCACGGCATCTTCCCACACACATTTGTTTTTGGAGCCTTCAATGTTTCTCTATAGGGCACATATTCTAGGCCCTCTTGACCAGCGTTGCATGATGCCAAACTACTCATTCTGGCTGGTGCGTGGTTTCTAATCCCATTCCTGTCGTACTTTCTTGTCTAGAAATTGCCTGTTGCACTGCAAGTCCTTTTTGCATTTAGTGGTCGAAGATTTCTGCAAATGGTGTTGTGTCACACTACATAAAGTGTAGTGGAATTAGCTCAAATGGTAGAGCGCTCGCTTAGCATGCGAGAGGTAGTGGGATCGATGCCCACATTTTCCAACAAGATGTCTAAAAAATTCTTTTTAGAGACACCCTCCAAATGCTGCACGGCATCTTTCCACACACATTTGTTTTTGGAGCCTTCAATGTTTCTCTATAGGGCACATATTCTAGGCCCTCTTGACCAGCGGTGTATGATGCCAAACTACTCTTTATGGCTGGTGCGTGGTTTCTAAACCCATTCTTGTCGTACTTCCTTGTCTAGAAATTGCCTGTTGCGCTGCAAGTCCTCCTTGCATTTAGTGGTCGAAGGTTTCTGCAAATGGTGTTGTGTCACACTATATACAGTGTAGGGGAATTAGCTCAAATGGTAGAGCGCTTGCTTCGCATGCGAGAGGTAGTGGGATCGATGCCCACATTCTCCAACAAGATGTCTAAAAAATTCTTTTCAGAGACACCGTCCAAATGCTGTATGGCATCTATCCACACACATTTGTTTTTGAGCCTTCATTGTTTTTCTATAGGGCACATATTCTAGGCCCTCTTGACCAGCGTTGCATGATGCCAAACTACTCTTTCTGGCTAATGTTTTCAATTGAAACCTTTTTTAAAGCTCAAAATTCCCACAAAACATGATAAGGTGGCCGAGTGGTCAAGGCGATGGACTGCTAATCCATTGTGCTCTGCACGCGTGGGTTCGAATCCCATCCTTGTCGTGCTAGTTTTTCTAGAGCGTGTCTTTCGTACTCTCAGGTCATTATTTAATTTAATGATTAAAGATTTCTGCAACGGTGGTTTTAGTGACCTCATTTAAATGCAGGGGAATTAGCTCAAATGGTAGAGCGCTCGCTTAGCATGCGAGAGGTAGTGGGATCGATGCCCACATTCTCCAACAAGCTGTCAAAAGAAGTTCTTTTTAGAGACACCGTCCAAATGCTGCACGGCATCTTCCCACACACATTTGTTTTTGGAGCCTTCAATGTTTCTCTATAGGGCACATATTCTAGGCCCTCTTGACCAGCGTTGCATGATGCCAAACTACTCATTCTGGCTGGTGCGTGGTTTCTAATCCCATTCCTGTCGTAGTTTCTTGTCTAGAAATTGCCTGTTGCACTGCAAGTCCTTTTTGCATTTAGTGGTCGAAGATTTCTGCAAATGGTGTTGTGTCACACTACATAAAGTGTAGTGGAATTAGCTCAAATGGTAGAGCGCTCGCTTAGCATGCGAGAGGTAGTGGGATCGATGCCCACATTCTCCAACAACATGTCTAAAAAATTCTTTTTAGAGACACCGTCCAAATGCTGCACGGCATCTTTCCACACACATTTGTTTTTGGAGCCTTCAATGTTTCTCTATAGGGCACATATTCTAGGCCAGGGGTATTCAACTAAAATTTAAAGAGGTCCGGTTACGCACATTTTTTGGAAGCAAAGGTCTATGGGATCAAATTAGGGTCAAATAAAATTTGTACCCGTAAAATGATTTGTGCGTGTGTAACCCAGATGCGTGCATGTATTTGTACCTGTAAAATGATTTGTGCGTGTGTAAACCAGATTTGTACTTGTAATACACTTTGTGTGTCTGTAAAAAGATTTGAACTTGTAGATTTAACAAGAGTTTTACCAATATTCACACACACAAATCAAGCCTCTAAGTTACGCACAAAATGTGACCCTAAATTTACAAGTACAAAACGGTGACTCTGATTTGACGCTTGAATTTGATTGGCTAATGAAACCCAATCACCAAGCAGGCTGTCGCAGTCCTTTAGCGAAGCACTACCGGTCCTGAAAGGTGAAGACACAGCGATAAGCGGCGAGTGCCAATAAACCCACAGAGTAATTATATTTAATGTCTATATGTATGATATGATGTACTCTTCTGATATGCTAAGGTAATGTAGCAGCTGGTAAAGGTAAACAGGTGTTAGTGGCAGAGTGGAGGTTTCTCCTCCCACTGAACAGAGAGCCTGCTCGGGTGTTGGTGCTCACCGGAGCCTATTGTTCAATCAGGCCCAGGTGAGTCTGGCAGGTGTTTTTAAGGGCATGGGTGACTCTGTTCGGCCCCGAATCAAGCTGAGGGAGACTCCGTAGAGTCCGTGTGTTGCACATGCAGGGAAGTCGCTGCTGGTAGGTAACGTTTTAGCGCATTACCCGTTTTTATATGCACAGAGCTCAGGGGCGACGTCTCCGGAGCCGAGCTTTTAGTAGCGATCAGCTGATCTGGTGTTGGCCCGGGCTGTGGCAGCTGATGTCCAGGTATCACGCATGGTTTTATACTGTAGAATTCCTGGTCGCATTCCACCTGTTTAACCATGTTTTATGTAATTTATGCAGCGAGTGGAGGGAGGATCCTCTGCTGAAGAGACTGCAGCAGGTCCCTTAGCTGCAAAGCTCTGCTGCTCTGGCTCCACCACTGTGGGGCTGCACTCTGGCCTGGGAAGAGCGGCCACGAATCGGCTTTTCCCTCACCGCTGCTGTTCTGACGACCGCTGTTCTGGTTCTGCCTCAGACTCTGATTCGGATTTAAGGCACATCTGAAGACTTGGGGCCGCGAGACGGTCCCTGCTTCGTTGTCCTGATGTGGACCGGATCCTGTTTATCGCGTTTAGTAGATCTTTTAACTGAATTGACATTGGTTTGGTTTATTTTTCCTGTTTATTTGCTTTGAATTAACCCAAGCATGGTGGTTTGTTTTGTTTTGTTTGCATTGGTTTACTCATGAACATTGTTGCATGTTTTTAAACAGGAAATCGCCTTTTTTAATTTGAAAGTGTCATTAAAATAAATGTTATAAGCCACAAACTCTGCTCTCTGGTGCTATCCTTGCGTTTTACGTTGGCAGACCTGCTTGGGTTACGTAAAGGGAAATAACTTGCTGACTCTGTCACATTAGCAATGGTGGTTTTATTGGATGTTTAAGTAGCATGTTAGCAGTAAGGCTGTTAGCATGTTATCTGTGCAGTGTGAAGCCGCGGTTAGCACGTTGTCATTCACCGAGACTCAACGTAATAGTTTTTCATGAGGCCGCATAAGTTTACCTACGTGAATAAAAGCCTTGCAGGTAAGTCACTGTCAAGTCTGTCTCGTCATTAAATATAATTACTCTCTGGGTTTATTGGCACTCGCCGCTTATCGCTGTGTCTTCACCTTTCAGGACCAGTAGTGCTTCGCTAAAGGACTGCGACAGCCTGCTTGGTGATTGGGTTTCATTAGCCAATCAAATTCAAGCGTCAAATCAGAGTCACCGTTTTGTACTTGTAAATTTAGGGTCACATTTTGTGCGTAACTTAGAGGCTTGATTTGTGTGTGTGAATATTGGTAAAACTCTTGTTAAATCTACAAGTTCAAATCTTTTTACAGACACACAAAGTGTATTACAAGTACAAATCTGGTTTACACACGCACAAATCATTTTACAGGTACAAATACATGCACGCATCTGGGTTACACACGCACAAATCATTTTACGGGTACAAATTTTATTTGACCCTAATTTGATCCCATAAAGGTCCAGAAGATTATAATGTCTAACTATTTGCTGTGATATATTATTAAGTAGCCTGCATGTAATCAGTACTTGACTGTCAAATCAAATTAATTCAGTACAATTCAAAAACCTTTTGACAAACTGAAACTCCAACTGAACATATATTTACAATGTTATCTAATTCATGAAATAAAAGCAGGGCTGATTTTCAAAATAAGCAAGAACACAAATGTTCAAATAAGAGCTTAACTTAAAGGAAATAAAGGAAAGGTATAAAAAAAATATTTTACAATTTGAATCAAATGTCTCAACCAATTTAACTGGTAAGAAAAACCTGAACATATTCTAACAACTGACCAGTTTTGGAGGCTCATCTTCTTCCCCTCATATATTTAACCCACGTACAGGACTCAGTGCTGGGAGGTATCGTCTGTCTGCGGCCGTTTGATCCAACCCTTGTGTCTGTTTTTGAGCTTTTGTAGCTTCTATCGTCTGCCTCTCCCTTTGTTGTCGCTAGCTACACGCAACTGTTATCGCCGTATGTGTTTGTTAATTCCTTTGCAACCTCGAACTTTCTTTTAGCTGCAGGTGCTCTTGAGTCGCAAAATTTAGCGCATGTGATCCACAGAAACGATTGGCTAAGTGAAGTCACGTGCTTAACGCGCATTCAATTGGCCTTCGCCAAATAACTACCGTAAAGATCACAATAGCCGCGCCGGTTAAAAGTAAAGTGCTCCGCTAGATTCTGAATCAAAACGTTCCGTTTGGTCTGTAGCTCCGGGTCCGTATGGGACAGCTTCTGGGTCCGGATCCGGACCGCGGTCCGCCTGTTAGTGACCGCTGTTCTAGGCCCTCTTGACCAGCGGTGTATGATGCCAAACTACTCTTTATGGCTGGTGCGTGGTTTCTAAACCCATTCTTGTCGTACTTCCTTGTCTAGAAATTGCCTGTTGCGCTGCAAGTCCTCCTTGCATTTAGTGGTCAAGGATTTCTGCAAATGGTGGTTGTAGTACACTTGATGTAGTGTGGGGGAATTAGCTCAAATGGTAGAGCGCTCGCTTAGCATGCGAGAGGTAGTGGGATCGATGCCCACATTCTCCAACAAGATGTCAATATACGTACTTTCAAGGGAACCGTCCAAACGCTGTATGGCATATATCAACACACAGGCCCTCTTGACCAGCGTTGGATGATGCCAAACTACTCATTCTAGCTAATGTTTTCAATAAAAACCTTTTTTAAAGCTCAAAATTCCCACAAAACATGATAAGGTGGCCGAGTGGTCAAGGCGATGGACTGCTAATCCATTGTGCTCTGCACGCGTGGGTTCGAATCCCATCCTTGTCGTGCTTGTTTTTCTAGAGCGTGTCTTTCGTACTCTCAGGTCATTATTTAATTTAATGATTAAAGATTTCTGCAACGGTGGTTTTAGTGACCTCATTTAAATGCAGGGGAATTAGCTCAAATGGTAGAGCGCTCGCTTAGCATGCGAGAGGTAGTGGGATCGATGCCCACATTCTTCAACAAGCTGTCAAAAGACGTACTTTCAGGGGAACCGTCCAAATGCTGTATGGCATCTATCCACACACATTTGTTTTTGAGCCTTCATTGTTTTTCTATAGGGCACTTATTCTAGGCCCTCTTGACCAGCGTTGCATGATGCCAAACCACTTTTTATGGCTGGTGCGTGGTTTCTAATCCCATTCCTGTCGTACTTTCTTTTCTAGAAATTGCCTGTTGCGCTGCAAGTCCTCCTTGCATTTAGTGGTCGAAGATTTCTGCAAATGGTGTTGTGTCACACTACATACAGTGTAGGGGAATTAGCTCAAATGGTAGAGAGCTCGTTTAGCATGCGAGAGGTAGTGGGATCGATGCCCACGTTCTCCAACAAGATGTCTAAGAAATTCTTTTTAGAGACACCGTCCAAATGCTGCATGGCATCTTTCCACACACATTTGTTTTTGGAGCCTTCATTGTTTCTCTATAGGGCACATATTCTAGGCCCTCTTGACCAGCGGTGCATGATGCCAAACTACTCATTCTGGCTAATGTTTTCAATAAAAACCTTTTTTAAAGCTCAAAATTCCCACAAAACATGATAAGGTGGCCGAGTGGTCAAGGCGATGGACTGCTAATCCATTGTCCTCTGCACGCGTGGGTTCAAATCCCATCCTTGTCGTGCTTGTTTTTCTAGAGCGTGTCTTTCGTACTCTCACTTCGTTGCTTAATTCAATGATTAAAGATTTATGCAATGGTGGTTTTAGTGACCTCAATTAAATGCAGGGGAATTAGCTGAAATGGTAGAGCGCTCGCTTAGCATGCGAGAGGTAGTGGGATCAATGCCCACATTCTCCAAGAAGATGTCTAAAAAATTCTTTTCAGAGACACCATCCAAATCCTGTATGGCATCTATCCACACACATTTGTTTTTGAGCCTTCATTGTTTTTCTATAGGGTACATATTCTAGGCCCTCTTGACCAGCGTTGCATGATGCCAAACTACTCATTCTGGCTAATGTTTTCAATAAAAACCTTTTTTAAAGCTCAAAATTCCCACAAAACATGATAAGGTGGCTGAGTGGTCAAGGCGATGGACTGCTAATCCATTGTGCTCTGCACGCGTGGGTTCGAATCCCATCCTTGTCGTGCTTGTTTTTCTAGAGCGTGTCTTTCGTACTCTCAGGTCATTATTTAATTTAATGATTAAAGACTTCTGCAACGGTGGTTTTAGTGACCTCATTTAAATGCAGGGGAATTAGCTCAAATGGTAGAGCCCTCGCTTAGCATGCGAGAGGTAGTGGGATCGATGCCCACATTCTCCAACAAGATGTCAATATACGTACTTTCAAGGGAACCGTCCAAATGCTGTATGGCATATATCAACACACAGGCCCTCTTGACCAGCGTTGGATGATGCCAAACTACTCATTCTGGCTAATGTTTTCAATCAAAACCTTTTTTAAAGCTCAAAATTCCCACAAAACATGATAAGGTGGCCGAGTGGTCAAGGCGATGGACTGCTAATCCATTGTGCTCTGCACGCATGGGTTCGAATCCCATCCTTGTCGTGCTTGTTTTTCTAGAGCGTGTCTTTCGTACTCTCAGGTCATTATTTAATTTAATGATTAAAGATTTCTGCAACTGTGGTTTTAGTGACCTCATTTAAATGCAGGGGAATTAGCTCAAATGGTAGAGCGCTCGCTTAGCATGCGAGAGGTAGTGGGATCGATGCCCACATTCTCCAACAAGCTGTCAAAAGACGTACTTTCAAGGCAATCGTCCAAATGCTGTATGGCATCTATCCACACACATTTGTTTTTGAGCCTTCATTGTTTTTCTATAGGGTACATATTCTAGGCCCTCTTGAACAGCGTTGCATGATGCCAAACTACTCATTCTGGCTAATGTTTTCAATAAAAACCTTTTTTAAAGCTCAAAATTCCCACAAAACATGATAAGGTGGCCGAGTGGTCAAGGCGATGGACTGCTAATCCATTGTGCTCTGCACGCATGGGTTCGAATCCCATCCTTGTCGTGCTTGTTTTTCTAGAGCGTGTCTTTCGTACTCTCAGGTCATTATTTAATTCAATGATTAAAGATTTCTGCAACGGTGGTTTTAGTGACCTCATTTAAATGCAGGGGAATTAGCTCAAATGGTAGAGCGCTCGCTTAGCATGCGAGAGGTAGTGGGATCGATGCCCACATTCTCCAACAAGCTGTCAAAAGACGTACTTTCAGGGCAATCGTCCAAATGCTGTATGGCATCTATCCACACACATTTGTTTTTGAGCCTTCATTGTTTTTCTATAGGGCACATATTCTAGGCCCTCTTGACCAGCGTTGCATGATGCCAAACCACTTTTTATGGCTGGTGCGTGGTTTCTAATCCCATTCCTGTCGTACTTTCTTGTCTAGAAATTGCTTGTTGCGCTGCAAGCCCTCTTTGCATTTAGTGGTCAAAGATTTCTGCAAATGGTGTTGTGTCACACTGTGTACAGTGTAGGGGAATTAGCTCAAATGGTAGAGCGCTCGCTTAGCATGTGAGAGGTAGTGGGATCGATGCCCACATTCTCCAACAAGATGTCTAAAAAATTCTTTTCAGAGACACCGTCCAAATGCTGCACGGCATCTTTCCACACACATTTGTTTTTGGAGCCTTCATTGTTTCTCTATAGGGCACATATTCTAGGCCCTCTTGACCAGCGGTGTATGATGCCAAACTAGTCTTTATGGCTGGTGCGTGGTTTCTAAACCCATTCTTGTCGTACTTCCTTGTCTAGAAATTGCCTGTTGCGCTGCAAGTCCTCCTTGCATTTAGTGGTCAAGGATTTCTGCAAATGGTGGTTGTAGTACACTTAATGTAGTGTGGGGGAATTAGCTCAAATGGTAGAGCGCTCGCTTAGCATGCGAGAGGTAGTGGGATCGATGCCCATATTCTCCAACAAGATGTCAATATACGTACTTTCAAGGGAACCGTCCAAACGCTGTATGGCATATATCAACACACAGGCCCTCTTGACCAGCGTTGGATGATGCCAAACTACTCGTTCTAGCTAATGTTTTCAATAAAAACCTTTTTTAAAGCTCAAAATTCCCACAAAACATGATAAGGTGGCCGAGTGGTCAAGGCGATGGACTGCTAATCCATTGTGCTCTGCACGCGTGGGTTCAAATCCCATCCTTGTCGTGCTTGTTTCTCTAGAGCGTGTCTTTCGTACTCTCAGCTCATTATTTAATTTAATGATTAAAAATTTCTGCAACGGTGGTTTTAGTGACCTCGTTTAAATGCAGGGGAATTAGCTCAAATGGTAGAGCGCTCGCTTAGCATGCGAGAGGTAGTGGGATCGATGCCCACATTCTCCAACAAGATGTCTAAAAAATTCTTTTCAGAGACACCGTCCAAATGCTGTATGGCATCTATCCACACACATTTGTTTTTGAGCCTTCATTGTTTTTCTATAGGGCACATATTCTAGGCCCTCTTGACCAGCGTTGCATGATGCCAAACTACTCTTTCTGGCTAATGTTTTCAATTGAAACCTTTTTTAAAGCTCAAAATTCCCACAAAAAATGATAAGGTGGCCGAGTGGTCAAGGCGATGGACTGCTAATTCATTGTGCTCTGCATGCGTGGGTTCGAATCCCATCCTTGTCGTGCTTGTTTTTCTAGAGCGTGTCTTTCGTACTCTCACTTCATTACTTAATTCAATGATTAAAGATGTATGTAATGGTGGTTTTAGTGACCTCAATTAAATGCAGGGGAATTAGCTCAAATGGTAGAGCGAACTACTCTTTATGGCTGGTGCGTGGTTTCTAAACCCATTCTTGTCGTACTTCCTTGTCTAGAAATTGCCTGTTGCGCTGCAAGTCCTCCTTGCATTTAGTGGTCAAGGATTTCTGCAAATGGTGGTTGTAGTACACTTGATATAGTGTGGGGGAATTAGCTCAAATGGTAGAGCGCTCGCTTAGCATGCGAGAGGTAGTGGGATCGATGCCCACATTCTCCAACAAGATGTCAATATACGTACTTTCAAGGGAACCGTCCAAACGCTGTATGGCATATATCAACACACAGGCCCTCTTGACCAGCGTTGCATGATGCCAAACTACTCCTTCTGGCTAATGTTTTCAATAAAAACCTTTTTTAAAGCTCAAAATTCCCACAAAACATGATAAGGTGGCCGAGTGGTCAAGGCGATGGACTGCTAATCCATTGTGCTCTGCACGCGTGGTTTCGAATCCCATCCTTGTCGTGCTTGTTTTTCTAGAGCGTGTCTTTCGTACTCTCAGGTCATTATTTAATTTAATGATTAAAGATTTCTGCAGCGGTGGTTTTAGTGACCTCATTTAAATGCAGGGGAATTAGCTCAAATGGTAGAGCGCTCGCTTAGCATGCGAGAGGTAGTGGGATCGATGCCCACATTCTCCAACAAGCTGTCAAAAGAAGTTCTTTTTAGAGACACCGTCCAAATGCTGCACGGCATCTTCCCACACACATTTGTTTTTGGAGCCTTCAATGTTTCTCTATAGGGCACATATTCTAGGCCCTCTTGACCAGCGTTGCATGATGCCAAACTACTCATTCTGGCTGGTGCGTGGTTTCTAATCCCATTCCTGTCGTAGTTTCTTGTCTAGAAATTGCCTGTTGCACTGCAAGTCCTTTTTGCATTTAGTGGTCGAAGATTTCTGCAAATGGTGTTGTGTCACACTACATAAAGTGTAGTGGAATTAGCTCAAATGGTAGAGCGCTCGCTTAGCATGCGAGAGGTAGTGGGATCGATGCCCACATTCTCCAACAACATGTCTAAAAAATTCTTTTTAGAGACACCGTCCAAATGCTGCACGGCATCTTTCCACACACATTTGTTTTTGGAGCCTTCAATGTTTCTCTATAGGGCACATATTCTAGGCCAGGGGTATTCAACTAAAATTTAAAGAGGTCCGGTTACGCACATTTTTTGGAAGCAAAGGTCTATGGGATCAAATTAGGGTCAAATAAAATTTGTACCCGTAAAATGATTTGTGCGTGTGTAACCCAGATGCGTGCATGTATTTGTACCTGTAAAATGATTTGTGCGTGTGTAAACCAGATTTGTACTTGTAATACACTTTGTGTGTCTGTAAAAAGATTTGAACTTGTAGATTTAACAAGAGTTTTACCAATATTCACACACACAAATCAAGCCTCTAAGTTACGCACAAAATGTGACCCTAAATTTACAAGTACAAAACGGTGACTCTGATTTGACGCTTGAATTTGATTGGCTAATGAAACCCAATCACCAAGCAGGCTGTCGCAGTCCTTTAGCGAAGCACTACCGGTCCTGAAAGGTGAAGACACAGCGATAAGCGGCGAGTGCCAATAAACCCACAGAGTAATTATATTTAATGTCTATATGTATGATATGATGTACTCTTCTGATATGCTAAGGTAATGTAGCAGCTGGTAAAGGTAAACAGGTGTTAGTGGCAGAGTGGAGGTTTCTCCTCCCACTGAACAGAGAGCCTGCTCGGGTGTTGGTGCTCACCGGAGCCTATTGTTCAATCAGGCCCAGGTGAGTCTGGCAGGTGTTTTTAAGGGCATGGGTGACTCTGTTCGGCCCCGAATCAAGCTGAGGGAGACTCCGTAGAGTCCGTGTGTTGCACATGCAGGGAAGTCGCTGCTGGTAGGTAACGTTTTAGCGCATTACCCGTTTTTATATGCACAGAGCTCAGGGGCGATGTCTCCGGAGCCGAGCTTTTAGTAGCGATCAGCTGATCTGGTGTTGGCCCGGGCTGTGGCAGCTGATGTCCAGGTATCACGCATGGTTTTATACTGTAGAATTCCTGGTCGCATTCCACCTGTTTAACCATGTTTTATGTAATTTATGCAGCGAGTGGAGGGAGGATCCTCTGCTGAAGAGACTGCAGCAGGTCCCTTAGCTGCAAAGCTCTGCTGCTCTGGCTCCACCACTGTGGGGCTGCACTCTGGCCTGGGAAGAGCGGCCACGAATCGGCTTTTCCCTCACCGCTGCTGTTCTGACGACCGCTGTTCTGGTTCTGCCTCAGACTCTGATTCGGATTTAAGGCACATCTGAAGACTTGGGGCCGCGAGACGGTCCCTGCTTCGTTGTCCTGATGTGGACCGGATCCTGTTTATCGCGTTTAGTAGATCTTTTAACTGAATTGACATTGGTTTGGTTTATTTTTCCTGTTTATTTGCTTTGAATTAACCCAAGCATGGTGGTTTGTTTTGTTTTGTTTGCATTGGTTTACTCATGAACATTGTTGCATGTTTTTAAACAGGAAATCGCCTTTTTTAATTTGAAAGTGTCATTAAAATAAATGTTATAAGCCACAAACTCTGCTCTCTGGTGCTATCCTTGCGTTTTACGTTGGCAGACCTGCTTGGGTTACGTAAAGGGAAATAACTTGCTGACTCTGTCACATTAGCAATGGTGGTTTTATTGGATGTTTAAGTAGCATGTTAGCAGTAAGGCTGTTAGCATGTTATCTGTGCAGTGTGAAGCCGCGGTTAGCACGTTGTCATTCACCGAGACTCAACGTAATAGTTTTTCATGAGGCCGCATAAGTTTACCTACGTGAATAAAAGCCTTGCAGGTAAGTCACTGTCAAGTCTGTCTCGTCATTAAATATAATTACTCTCTGGGTTTATTGGCACTCGCCGCTTATCGCTGTGTCTTCACCTTTCAGGACCAGTAGTGCTTCGCTAAAGGACTGCGACAGCCTGCTTGGTGATTGGGTTTCATTAGCCAATCAAATTCAAGCGTCAAATCAGAGTCACCGTTTTGTACTTGTAAATTTAGGGTCACATTTTGTGCGTAACTTAGAGGCTTGATTTGTGTGTGTGAATATTGGTAAAACTCTTGTTAAATCTACAAGTTCAAATCTTTTTACAGACACACAAAGTGTATTACAAGTACAAATCTGGTTTACACACGCACAAATCATTTTACAGGTACAAATACATGCACGCATCTGGGTTACACACGCACAAATCATTTTACGGGTACAAATTTTATTTGACCCTAATTTGATCCCATAAAGGTCCAGAAGATTATAATGTCTAACTATTTGCTGTGATATATTATTAAGTAGCCTGCATGTAATCAGTACTTGACTGTCAAATCAAATTAATTCAGTACAATTCAAAAACCTTTTGACAAACTGAAACTCCAACTGAACATATATTTACAATGTTATCTAATTCATGAAATAAAAGCAGGGCTGATTTTCAAAATAAGCAAGAACACAAATGTTCAAATAAGAGCTTAACTTAAAGGAAATAAAGGAAAGGTATAAAAAAAATATTTTACAATTTGAATCAAATGTCTCAACCAATTTAACTGGTAAGAAAAACCTGAACATATTCTAACAACTGACCAGTTTTGGAGGCTCATCTTCTTCCCCTCATATATTTAACCCACGTACAGGACTCAGTGCTGGGAGGTATCGTCTGTCTGCGGCCGTTTGATCCAACCCTTGTGTCTGTTTTTGAGCTTTTGTAGCTTCTATCGTCTGCCTCTCCCTTTGTTGTCGCTAGCTACACGCAACTGTTATCGCCGTATGTGTTTGTTAATTCCTTTGCAACCTCGAACTTTCTTTTAGCTGCAGGTGCTCTTGAGTCGCAAAATTTAGCGCATGTGATCCACAGAAACGATTGGCTAAGTGAAGTCACGTGCTTAACGCGCATTCAATTGGCCTTCGCCAAATAACTACCGTAAAGATCACAATAGCCGCGCCGGTTAAAAGTAAAGTGCTCCGCTAGATTCTGAATCAAAACGTTCCGTTTGGTCTGTAGCTCCGGGTCCGTATGGGACAGCTTCTGGGTCCGGATCCGGACCGCGGTCCGCCTGTTAGTGACCGCTGTTCTAGGCCCTCTTGACCAGCGGTGTATGATGCCAAACTACTCTTTATGGCTGGTGCGTGGTTTCTAAACCCATTCTTGTCGTACTTCCTTGTCTAGAAATTGCCTGTTGCGCTGCAAGTCCTCCTTGCATTTAGTGGTCAAGGATTTCTGCAAATGGTGGTTGTAGTACACTTGATGTAGTGTGGGGGAATTAGCTCAAATGGTAGAGCGCTCGCTTAGCATGCGAGAGGTAGTGGGATCGATGCCCACATTCTCCAACAAGATGTCAATATACGTACTTTCAAGGGAACCGTCCAAACGCTGTATGGCATATATCAACACACAGGCCCTCTTGACCAGCGTTGGATGATGCCAAACTACTCATTCTAGCTAATGTTTTCAATAAAAACCTTTTTTAAAGCTCAAAATTCCCACAAAACATGATAAGGTGGCCGAGTGGTCAAGGCGATGGACTGCTAATCCATTGTGCTCTGCACGCGTGGGTTCGAATCCCATCCTTGTCGTGCTTGTTTTTCTAGAGCGTGTCTTTCGTACTCTCAGGTCATTATTTAATTTAATGATTAAAGATTTCTGCAACGGTGGTTTTAGTGACCTCGTTTAAATGCAGGGGAATTAGCTCAAATGGTAGAGCGCTCGCTTAGCATGCGAGAGGTAGTGGGATCGATGCCCACATTCTTCAACAAGCTGTCAAAAGACGTACTTTCAGGGGAACCGTCCAAATGCTGTATGGCATCTATCCACACACATTTGTTTTTGAGCCTTCATTGTTTTTCTATAGGGCACTTATTCTAGGCCCTCTTGACCAGCGTTGCATGATGCCAAACCACTTTTTATGGCTGGTGCGTGGTTTCTAATCCCATTCCTGTCGTACTTTCTTTTCTAGAAATTGCCTGTTGCGCTGCAAGTCCTCCTTGCATTTAGTGGTCGAAGATTTCTGCAAATGGTGTTGTGTCACACTACATACAGTGTAGGGGAATTAGCTCAAATGGTAGAGAGCTCGTTTAGCATGCGAGAGGTAGTGGGATCGATGCCCACGTTCTCCAACAAGATGTCTAAGAAATTCTTTTTAGAGACACCGTCCAAATGCTGCATGGCATCTTTCCACACACATTTGTTTTTGGAGCCTTCATTGTTTCTCTATAGGGCACATATTCTAGGCCCTCTTGACCAGCGGTGCATGATGCCAAACTACTCATTCTGGCTAATGTTTTCAATAAAAACCTTTTTTAAAGCTCAAAATTCCCACAAAACATGATAAGGTGGCCGAGTGGTCAAGGCGATGGACTGCTAATCCATTGTCCTCTGCACGCGTGGGTTCAAATCCCATCCTTGTCGTGCTTGTTTTTCTAGAGCGTGTCTTTCGTACTCTCACTTCGTTGCTTAATTCAATGATTAAAGATTTATGCAATGGTGGTTTTAGTGACCTCAATTAAATGCAGGGGAATTAGCTGAAATGGTAGAGCGCTCGCTTAGCATGCGAGAGGTAGTGGGATCAATGCCCACATTCTCCAAGAAGATGTCTAAAAAATTCTTTTCAGAGACACCATCCAAATCCTGTATGGCATCTATCCACACACATTTGTTTTTGAGCCTTCATTGTTTTTCTATAGGGTACATATTCTAGGCCCTCTTGACCAGCGTTGCATGATGCCAAACTACTCATTCTGGCTAATGTTTTCAATAAAAACCTTTTTTAAAGCTCAAAATTCCCACAAAACATGATAAGGTGGCTGAGTGGTCAAGGCGATGGACTGCTAATCCATTGTGCTCTGCACGCGTGGGTTCGAATCCCATCCTTGTCGTGCTTGTTTTTCTAGAGCGTGTCTTTCGTACTCTCAGGTCATTATTTAATTTAATGATTAAAGACTTCTGCAACGGTGGTTTTAGTGACCTCATTTAAATGCAGGGGAATTAGCTCAAATGGTAGAGCCCTCGCTTAGCATGCGAGAGGTAGTGGGATCGATGCCCACATTCTCCAACAAGATGTCAATATACGTACTTTCAAGGGAACCGTCCAAATGCTGTATGGTATATATCAACACACAGGCCCTCTTGACCAGCGTTGGATGATGCCAAACTACTCATTCTGGCTAATGTTTTCAATCAAAACCTTTTTTAAAGCTCAAAATTCCCACAAAACATGATAAGGTGGCCGAGTGGTCAAGGCGATGGACTGCTAATCCATTGTGCTCTGCACGCATGGGTTCGAATCCCATCCTTGTCGTGCTTGTTTTTCTAGAGCGTGTCTTTCGTACTCTCAGGTCATTATTTAATTTAATGATTAAAGATTTCTGCAACTGTGGTTTTAGTGACCTCATTTAAATGCAGGGGAATTAGCTCAAATGGTAGAGCGCTCGCTTAGCATGCGAGAGGTAGTGGGATCGATGCCCACATTCTCCAACAAGCTGTCAAAAGACGTACTTTCAAGGCAATCGTCCAAATGCTGTATGGCATCTATCCACACACATTTGTTTTTGAGCCTTCATTGTTTTTCTATAGGGTACATATTCTAGGCCCTCTTGAACAGCGTTGCATGATGCCAAACTACTCATTCTGGCTAATGTTTTCAATAAAAACCTTTTTTAAAGCTCAAAATTCCCACAAAACATGATAAGGTGGCCGAGTGGTCAAGGCGATGGACTGCTAATCCATTGTGCTCTGCACGCATGGGTTCGAATCCCATCCTTGTCGTGCTTGTTTTTCTAGAGCGTGTCTTTCGTACTCTCAGGTCATTATTTAATTCAATGATTAAAGATTTCTGCAACGGTGGTTTTAGTGACCTCATTTAAATGCAGGGGAATTAGCTCAAATGGTAGAGCGCTCGCTTAGCATGCGAGAGGTAGTGGGATCGATGCCCACATTCTCCAACAAGCTGTCAAAAGACGTACTTTCAGGGCAATCGTCCAAATGCTGTATGGCATCTATCCACACACATTTGTTTTTGAGCCTTCATTGTTTTTCTATAGGGCACATATTCTAGGCCCTCTTGACCAGCGTTGCATGATGCCAAACCACTTTTTATGGCTGGTGCGTGGTTTCTAATCCCATTCCTGTCGTACTTTCTTGTCTAGAAATTGCTTGTTGCGCTGCAAGCCCTCTTTGCATTTAGTGGTCAAAGATTTCTGCAAATGGTGTTGTGTCACACTGTGTACAGTGTAGGGGAATTAGCTCAAATGGTAGAGCGCTCGCTTAGCATGTGAGAGGTAGTGGGATCGATGCCCACATTCTCCAACAAGATGTCTAAAAAATTCTTTTCAGAGACACCGTCCAAATGCTGCACGGCATCTTTCCACACACATTTGTTTTTGGAGCCTTCATTGTTTCTCTATAGGGCACATATTCTAGGCCCTCTTGACCAGCGGTGTATGATGCCAAACTAGTCTTTATGGCTGGTGCGTGGTTTCTAAACCCATTCTTGTCCGTCCTTCCTGCGAGAGGTAGTGGGATCGATGCCCATATTCTCCAACAAGATGTCAATATACGTACTTTCAAGGGAACCGTCCAAACGCTGTATGGCATATATAAACACACAGGCCCTCTTGACCAGCGTTGGATGATGCCAAACTACTCGTTCTAGCTAATGTTTTCAATAAAAACCTTTTTTAAAGCTCAAAATTCCCACAAAACAGAGACACCGTCCAAATGCTGCACGGCATCTTTCCACACACATTTGTTTTTGGAGCCTTCATTGTTTCTCTATAGGGCACATATTCTAGGCCCTCTTGACCAGCGTTGCATGATGCCAAACTACTCTTTCTGGCTAATGTTTTCAATAAAAACCTTTTTTAAAGCTCAAAATTCCCACAAAACATGATAAGGTGGCCGAGTGGTCAAGGCGATGGACTGCTAATCCATTGTGCTCTGCACGCGTGGGTTCGAATCCCATCCTTGTCGTGCTTGTTTTTCTAGAGCGTGTCTTTCGTACTCTCACTTCATTATTTAATTTAATGATTAAAAATTTCTGCAACGGTGGTTTTAGTGACCTCGTTTAAATGCAGGGGAATTAGCTCAAATGGTAGAGCGCTCGCTTAGCATGCGAGAGGTAGTGGGATCGATGCCCACATTCTCCAACAAGCTGTCAAAAGACGTACTTTCAGGGGAACCGTCCAAATGCTGTATGGCATCTATCCACACACATTTATTTTTGAGCCTTCATTGTTTTTCTATAGGGCACATATTCTAGGCCCTCTTGACCAGCGTTGCATGATGCCAAACCACTTTTTATGGCTGGTGCGTGGTTTCTAATCCCATTCCTGTCGTACTTTCTTGTCTAGAAATTGCCTGTTGCGCTGCAAGTCCTCCTTGCATTTAGTGGTCGAAGATTTCTGCAAATGGTGTTGTGTCACACTATATACAGTGTAGGGGAATTAGCTCAAATGGTAGAGCGCTTGCTTCGCATGCGAGAGGTAGTGGGATCGATGCCCACATTCTCCAACAAGATGTCTAAAAAATTCTTTTCAGAGACACCGTCCAAATGCTGTATGGCATCTATCCACACACATTTGTTTTTGAGCCTTCATTGTTTTTCTATAGGGCACATATTCTAGGCCCTCTTGACCAGCGTTGCATGATGCCAAACTACTCTTTCTGGCTAATGTTTTCAATTGAAACCTTTTTTAAAGCTCAAAATTCCCACAAAAAATGATAAGGTGGCCGAGTGGTCAAGGCGATGGACTGCTAATTCATTGTGCTCTGCACGCGTGGGTTCGAATCCCATCCTTGTCGTGCTTGTTTTTCTAGAGCGTGTCTTTCGTACTCTCACTTCATTACTTAATTCAATGATTAAAGATGTATGTAATGGTGGTTTTAGTGACCTCAATTAAATGCAGGGGAATTAGCTCAAATGGTAGAGCGAACTACTCTTTATGGCTGGTGCGTGGTTTCTAAACCCATTCTTGTCGTACTTCCTTGTCTAGAAATTGCCTGTTGCGCTGCAAGTCCTCCTCACATTTAGTGGTCAAGGATTTCTGCAAATGGTGGTTGTAGTACACTTGATATAGTGTGGGGGAATTAGCTCAAATGGTAGAGCGCTCGCTTAGCATGCGAGAGGTAGTGGGATCGATGCCCACATTCTCCAACAAGATGTCAATATACGTACTTTCAAGGGAACCGTCCAAACGCTGTATGGCATATATCAACACACAGGCCCTCTTGACCAGCGTTGCATGATGCCAAACTACTCCTTCTGGCTAATGTTTTCAATAAAAACCTTTTTTAAAGCTCAAAATTCCCACAAAACATGATAAGGTGGCCGAGTGGTCAAGGCGATGGACTGCTAATCCATTGTGCTCTGCACGCGTGGTTTCGAATCCCATCCTTGTCGTGCTTGTTTTTCTAGAGCGTGTCTTTCGTACTCTCAGGTCATTATTTAATTTAATGATTAAAGATTTCTGCAGCGGTGGTTTTAGTGACCTCATTTAAATGCAGGGGAATTAGCTCAAATGGTAGAGCGCTCGCTTAGCATGCGAGAGGTAGTGGGATCGATGCCCACATTCTCCGACAAGCTGTCAAAAGACGTACTTTCAGGGGAACCGTCCAAATGCTGTATGGCATCTATCCACACACGTTTGTTTTTGAGCCTTCATTGTTTTTCTATAGGGCACTTATTCTAGGCCCTCTTGACCAGCGTTGCATGATGCCAAACCACTTTTTATGGCTGGTGCGTGGTTTCTAATCCCATTCCTGTCGTACTTTCTTGTCTAGAAATTGCCTGTTGCGCTGCAAGTCCTCCTTGCATTTAGTGGTCGAAGATTTCTGCAAATGGTGTTGTGTCACACTATATACAGTGTAGGGGAATTAGCTCAAATGGTAGAGCGCTTGCTTCGCATGCGAGAGGTAGTGGGATCGATGCCCACATTCTCCAACAAGATGTCTAAAAAATTCTTTTCAGAGACACCGTCCAAATGCTGTATGGCATCTATCCACACACATTTGTTTTTGAGCCTTCATTGTTTTTCTATAGGGCACATATTCTAGGCCCTCTTGACCAGCGTTGCATGATGCCAAACTACTCTTTCTGGCTAATGTTTTCAATTGAAACCTTTTTTAAAGCTCAAAATTCCCACAAAAAATGATAAGGTGGCCGAGTGGTCAAGGCGATGGACTGCTAATTCATTGTGCTCTGCACGCGTGGGTTCGAATCCCATCCTTGTCGTGCTTGTTTTTCTAGAGCGTGTCTTTCGTACTCTCACTTCATTACTTAATTCAATGATTAAAGATGTATGTAATGGTGGTTTTAGTGACCTCAATTAAATGCAGGGGAATTAGCTCAAATGGTAGAGCGAACTACTCTTTATGGCTGGTGCGTGGTTTCTAAACCCATTCTTGTCGTACTTCCTTGTCTAGAAATTGCCTGTTGCGCTGCAAGTCCTCCTTGCATTTAGTGGTCAAGGATTTCTGCAAATGGTGGTTGTAGTACACTTGATATAGTGTGGGGGAATTAGCTCAAATGGTAGAGCGCTCGCTTAGCATGCGAGAGGTAGTGGGATCGATGCCCACATTCTCCAACAAGATGTCAATATACGTACTTTCAAGGGAACCGTCCAAACGCTGTATGGCATATATCAACACACAGGCCCTCTTGACCAGCGTTGCATGATGCCAAACTACTCCTTCTGGCTAATGTTTTCAATAAAAACCTTTTTTAAAGCTCAAAATTCCCACAAAACATGATAAGGTGGCCGAGTGGTCAAGGCGATGGACTGCTAATCCATTGTGCTCTGCACGCGTGGTTTCGAATCCCATCCTTGTCGTGCTTGTTTTTCTAGAGCGTGTCTTTCGTACTCTCAGGTCATTATTTAATTTAATGATTAAAGATTTCTGCAGCGGTGGTTTTAGTGACCTCATTTAAATGCAGGGGAATTAGCTCAAATGGTAGAGCGCTCGCTTAGCATGCGAGAGGTAGTGGGATCGATGCCCACATTCTCCGACAAGCTGTCAAAAGACGTACTTTCAGGGGAACCGTCCAAATGCTGTATGGCATCTATCCACACACGTTTGTTTTTGAGCCTTCATTGTTTTTCTATAGGGCACTTATTCTAGGCCCTCTTGACCAGCGTTGCATGATGCCAAACCACTTTTTATGGCTGGTGCGTGGTTTCTAATCCCATTCCTGTCGTACTTTCTTGTCTAGAAATTGCCTGTTGTGCTGCAAGTCCTCCTTGCATTTAGTGGTCGAAGATTTCTGCAAATGGTGTTGTGTCACACTACATACAGTGTAGCGGAATTAGCTCCAATGGTAGAGCGCTCGCTTAGCATGCGAGAGGTAGTGGGATCGATGCCCACATTCTCCAACAAGATGTCTAAAAAATTCTTTTTAGAGACACCGTCCAAATGCCGCACGGCATCTTTCCACACACATTTGTTTTTGGAGCCTTCAATGTTTCTCTATAGAGCACATATTCTAGGCCCTCTTGACCAGCGTTGGATGATGCCAAACTACTCGTTCTAGCTAATGTTTTCAATAAAAACCTTTTTTAAAGCTCAAAATTCCCACAAAACATGATAAGGTGGCCGAGTGGTCAAGGCGATGGACTGCTAATTTATTGTGCTCTGCACGCGTGGGTTCAAATCCCATCCTTGTCGTGCTTGTTTTTCTAGAGCGTGTCTTTCGTACTCTCACTTCGTTGCTTAATTCAATGATTAAAGATTTATGCAATGGTGGTTTTAGTGACCTCAATTAAATGCAGGGGAATTAGCTCAAATGGTAGAGCGCTCGCTTAGCATGCGAGAGGTAGTGGGATCAATGCCCACATTCTCCAAGAAGATGTCTAAAAAATTCTTTTCAGAGACACCATCCAAATCCTGTATGGCATCTATCCACACACATTTGTTTTTGAGCCTTCATTGTTTTTCTATAGGGTACATATTCTAGGCCCTCTTGACCAGCGTTCCATGATGCCAAACTACTCTTTCTTGCTAATGTTTTCAATTGAAACTTTTTTTAAAGCTCAAAATTCCCACAAAACATGATAAGGTGGCCGAGTGGTCAAGGCGATGGACTGCTAATCCATTGTGCTCTGCACGCGTGGGTTCGAATCCCATCCTTGTCGTGCTTGTTTTTCTAGAGCGTGTCTTTCGTACTCTCAGGTCATTATTTAATTTAATGATTAAAGATTTCTGCAACGGTGGTTTTAGTGACCTCGTTTAAATGCAGGGGAATTAGCTCAAATGGTAGAGCGCTCGCTTAGCATGCGAGAGGTAGTGGGATCGATGCCCACATTCTCCAACAAGCTGTCAAAAGACGTACTTTCAGGGGAACCGTCCAAATGCTGTATGGCATCTATCCACACACGTTTGTTTTTGAGCCTTCATTGTTTTTCTATAGGGCACTTATTCTAGGCCCTCTTGACCAGCGTTGCATGATGCCAAACCACTTTTTATGGCTGGTGCGTGGTTTCTAATCAAATTCCTGTCGTAGTTTCTTGTCTAGAAATTGCCTGTTGCGCTGCAAGTCCTCCTTGCATTTAGTGGTCGAAGATTTCTGCAAATGGTGTTGTGTCACACTACATACAGTGTAGCGGAATTAGCTCCAATGGTAGAGCGCTCGCTTAGCATGCGAGAGGTAGTGGGATCGATGCCCACATTCTCCAACAAGATGTCTAAAAAATTCTTTTTAGAGACACCGTCCAAATGCTGCACGGCATCTATCCACACACATTTGTTTTTGAGCCTTCATTGTTTTTCTATAGGGTACATATTCTAGGCCCTCTTGACCAGCGTTCCATGATGCCAAACTACTCTTTCTGGCTAATGTTTTCAATTGAAACCTTTTTTAAAGCTCAAAATTCCCACAAAACATGATAAGGTGGCCGAGTGGTCAAGGCGATGGACTGCTAATCCATTGTGCTCTGCACGCGTGGGTTCGAATCCCATCCTTGTCGTGCTTGTTTTTCTAGAGCGTGTCTTTCGTACTCTCAGTTCATTATTTAATTTAATGATTAAAGATTTCTGCAACGGTGGTTTTAGTGACCTCGTTTAAATGCAGGGGAATTAGCTCAAATGGTAGAGCGCTCGCTTAGCATGCGAGAGGTAGTGGGATCGATGCCCACATTCTCCAACAAGCTGTCAAAAGACGTATTTTCACGGGAACCGTCCAAATGCTGTATGGCATCTATCCACACACGTTTGTTTTTGAGCCTTCATTGTTTTTCTATAGGGCACTTATTCTAGGCCCTCTTGACCAGCGTTGCATGATGCCAAACCACTTTTTATGGCTGGTGCGTGGTTTCTAATCCCATTCCTGTCGTACTTTCTTGTCTAGAAATTGCCTGTTGTGCTGCAAGTCCTCCTTGCATTTAGTGGTCGAAGATTTCTGCAAATGGTGTTGTGTCACACTATAAACAGTGTAGGGGAATTAGCTCAAATGGTAGAGCGCTTGCTTCGCATGCGAGAGGTAGTGGGATCGATACCCACATTCTCCAAGAAGATGTCTAAAAAATTCTTTTCAGAGACACCGTCCAAATCCTGTATGGCATCTATCCACTTACATTTGTTTTTGAGCCTTCATTGTTTTTCTATAGGGTACATATTCTAGGCCCTCTTGACCAGCGTTCCATGATGCCAAACTACTCTTTCTGGCTAATGTTTTCAATTGAAACTTTTTTTAAAGCTCAAAATTCCCACAAAACATGATAAGGTGGCCGAGTGGTCAAGGCGATGGACTGCTAATCCATTGTGCTCTGCACGCGTGGGTTCGAATCCCATCCTTGTCGTGCTTGTTTTTCTAGAGCGTGTCTTTCGTACTCTCACTTCATTACTTAATTCAATGATTAAAGATGTATGCAATGGTGGTTTTAGTGACCTCATTTAAATGCAGAGGAATTAGCTCAAATGGTAGAGCGCTCGCTTAGCATGCGAGAGGTAGTGGGATCGATGCCCACATTCTCCAACAAGCTGTCAAAAGACGTACTTTCAGGGGAACTGTCCAAATGCTGTATGGCATCAATCCACACACGTTTGTTTTTGAGCCTTCATTTTTTTTCTATAGGGCACTTATTCTAGGCCCTCTTGACCAGCGTTGCATGATGCCAAACCACTTTTTATGGCTGGTGCGTGGTTTCTAATCCCATTCCTGTCGTACTTTCTTGTCTAGAAATTGCCTGTTGTGCTGCAAGTCCTCCTTGCATTTAGTGGTCGAAGATTTCTGCAAATGGTGTTGTGTCACACTACATACAGTGTAGGGGAATTAGCTCAAATCATAGAGAGCTCGTTTAGCATGCGAGAGGTAGTGGGATCGATGCCCACATTCTCCAACAAGATGTCTAAGAAATTCTTTTTAGAGACACCGTCCAAATGCTGCATGGCATCTTTCCACACACATTTGTTTTTGAGCCTTCATTGTTTTTCTATAGGGCACATATTCTAGGCCCTCTTGACCAGCGTTGCATGATGCCAAACTACTCTTTCTGGCTAATGTTTTCAATTGAAACCTTTTTTAAAGCTCAAAATTCCCACAAAACATGATAAGGTGGCCGAGTGGTCAAGGCGATGGACTGCTAATCCATTGTGCTCTGCACGCGTGGGTTCCAATCCCATCCTTGTCGTGCTTGTTTTTCTAGAGCGTGTCTTTCGTACTCTCAGTTCATTATTTAATTTAATGATTAAAGATTTCTGCAACGGTGGTTTTAGTGACCTCGTTTAAATGCAGGGGAATTAGCTCAAATGGTAGAGCGCTCGCTTAGCATGCGAGAGGTAGTGGGATCGATGCCCACATTCTCCAACAAGCTGTCAAAAGACGTATTTTCACGGGAACCGTCCAAATGCTGTATGGCATCTATCCACACACGTTTGTTTTTGAGCCTTCATTGTTTTTCTATAGGGCACTTATTCTAGGCCCTCTTGACCAGCGTTGCATGATGCCAAACCACTTTTTATGGCTGGTGCGTGGTTTCTAATCCCATTCCTGTCGTACTTTCTTGTCTAGAAATTGCCTGTTGTGCTGCAAGTCCTCCTTGCATTTAGTGGTCGAAGATTTCTGCAAATGGTGTTGTGTCACACTATAAACAGTGTAGGGGAATTAGCTCAAATGGTAGAGCGCTTGCTTCGCATGCGAGAGGTAGTGGGATCGATACCCACATTCTCCAAGAAGATGTCTAAAAAATTCTTTTCAGAGACACCGTCCAAATCCTGTATGGCATCTATCCACTTACATTTGTTTTTGAGCCTTCATTGTTTTTCTATAGGGCACATATTCTAGGCCCTCTTGACCAGCGTTCCATGATGCCAAACTACTCTTTCTGGCTAATGTTTTCAATTGAAACTTTTTTTAAAGCTCAAAATTCCCACAAAACATGATAAGGTGGCCGAGTGGTCAATGCGATGGACTGCTAATCCATTGTGCTCTGCACGCGTGGGTTCGAATCCCATCCTTGTCGTGCTTGTTTTTCTAGAGCGTGTCTTTCGTACTCTCACTTCATTACTTAATTCAATGATTAAAGATGTATGCAATGGTGGTTTTAGTGACCTCAATTAAATGCAGGGGAATTAGCTCAAATGGTAGAGCGCTCGCTTAGCATGCGAGAGGTAGTGGGATCGATGCCCACATTCTCCAACAAGATGTCTAAAAAATTCTTTTCAGAGACACCATCCAAATGTTGCACGGCATCTTTCCACACATTTGTTTTTGGAGCCTTCATTGTTTCTCTATAGGGCACATATTCTAGGCCCTCTTGACCAGCGGTGTATGATGCCAAACTACTCTTTATGGCTGGTGCGTGGTTTCTAAACCCATTCTTGTCGTACTTCCTTGTCTAGAAATTGCCTGTTGCGCTGCAAGTCCTCCTTGCATTTAGTGGTCAAGGATTTCTGCAAATGGTGGTTGTAGTACACTTGATATAGTGTGGGGGAATTAGCTCAAATGGTAGAGCGCTCGCTTAGCATGCGAGAGGTAGTGGGATCGATGCCCACATTCTCCAACAAGATGTCAATATACGTACTTTCAAGGGAACCGTCCAAACGCTGTATGGCATATATAAACACACAGGCCCTCTTGACCAGCGTTGCATGATGCCAAACTACTCTTTCTGGCTAATGTTTTCAATTGAAACCTTTTTTAAAGCTCAAAATTCCCACAAAACATGATAAGGTGGCCGAGTGGTCAAGGCGATGGACTGCTAATCCATTGTGCTCTGCACGCGTGGGTTCGAATCCCATCCTTGTCGTGCTTGTTTTTCTAGAGCGTGTCTTTCGTACTCTCAGGTCATTATTTAATTCAATGATTAAAGATTTATGCAATGGTGGTTTTAGTGACCTCGTTTAAATGCAGGGGAATTAGCTCAATTGGTAGAGCGCTCGCTTAGCATGCGAGAGGTAGTGGGATCGATGCCCACATTCTCCAACAAGCTGTCAAAAGACGTACTTTCAGGGGAACCGTCCAAATGCTGTATGGCATCTATCCACACACATTTGTTTTTGAGCCTTCATTGTTTTTCTATAGGGCACATATTCTAGGCCCTCTTGACCAGCGTTGCATGATGCCAAACCATTTTTTATGGCTGGTGCGTGGTTTCTAATCAAATTCCTGTCGTAGATTCTTGTCTAGAAATTGCCTGTTGCGCTGCAAGTCCATTTTGCATTTAGTGGTCGAAGATTTCTGCAAATGGTGTTGTGTCACACTACATACAGTGTAGCGGAATTAGCTCCAATGGTAGAGCGCTCGCTTTGCATGCGAGAGGTAGTGGGATCGATACCCACATTCTCCAACAAGATGTCTAAAAAATTCTTTTTAGAGACACCGTCCAAATGCTGCATGGCATCTTTCCACACACATTTGTTTTTGGAGCCTTCAATGTTTCTCTATAGGGCACATATTCTAGGCCCTCTTGACCAGCGTTGGATGATGCCAAACTACTCGTTCTAGCTAATGTTTTCAATAAAAACCTTTTTTAAAGCTCAAAATTCCCACAAAACATGATAAGGTGGCCGAGTGGTCAAGGCGATGGACTGCTAATCCATTGTGCTCTGCACGCGTGGGTTCGAATCCCATCCTTGTCGTCCTAGTTTTTCTAGAGCGTGTCTTTCGTACTCTCAGGTCATTATTTAATTTAATGATTAAAGATTTATGCAACGGTGGTTTTAGTGACCTCATTTAAGTGCAGGGGAATTAGCTCAAATGGTAGAGCGCTCGCTTAGCATGCGAGAGGTAGTGGGATCGATGCCCACATTCTCCAACAAGCTGTCAAAAGACGTGCTTTCAGGGGAACCGTCCAAATGCTGTATGGCATCTATCCACACACGTTTGTTTTTGAGCCTTCATTGTTTTTCTATAGGGCACTTATTCTAGGCCCTCTTGACCAGCGTTGCATGATGCCAAACCACTTTTTATGGCTGGTGCGTGGTTTCTAATCCCATTCCTGTCGTACTTTCTTGTCTAGAAATTGCCTGTTGCGCTGCAAGTCCTCCTTGCATTTAGTGGTCGAAGATTTCTGCAAATGGTGTTGTGTCACACTATATACAGTGTAGGGGAATTAGCTCAAATGGTAGAGCGCTTGCTTCGCATGCGAGAGGTAGTGGGATCGATGCCCACATTCTCCAAGAAGATGTCTAAAAAATTCTTTTCAGAGACACCATCCAAATCCTGTATGGCATCTATCCACACACATTTGTTTTTGAGCCTTCATTGTTTTTCTATAGGGTACATATTCTAGGCCCTCTTGACCAGCGTTCCAAGATGCCAAACTACTCTTTCTGGCTAATGTTTTCAATTGAAACTTTTTTTAAAGCTCAAAATTCCCACAAAACATGATAAGGTGGCCGAGTGGTCAAGGCGATGGACTGCTAATCCATTGTGCTCTGCACGCGTGGGTTCGAATCCCATCCTTATCGTGCTTGTTTTTCTAGAGCGTGTCTTTCGTACTCTCAGGTCATTATTTAATTTAATGATTAAAGATTTCTGCAACGGTGGTTTTAGTGACCTCATTTAAATGCAGGGGAATTAGCTCATAAGGTAGAGCGCTCGCTTAGCATGCGAGAGGTAGTGGGATAGATGCCCACATTCTCCAACAAGATGTCTAAAAAATTCTTTTCAGAGACACCGTCCAAATGCTGCACGGCATCTTTCCACACACATTTGTTTTTGGAGCCTTCATTGTTTCTCTATAGGGCACATATTCTAGGCCCTCTTGACCAGCGGTGTATGATGCCAAACTACTCTTTATGGCTGGTGCGTGGTTTCTAAACCCATTCTTGTCGTACTTTCTTGTCTAGAAATTGCCTGTTACGCTGCAAGTCCTCCTTGCATTTAGTGGTCAAGGATTTCTGCAAATGGTGGTTGTAGTACACTTGATGTAGTGTGGGGGAATTAGCTCAAATGGTAGAGCGCTCGCTTAGCATGCGAGAGGTAGTGGGATCGATGCCCACATTCTCCAACAAGATGTCAATATACGTACTTTCAAGGGAACCGTCCAAACGCTGTATGGCATATATCAACACACAGGCCCTCTTGACCAGCGTTGCATGATGCCAAACTACTCATTCTGGCTAATGTTTTCAATAAAAACCTTTTTTAAAGCTCAAAATTCCCACAAAACATGATAAGGTGGCCGAGTGGTCAAGGCGATGGACTGCTAATCCATTGTGCTCTGCACGCGTGGGTTCGAATCCCATCCTTGTCGTGCTTGTTTTTCTAGAGCGTGTCTTTCGTACTCTCAGGTCATTATTTAATTTAATGATTAAAGATTTCTGCAACGGTGGTTTTAGTGACCTCATTTAAATGCAGGGGAATTAGCTCAAATGGTAGAGCGCTCGCTTAGCATGCGAGAGGTAGTGGGATCGATGCCCACATTCTCCAACAAGATGTCTAAGAAGTTCTTTTTAGAGACACCGTCCAAATGCTGCACGGCATCTTTCCACACACATTTGTTTTTGGAGCCTTCAATGTTTCTCTATAGGGCACATATTCTAGGCCCTCTTGACCAGCGTTGCATGATGCCAAACTACTCATTCTGGCTAATGTTTTCAATAAAAACCTTTTTTAAAGCTCAAAATTCCCACAAAACATGATAAGTTGGCCGAGTGGTCAAGGCGATGGACTGCTAATCCATTGTGCTCTGCACGCGTGGGTTCGAATCCCATCCTTGTTGTGCTTGTTTTTCTAGAGCGTGTCTTTCGTACTCTCAGGTCATTATTTAATTTAATGATTAAAAATTTCTGCAACGGTGGTTTTAGTGACCTCATTTAAATGCAGGGGAATTAGCTCAAATGGTAGAGCGCTCGCTTAGCATGCGAGAGGTAGTGGGATCGATGCCCACATTCTCCAACAAGCTGTCAAAAGACGTACTTTCAGGGGAATCGTCCAAATGCTGTATGGCATCTATCCACACACATTTGTTTTTGAGCCTTCATTGTTTTTCTATAGGGCACATATTCTAGGCCCTCTTGACCAGCGTTGCATGATGCCAAACCACTTTTTATGGCTGGTGCGTGGTTTCTAATCCCATTCCTGTCGTACTTTCTTGTCTAGAAATTGCCTGTTGTGCTGCAAGTCCTCCTTGCATTTAGTGGTCGAAGATTTCTGAAAATGGTGTTGTGTCACACTACATACAGTGTAGGGGAATTAGCTCAAATCGTAGAGCGCTCGTTTAGCATGCGAGAGGTAGTGGGATCGATGCCGACATTCTCCAACAAGATGTCTAAGAAATTCTTTTTAGAGACACCATCCAAATGCTTCATGGCATCTTTCCACACACATTTGTTTTTGGAGCCTTCATTGTTTCTCTATAGGGCACATATTCTAGGCCCTCTTGACCAGCGGTGCATGATGCCAAACTACTCTTTCTGGCTAATGTTTTCAATTGAAACCTTTTTTAAAGCTCAAAATTCCCACAAAACATGATAAGGTGGCCGAGTGGTCAAGGCCATGGACTGCTAATCCATTGTGCTCTGCACGCGTGGGTTCGAATCCCATCCTTGTCGTGCTTGTTTTTCTAGAGCGTGTCTTTCGTACTCTCACTTCATTACTTAATTCAATGATTAAAGATTTATGCAATGGTGGTTTTAGTGACCTCAATTAAATGCAGGGGAATTAGCTCAAATGGTATAGCGCTCGCTTAGCATGCGAGAGGTAGTGGGATCGATGCCCACATTCTCCAACAAGATGTCTAAAAAATTCTTTTCAGAGACACCGTCCAAATGCTGCACGGCGCCTTTCCACACACATTTGTTTTTGGAGCCTTCAATGTTTCTCTATAGGGCACATATTCTAGGCCCTCTTGACCAGCGGTGTATGATGCCAAACTACTCTTTATAGCTGGTGCGTGGTCTCTAAACCCATTCTTGTCGTGCTTCCTTGTCTAGAAATTGCCTGTTGCGCTGCAAGTCCTCCTTGCATTTAGTGGTCAAGGTTTTCTGCAAATGGTGGTTGTAGTACACTTGATGTAGTGTGGTGGAATTAGCTCAAATGGTAGAGCGCTCGCTTAGCATGCGAAAGGTAGTGGGATCGATGCCCACATTCTCCAACAAGCTGTCAAAAGACGTACTTTCAGGGGAACCGTCCAAATGCTGTATGGCATCTATCCACACACATTTGTTTTTGAGCCTTCATTGTTTTTCTATAGGGCACATATTCTAGGCCCTCTTGACCAGCGTTGCATGATGCCAAACCACTTTTTATGGCTGGTGCGTGGTTTCTAATCCCATTCCTGTCGTAGTTTCTTGTCTAGAAATTGCCTGTTGCGCTGCAAGTCCTTTTTGCATTTAGTGGTCGAAGAATTCTGCAAATGGTGTTGTGTCACACTACATACAGTGTAGGGGAATTAGCTCAAATGGTAGAGAGCTCGTTTAGCATGCGAGAGGTAGTGGGATCGATGCCCACATTCTCCAACAAGATGTCTAAGAAATTCTTTTTAGAGACACCGTCCAAATGCTGCATGGCATCTTTCCACACACATTTGTTTTTGGAGCCTTCATTGTTTCTCTATAGGGCACATATTCTAGGCCCTCTTGACCAGCGGTGCATGATGCCAAACTACTCTTTATGGCTGGTGCGTGGTTTCTAAACCCATTCTTGTCGTACTTCCTTGTCTAGAAATTGCCTGTTGCGCTGCAAGTCCTCCTTGCATTTAGTGGTCGAAGGTTTCTGCAAATGGTGTTGTGTCACACTACATACAGTGTAGGGGAATTAGCTCAAATGGTAGAGCGCTTGCTTCGCATGCGAGAGGTAGTGGGATCGATGCCCACATTCTCCAACAAGATGTCTAAAAAATTCTTTTCAGAGACACCGTCCAAATGCTGTATGGCATCTATCCACACACATTTGTTTTTGAGCCTTCATTGTTTTTCTATAGGGCACATATTCTAGGCCCTCTTGACCAGCGTTGCGTGATGCCAAACTACTCTTTCTGGCTAATGTTTTCAATTGAAACCTTTTTTAAAGCTCAAAATTCCCACAAAACGTGATAAGGTGGCCGAGTGGTCAAGGCGATGGACTGCTAATCCATTGTGCTCTGCACGCGTGGATTCGAATCCCATCCTTGTCGTGCTTGTTTTTCTAGAGCGTGTCTTTCGTACTCTCAGGTCATTATTTAATTTAATGATTAAAGATTTCTGCAACGGTGGTTTTAGTGACCTCATTTAAATGCAGGGGAATTAGCTCAAATGGTAGAGCGCTCGCTTAGCATGCGAGAGGTAGTGGGATCGATGCCCACATTCTCCAACAAGCTGTCAAAAGACGTACTTTCAGGGGAACCGTCCAAATGCTGTATGGCATCTATCCACACACGTTTGTTTTTGAGCCTTCATTGTTTTTCTATAGGGCACTTATTCTACGCCCTCTTGACCAGCGTTGCATGATGCCAAACCACTTTTTATGGCTGGTGCGTGGTTTCTAATCCCATTCCTGTCGTACTTTCTTGTCTAGAAATTGCCTGTTGTGCTGCAAGTCCTCCTTGCATTTAGTGGTCGAAGATTTCTGCAAATGGTGTTGTGGTCGAAGGTTTCTGCAAATGGTGTTGTGTCACACTATATACAGTGTAGGGGAATTAGCTCAAATGGTAGAGCGCTTGCTTCGCATGCGAGAGGTAGTGGGATCGATGCCCACATTCTCCAACAAGATGTCTAAAAAATTCTTTTCAGAGACACCGTCCAAATGCTGTATGGCATCTATCCACACACATTTGTTTTTGAGCCTTCATTGTTTTTCTATAGGGCACATATTCTAGGCCCTCTTGACCAGCGTTGCATGATGCCAAACTACTCTTTCTGGCTAATGTTTTCAATTGAAACCTTTTTTAAAGCTCAAAATTCCCACAAAACGTGATAAGGTGGCCGAGTGGTCAAGGCGATGGACTGCTAATCCATTGTGCTCTGCACGCGTGGATTCGAATCCCATCCTTGTCGTGCTTGTTTTTCTAGAGCGTGTCTTTCGTACTCTCAGGTCATTATTTAATTTAATGATTAAAGATTTCTGCAACGGTGGTTTTAGTGACCTCATTTAAATGCAGGGGAATTAGCTCAAATGGTAGAGCGCTCGCTTAGCATGCGAGAGGTAGTGGGATCGATGCCCACATTCTCCAACAAGCTGTCAAAAGACGTACTTTCAGGGGAACCGTCCAAATGCTGTATGGCATCTATCCACACACGTTTGTTTTTGAGCCTTCATTGTTTTTCTATAGGGCACTTATTCTACGCCCTCTTGACCAGCGTTGCATGATGCCAAACCACTTTTTATGGCTGGTGCGTGGTTTCTAATCCCATTCCTGTCGTACTTTCTTGTCTAGAAATTGCCTGTTGTGCTGCAAGTCCTCCTTGCATTTAGTGGTCGAAGATTTCTGAAAATGGTGTTGTGTCACACTACATACAGTGTAGGGGAATTAGCTCAAATCGTAGAGCGCTCGTTTAGCATGCGAGAGGTAGTGGGATCGATGCCGACATTCTCCAACAAGATGTCTAAGAAATTCTTTTTAGAGACACCATCCAAATGCTGCATGGCATCTTTCCACACACATTTGTTTTTGGAGCCTTCATTGTTTCTCTATAGGGCACATATTCTAGGCCCTCTTGACCAGCGGTGCATGATGCCAAACTACTCATTCTGGCTAATGTTTTCAATAAAAACCTTTTTTAAAGCTGAAAATTCCGACAAAACATGATAAGGTGGCCAAGTGGTCAAGGCGATGGACTGCTAATCCATTGTGCTCTGCACGCGTGGGTTCGAATCCCATCCTTGTCGTGCTTGTTTTTCTAGAGCGTGTCTTTCGTACTCTCAGTTCATTATTTAATTTAATGATTAAAGATTTCTGCAACGGTGGTTTTAGTGACCTCATTTAAATGGAGGGGAATTAGCTCAAATGGTAGAGCGCTCGCTTAGCATGCGAGAGGTAGTGGGATCGATGCCCACATTCTCCAACAAGCTGTCAAAAGACGTACTTTCAGGGGAATCGTCCAAATGCTGTATGGCATCTATCCACACACATTTGTTTTTGAGCCTTCATTGTTTTTCTATAGGGCACATATTCTAGGCCCTCTTGACCCGCGTTGCATGATGCCAAACCACTTTTTATGGCTGGTGCGTGGTTTCTAATCCCATTCCTGTCGTACTTTCTTGTCTAGAAATTGCCTGTTGTGCTGCAAGTCCTCCTTGCATTTAGTGGTCGAAGATTTCTGAAAATGGTGTTGTGTCACACTACATACAGTGTAGGGGAATTAGCTCAAATCGTAGAGCGCTCGTTTAGCATGCGAGAGGTAGTGGGATCGATGCCGACATTCTCCAACAAGATGTCTAAGAAATTCTTTTTAGAGACACCGTCCAAATGCTTCATGGCATCTTTCCACACACATTTGTTTTTGGAGCCTTCATTGTTTCTCTATAGGGCACATATTCTAGGCCCTCTTGACCAGCGGTGCATGATGCCAAACTACTCTTTCTGGCTAATGTTTTCAATTGAAACCTTTTTTAAAGCTCAAAATTCCCACAAAACATGATAAGGTGGCCGAGTGGTCAAGGCCATGGACTGCTAATCCATTGTGCTCTGCACGCGTGGGTTCGAATCCCATCCTTGTCGTGCTTGTTTTTCTAGAGTGTGTCTTTCGTACTCTCACTTCATTACTTAATTCAATGATTAAAGATTTATGCAATGGTGGTTTTAGTGACTTCAATTAAATGCAGGGGAATTAG